>OY992892.1:37492810-37660310 GCA_963921405.1 Cepaea hortensis | reverse complement strand
GAAACAGAAAATGTGGCATATATGACCAACAAGGGAGATATTCCCAGACATGCTGTAAGCGTGTATAGCTGGGCCACAGCACACTAACTGTCACGAGGAAAACGAAAGTCAGGATTTAGTGATAGGATATACTCCAGGCCATTATAGCCATAAACATCAAAACATGGTTGTGTTTCATGATCATGAAGGCCACGGACACCCAAGGTATGCGCTTCATGGTTGCGTCTTCAATAACCGTCGCCATGCTGCCTTCATTCGACGACTCCCAGAATAACCCGACCCGACGTCACTGTTTGCGGCTCCTTATCCTGGTTGGCCCGATGAGAAACGAAACTGCCTTGGTCTGCTCTTCGTTTTATGAGTGACTGGCTTATGGCTCACGCATTTTCCGCCCAATACAGCCATAAGTTGACGTTGAAGGTAACAATCCAGTAGAGGATCAGCTAGACTGTCAGACTGATGATGGCAAACCACTCGATGTTTGAGTGTAAATTAACTCTGCTGAGTTTATTACACTTTGTCTGGATAATTCCTTTCAGACCCGGAAGTGGTTCTGAAAACTGCAGCAGAAATGCTCTTGATGGAGGAAAATAAAGAGAAGCAAATAGCTATCTTCACAGATGCAAAGTCAGCTGTCTCAATACTGAAGAGCAATAACAGCACAGAAATAGCTGACCTAAGAGCAGCACTCCATGGTCTAAGCCAGAAATCCAAAAAAGTTGTAATACAGTGGATCCCATCACATTGCAGTATACCTGGAAATGAAGAGGCTGACAGACTGGCAAAAGAGGGCGGACGACTACCACAGCCTGACATAGACATAACTTACAATGAGGCAAAGAGGTTGATAAAAAGCACTTATAAAACCAAATGGGAATCAGAGCATCCAGGCCACCAGAAGGATGATGCATATTACAAACTCGACCGAAGAGAACAAGTAGCAATCTTCAGACTCCGCACAGGACATAACAGGCTGAAATACCACTTGTTCAATAAACTAAAAATAGGAGATACCGATGAATGTAATTGTCGAACTGGAAAAATGACAGCAAAACATTTGCTGCAGGATTGCCCAATATATGCAGAACAGAGAAAGATATTTTGGCCCACACCTGCTTCATTTGAGGACAAGCTGTATGGAGATATCAACAAGCTCAAGTTGACCGCAGCTCACTTTAACTACATACAGGTTGACATTTAAAGGTGTATGAAGAAGTATTCAGACTGCCACACTTCATACCACAGGTATGTCGGTTACAAAAGCCTCCCAGAGGCATGAAATGGAATATTGTGTTGGCTCTGCAATTATGGAAGCCTCCTTGGATGGTGGGGAATGCCCATGGTCTGCCTCTGCCTTCCCTTGAGGGCTGACCAGGATGTCTTTGGCTGTTCTATATGGGCCAGCTAGAATGGGAGATAACACCACACCAGTGAGAGTCAAACGTCCTAAGAAACCCCCGGGAAGGTTAACCCGGTCAACAAATGCCCGCAGAAGTCGGATGTGTCGGCCTAACGGCGCAAGAACGCAGCTCTGCTGTAAACAGGCACAACGCAATCACATCCGGAAAAAAAAAACTCCGGATGAACGAAGGATGAACGAAGAAGAAGAAGAAGAAGAAGACCCGGAAGTTTCGCTGGGAGACTGACTGGAATAACGGCCACCTGAAAGAACTGCAGATGGTAAAAATGAAGCAGGGAGACTGGCTGGAGGAACGGCCACCTGAAAGAACTGCAGCTGGTAAAGATGAAGCAGCAGAATATGTGATACTGTGAACAGGAGCAGTATGACTTGCAGAAATAAATAACGAGAAACAGATTTGAAGCACCCCCACATGGCCAGGCAGTATAGGACCAACACAATTAGAGACACCACGCAACAATGAAGGACCAATAATTCCGGTCGCCAACAATGTCAAGTTCTGGAGGCACTCAAATAATGTTGTTATGTTTTTGCATATCCTTTACAGGATACTGTCAACATCAGCATCCTTCAGCTGATTGTTGATTTCTTGGCAAGATTACACTCAGTAGTTTGCCATTGCTTTCTGGGCGATGGGATCCATACTCTCATAAGTCACTGGCGCGACTCGAACCGCTTCCAATTCTCGTGCACTCACGTCAACCACGATAGTATTCGGGGTTACGGAGAAAGCTGCTAACTCCTCGGCCAGGGAGAAAGGCTCACTCAATTAATACTTGCACAAAATAATGTTTATATTCCTTGTGCTTCCCACCAAGCAGAGGAGTCTCTGAAGTAGCAAAAGTGGTGTCTACCTGCAGGCTGCTCATTCTCATAGACATGACCAAAGTGATTAAAAACAGATAGAACGCTATAATATCCGGTGTGGTCAGGCGCAGAATGTTTCACAAACTGGCTCCCTTTAGGCTCTGAAATCCAATCTGGCGCAGCATTTTCTCTGCGTATGCACAGTTGATTGAAATTTCCATAATTCCACGTATATTTGCTATGGAGCAAATTATCAAGTGGAAGAAATATGTGGCCTGGAGCTGGCAGCAGGCTGATCACGATGAAGAATCTCAAGAGCAATACTGTCACTCTTTTCATTGACCTTGATGGAGTCGGTGGCATGGGGGTAAGACGCAGACACGCCTGGTGCACAAATGATATCAGACTTATCTTGATCGTGATAACTCCCAGTAAAATCAGAGGTAGGAGAATCCTAAAATATACAAAGAGGAAGCACTTAAATAAATCAACTTTCTGTAATTGCCTTACTGCCGAGTCAAAGCTTCTCCCAATAAAATCAGTGGTAGAGAAATTATAAATACCCACAGAGGAAGCACTTAAGTGACTGAACGTTTCTGTGATTGCCTTACTGCCGAGTCAAAGCTCCTCCCAGTAAAATCAGTGGTAGAGAAATTATAAATACCCACAGAGGAAGCACTTAAATGACTCAATGTTTCTGTGATTACCTTACTGCCAAGGCAAAGCTCATCCCAGTAAAATCAGTGGTAGAAAAATCCTAAAATATACACAGAGGAAGCACTTAAATGACTCAACGTTTCTGTGGTTGCCTTACTGCCGAGTCAAAGCTCCTCTGCCAAGTAGCAGGACAGAGAATATGACTCAAAAGTAAATTCGCGACGAAATCGCGAAAACAATGTCTAGGAGTATCGAATGGGCTGACGTAGAACGGAGAACGCGTCAGGAGAATTGTCAAAAACAACAAAGTTCGGATCACAGAGCTCCACCAGAGAAGCAGCACGTTGAAGTTGTCTGGAACTTAGAAAGATATTTACTGATAGGACAACCGTACTCATGGCCAACATATATTAGAAAGGAGAACCAGAATAGTACGGCATCTTACATGGCAAACGAAATATCTTTGACAGATACGGAATATTAGAATGAAACTTAGAATGTCACAGCAGAAGGATACTTTGGCAACCTTGCAAAGTACAGAAGGACTGCAATACGGACTTGATAGTTCTTAGTAGCTAGCCTGGTCAACAGTTGATTATTTATAATTAATGGTATTATGACCGTCCCGTCTGGAAATAATAGACACGGTCGAAACCAATTATAATTTCATGAATTTTCTGATTGATCATGCAGCACGAGAATATGGGCAAATAAACTTGGCCTCATCAATTAGATCGCCGGCCTTCGAGTCCTCTCATTGATGTTCAGTTGATGCTTCGTTGACATTTGCTGGACTGTTTCTGCAAACCCTGGACCTTTTATATTTGAGCTAATTCTGTTGAAGTTATGCAGATACATCTCAGTGCCAACATGTTAATCACTCTTTTCTTCAATGTAAAGCCATGGTACTCTCGTTGAATTGACCAACCATGTGGCACGTGGCTCATTAACGAAACGGTGAAATACAACTTGCAGAACTGACTGGCGAACGGGAATTAAAGTATAATGCCGACGCTCGAGAAAAGTTCATATTCGTTTTAATCCGGAGTTCACAAGACAGTCACATCTAGTAGTTAGTAAATAAATTAGTTTCTCGTGCCGCCGAGAAGGGCCTAATTCTTATATTACACTAACCTTGATAGCTAATCCTGCCTTTTCCCTACCGACATCGAATAATCTTCATTTTCCCTTCTGTTCTTCCAGATCGTCTTCTCTGTAGTTCTCATCCGTATCTGTGGTCTAGCGCTTTTCCCGTCTTTACAAATCCATGGCGCTTTCCAGATATGTCATAATCTATCCATATCCTTGAATGTTTCCACTGCCAGCCTTCTATCTCTTCAGTAGCCGCCTTCGTCCTTCTCCAACTTGGAACCGCGACCTCTCCGTTCTAAAGTCACACAGCTTATCCTATGTTTACGTTCCGTCGTCACGTTGTCATTCCCGTGACGCATTCTCCTATCTCTTGGATTCAGTGCATAGTCGGGACTTCTCCTTCTAATCTCTGTCTAGCGTGTAACGGGCACCTGCCTTGTGGCACCCAGCATCCTCCCAGTAAAATCAGTGGTAGAAAATTCCAAAATATACACAGAGGAAGCAATTAAATGACTCACCGTTTATGTGGTTGCCTTACTGCCGAGTCAAAGCTTCTTCCAGTAAAATCGGTGGTAGAAAAATCCTAAAATATACAAAGAGAAAGCAATTAAATGACCCAACGTTTCTGTAGTTGCCTTACTGCCGAGTCAAAGCTCCTTCCAGTAAAATCGGTGGTAGAAAAATCCTAAAATATACACAGAGGAAGCACTTAAATGACCCAATGTTTCTGTGGTTGCCTTACTGCCGAGTCAAATCTTCTCCCAGTAAAATCAGTGGTAAAAAATCCTCGGACCGATTCCATTTGTGAGTGTCTCAATAAGTTTCTCCTTGGCCTTAAACAACGAATTGTTTACTATTCCGATATGAAAGCTAACTTTCTTGAGGCCCGAACTAACACATACGAGTTGATCTTTGCTTGTTCCAGCGCTCTCCATGGATTTTTTCACCCGTCTGCCTCGCTTACTTCTATATTTCTTAACTGTCGAGTATATGTGCACACGTCACTCTATCATAATAAACGGACCACACAAAAGTGCTTCAAAACCACAATACGCTAATGAAGACATAAAAAAAACTTCAATTGACAACAGTTGTCTCTAATTTGCACAGAAAGAACATTTTTAACTATTAAGAAAAAGGAAACGTTAAAAATGTTGCATGTCTATGCAGGACGCTGCGATCAACCCCAACCCTTGTTCGATTTACTAGGCAATTATATGTTCAGTAGTTTGCCATTGCATTCCGAACGAGAGGGCAACGTTTACGTCCAAAATGACCGCGACGAAAGAAAGACAAAACAACGGAATACAAAGCAGCCTGAGCTAACCAGCAGAAGAAAAACTGACAATTAACTTTTTACACGTTACGCTTTATATAGCGATCACATAATAATAATAATAATAATAATAATAATAATAATAATAATAATAATAATAATAATAATAATAAAACGAATGAACAAACATATTACCTGGAAGCTAGGTGAAAGGAAAGACACACATGATTCAAGCGGATGTTTCCTTCAAAATATTTGTAAAAGGTCAAAAATATATTTAGTCAGAAAACTGAAATATCAAAATCTAGTTTGGCGTGTAATTTTTTCACGCGCCTCTTGGAATAGACTCAGTGACAGCATGTACTATTGCTTTGCTCAGACTTTCCTCCATTTGCTTCTTGCTGACTGCCATGTCGTGTTTTTATGTTTTCACAGTATTTGTTTGATGGTATGGCAAATCTATCCCAATCAGCTCGTTTGTAATTCCAACAAAATAATGGTTTTTGCTCCCGTGGACATACTCCATATTCATTACAAGTTTGATTGGGCTGGGATCACTGCCCGCTATTTGGTCAAGCACATGCGATTGATTTTGTGGAGGTTGTCCCCTGTGCAGAAGGCTAAGTAAGTTTGGAGTGAAAGTGGTACACAATCGAGAAGAAGCTCGATGTGTCATCCGGTTTATTGAGTAGATGAGATTATAATCTATTTCCCAGTCCTACACTTTATCTCCTATTGTCAGTATCTGCGTATCCTCATATTTCTGAACGGTTAAACTCTTTGACCATAATGCAGTTTTAATGAAAGTCTTAGGTCCTTATTTACTGGGTATTATATAGATAGCAAATTATGATATTAACGTCCTTTATCATTATATCAACCCCTGTAAATTATGTTCGGTTGTTAAAGATCACAGTTACTTCACTGCAAGCTATTGTATTTCGTGATTGGTGTCCTTTGTTGTCAAAACGTGTGGGCTGATATTCTCTGACTGAAAATCTGTGCTGGGCGCGAAGTGTATCTCTTGCATGCATGTCACTTCTATTATATCTTTGTAAACACGATTTGGTAGGGGGACTTTCTTGTTAAGAACTCTTAGATGTTCCGAGGTATGTTGTAGTGTCCGAGGTGTTTGGTCAATAGCTCTTGCCCTGTCCCTCTGTGCTTTGATTCCACGGAACAGGGTGACCAGCAGTGGCTTTGATTGGACCCCTTCGTGGCAGGGAGCCAAGCACTATCACAGCCTGGCGCACGTCAACAGAATTAACACCATTGTAATTTCCTTTAATTTGTTGGATCAATGATTGATTATATTACGTTTCCTCAAGCTTGTAGCTCAGTACATCTTACATTGACATGCATTTTTCGGGTTTGCTCTCCCTAGCCTTTGACTGTCCAGTCTACTCTTAAATAAAGGTATACATGTAAGGGAAATAACCGCACATTTATACTGACTGTGCTATATCCAGGGCTACTTCTCTTTATTGCTCCCAATCAAATGCAAACTGGCAAGATTCTGGGTCCTGACAACATCACAGCAGAAATGATCAACGCCTTTGAAGAATATGGAATAGACCTGGTTACCAGACTGCTTGCTGAACAAAATATATGACACTGGAGATATGCCCATTAAATTATTTCAATCTTTATTTATTGCAATTCCGAATAAATCAGGAGCCATGGAATATGATCAAAATCGAACAATTATCACAATGAATTACACCTTCAAGATTTTGCTGAAAATTATCATGCAACGAGTTAAGAAGAATTTACAATATGGAGAGAACAATGTGAATTTGTAGAAGACAATCAATCAATCAATCATGTGCCATGCCGGAAAGCGTGGGCGGTCATGATTCGCCATTTCACTCGATCACCAGAGTCGTGGATCAGCTCAGTGTTCCTGTCTCGTCCATGCCATGTGGCCAAGCCATCCAGGTATTTTCCTCACGGTCTTCCTCTTGGTCTGTTCCCCTCGATCTTGCCAGCTGTCACCAAGTTCTCCAGTCCATTTCTTCTCATAACATGTCCAAAAAATTTTGACTGTCTACGTCTAATTTCTCTAATCAATCTACGATTTTCATTTGTCTCTTGTAGTACTTGGTCATTGGTTTTTCTATCTGTCCATGGTATTCTTTGCATTTTCCTCAGAAACCACATTTCTGCAGCCATCAGATGTTTTTCAGCTTGACTGCACATTGTCCAAGTTTCACATCCATACATAAGAACAGGCTCTATGTATCCCCTCAACACTCTTTTTCTCGTTTCAATTGACATCATTTTATTGGTCAGAATGTTTTTCATCTTGCTAAAGGCTACTTTCGCAATGGCGATTCTTGTTCTAATCTCTTCAAGGCATCTGCCATCAGATGTTATGACTGTTCCGAGATAATTGAACCGATTCACTTGTTGAAGAATATTCCCATTTACTTGTATATTACATTGTGGTACTTCGTTCTTCCTAGTGACGACCATAACCTGTGTCTTCCTACAATTTAATTCCAACCCCAGCTGCTCACTGTGTACAACCACAGCGTCTACTAATTGTTGCAGATCCTGTGCATTGTCTGCAATCAATACTGTATCATCTGCATATCTAATGTTATTTATGTTTCGTCCTCCAATGCTGATTCCATTTAGGTCTTCTACATTTCTGAAAATATTTTCACTGTATAAGGAAAAAAGATCTGGAGACATTACACATCCCTGCCTAACACCTCTCTTAATAGGTTGGTATTGTCCTACTTCATTATCAATTCTTATGGCAGCTTGTTGTTTCCAATATATGTTTTTTATAAGTCTAATGTCTTTCCCATCAATTTGTAGATCTGCAAGCATATCCACAATGTTGACATGTCTTACTCTATCAAAAGCCTTTGTGTAGTCAATAAAGCAAAGATGTATATCCTTGTTTACTTCTAAAGCACGTTCAATAACTGTTCGCAGCATATACACAGCATTTACTGTACCCTTTCCTTCTACAAAACCACATTGTTCTTCCCCTATTTCAGGTTGTATTTTCTTCCTCACTCTTTGCATGATAATTCGTAACAAAATCTTTGTGATGTGACTCATTATACTAATTGTTCTATGTTGATCACATTCTAAGGTTCCTGATTTCTTTGGGATTGCAATAAATACAGAATTACATAATTCAGAAGGTATATCTCCAGTATCATATAATGTGTTCAGCAGTCTAGTGACTTGCTCTAGTCCAAATTCTTCTAAAGCTTTAATCATTTCTGTTGTGATGTTATCTGCACCGGGGGCCTTGCCAGCTTTCATATGCTTAAGAACATTTTGAACCTCCATCTTTAAAATTGCTGGTCCTTCATTATTAAATCTAATAGCATACTGTTCCTCTCTGTTATCATTATACAGGTCTTTCACATAATCTGTCCATACATGTAGAATCTGATCTTTTTCTATTATGATTTTGCCATCTTTAGTTCTTAGACAGCCTGTTGATGTACTTGTTCTTTTATTAGTAAGTTCCTGAATCCTTTTGTGCACTAATTTGGTATTTTGACTGTTGTGTTGTTTTTCAATTTCTAAGCACTTTTCCTCAAGCCATGATTCTTTTGCCTTCCTACATAATATTCTGACTTGTCTGTGAATTTCTTCATATTTGGCAGGATTATTTTTGTTGAGTCTTCTTGTTTCCATTAAGTGTAAAATTTCCTCAGTCATCCATTTCTTACGACCCACCTTCTTTAATTTTGGAATAATTGTTTCTGCAGCCATATTGATTGAATTCTTTAACATTTCCCATTGATCATCCACATCCTGGAATAGGATCTCTAGATCAGACAATATTTCAAATCTGTTCTGTACTTCTATGTTGAATTTGTTTTGTATTTCCTTGTCATTACTCAATGTACACAAATCATATTTAGTGTTCCCTGTTGTATACTTGACTTTCTTCAACTTTATCCTCAATGTTCCTGTGAGTAATCTGTGGTCACTATAACAGTCAGCACTGGGAACTGTTTTTGCTACCGTTAGGGCGTTTCTAAATCTTCTGCTAATGAGAATGTAGTCAATCTGGTTTCTAATCCTGCTATCAGGACTCCTCCAGGTCCATAATCTTCTAGGGTGTTGCTTGAACCAGGTGTTTCCTACAATCATTTCCTGTTCTTTTGCCTACTCTACTAGTCTGTATCCTCTTTCATTTCTCTCTCCTAAACCATAGTTTCCTACTGTGTATCTATCCCCTTGATTTCCTACTTTTGCATTGAAGTCCCCTATTATAATGTTTATTTCTGAATTTTTACATTTCTTTAAGGCAGACTCTATGTCATTATAAAATTCCTCTACACTATCTTCACTGGACTCTCCTGTTGGGGCATATACTTGAATAACATTTATGTTAAAAGGTCTGCCACTCAATTTAACTAGTAGTACTCTGTCCGACACGGCCCAATATCCCTGAACAGACGTTGATGTTTTCCGGTCCAAAACTACTGCCACTCCCCCATGCCGATCCTCACCTCCAGAATAAATAATCTTAAAATCTTTATGTATCTTGATGCCTGCTCCTGTCCATCTCGTTTCGCACATACCTAATATATTAATTTTTTCTCTTTGAATTTCTTGTGTTATGTTCTCTAATTTTCCGTCGTTGTTTAGCGTCCTAACGTTCCATGTTCCTAATTTTAATGTCTCTGTCCTTGTCTTGCGATGATCAGTCTTTAAGCGAATCATAATAAACTAGGCAATTTCAAAGAGGTAGTTTGCCGTTGCTTTCCTCTATGGCAGTGACCATACTGGCCGGATGACCGCAATCAGTGTCTCTCGAAAGAGAGAAAGCTTGCCGTCGCGAAACTCGAGACCATAACCAACAAATATCTGTCGGCTGCCCTCATAATTTCATCCACCACCTGCCTTCCGTGGCTTCTTTTGAACACTTCCAATTAACGAACACGAAATAACATCACATAATCCAAAGGAAAAACACTATCCACACGAATTTCACGGGAATTTCCATAAGGAATCCACAGAAAAACACTGAACAGCTTCTCCCCCAAGACAGCGAGTCATCGCGTCGCCATTACACCGGAAGACAAGGGTAGTAGAAGACAAGGGTACAGTAAATACTGTATATTTGTTGAGAACATTAATGTAGCTTTCGATAGAAGTAAACACAGATCTTCACTTCATTGACTATACAAAAGCTTTCGATAAAGTAAGACATGTCGGCTTGATAAAGATGCTTGCAGGTCTACAAATTGATGGCTAAGACTTTAAACTTGCAACAACAAAACAAATAAATAAATAAATATTAGAAACAGCAAGCTGCTATAAAGACTGATAATAAAGTAAGTCAATACCAGCCTATTAAGAGATATGTGCCACGGGGATGCGTAATGTCTCCATATATTTTGTCCCATTTCGCAGTTAAACTATTATGAATCACTTAGAAGATATGAGATGAATCGCATATGGGGGACATTATATCAATGATATAAGATATGCAGATGATACAATATTGATTGCAGACAGTGAACACATTCTGCAACCTTTAGTAAATGTGGTTATTGTAATCAGTAAATCACTAGGGTTAAAATAAATTGCAAGAAAACCGAGATTAGATAGTATCTAAGAAGAAATAAATACTGAAATATAATTTACGGGTAAATGGAAATATATTCTTAAACTAGTGAATCGAAAAAAAACTATCTCGGAACAGTCATACCATCTGATGGGTGGTGCTTTGAAGAGATTAAAACACGAAAGGTAGCCTTTTTCAAGATGGAAAACACACTGACCAATAAAAAGATGTCATGTGCAATAAGTAAAAGAGTGGTGAAGTGCTACATAGAACCTATACTTTTGTATGGATGTGAAATCTGGACAATGAGCAGACAAGCTGAAAAGCATCTAATGACATTGAAAATGTGGTTTCTGGGGAAGATGCAAAGAATACCATAGTAGTAACCTAGGAGGTAATGGGTTAGAAGATCTGGATCCAGATCCGTCTGGTTTACTATATGAAAGTTATGGATCCAGATCGCTGACATCACAAACCGGATCCATTTTTTTGAAACATTTGCGGGTATTTTCTTGGGTTACGTCTGATACTTCCGGTTGACTACTTCCGGTTGACTACTTTCGGTCCACGGGTACCCCTTACCCGGGTGCCCCACACCGCCTCCGGTCCGATCCGACACGGTCCGATCCGGTTCGCGGCGGTTCGCATGACGACGCCCGGTCCGGTTCGCGCTGGTTCTGTTCGCGCCGGACACCGCAGCGGTCCGCCAACGTCACCGCGCGCGTGGATATGGAGCCCCTCGATGAGGAGACCGAAGTCAATATGGCAGATTGAGAAAATGATGTATTCCATCACTCGAGTTACCGCGAGTATCCAGATTTGGATGCATGAATAAATGATTTTTTCAATCTTTCATATTGACTTAGGTCTCCTCATCGAGGGGTTACATATCCACGCGCGCGGTGACGTGGTGCGGACCGGCGCGGTGTCCGGCGCGAACTGAACCAGCTCGAACCGAACCGGGTGTCATAACGCGAACCGCCGCGAACCGACGCGAACCGGATCGGACCGGGGCGGATCGGACCGGAGACGTTGTGAGGCACCCGGGTAGGGGGTACCCATGGACTGGAAGTAGTCAACCGGAAGTAGTCAACCGGAAGTACCGGACGTAACCCAAGAAAATACCCGCCAAGGTTTCAAAAAACACAAATGGTTTGTGATGTCAACGATCTGGATCCATTACTTCATATAATAAAAATATGACGTCACCAGACGGAACTGGATCTAGATTATCTAACCCATTACCTCCTAGGTTACTACTTACCATGGACAGACATAAAATATAACGAACAAGTCCTACAAGAAACAAATAAAACTCGTAAACTGATTAGGGAATGTAAACACAGACAGCAAAATTTTTAGGCACTTTTTGAGAAGAAATAAATTAGAAAACCTGGTGACAATTGGCAAGATTGAGAAATAAAGAACAAGAGCTAGCCAGCGAGATAAATATCTAGATGGCTTGGCAATATGACTTAATATAAATAAGAACACAGAGCTGATCCACGACTCTTGGTGATCGTATGAGATGGCGAATCGTGACCACTCACACTTATCCACATCGTTCATGATTATGATGGCTGTCTATAGTGAAACAAATCCGAAGACACTCCAATTATTATTATTATTATTATTATTATTATTATTATTATTATTATTATTATTATTATTATTTGTATTAAGCAAGAGAAAGGGGGGATGGGGGGGGGGGGAGAGAGAGAGAGAGAGAGAGAGAGAGAGAGAGAGAGAGAGAGAGAGAGAGAGAGAGAGAGAGGGGGGGGTATTTAAATTGAAGCATTTTTGACATTTAACATGGCTACATTTTGTTGCGTGGCCCTTACGGGACGTTGTATCCCATACGGGACGTTGTATCCCTTACGGGACGTTGTATCCCTTACGGGACGTTGCAGTCAACACCAGCATTTTTCAGCTGCTCTTGATGTACTAGGCTAGTGTTACGTTCAGAAGTTTGCCATTGCTTTCTAGGTGACCGGCTCCCATACCAGCACGTTATAACACCACTCGACACGGTCTGCTGAACATATCGGTCGCAGCTGAGCTTCGAACGCCTGGTACCCGGCTCACGAATCTCGTTCGCAAGCCACGGAGACCGTTTATGGCTGCATTAACTACACCAAAACTATAAATTAGTTAGTTTTAGTTAGTCTTTCCTCTTGAGCCTGAGGCGGCGCATAGGGCAGAAGTCCTGTCTCTCCATGCTTGGCGGTTCGCTGCTACCTGTTGTAGATCTTGGATATCTACTTGGCCATTGAATGAGCCTTCTCTAATGATGGTTCTACGCAGGGTCTCTCTTGGTCTTCCCCGTTTTCTTTTCCCTATTGGTGACCATATGAGGGCTTGATAGGGGAGTATTGACTTGTCCATTCTGAGTACATGGCCGATGTAGTTCCAACGGCGTCTTCTTATGAAATTGGATACTGTATCTTGCTTAGTCTCTTGTCTTATTTGCGAATTGGTTCTGAAGTCTGTCCAGTGGATGTTTAGAAGTCTTCTAAGACATTTGTTCTCAAAATTGTCTAATTTTTTATCTAAAGCTACCGTTGATTTCCAACTTTCACATCCATACGTTAACACTGGAATCACACTATAAATTGAATACAGTTTAGTTTAGTCGATGGATCAACATCACGGCACACGGGTGCAACCCATAAGTGCTCCGTTCTCCACCTAACTGAAACATAAGTCTGGAGACACTCAGCTCAGGGCACGAACTCTGTAGCACCGGCGAGGATCCTGAAATACTTTGGGTAGATTTTTAACTCAATATTTTGCCTGGGCAGCGCCGTTAGGCTACTCTTTTTCGATTTCCAACTGCCAAGGGATTTTTTACGTGCGCAACAATATACATGGGCGTCCGACCTCACAACCCAGAGACCAGGGGAAATTTTATTATTAGAAGTCCACGAGAAAAAAATCCCGGTCATCACCGGGGCTTGAACGAATACAGTATGTAAACAACAAATGATGAAGAAATACAAAACGTTTACGATGAAGTAGAAATGGCAATAGCTCACACTGGATCACAAGAAATAAAAATAATACTGGGAGATTTTAATGCAAAAGTAGGAAAGGGGCAAATAGAGGATATAGTGGGGAATTACGTTGTAGGTACAAGCAATAAAAGAGGAGAGAAATTAATTGAATGGGCAAATATTAATGATATGGTAATTGGAAACACATGGTTTAAACACCATAAGAGACGACTATACACGTGGAAAAGCCCTGATATGAAAATATGCAACCAAATTGACTACATACTTATTAATAAAAGATTTATAAATACATTAATTAATGTAAAGACAAAAGCCTGGTGCTGACGGTAATAGTGATCATGTACCACTATGTGGACAAATAAAAGTAAGATTAAGAGAGGGGGAAAATGGTTAAAAACTTGAGACTTAATAAAGAGGTTCTGAAAGTAGATAAAGAAATTCAAGAACAATACAGAGTGACTGTGAAAAATAGGTTACAATGCAATAGCTAAAATACAGAGTATAAATGAACAATGGGAAATGTTCAGGGACTCCATTCATCAAACTAGCAAAGAAATATAACCGGAGAGAAGCTAAAAAGCTAAGAAAAAATAGATGCATGAAGAAATCTTAATGCTGATGGATAAAAGGAAACAGAATAAAAATGACAAACAAGAGTATGCTAAGATACATAACAATTGATTGATTGATTGATTTAGGAACCAACATAACAGCATTCGGGGCATTCCCATAAGCGCTCGGTCCCCATCGTCAGCAGCCAGCGAAGAGTTCCAACACTAAGAGTTCCAGTAGTAATCTGTCCGTCTCGCCTTTCGTCTGAGCGTCGAGCGTAGGCCAGATCCCCTCGTCACACCTCGCTGCCTCATTCTTACCAGACTATGGTGATCCATTTGCTCCTCCGAGGTGTACACGTGCTCTCACAAGGCCGCAACCACGTCTGCCTTATCAATACTCCACCAAGTTTTGCCGAGCCAGCCAATCTGTCCGCCTGATCATTCCCCAGCACACCGGCATGCCCCGGAGAAAAGATCCAGGTGATGCTTGCTACCCGTGACCTCCGAAGCGAAGCAAGCCACTCTGCACGAAGCCTGTCTGTCCTCACCCTCCTCAGCATGCTTTCTGAGTCAGTTACAATCACAATGTGTGTATGTATCGTGGTCTCCATCCAGCGGAAAGCTGCACTGACCGCCTCCACCTCCATTCTTAAGCTAGATGTTGTGGCATCATACGCCAGGCTCTCCTGCACCAAACGTCGACCATTAGCTTTTGCTAAGAATCCCAAGGCACTTCTCCTACCTCTCAACACCGAACCATCCGTGTAGATAATCACATCACCCGGGCGAGCATTATCCTGATATAGTTGCTGGATTTCCACTTCCGTGGCCCCTGCTGGCCACTCCCTGCACTCCCGGCTGAATGTGATTACAACTCTGCACAAGTCTGACTGCTCCGATGGCACTCTGACCCACTCCTCTCCTCGCCTGATGTTCTCCAAGGGGCACACCTATCTGATCGTATCCTCCACTTGAGCCATCCATGATTTCCCTCTTATCAGTCCCTGACCCTTAACTTCGTCCAGCGCCTCATGCAACTGGTGATCTGTGTCTGCAGCTTCTCTGAGGTATGCCTTCGCCTGCATCACCTTGTGCCTACCAGCAACAGTCGGCAGACCAAGGATGTAAATCATACACACTACTGGGGTGTCTCTGGTGCATCCCAGAGTGACCCGCATAGCTTCGTTCTGTATGCGCTCTAATTTCACCAGCTGACTCTTTGAGACAGTGAGCTGTCCTAGTTCATAATCAATTACTGAGAGGATCAAGAGCTGTTATAGTGTGAAGAGCATTCTCTGCTCTGTGTCCATTGCAGCCATAGTTTTAAGTGCACTGAGTCCCTTTTTAGATCTTGTCACAACCGTCTCCACATGGTCCTTGTAGGACAGACTCCTGTCAAATGTGATTCCCAGATAATTCAGTTTGTTTTCTCTGTTGACGCTTCTACCATCTATCGTGAGGCTTGGGGCATCATCTCTCACAATCCTGTTGTCCAGAGAGCACCACAAAACAGCTGCCTTTTCCGGGTGGATAACAGCACTCATTTCAGTGCACCAGTCAATCACTTTGTCTACTGTCACCTGTAGCTCCTGGGCTGTTTGATCCCTATTTCTCCCCTGCCTGTATGCAAGAATATCATCTGTAAATGTTAGTATCCTTCCAACCCCTGGTGCTTCTAGGTTTGCAATCTTGCTCGTATACACATTAAAGAGCACCGGTGAGATTGCAGATCCCTGTGGCAGTCCCGGGATTAAAATATGTGGCTCTGAGGTCCATGCACCCAGACGGAGAGCAACCCGACGAGAATGCAGGACGGCTGCTATCCAATTCACCAACCAGGTGTGTGATCTGGAGACCATCAATATTGAAAGAGAGTGGGTTGAAGTTCCGGAAGACATGACGGACTGGCACAATGTAATAATAATACTAGGTCGTGAGTGCAGAGAATGGACAGCGGGCTGCACTGAGTTTGAAGTGCAACAGCTGATCCAGAGTAACACACATCAAGTTGACATAGTCATCTACACCGATGGGTAAGTGGTGAGAAACAGACGTAATGGCTGGGGCTTTATTGCAAAGGCTAATGGGCGAGTCTTTAAAAAGGAGAGCCTGGCATATGAGACTACGACCTCCAGAATGGAGGTGGAGACAGTAACAGCGGCATTCCGGTGGCTAGAGGAGACTACTGCAACACACGTTGTGTTCATTACGGATTCAAAGAGTATGCTTAGCAAGGTGGAGAAAGGAATATTTCGTGTGGAATGGCTCTCGTCTCTTCAGAGGTCACAGATTGTGAGAATTGTATGGATATTTTGCCCTGGCCATGCGGGTGTACGGGGGAATTAACAGGCTGATAGGCTAGCAGGGAATGCACCTCTTGGTGGTATTTTGCCTATGGACAAGGGGGAGGTGGTCGTGCGCTTGTGGGACCAGGTGGAGAAGGCGGAGGAACAGATTGAGAACCCATATGTGAAAAGAATAAGATTGCGGGGGATCGGTAGGGGTTCAAGAAGAATCTCAAAACTGAGAGGCAAGACCAGGAGAACTTTTAATCAGATAGCTGTGGGAACGATTAGTAGTATGACTCTTCGCTGGTTGGTGAACGAGGGGACTGGGCACGTATGGAAATGTCCTGAGTGCAGTGATGTCGGTTCTTAACTCAACTCAACTCAACCTCATAAGTGCGGTCATCAAAATATCATAGCGAACTCTATTGTACGCATCCTCGAGATCAAGCGCTGCCGCCATAGTTTCCTGTCTACTCTGGAACCCCGCATAAACGTCAAAGGCATTTGACCAGGTATCTTTTCCTGGTCTGCAGCTCCCAAGGCCTCGTGGAAGAAGCTTCCCCCTTTCCAAAAACTCCTGCAGCTTAACAGCGACTATCTTCTCTAAAACCTTCCCAAATATATTTTGGAGGGTGATGATCCTAAAGCCGCCAAGCTTTGAATGATCCTTGAATGGTTTTGGGAGAGGAATGAGATAGCTGTGTAACCAATCCTGCGGTACTGATGCTGCCCTAATGCTCTAATTAAAGCAGCCGGCCATCTCCTTCACGTCTGCATCGCTCAAAGCCTTCATGTGGCCATAGCTAACCCCATTGGGCCCTGGTACCGTGTCTTTTGCCTTTTTCAAAACATGTTTAACATTTTCAACCCGTATGATGTCTTCATAAGGCATATTTTTCATTGTGCCATATAACTCCTCTCTAACTGCATCCCTGGTATCCGCATCATTATGATTGGTCTGCTCTAAAAATCTCTGGAGAAACGCCTCCCATTTCTCTTTGCCTGTTGTCACGCGTACACCATCCTCTTTATAAATTGTTCCCACTTCATAGGCCGATCTTTTCTTTGCATTTGTCTGTGCAGTTTCCAGAATTTTCGCAGTGTTGTATCACCTCCAATCTCCTTCATGAAACATTCGCATTTTACGTTCTTTGCCTCTGCAGAACATCGCTTGAAAGCCTCCATCTTATCTTTCTTGTAATTTTCCGTTGTGTCCACTTCCACTCGTGAGCTTCGGGGTGTCTGTCGCACTTTCCTTAGCTGCTTCACTGCAGCTCTCTTTGCTTTCCAAGCATTGTCTACTTCTGGGGTCCACCATGGGGGATGCAAAAAGGAGTTTTAACAGTCCTGTTGCATGCCCCCTGTCTGAGGCGTCCAAGAAGGCTGTCGGTCCACTCATACCGGAAGGTCTTGCGCGCTCTCCCAGCCTTAACTTTCCTGGACATAGAGATCAGGACTGAGCATGGCATGTGATCACTCCCATGGTCATTCAAAACAGTCCACTTTACATCAAGGACTGATGACTGGGAGACAAGTACCAAATCAATAGCAGTGTCTGCATCACCAGGCCTCATTGCCATTCTTGTCGGCCTACCATCATTTATGCAGACCACATCGGAGTCCACCTTGGCATCCGCAAGGGCAATTCCCTGTCAGTTTTCTCCACTGCTGTCCCAATCTCTGTTCCTCGCATTGAAGTCTCCACATATGAGTAGCCTATCACCTGGTAATTCCTCAAATTCCTTAAGCCAGTCCTATTGTTCCTTTCTGACAAAACAGTCCACTGTGGCATATACATTTATGATGTTCCAACTTAAGCCACCAATCTCCATTTGTATATCCTTGACCTCTCTTGCACTGTGATTCCACTGGCTCAAGTCAAGTGCCACATGCTTCATTCCTTTCTTCACCAGCAGACCTTGTCCATGTCTCTTCTGCCCAGTGGGGTTATATTACAGCTGTTGATAGCGACTGATCACTGAAACCGATATGCGATTGTGACCACGGGAATGCTTAGCTTGAGAACTGTGGCTCGCGATAACTAGCTGGGAATCTCTCAGTTTTACTTACTAGGCAACTCCGCGACAGAACTGGCACCAGAGCTCATTCAATGGCATTCCACTGCCGGAACACAACAGACTAAATGAAACTACACATTTCGCCTAACGGGCGGAAAGAAGGAACACCATCTTGCCCCATCTTGATGACGTCATCAAAAAAATAATAATAAAGAAATAAGAGATAAATCTGTGAAGGCAAAAGAAAGTTGGTTAAACGAGCAATGCAGAAAAATTGAATTAAATTCCATTAAAGATAAAAAAAAGTATGCACAGACAAATCAGTGAGCTCACAGAAAGAAATATAAGAATAAATACATGGTGTTTGAAATAAAAAAACAGGAAAGATTTTATTGGAGGAAGGTGCTATAATGAAGAGGTGGAATGAGTATATAAGAGAATTATATAATGGAGAAAAGGAAGAATTAACAGAAGAAAGTAACTTAGAAGGCCCACATATTCTAAAAGGAGAAGTCGCTGACACTATGAAACATACGAAGAAACGAAAAATAGCTGGGCCAGATGAAATCACAGTAGAAGAATTAGAAGTATTGGGAGAATTTGGGGAAGATATATTAACCAAAATGCTGAATGATATTTACAACAGTGGATAGTTACCGAGTGATATACGGAAATCTGTATTTATAGAAATACCAAAGAGACCAGGAGCAATTGAATGCGAAGATTTTCGTACAATTAACCTCATAAACCATGCCACTAAGCTTCTACTCAGAATTATAATGAGAAGAACAAGAAAGAAAATAAAAATGGAAATTAGTGAAGAACAGTATGGTTTTATGGAAGGAAAGAGTACAAACAATGCAATATATATATTACGAAAGACTAATAGATAGGTCAATAGAAAAACAGAGAGACATATATTTATGCTTCATAGATTTTACTAAGGCATTTGATAAAGTAAAGCATGATGAGCTGATTAAAATGTTGGAAGATATCAACATTGATGGGACAGATTTAAGAATAATAAAGAATATATACTGGATCCAAGTAGCAGCAATTAAAATGGGAAATAAAGAGGATAATTACGAACAGATAAAGCTAGGAGTACGACAGGGGTGTGTCTTGTCACCCGATCTCTTCTCCCTATATAGCGAAGTAATAATGAGAGAGATCAAAGAGAAGAAGGGATTCCAATCGGACGAGATAATATAAACAATATACGCTGTGCAGATGACACAGTATTGGTGGCGGATAATGCAACAGACCTACAACAATTGTTGGACATTGTAGTAACAGAGAGTGCACAGAAAGGACTCTCCTTGAATATCAAGAAAACAGTAACAATGGTGATATGAAAGAAAATGGGGACACCAAAATGTGACATAGAAATAGAAGGAAAAATTCTTAACCAAGTGGATGATTTTAGATACCTAGGGGCATATATAACATCAGATGGAAAATTTACAACAGAGATTAAGAGCATAATAGGGCAGGCAAAAGCCGCATTTCAGAAAATGAAGAGTATCTTATGCAATAAGTCGCTATCACTGAATGTAAGAAAGAGAGTGCTAAAATGCTATATAGAACCAGTTTTGCTGTATGGCAACGAATCTTGGAATGTAAATGAACAAATTAGGAAGAACTTGGCAGCAACAGAGATGTGGTTTATAAGACGAATGTTGCAAATTCCTTGGACTGCCAGAGTAACTAACGACGACTGCCTGAAACAGGCTAATGAAACTAGAACACTATATACAATAATAAGAAAGAGACAAACAGCTTTATTTGGTCATGTGATGAGAAGAGAGCATTTGAGCACATCGTGACAACTGGAAAGATCGAGGGGAACAGAGGCAGAGGCAGACCAGGAGAAATGATGCTGGACGGACTGAGACGGTGGCATGGAGGAATGTCATCTGCAGAGCTGATCCAGAACACCAAAGACCGAGATCTGTGGAGAGCCATGAAGGCCTACGCCAGTCGGCACGGCACTTGATGATGATGAAACAACAAAAGGCCCGCATAGAAAATAAAATTTTGTTGCGTATCCCTTACGGGACGTTGCAGTCAACACCAGCATTTTCAGCTGCTGTTGATGTACTAGGCAAGTGTTACGTTGCCATTGCTTTCTGAACGACCGGCCCCTATACCTTTTTCGAAAAAACCAGCACCGCCGTGTTTCGAACCCGGGTATACGGGCTCACAAACCGCGTTCGCAAGCCCTTTCCCACAGAGACCGGTATAGAAATTAACCGGAAGTAAAAAAAAATTAAAATTAGACCGCAATGGCTCTGAAGATCAATCGTCTTATAAACTACAATTTGAAGATGTAACATGTATTTTTCAATCTATTTATACGTTGTGAAGAGAAACCAGAGTGACTGAGTTGTTTTTTTTTTTTTTATTGTGGACCTAGTAGGCCAGTAAAAAATGTTTTCCCCACAGAGGGGGGATTTAAATCCAAGTCATGAAGCATCATCATCATCATCATCATCATCTTCCACTTCTGCCGTCAAGCGTCGTGGGGAGGAATAATTTGCGTTCCAGTGCCCGGTGGACGGCACTGGATAGTGTCATTCCGTGTGGTTGTACAATGTCTCTGATGTCGTCAATCCATTTTCTTCTTGGACGTCCTCGTGGTCTCGTCGCAGATGATCTTTGATGTAAGGCCAGTGATGGTAGTTGCTGATGTTGCATTCTAACAACATGGCCAAACCACTTGATCTTCTGTCTTTCAATAAATGTGGCACAAGGTGTTGATCCCACAGTCTGTCTGATAGTAGCATTCCTTACTCGGTCTCGGATTATTAAGTTGGCAGCTCTCCTCAGGCATCTCATTTCGCAGGTGTTGATCTTGCGAAGGTGTAATTTGGATAAAGTCCAGGTTTGAGATTGGTAGCATAGGGTTGGTGTGAATATGCTGTTTATTATCTGTCGTTTTGCGGACATGGGTATGTTTGGATGTTTCAGTAAGGGTGACAGTTGATATGTAAGTGCACTAGCTTTTTGACATCTGATTTCAATTTCTCTGTCTAATCTGCCATCTTCTGTGATCATACTTCCAAGGTATTTGAATTCTTTAACTTGTTTCAGAGGTGTGTTATTTATCTGTATACTTAGTGGGCCTGGCGATCTGCTAACTAGCATTACTTCGGTTTTGGCTGTGTTTATATGAAGCATGCAACTGATATATAAAGGCGAAAGATTTATACGTTGTGAAGAGAAACCAAGATTTCGCTCAGAAGTGCGTGAGCACTTCCGCCATTGTATCATGCAGTGTATTACTGCATGATGTTAATTTCCCAAAGAAGAAAGGCAAATATACAAATCTACCACAGATTTTTAAGAAGACAAAATGCTTTAAAATATTATCGAAGGTAGAATATCTTTCCAAATTTTATTCTAAGACTTTAAAATATTATCAAGAATTTACAGTTTCTGCGACAAAATCTACCTATAGTTAAATAAATATACTAATAGTTTACATTTTTAAAAGCTTGAAGCAACAAATTTGATATGTAATAACAAAAAGTAAAATACATATTATTTCCCTTAGGTAAATTAAAAACACATAAAAACCGCATGTCTGAGTGGCTCACGACAATGCTAATGCGGGCGATGTCTGAAACTGGAGATTATGTTCTCCAGGTGATCACTCAGTACAACCATATAAAAGGGAATAATGGCCTAGTGAGGCGGCACTGTATTAAAAAATGTATGGAGCAGAAGAGGAGCGCCAAAAACAAACTGTAAACTACATCACGAGAACTCGTTTGTCGGTGTAAACATGAAATAACAACCACAGGAGAAAAATAAGTATAACGACAACAGGGGTATACTATATAGTTATAGCAGACTCAATGAGTTACAATTATAGATTTTATTTCCCGTGGACAACAGATAATAAGAGTTAAATTGTCTCCACCCTACAACAACACTATCCAGCATTGCATAGGCTAGGAATGTGATTTGTGAAATCATCCAGCTTTTAGCTATTTGCCTCTTTCAACGTCTTCTATATCCTCTAACACAGTGGTTCTCAACCGATGGGACCCCCCCCCCCCAATTTTAGGGCTTCCAGGGGAGGGGGAGGGGCGGGGAAGATTATTTCAAGATCGCGTTAATACAAGAACCGATTACTTGATATTGTTTTTCCCTCAATACTTTACGGTTCTGTACTTCTCGCTATTCTGAAATTCGTTGTATAACCTAAATAGACCCGCAAATCACGTTTTATGTAGACTTCAAGTCTTGTTCTAGTATGTGTTATTAAATTTACCTTCCATTTTTACGTATACTGTGTGTGTGTATTGGGGGGTGTCACGAAATAATACTGAAGACTGCCGATCCAGATTGATGAAAGGCCTGAAACCGCTGTCGCTAGGCGCCACAACTATTTGATGTGGAGAAATATGTTCCAAATTTCAGAACCACCGGGCTTCCTGGAGACGTCCCGGGATCAAAGACAATCGTCGGCATGTTGACTTGCCCGGATCTCAGGAGAGGGGGGGGGGCGGTGCCGTCTTTATTGAAGTCCGCCACGTGAATGACGTCACTCGTGCAACAATCTGGCTGGGTGAAATTAACTAAACTTGCGATCAGTGGAATGTAATACTCTTGAAGGGAGTGTTTGGTTGTTCCTAGTTCTAATGGAGAAGAGGATTTACGGGGTCTCCTGTGTTTTGGAAACTGTGATGAATTGTGAATTCCGACTCCGAACAGGAACACTAGCATAAGGTAGTCTGGTTACGCTGTGTAAAAGAAGGAAAATATTACTCTGAGGTGTGGACTTTGACAGTCACACTGAGTTCAATTCCATTGTAGAGAAGAGCTGATGAACAACACAGAGTTGAACAATGGCTATCACACTGAGTGCAGTTATACTAACTGGCCTCGGAAATGGGACATCGTTCCAAAAATTATAAACTCATAGAAATCAGGAGTGTTATCCTGAAAGGGCCAGTGTAGCAGTGATTGAGTACCCAAGGCAGTTTTTATGAAACTAGTAACACCTCCATGGACAATGACAATGTTAGGTAGAGAGGTGGAATGACAGTGATGTGAAGTAACTATGACTATGTCGAGTGACCATAAATTTAGGTTGTAGAGAGGTTGCAGAGTAAAGACACTCATTCAGTAACATTTTGCAACCGGACTGAAAGTTTTCTTTAAACACGTGTGAGATATAAGGAGATCTTCGTGGGTATCAGGATTTTAATGAACATATTGAGTACATCGTGTGTTCCTGATTCATGGACATTAATAGGCCATATTCAGCAGTGGAGAACAGTCACCCAGACTATATATGATTAACTCAAAGAAGTCAACCATTATTTGGAGAGATGCTTCATTCGATGAGACCTGTTTGGAACTTACTATCATGTGATGTGGTATGGCCGACCGTGATGATGAGCGATCCTGGGCTCACTGTTCTTTTCTCGCATACACCATAGAAAATACTACATACTTCCACACACAAACAGTGCACACACACACACACACACACACACACACACACACGTGACACTTTTCTGCATTAAATGTTTTATTTTATCATTTGTTAAAATACAGTCTTGTGTGGGTATGTTCTGAAACAATATGAAGGGTATTGTTTAGTGGTAAGAAGCAGAAGAGAGAGAGAGAGAGAGAGAGAGAGAGAGAGAGAGAGAGAGGAGAGAGAGAGAGAGAGAGAGAGAGAGAGAGGGGGAGAGAGATAGTGTACCCAAGACTGACAGGGGGTTTGTAGACAAAGGTCCGGCAGAACCCCACGATAAGGAAAAGGATTTTAAACAGTGTGCCTGTTGACTCCACTTCCCTCCTATGGACGATAGGCGACATTTATGGGGGCTCGCGCGTGATGGTGATATCACATTAAGGATAGCGACATTTACATGGGCACGTCACACGGGAACGTGACATTACCTTAATGTTGGTGATATTACATTATTGTGGGTGACATTACCGTGATAGAGGTAGGGCCGGACAGTTAAAGATCCAGTTATAGTGAATGTGGATAGGTGTTAAGACACATAACTTTCCTGTTCATACTTTACAAGTCTACATAGGTTTGTGGTCCTAATTCTACTCTTCTCACTGAGTGATTGTTTTGTGGTGTACTGTGTGGTGTCATATATATATATTGATTATCTATATATTTCTTGGTGTAATTTAGACTCAATCTGTTGACTCACCTTCTCTAAATATGGCCACTCCTAAACTAACCACGGCAGAACTAAGAGCACATGGGGAAGAAATGGGCTTGTCGGGTTCTGCCCTAACAGATTACATACAGGTGGTGGAGAGGGAGTTTCGTCAAACAGAAAGGGAAGATCGAAAGACTGAGTTTGAATTGAGAAGGATGGAGTTAGAACAAGCTGCTAAGAAATTGGAAGCAGAGCAAGCCATGAGAAGGCTGGAAATTGAAGCTAATCAGGCTGCTAGGAAACGGGAAGCGGAGCAAGAGGCTCAGAAAAGGGAGCACGAGTACCGGATGAGGGAACTCGAGTTTAAGAGACAATCTAATGGGGAAACTGAGGGAGCAGTGGGAGGTTCCTCCATCCCAGGCTCAACCCCAGCAGGTGGACATAGTTACCATGCTATGAAGTTTCCTTTGGCTGTTTATGATCAGGGCAAGGAAAAAATTAAATTGACCAGTACTTACAACGCTTCGAGGCCATCTCTGTTGCTATGGGACTGGACCGTGACAAATGGTGTCTTAAGCTGTCTCAGGGATTGCTTGGAACCGGTTACGAGGTCTATTCTCGCCTACCGCCAGGACACGAGAACAATTACGATGAATTGAAAGCCGCTTTGCTGAAACATTACGAGATCACATCAAGTACATATAGGAAGAAGTTTCGATCAGCGAAACGAGAGCCAGGAGAGCTATTCGCCACCTACAGTCTGCGCCTGAAATCCTACCTACACAAATGGATGGATCTGGCAGGGTTCAAGCATGACTATGAGAGTCTGGAAGAGCTCATGATTGTCGACCAGATGCGATAGCAAATGTCAGAACCTCTGAAGACATTCTTGGGAGAACAAGGGGCGGAACGGCTTGATATGGTGAATAAGCTGGCGGAAAGATTCGTTGAAGTCCACGGGGAGGCGGAAGAAACCTGTACACCAACCATCAAAGGTCAGGAGAAACATGACCTAAAGAAATTCAAAGGCTCTGAAACAAAGAAGGTGGATCCTTATGCAAACACTTCAGAGAAGAGTCCAGAGAAGACAAAGGATGGGAGCCAGAGCCCACTCAACTCTCAACCAAAACGACAGTGGTCTGAGATGTGGTGTTCGATCTGCAAGTCGCCCTCTCACAACACAAAAGACTGCAAATCGAAAACGAAAAGCTCTCACTTCGCAGCCTGCCGCGTGGCTCCAAAGGTGGTTGCCACCGAAAAAGTCGAGGTTGTTGAAGGAACTCTGGACCAAGAGAGGCCACCTGTGGTCGAGCTGATTGAATTCAACCACCAGCAGGTTACCTGTCTCTATGATACTGGTTTGGACGGGGAAGCTATGATTGATGCCAGCCTGGTACGCCCAGACCAACTCACATGGGAGACTATTGAGGTACAGCCTGCAATGAGGAGTGATGTTGCCATGACGCTGCCAATCGCCAAGGTGGCGATTAAATCCAGGTACATCACAGGCATCATTCCAGCAGCTGTGTTATCGGATTCCCTATTTCCCGTGATCCTTGGTACGAAATACGTGTTCTTGGGGAAGCCCAAACAACCCCCCCCCCACCGGGGAACATCAGCCACTGGATCTCAAGGGAAGGAAAAGGGGGCAGACACGCTATGCCACAACCCAGTGCCTGGGGAATTGCATACTGCCCAGAGGAAGGACACAACGTTGCGTCCTTGCTACAGGAAGCTGCAAAGAAGTGCTGAGCCACCAAAACGGGAGCAGTACTTTCTGAGGAATCGACTGCTCTATCGGAGAGCTGGAAGGGGAGACAGACTGCATGAGCAGTTGGTGGTCCCAGAGGCCCACCGTCCTCACATTCTTCAGAGCGGGCACACCATATCCGGAAGTCAGACATCCGAGAATGGACATATGGGTGTCAGAGAGACGTTGCAGCAGATTTCCGGCCATTATTGCTGGCCAGGAATGACCGGTGATGTACGCCGGTTGGTTAAGTCTTGTCCAGAGTGACAGAAGGCACCGCCCAAAAATCTGACGAAGAGTAAAGGAGCTCTTAAGGTGGGAGAGAAAGTATTAGTGTGGGGACCAGCAGAGACCAACATGCTGCAAGTAGGATGGCATGGACCTTATCCTGTGGTAAAGGTTGTGTCCAGGAACACCTACAAAATCCGGATCGGGGAAGAACGGAAAAGTCTTCCTAGGCATCTCCTGCAGAAATATGAGGAGAGATCCGAGGTAAAATCTTCTCACCTTATGGTAATGGCAGCCATTGGGAAAAAGGTTACAGGTCCAGACGGAGACCAGAGATCCCAAGTACTAAATAGGAGGGCCTATGGGAACGTACGAGGTAGGTCAGATTTTTCAGCCGAAGAGAGGAGGGAAATCACACGTCAGGAAGAGGCCAATAGTGAACCATTCGCTAGTAACCTAGTTCAGAAGGGGTGGGTAACGTCGGGAACGGCGCGAGATACCCAGGACTCCAACCGAAGATTGGCTGACCGGATCCAACATCGACCGAGATGTCCTGGAAGCAAAAATCCAGGAGCTTTGGGGAAGACGATTCTGTCCAACGAGGACAATACCGCAAATCCCAGGATGCAAAACTTGAGGAAACTAAGCGGATATGGAGACATTGTTAGAGTCAGGATGGAACGATCCGTCTGTATTGTGAGCCGTCGCTTACGCAGGTCGAAAGTTGGACGACCGAACGTACAGGAGCGATATGCCAACACTAGTGTCGGGCATTATGAGGATATAGGCTATCAGTGAGATCGCCTTATTGCTGGGGAGGCAATACATTTGAGGGTACCGGCAGACCATCAACATTTGATGTGCTGAGCCATCTCCCAGAAACTGAACATGCGCTTGATGAGTAGATTATTGTGGATCATCTGGATCGAACCTCCAGTGAGCAAGAGTTGATGACTCTCTTAAGAGGGGGCCTATGTCACGAAATAATACTGAAGACTGCCGATCCAGATTGATGAAAGGCCTGAAACCGCTGTCGCTAGGCGCCACAACTATTTGATGTGGAGAAATATGTTCCAAATTTCAGACACCACCGGGATTCCTGGAGACGTCCCGGGATCAAAGACAATCGTCGGCATGTTGACTTGCCCGGATCTCAGGAGAGGGGTGGGGGGTGCCGTCTTTATTGAAGTCCGCCACGTGAATGACGTCACTCGTGCAACAATTTGGCTGGGTGAAATTAACTAAACTTGTGATCAGTGGAATGTAATACTCTTGAAGGGAGTGTTTGGTTGTTCCTAGTTCTAATGGAGAAGAGGATTTACGGGGTCTCCTGTGTTTTGGAAACTGTGATGAATTGTGAATTCCGACTCCGAACAGGAACACTAGCATAAGGTAGTCTGGTTACGCTGTGTAAAAGAAGGAAACTATTACTCTGAGGTGTGGACTTTGACAGTCACACTGAGTTCAATTCCATTGTAGAGAAGAGCTGATGAACAACACAGAGTTGAACAATGGCTATCACACTGAGTGCAGTTATACTAACTGGCCTCGGAAATGGGACATCGTTCCAAAAATTATAAACTCATAGAAATCAGGAGTGTTATCCTGAAAGGGCCAGTGTAGCAGTGATTGAGTACCCAAGGCAGTTTTTATGAAACTAGTAACACCTCCATGGACAGTGACAATGTTAGGTAGAGAGGTGGAATGACAGTGATGTGAAGTAACTATGACTATGTCGAGTGACCATAAATTTAGGTTGTAGAGAGGTTGCAGAGTAAAGACACTCATTCAGTAACATTTTGCAACCGGACTGAAAGTTTTCTTTAAACACGTGTGAGATATAAGGAGATCTTCGTGGGTATCAGGATTCTAATGAACATATTGAGTACATCGTGTGTTCCTGATTCATGGACATTAATAGGCCATATTCAGCAGTGGAGAACAGTCACCCAGACTATATATGATTAACTCCAAGAAGTCAACCATTATTTGGAGAGATGCTTCATTCGGTGAGACCTGTTTGGAACTTACTATCATGTGATGTGGTATGGCCGACCGTGATGATGAGCGATCCTGGGCTCACTGAGCTCTTCTCGCATACACCATAGAAAATACTACATACTTCCACACACAAACAGTGCACACACACACACACACACACACACACACACACACACACACACACACACACACACACACACACTCACGTGACACTTTTCTGTATTAAATGTTTTATTTTATCATTTGTTAAAATACAGTCTTGTGTGGGTATGCTCTGAAACAATATGAAGGGTACTGTTTAGTGGTAAGAAGCAGAAGAGGAGAGAGAGAGAGACAGGGTACCTGAGACCGACAGGGGGTTTGTAGACAAAGGTCCGGCAGAAGCCCACGATAAGGAAAAGGATTTTAAACAGT
Source organism: Cepaea hortensis (assembly GCA_963921405.1). NCBI lineage: Eukaryota > Metazoa > Mollusca > Gastropoda > Stylommatophora > Helicidae > Cepaea > Cepaea hortensis. The sequence goes on along the minus strand of OY992892.1, from coordinate 37,631,097 downwards.
GTGCCTGTTGACTCCACTTCCCCCCTAGGGACGATAGGCGACAGGACAGGGGGGGGGGGTTATAGGGAAGAAATACGAAGAGGAGGGGGGGGAATTACATTCTGAACATATCGTGAGGGGTGCATGGGCCAAAAAAGGTTGAGAACCACTGCTCTAACATACTGTGTAATATATAAGGGTCGTTCATTTGAAATCCGTTCCAATGGCTTTATTACAAAAGCATGAAATAAACATTAACAGGTGTGGTAGAATTAAACAAAGCATTCATGTTGAATGAGTTATGCACCACGGGTTGGTCAGAAGAAGTCGCCGTAGACATTCAGGCAAGCATATCATTGCTTAGGTAGGCGGCGAATGCCGTCCGCAAAAAAATATTGTGGTTTGCCCACTGAACCAAGTGTTTACCGCGTTCATTAAGTTTGCATCTGTGTGAAATCGTTGCCTCTTGAGAGCTTTTTTTATAGGTCCGAACAAATGAAAATCATATGGTGACAAATCAGGACTATAGGCTGTATAGTTGATGTTGACGATGTTGATGTTGATGTTCTTTAAAGTCGCCCAACAATAGCCCTTCATGGTAAAAAAATGCGTTCAACATAACCTTACCAGCGGAAGCCTGTAACTTGAATTTTTTGGCGCTTGGTGATCCAGCATGCTTCCATTGCATGCTCTCTCGTTTTCTGCTCGGCTTACAGTGGTGACACCATGATTCATCGCCTGCCACTATGCGGAAGAGAACTGCATCACCCTCTACTCTGTAACGCAGCTAGTGGTTCAAACACAATCCCATGCGTTCCTCGTTTTGTTGGTCGGTCAATATCCCTGGTACCCACTATGAACACACCTTCCGATATTACAGTTTCTTACGAACGACCTTTTGAATTGTCCCAATTGAAACATCAAATTCTTTTGCTAGCGAACGTATGCTTCGACAACGGTTCATCTGTACTGCTGCATCAATTTTGCGATGGTTTTTTTTTCTGTTGCAACAATATGCGCTTGACCCGGCCGTCAAAGATCTGTCGTGAGCTGACGTAATTTCCGAAACATTCATGCCCAGTCAGTCACTGATGTCTTCGACACACTTTTGTTACCGTACGCTGCCTGCATTCTTCGATGAATGTCCATTGGTCGACATCCTTCAAGTGAAAGAAACTGAATCACCGCTCTTTGAGCTTCTTTGGACGGATTTTGGATCAACCCAGCCATTTTTTCAACGGTCAGAAACAGAACCTATGCGTCATGGGACGATAAGCACGTGCTCTGTTATTCATTGGTCAGTACTTATCACATGACTATGGCATGATCATGTCCAACGTACGCAATTACGCGCATATATATAAACGCAACTTCTGGAAAATATTAATTAAAATTGACAACTTGAAAAATATGCACACAAAAAGTAAATTTTTATTTGGTTTTTTGGTTTGAACTAAATATTATTTTAACGTATGTTGTATTATGTATAACAACGTAATTGCCCATTGGGTGTCCCTTTGCGTGCCCATTCCTCCAATGCTGGAGCAATCCCAACATATGTCTGCTCACTTTACCCCTGTGAAGTTATGATATCTCCTTTCTTGTCACCGGAGACGGCACAGGCATACTTGACCAGTCTCGGGCTTGAGTCAGATTTACGTTAGTACCCGCCAGCCGAGTACCTTCTGCATAGACATTATCAATCATGTCCACGATTCTTCCAGGGAGCACTGGTGCATTATTTGCTAGATGGTCTGTGCGTTCACTACGCAAGAGATGCGCGGATGCATGCAAAAAGCAATCAAATTCAGGACGCTTGGCCAAAATATAAGGCACCGAAGTCTATTATTTAAAATCGAGGATGGTAAAATTCAGGGGAAAAAAATAAAAGAAAATTAAAACCTCCAAGAAATAGCTACATCTTACAGACAAGCAAGACTATTGGAATTCAGACTGAAGGTGAACTGCAGAGAATATCTAAGAATAAAAGAAAATGGAGATACATGATCAGACTATTTCAACACTAGTTTGTCCATTGATTAACATAATATAAGATAATGATGATCATTATAAAAAACGTCTCCGGGGCGAAGTGGTCAAGCCATCTGACTCGGACTCCGAAGGTTGTGGGATCGATTCCGGGCCGCATCCTTCTGTTCACGAGTGCATTTTGTCGGAGACTCCTGGAAGTCGTAGCTGGAGCTACGGCGTTCGTGCTTTGTGCGACGTTTTCCGCGCTGCAGAAAGAGACTGAGCCATATGGGATAAAAACCCGGTGCAATGAAGTCGACCCTATCGACTATTTATAGACTTTTTTTTGTTTGTTTTTAAACGTCTTAATTATAGCCTTAAATTAGCAAGTTCAACAGCCAGACAGTTGAATACTTTAAAAAAAAATGAAGATCAAAACAAAGGACTCACAAAATTAGAATGACTAATCCTGAGATATAATAATAATCTAGAGAAAACATAATATTAATAAAACATAAACAAAAACAGCTTCTTCAAAACAAATGGAATTAGAGTATCAGACAAAAGCAATTAGTACGTACGTTTTGAAACAATCTAGTTTATTGGGAGCTACGAGTGGGCTTCTAATTAACACCCAAAAAGTCTGATAGAAATGACAATAACCATGTCATTGTCTTGTAACCTGTCAATATTGTTGTTAAAGATGTTAAGAGTGTCATCATGTGGCATCACGGTGCAGACGAACACGGTGACGTCATAAAGACAGTGTAGTGCAGTCAGCATAAGGTCACCATACAGTGGATACCATCCTACTGTGGAGTACCCGGAAACGACAGAGCTGATCAATTGGCTAAGGAAGGAGCCAAAGAAGAACAGCCTGCTGTGCCCGTTACATACCACCAAAAGAAAAGAATGATCAAATCAGTCAGAAAGCCACCAAAACCTGCTCAAGATGAAAAAAAAAAAAGTTTTGCGTATCCTTTACAGAACATCGTTGTCAACATCAGCATCTTTAAGCTTATTGTTGATTTATTGGCAAGATTACTCTCAGTAGTTTGCCATTGCTTTCTGAGCGACCGGCTCATTTATCCCGCAAGTCACCAGAGCGGGTAGAACCGCTTCCAATTCTCGCGCGCTGCGAGACCCTGCGTGGATAATCAGGATTACGGAGGAAGTCGTGTAATCCCTCGGCCAGAGAGACCGACTGCTCAAGATGACTACCACGTTATGGATAGACCAGAACAAATCATTATTCTGCGCCTCAGAACAGGACACAATAGATTACGCAACCACATGTATACAAAATTCAAGATTGGTGAAACAGCCATGTGTACATGTGGATTGGCGTCGCAGACAGCAGAGCACATACTCTAATACTGCCCAAAATATAACATATCTAGGCAAACCTTCTGGCCTAGAGAGACGACAGTGGAAGATAAACTCTATGGACCGCTGTGTGAACTAAAAAAAAAAAACAGTTAAATTCATACAAGAGACAAAATTGCAGTTATAGACATATTTCAAGCGAACGAAAGAAGAAGAAGAATAAGGAAGATAGTAGCATGACATTTTGCACATTTTAAATATGGCATGTGCCGATCGTGTGCACCAAATAGGAACCCAGCCGGCTTAATAATATGCCTGCCTGTAACCACTGAGATGGAGCGTGTTAGCAACTTGCTGTATAAACAGCGAATTATAATAGAATTCTCTCGTTGCACTTTTACAAGTGGCTATGTGATGGGTATGGAAGTTTTGCAGCCGACAGAAGTACAATCAGTCGCTGGGTTCAGAGAATCAAAGGATTAGAAAGTGGAGGTATGGAGCTGCTTGATTGGCGGCACTGTGGACGTCCTGCCACTGCCACCAACGCAGAAATGTAGAAATGCACCGAGGGCATTATTCTTACTGATAGGCGAATCACTATTCAACAGTTTGTCTAACACAGTGGTTCTCAACATTATTTTGGCCCATGCACCCTTTCACCAAATGTTCAGAATGTCATTCCCCCCTTTTCCCCCAAATGTCATCAACTCCCCCCCCCCCCACATATATATATATACACCGAAACACACACACACACACACACACACACACACACACACACACACACACACACACACACACACACACACATATATATATATATCTCCACACGCTCACAGATAATTCAAGAAAGGGGCGAAAAGATTGCGTTTTGTGGTGTCCTGAAGCCAGTTTGAGTCTGCCAATCTGTGCGCCCCCCCCCCCCCCCCGAAACCCTAAAATGGCTCCCCCCTCCACCTGGTGTGGAGGGATTTCCCCACCTGTTGAGAACCACGAACGAATGAACGAACGAACGAACGAAAATCTTTATTTTCAAAGGGTTAAGAATTGGGCACGTCTGACATTCTGCCCTTCTTCTCTATTTTCTCTCATACATTCTTTCATTCAACATCTCTTATGAAGCAATTCTTTCAGCAATGGTAATTCAAATGCAGTTATAAATTCTCTAGGATTTTCTAAAGTGTGGGCAAGATGAGTTCAACGAAGTCTCACAAATGACCACCGATTGTAAAGGAAATCGAATACTTCTGAATTGTAGGAGTGTTTCAATGCTGACGGAGAGAACTTTTTGGCTAAGATCGTTGCAGGTGACGAAACCTGGGAACATCATTTTGAACCTGAGAAAAAGACAGTCAATGGAGTGGCATCCTCCGCAATAACCACGAAGAAATAAATTCAAGACAACTCCTTCAACTGGAAAGGTCATGATTACTGTCTTTGGGACATTGAAGATGTGATTCTTGTCGATTTTATGCCAAGAGGAGAAACAATCAATTCGCAAGTTTACACTAACGCATTGAAAAAAAAAAAAACAGTCAGCTTGTTCACAGAGTTCGGTCGAATAAGAATCCAGCAGACCTGCTTCTCCGTCACGACAAAGCGACCTCTCACACAAGTCTGGCATCACGGTAAGCAATAACAAAATTGGGTTGGACTGTCACTGTACTACCTCATTCACCCTATAGTCTAGATTTGGCACCTTCTGATTTTCATCCACTTGGTCCACTTACAGATGCACTTCGTGGAACAAGGTTTGAAGACGATATGATGAAGGAGTGATTCGTACAGCGAAGAAATAGCTTCATGATCAAGAGAACATCCGGTACGGGCAAGGAATACATGTACTTTATTCGCACTGGCATAAGCCCGTACAAGTTTATGAGGATTATGTTGAATAATATCGATGTTTACATGACATCCACATATATTGTGTATAAATGTCATACTTTTTGAATAAACAGCTCCTGAGAAAAATGATGTGTTGCATTACTTTCTGGACGCCCCTCGTGTGTTGAAGTATTCTGCCCAGGTATATCTTTGACCCGTAATCCCGTACACTCTCGTGAGGAACGTGACGTGCGCAAGAATTGGCAACAGCTTTCTCTGCGTCGGTAACTTACGGGGTATGTGAGCCGGTCGCTCAGAAAGCAATGGCAAACTACTGAGCGTAATCTTGCCAAGAAATCAACAATCAGCTGAAAGATGCGGATGTTGACAGCGATGTCCTGTAAAGGATATGCGAAAAAAAAAACAACAACATATCTTTGACATTCAGTAGTCATTACCGTTTGTCTCAATTTATGTCTTAATTAAATGTGTAAATGTAATATTGCCTGATGTGGTAATTCTTTTCTCTATCTTCCCCCTTCTTCTGCCCACTCCCCAGCAAACAACCTCCTCTTTAGCATCGACATTTTTATACTGAGTTAATCGCGCGTATTACATGTTTCAAAGAAACGCACCCCAGTCTTCTGATGACCCAGATCGGAAGTGAAATATCACCATTCCATGCTATCGTTTTTTTAAGCAAGGTCGTCTTGTCCAGTTGGCATTCGATAGGTGATGCGTTCAATATTACGGCCTGACCAGCAATAATGAATAACAGAACATTTGACGAGTCTCAGTTTCAGTTTCTGTGATGTATGTTTGGAGAGAACACATTTCGTGCTGTTTAAAGAGCACTTTCCCACTCATTTTGTGATTTCCGACTCGCAGATAACATCTTCTGCCATTGTTTAACATACGTTGATGTAGCCTAATGCCAGTTGCAATCTCTCATTATTTATAAATTGTCAACTCTTGAACGTTCGTATCCTTTTTTTTTTTTTTTTATTTGTGGAGACAATACTGATTTCAGCCTTCTTGATTTTAATTTATAGGTCACATTATAGGCTTTAAATATTTATCGTGGGGTGACTGGGGTGGGGTAAAAAGGGGAGGAAGGGGTGCGGGAGAGTGTGGGTGGCCTGGTGTTTAGAGCGCATGTCTGTCACGAGTCAAATAATTCCCACTTTATGTAAATTTTCTGTTCATATTTTCTCTTCTATTCGTCAAAGAAAAGTGGCTTATAAACATCATCCTCTCACGGAAACTGAAATAACTGGCCATATTAAACGTCACAGCAGGTAGTGAGCTAGCCACAGCGTTACCACGGTTTTCTGTCTCCCGTGTTCATCACTACAATTCAACACTTGTCAATATTTTCAAATATAGGGTTTCTAATTAGTCTGTCTTTGCATGTTAAATGTGGCACTAGAAGATGACGTTGAGAGATTCGACCTGCACCAATGTAGTGTGTGTGTGTGTGTGTGTGTGTGTGTGTGTGTGTGCGTGCGTGCTTGCGTGTGTGTGTGTGTGTGTGTGTGTGTGTGTGTGTGCCAGGCAGTCATTCTCACAGGGACTTATTCTGTTTAGTTTCCATCTGGGAAAGTGCACCCTGTTGTTCTACAGGAGTGATTCTTAATTGACTTATTGTAGTATCAGTCTTTATACCTTCTAGGAATCTTCACAGACACACTATGTAACAGTCAACACCACTTTACCGATAAATTCTTCATGACACGACAGCTGTATAAGTTTCAAACTGTGTATTCTCGTCTTTCTTTAGAACAATGTCTAATCAGTGTCACTAAAACAATAATACTTGCACTCGGTCTCTGCAATCAACATCTGCCGCTCGGTCTATCAACTGACGTCGACATTCAACCACTGTTTCACAAACACTGCATCTACACAAAAGTGGCGGCGAGATAGACTTCTGCCATTTGCCATCTTCAGTCCGGCCTCGAGCGTGGTCCAGACGTGAATGCGCTCTGAAGGACCCGTGGTCTCGTGCTCGAACAATCGCCTCGCTATCTTCCTGCGAATCGTGATTTGTACTCCTCTCGATCTTCACGTCTTGTTACTGGACTGCACAAGACTCTAGGCTACCTGTACTCAATAGCCTATGACCAAGGTCAATGGCACTCACCCCCGGTGGACTTTTAAAAAAAAAGTGTAACATTGTTTTCCTTGACACACAATTATACATCAAATCATCAATATTTAATTAACTTAATATATCTTTTTCCGGTATAAATGGCGACGAAGTGACACGTTTATTCTTCGGGGAGACGCTGTTTAGTGTTTTCCTGTGGATTATGTGATGTTATTTCGTATTCGTTTATTGGAAGTGTTCAAAAGAAGCCATGGAAGGCAGGTGGTGGTATATTACCGAAATTCTACAACGCATACATATGAACGCTGTACAAGGTAATGAGTACTTGTTAACAGAAACATCACAAATACAGCACTATCAATACTATTACCACGCTAATACTGCTGCTACTACTACTATCACCACCACCGCATCTACTATCACCACTGTCGTGTGTGTAAAGAATGAATGTCGAAGTAGTTATTTGTTCTTCTTTACCACTTTAGTGTCGTCCTTGGAGTGAGGGGAATCAACACCCACATTTGTTTTAATTCAATATCTCTATCCTGGAGATATCCAGCAGACTCCGTCCACAACACTCCCTCAATCTGAAGACACCTTCTTCTCACTCTTACTCACCCCTGGATCATGCCCCCTCTCATTCTTCCCCAACATAACATACGTGACAACTCTAGCTTCAACAAATAAAAACAAGAAATTTATTAAAGCAAAGAGTATATGTAGGAGAAGTGTGTGTGTGTGTGTGTGTGTGTGTGTGTGTGTGTGTGTGTGTGTGTGTGTGTATAAAGTGTAGAATGTGTGACGTATATTCTAAAGTGTATATAGACTCAAATCAGTGTTCAGGAGTATAATCATTCTCATCACTGTGCTGAGAACACACTAGCACCATGTATTCCAGACAAGCAATCTCACCAAGGTGATGCTCCTCCGATCACGTGAAGACTTCCTCCGTTGTCTCTTGAACCACTAGGATGCTTGGACACCCATGACAAACACTGTCTAATGAGAGTCTTCAATCTGCTTCACACTATGAATGTCCTCTGTTATTTAATTGATTGTTAATCAGCAAATTCTAACCCTATTGTCACTGTTACTGGGGAAATCTTAATGGATCTAGTGTCACTGGTTTTAAAGATTCCCCATATTAACACCACATTCTGAATGTTCTAGGTATCAGTATAAATTTTGTATGAATGTTCCTTGTATCAGTAGTGTATATCTACAATGTTCTGACTGTTCAGTGATACAACTATCACTTGCTAAACATAAATCTCATCAGCATGTCATGCTCAGCAGAAGCCAGGTTCCCGCAAACCAACTTGGGTATAAGCCCAATGTAGCGGCCTCTCAGCAACTTCTGTCTTCAAATTCTGAGCCATCATCTTCTAAAATTTGTTAGCTTCACTGTTGAAAATCATAGCACACATACGTGGACCTGTAAATGGAACCTGTAGAATAGAGAATACTATGGTGAGGGCAACTCAGTCCTGGCCGGAATTAGGTGAGTGTAGGCCAATAGCAGCACTCAGATCTATAACAGAGATCCGATCTCTGTCATATGGCCAAATAACTCATCATATGATCTGAGACATGGCAACACCAGGAAAGAATAAAGGAATGGGTAGAAACCCAGCAGATGCCCTACTGGAAGATCCTACCATTTCACATTCCTCTCCTCCCTCTCAACCATCCTTAATCTCTCTAATTATTACTCCACTACATTGTCCTCAACTCCCTGAGTAAAATGATATATCACACAAGCTAGTTGAAGCCACACAATAGAATACTAGTGCCGACGCTCCTATGATACTTTCTAGCACCACACTTATAGAACATTCTATGACTAATCATAATACATTATATCACCACACCTATAATACATTATATCACCGCACCTATAATACATTATATCACCGCACCTATAATACATTATATCACCGTACCTATAATACATTATATCACCGCACAGTACTGTACTCTTTTCCTAATCATACTCTAAGTTAGATATGATTAATAGCCTACCATATGCCTATTCCGGTTGCTAATCGAAACTAGGCACTCACAGACTGGATCTATCTCCGCCGATAACTATCAACAATTTGACACCCTAGTTTCTTTCATTGAGCACAACTCGGAAAACTGCACCGATCTTTCCCACTTCAGAAATCTTGATCGACTAACTCCACTTGTTTACCGCAACGTTTTTTTTTATATTGGGCTAGAGTGACGTCACCAAAAAGTCTAGACGCTGATCCGTCCAGAATCTGGTTTCCTCCTCCTGTTCTAGACTAACTGGAGTCAATCCACCGTCCAGTTCACTTTCATCTGGGGAATTCTTTGTCTCATACAACAAAGATCCTGGCTGTCTGTGAGCCAGAGACCTTCTCCCCACATCACAGACTCCATCCGACTTCTAGTCAGACATTCCGTCCATCACTTCAAAGGCCGACTCCCGCCTTGCAGACAGATGACGCCGTTGTTCGTCTCGAGCAACAATTTGTTAACAAAATGCCGACCGGTGTAGACATTGTAACGCGACGTATTTGTTTCTCGAACAATCCACATCATACAGAAATGCCGACCGTAGGCAGACAGTTTGACGCGACGTATTTTTCTCATTTCGTACAACATCAAAGGGTTGCTTGTTTTTGCAGACTAATGTCGGGTCTTGTTTGTCATTGATCGAACATCAAGTTTATTTTCGTGACAACCACCTCTACTAATACTACTACTGCTGCGGCGGCTGCTGCTACTACTACTACTACTGCTACAACAACAACAACAACAACAACAACAACAACAACAACAACAACAACAACAACAACAACAACAACAACAACAACAACAACAACAACAACAACTGCTACTACCACCACCACCACCACCACCACGCCACCATCATTGCTACCACTGCTACTACAATTACTATTACTGCTACTATTGGTACTTTTACTACTACTACTACTACTACTACTACTACTACTACTACTACTACTACTACTACTACTACTACTACTACTACTACTACTACTACTACTACTACTACTACTACTACTACTACTACTACTACTACCAGTAAAAGGGGCTGAGTGGTCTCAAGGTATGGTGTCCGCCTCGTGTGCTGAAGATCTAGGGCAGGGATTTTTTCACGTGCACTTCTAGTAACAAAGTTTCCCCTGGTCTCTGGATAGTGAGATCGGTCGCGGTGTGTATTTTTGCGCACGTAGAAAATTCCTTGGCATTTGGAAATCGTAAAAGAGTAGCCTAATGGCGCTGCCTGGGCAAAATTCGGTCTTAAAAATCTACCTAAGGTATTTCAGGTTCCTCGCCGGTACTTCGGAGTTAGTGCACTGAAATGATTTTCTCCGAACTCAGACTTGAGTTAGGAATAGAACGGAGCACTTGACGGTTACATCCGTGTACCGTGATGTTGATCTGTCGACTAAACTAAACTAAACTAAACTACTACTATTATTACTACTACTACTACCATCACCACTACAATTATTACTACTACCAATAATATTACTACTACTACTACTACTACTACTACTACTACTACTACTACTACTACTACTACTACTACTACTACTACTACTACTACTACTACTTCTGCTGCTACTACTACTACTACTACTACTACTACTACTACTACTACTACTACTACTACTACTACTACTACTACTACTACTACTACTACTACTAGTTTTGCTGCTGCTACAATACGTCTTCGTTATCTATGACAATTACCTTTACATGCAGATAACGACGTAAATGGTGATTTCAGTGGAGTGAGTCAATATATGAGTTGATCCATACTGTTGGTGATCATAATTTATGGAAAGGTATGATCGCACACGCCAGCCGACGTGTCTCTTGATCATGACGATGACTATTATTGATTATATGGTTGTTTCGGGATTGGAAATTTAAATATTGACCACAACCCACTACTGGCAACGCTGATCGTATTCTCGTATGAACCTAAGGCCTATCCACGTCAATATGGAACCACTATACTCGAGTTTCGCTCTCGTTTGAGCTCGTCAGTAGTGCAAATCCCTGACCGAATCCGGAAACAAGTCCCTGATCACTGGCGTGTGAAGTGGGTGTGTAACCACGCGGCACAGGCTGGACACGCCAAATTATCATAACAGAATATCACAACGTTACCCATCGTAGGCTATGCTCAAGATCGCCCAATCGCCGCGACTGACGTCCGTCAATCGATGTGGACCCGAACGATCAGGACTTCTCACTGGCAAGGAACACCAGGCCTCCTACTTATTATTACTATTATTACTAACTCCTCTTTTCTAGTACTATTACTATCTGTTGTTTCATCTACTGTTGTTACATACTGTAGTGAGGGGGTCTTCACTGCTCATCCTTACTGATCTTTATAAGTATTTTGTGTGTGTGTGTGCGTGCGCGCGCGTGTGTGTATATTGACAGAGATATTACTGTTTCTCTGTACTTTAGAGTGTATAGTTATAAGGGACGTAATTTGTATTCATTTTTTGTTTAGAAAAATTCATGATTGCGCATTGTTAAAATGTCTAATAAGTACGAACACTGGCTCAGTAATAATGGGTTCTGAATCGGGCATTTAAATATCTGCCATATATTAGGGAAGCTGCCTTAACTATCACTTATACTTAATCAAAATTTTCACATGTTCGGCGTTAGCGAAAGTCGATTAAATAGTAACATCTTAGATGAAGATATCGCTATCAGAGGCTTTAAAACCATTAGAAGAGATCCCTATCAGAAACAAGAGACGGGTATTGCAGTCTGTATTTCTAACTCGCTTAACGCCCACCGTAGGCTAGATTTTGAAACCTGTGAGATTGAGTGTGTATGGCTTGGGGTTAATCTTCAAAATCGCATACCTCTAGTAGCTGGCTATCTTTATCGAAACCCCAATGCAGGAAATATCTGGTATGAAAAATTCACCACTATGATGGATGTAGTCTTTAGTAATGCAAGAGAAATAATACTGCTAGGCGACTTCAACATAGACACTAACAAATCAAACAAAACATGGGAAAACATAATAGTGTCATATAACTTCCAACAGTTAGTCAAACAAGCCGCTAGAATAACAAAATCATCTGCAACACTTATGGATCATATCTATACTACGTGTGCTGATAACATCACAGAATGTACTGTACCTATCAATGCAATGAGCGATCACTACCCAGTATGTTGCACGTGGTCGAAAAGATGTGCCAAAACTCCTAAACACAAAAATACAAGTATAAAATATAGAAATTATGAAAACGTTAATCAAGATGCCTTTTTACTAGACTTGCTCAACTCATCTCTGGACTATATTTACCAGCTTCCTGACCCAGATGATGCTCTGGACCACTGGCTGAAGACCTTTCTAAGTGTATTTGATAAGCATGATCCATTTAAGGAAGTTCGTGTTAAACATCACACTAAGCCCCCGTGGATCACACAGGAGGTATTGAACTTATGATAGACCGGGACAGGGCACATAAAAATAGAGATCTAACTATGTACCGTAGTCTGAGAAACAAAGTTCAATATGTTATTCGAAAGGAAAAGAAAAACTATTTTAAAAACTAGTACTGATGATACATACTGATGTATTTAATCGACTTTCGCTAACGCCGAACATGTGAAAATTTTGATTAAGTATAAGTGATAGTTAAGGCAGCTTCCCTTGTTAAAACCAACACTAAAGATATATGGAAAGCAATTAATACCTTGACAAACAAGCACAGATCATCACACTCGTTACCATCAAATCAGGTTACATGTGATCAATTCAGTAGTTTCTTTCAGTCTGACATAAACCAACTGAAGGCTGCAATACCAGATGTGCCTCAGGACATATCTTTATTGTCATCATTCTGTGAGAGCAAATGCTATGGGGACATTCCCACAAACATACTGCAATCAGTAATCGGATCCTTCGCTATGCTGCACCTGCGATCTGCAAGTCACTAACCTTTACATACAATCAATGACTCACCAAAGGTCACTTCCCATCAGCCTTTAAAATCGCTAAAGTGTATCCTCATTTAAAAGCTGATTCATTAGACGATTGTATCATGAGTAATTATAGGCCAATTTCCATATTATCCTCACCATCCAAACCGCTAGAAAAGCACATCCACAAAACAACACTAGAGCACTTAGTTCGCCACAAACTAATAGCTGACAGTCAGTCAGGATTTCGCCAAAATATTCCTGTCATACAAACATGATAGAAAACTGGCATCAAAATATTAACAACAATACTCTATGTGGAACGATGTTTATAGACTTTAGAAAAGCATTCGATATGATAGATCATACTATCCTAATTTAAAAGAAAAAACTAGAAACAATAAAAGTAAGCTTTAATATAGTGACATTAATAAACTCATTTTTATTAGACAGAAAACAAGTAATAAATCTCTATCCAAAGCCATTACCGTTAATGCTGGAGTACCTCAGGGTTTTATACTTGGCCCTCTGTTATTTTCCATTTATATAAATAATCTTCCCTTATATCTGTCATCGTTCTGCGATCTATTTGCAGACGACTGCATAGTATATACAAACGCTATTGATCGTAAAGTGCTAGAATTATCCTTGCAACAGGAAATAAATAGTGTAGTTAACTGGAGTCATGCGATCCGCATACAAATTAACATTTCTAAAACAAAATCTATGCTAACAGGAACCAGGCAAAGACTTCGCACTCTAAACTCGCAGAGAACTCTTCAGCTGCACATTGGTAGCACGCCTATAGAAAGTGTAACCGAGCACAAGGCACTGGGTCTTATCATAGATCAAAATCTATCCTTTAATTCCAATGTTCATGCTCTAGTTAAACAAATAGCCAAATAAGTATACCAACTTGCCACAATTAAAAATATCATTGACGAAAACACAAGAAAGATATTTTATACTTCCCACATATAAACACATATTGATTATTGCTCCACAATCTGGGATGGATGTTCCAAATCAATAACAAAACGCTTTTATTCACTCCAGAAAAGAGTAGTGCGTCTAATCAATGGCGATAAGCTTACAGACAATTCTAACCTACATGAACGTCTTCAGTTACTGCCACTCCACAAACGCCTACTTTTTAATAAGGCTAAACTAATTCACAAAATCCTATTTCAAAATGCCCCAAGCTACCTTTGGCCATTGTTTAAATATAACGCAGGACATAGCGAACAACTAAATATACTCTATGTCCCTAAACTTAGGATAGACTTATATAAAACAAGCGTAGCATACTCTGCCACTCAGTTGTAGAACAATCTTCCACAAGAAATCAAAGACACCATCAATCATTATACATACAGTCGCAACCTGTTTGAACACTACCTCAGGACAGACTGCATGCCCCCCTTTAAAAAAAAAAAAAAAACAGCAACAAAGACAATAATAATGGTAAATTATCTCGAACGACAACTAGCCAAAAAAAAAAAAAAAAAAAATTCCCATATGTATTGCACGTTACACCCACCTTGGGTATTCATGATGCCCACGTTAAACATTACCTCAACGAGTCATGTATTATTGATTATTTTTCATGCGTTTTAATGCTTATTGTTCTTTTGTTGTCAAAGAATTGCTTCATAAGAGATGTTGAATGACAGAATGTATGAGAAGAAATAAAGAAGAAGGGCAGAATGTCAGACGGGCCTGCGTGCCCAATTCTTAACCCTTTGAAAATAACGATTTTCGTTCGTTCGTTCTACGTTTCCCAGCTAATGTTAATGTCGTTGGAACTTCTTTTACTACCAATATTATTACTACGCGTATTATTTAGACATATAGCCTAAGGCCTAGAAGAATACATAAACACATACCTATTTACAAGTATAAAATACCTAAACAGTCACAGGAATGATAATGTTGTTTTTCTACGGAACCTATAATGCTTACGACGCGTGGTAGAATCGATTTCTCTCACTAACCACAAGACGCGTTTATATTTTCCGCCCAAAGAAGACATTGTCAGGACATTGATACTCCACCTACTGCTCACGCCATTGTCAGTGTATCTTATTCTAACACTACACAGAGAGTTACGAGATAGTTCATGTCGTTTACAATATATTGTAATCAACCCCAACCCTTTACCTCCCTCCCCACCCCCCTTGTTTCCATATTTTTATATAGTTTGCTTTTTACGGTTTTCATTTGAAACTCCTTTGCACCCGTTCCCAACCACTGCACCTATTAGTCTTCTCCGCACACCCCTGTACTCTAACCTGTAAACAAACACTCGTAATGATGATAGTGATTACGCACTACAAACAGTAATAACAGCCATCTTTTAATGTTTACTCTTTTCACTAAATGCTCGTTTGCACCCGTTCCACACCTCTTACCCTATATCACCCAACCATTAGCCATGTCCGCACACCGCCGTACCTTAACCTTTAAGCAAACACCCGAAATGATGATGGTGATTACTCAATTCAACCCGTGTGACAGAGTATGCGTCCTCACATATCGTTGCTAAAGTCAATCCACCCCTGGCAACGTCCTCTCCCTGTTCAAGACCTTCGGCTGTTTTCCCTTCTTAATGGTTTCTCTTTGTTCTTTCTTAGGCGGTAATGATCGCTTGCCTTATATCGTATAATTCTTACGTATTTTGTATTTTGTAAAAATTTTGATGAGTCCTTTCCAAAAGTAAAACCATCAAAACAGTTGAACTCATATACTGACTCTTTAAAAATTCATTTCTTCAATTTTATTTATGAAAAGTCCACATTTTCATCATCACATAATTTCTTTATAATTGATAAACGATCCATTTACAGCCAGGCGCATAAAAATAATCGCTCTAATAAATCACGCATGATAGAGCATTTTAATATTTAGAATATATCGAAGTTTCCAAAAATCAATTCTTCATCCTTCTTGTTTTTCTAAGGAACAATATAAGAAAATCAAATCCCCGAGAATTAAATCATTCTTTGCTTTATCAAATCCTGTACCTTCTGTCCTTGGCTGTTTCATTTTTAGCTGTCGTTACTACCTCTAACTATGCTACGTAGAACCCCTTTTTATGCGTTCTCGTGCAAATTGTTTTCTTTCAAATTAACTCCCCAAATGATACGTTTGCAACCTTTATCCGTATTAACTATTATCCCTATTAACTCCTCCACATCACCTATTCTGTTACACCAGTAATAACAACCATCTTTTAATTTTTACGGTTTTAATTTGAAGTTCCTTTGCACCCATTCCCAAATACTGACCATATTTCACCCAATCATTAGCCCTATCCGCACACACCTGTACCTTAACTGTAAACATTCACCCGTAATAATGATAATGATTACTCACAACAACAAGTACTAACAGTCATCTTTTAATTATCAAAGGTTTTCATTTGAAGATAGAACACGGGTCACCATACAACACCTACCAAGACAGCCCACCCCTCTTAAGTCATTGAGGCCACGCTCATTTTATATATTTATATATATACATATTGTGTACTACTGTCCCTCTTACAGCCCGAGCAGTCACTGTTCTACACCAGAATAATGTGACTATCACACACCTCCTCATTTACATATGTAATGTACAACACTCATTGTAGTCTTTGTCTGTTTTCCCTTTATTAAAATTATATACCTTCTTTAAATCGTGTGTTTGTTATTTCAACGTTTTATGTTTTACACCTACTAAAAGTAAACTTGCCAAGACACCAACAACAGCAGTAATGTTGGCGTTGACAGCGATATCCTGTAAATAGGATATCCATTCATTCAGTAGCTTGTCCTTAGCACAACCTCGCTCCCATAACAACATTTCGGAAAACTGCTCGATCATAAGCAAGATGTCCCGCATCAGATACATCCATCTGGAGATCATCCGCAACATCCTGCACAAATCTTCTTTTTGGCCTTCCTCTTCCTCTCTTCCCAGGCATATACCCCCCCCCCCCCCCCCATTACTGTTCTCTCCAACTTTCATGACGTTTCAAGTGACCAAAATATTTTAATTTTCTTTGTTTTATCGTCTTTAATAGCCAACCTTCTTCAATATTCAACTCTTAAAGTATGCATGCATTTGTTCTTTTCTTTATCCAAGACATTCTTAGAACCCGTCCATACAGTTTATATTCAAAGGCATTTATGCGCCGTTAAGCTTCTTTAGTAATTGTACAGGTCTCACAGGCGTATGTTGCAATGGGAAAGATGCATACTTGTCGAAAACTAATTTTTGTAGTTCTACATGTCCCACTCCACAATTTATTCAGTTGTTTTAGTCGTTAAAGAACAATAGCTATTCGTCTTTTAGATTCTTTCATAGTGTCACCATTGTTGGTAATCAATGACCCAAGATATTAGAAATTTCCCACCACCTCCAATTTTCCTCATTACCATATATTTCTTTCTCCATAATAGTTTTATATGTATGAATTATTTTTGTTTTTGCTATGTTAAGATATAAGTTGAGACTTTCAATATTCCTTTGGGTTGAGGTTATTAGAGTTTCTATATCATTCTTTGATTTCGATAGTAATACTATGTCATCAGCATATCGCATCTCTGGTATTTCATGACCACAGATATTTAGAGCATCATATTGCTCCATGGTAAGTAATTTTTGTGTGAGATAAAGTTAGTTGCATATCCTTTGCAGTACTCTGCAGTCAACCCATCGCCCACCATTTATTGGCTGTTCGTGATAGAAAATGCAAAGAATACCATGGACAGGCAGAAAAACCAATGACCAAGTACTACAGGAGACAAATGAAAATCGTGGATTGATTAGAGAAATTAGACGTAGACAGTCAAAATTGTTTGGATATGTTATGAGAAGAAATGGACTGGAGAACTTAGTGACAACTGGCAAGATCGAAGAAAACAGACCAAGAGGAAGACCGAGAGGAAAATATCTGGATGGCTTGGCCATATGGCATGGACAAGACAGGAACACTGAGCTGATACACGACTCTGGTGATCGAGTGAAATGGCGAGTCATGACCGCCCACGTTTTCCGGCATGGCACATGATTGATTGATTGATTGAATACCATCTCTGACATTTCTCATTATACTTTCGGCATATATATTAAACAAATAGGGGGACAGCATACAGCTGACGGACTCCTTGCTTTATGTCAAACCAATCTGATGTCTTGCCATCTATTCTAGCCGCTGCTTGTTGGTCTAGATATTTCATTTTTATGAGCTGTATTACATGTGACGGAAAGCCAATATTCCTCATGATTTCCCAAAGTTTCAGAGAGTTGCCTATCAATAATCCACAAAACATGAGAATAGGTTTATATTTTAAAAATTTCTACTTTTTATGCTGCATATCCCTTACAGGACGTTGCAGTCAACACCAGCATTTTCCAACTGCTGTTGATGTACTCGCAAATTTTACGTTCAGTAGTTTGCCATTGCTTTTTGAACGACCGGCTCACATATCCCCCAAAGTTACCAGCGCGGCGTGATCCGCTGCCAAATCTTGCGCAGTTGTTTTCCCCACGTGTGTATAGGGATTACAAACAACTTCGTTAACCACTTGGCTAGATAGACCGGCTACATTTCGCCTCAGAGCCGGCTTAATTAACATCAGCTTAATTAACATAATAATAAATTAAGTTGCATGTCCTTCACAGGACGTAGCAGTCAACCCCAGCATTTTCGCTGTTCGTGATTTCTGGGCAAATTTTACGTTCAGTAGTTTCCCATTGCTTTCTGCTGATGCTGATGACATGGTTTGTTCGCTGAAACTGAAACTTAGTTACAAGAAATGACTGATTTAATTACAAGTCAATACATAGGACTTAGACTGAAAAACAGGGGGAAAAACAACAGAAGTAATGGTTGTTAGAAAAAAAAAGTGTATACCCAAATGCAACATCGAAGTTAGTGGAACAAATATAAAACAAGTCAGTTAGTTAGTTAGTTAGTTAGTTAGTTAGTAAGTTAGTTAGTCGACAGATCATCCTCATTGCACATCGAACCATTCAGTCCATAAGTGCTCGGATCCCCTCCTCAGCAAATCCCGCAGCGTGTAGCGGCTAACGACGCCAGTTCTGTGTTGGTTTATCAATCTTCTTTGGCTTCCTGCGTAGTGTTCTTGTTTTCGCACCCCTCTTTTAATGTGCTGTTCTCGCAGTCTGGCCATGGTTGTAGATTCACAGTCATCACTTGGTTCACGCAACAGTCTTGCTTCTCGTAGAGCATTCAGAATGTCAACCTGGTCCATGGCGCGTCCGCTCTCCACAGTAGCGTTACCTGCGAGCTTGTCAGCCCGCTCATTCCCTTGCACTCCCGCATACCCTGGCACGAAGATCAAACTAATCTTTGACAGCCGAGACCGCTCCAGAGATAGCAACCATTCTCTTTGGATCCCCCCCCCCCCCCCCCCCATCTCTATCCTCTTTTGCATGTTCATTGAGTCGTCAAGGAAACATGCCCTAGTGAATGTCTGTGTCTCGAGCCATGTTATTATTTAAGTAATTGGGTACTTTAATAACAACAGATGGAAGATCTATCAAGGAAGTTAAATGTAAAATAGCCCAAGCAAAAACAGTATTTCACAAGATAAAGAATATTCCTTACAGCTTATCTTTGTTAATCGAGATGAGGAATTGAATTCTTAAGAGCTATACTGTGCCAGCGCTGATATACGGAAGATAATCATGGAAAATTTACAGATAAATGAGGAAATATGAAGAAAACGCGGAGAAGTAGTTTTATATAAGAATGGTGAGAACAAAATCGACGCATAGAAAGACCAATGAAGACATGTTTAAAGAAGTTAACTCACAAACAGACCTGGTTACTCGCAACAGAAATAGACAGTCAGTATTCTTTGGGCATGACATGAGAAGGGGAGAACTGCAATATGTCATCACAAAAGGAAAACTGTAGGGGAAAATAGGCAAGGGGACCAAGAGAGATCATGCTGGATAGTTTAACGTCATGGCATGGAGGAACGTCAGATTCAGAAATGATTCGTAGCGCAAGAGACTGAAGGCTGTGGACAGGCAGGATCAGAAGCGCCAAACGGCATGATCTATATTAAGAAAATCTTGTTTTCTTTGCTCAGCTTTAGTGTGTCTCCTGGAGTTTCCATGAAAGCCAGCCATTGAGTAATTTCAGTTTCACATAGACTGACATAGCCATAAGGGTAGAGCCACTTCAGTTCGCGTTTATGTCACGACTGTGTGTCACCCACTTATGTCAGAAATACTCAGAGCATTGATTGAAAGTAAGGTATAATGACTATTGATTGATAGCAAGTGTGGCGAAACGCCAATGGCTCATGTCCTCATGCCTTCTTTGGGTTTGGGTAAACAGCTTTCGGGAACCCTCAGTTCTATTATTCGCACAATCACCATGGAAGATAGTTCTTTGGGTTACTTTAACAACACGATCTTTTCCTGGAACGATTAGATATATGTCTTATCTTGGGGGAAAACCCGATAGGGCCTCTTACACCAAATACACACCAGTGCAACTTCTGGTGCAGTTCATGTCCGTTCCAACCCCTACAGTTGGGTATTTGCAGGATGTCTATTTGATTCAAAGATTAAGACAACACTGAAACCTACTACTGGGGAAATTAAAAGGTAATAAGTGGGTTTTATTTAATACTTCTAGACCTTGGTCTACAAGGCTAACTGGTGGTCTCGACTGGAGAGACGATTTGGCTAAACGGCAGTCTTGCAATATTGGGAGTAGATTGACCGTTGGCCAATCTAGCTAGGCGTCTTGTTCTTGGCATCGCTGGGGAGTGAATCTGAGCAATATATCTCCCCAGGGGATTGCATTCGTTCTTGGTGGCAGATGAGCTGTTGCTATCTTTCCTTCTACGGCCTGAACTGGGCATACTGTCATCTTTCTTTAGAATATAATCATTGGATAGCTACAGTGTGCCGGAAGGAGGGAAGGGCTCCGTGGGGATGGGCTCCACCAATCTATGATCTATTTTCAGCAGCCCGGGGGAGTTGTATCTTCTTTTCTGTTCTTGCTAGGGATGGGGACCTACCCTGAGTGCCATACATCCTCACTATTATAATATTAGTTAAGGGGAAGAAAAACATATCCTTAAATACAACACACCACAAGAGCTTTGTCGTGAGAAAGGCATGGGAGAGAGAAGCCGGGAAACGAATGTGCCCAATAATAATAAAGGCAGGGTATGAGTGTGGAGAGTGAGTCTTGTGCATGGGGTAGCCAACCGGACGTCTACAAGCTGAAGGTCTACTCAAGCCCGGACGTAGCCAATCCAGGGGCTACCTGACGTGTCCAGCCCAGTCAATCGGGCCTCTTATATACTCTTTGGTAAGAACCAGGTTTGGAAAATGTATTAGCTGAGGCCCTATTTGTCCTCAGGATTGTGGTAATTGAGTCAGCATAGTCGGTCACTTATCTTTGTCATCTAATTTAATACACTTTTATAGGTTCATCTGTCTTGATGTTTTTCTGTGTTGTCCTTCATTACGGTATTAAATTCTAATTATATTGACTGAGACGATCGTCATGTTAAGTTTGTGTCAGTCAGAAATACACTGCAGGAAATAGACCCCGAGGTCGAAAGAGAGAGAGTGACAGTGAGTCCGGGGAACGGAGGAGGGTTGGCAGCAAAGACATATCCCCAGCCAGGGCGAAAGAATAGTTATGAAACATTGTGACAGGAGAAGTTGGGACCCTCCCCATAACTTGTTACAGCAAGGTATAATGACTTTTGATTGATAGCAAGGTATAATGATTATTGATTGAAAGCAAGGTATAATGGCTATTGATTGAAAGCAAGGTATAATGGCTATTGATTGAAAGCCAATGTATAATGGCTATTGATTGAAAGCCAAGGTATAATGGCTATTGATTGAAAGTAAGGTATAATGGCTATTGATTGAAAGCAAGGTATAATGACTATTGACTGAAAGCACAGTAGGCTATAATGACTACCTTATTGAATGGTGTCTCATAAAAACATCTTAAATCCACAGTGACCGCCTCCACTTCCATGCTCATGGATGTTGTGTTTGAACGTGCTCCACTCTGCTCTGTGATGCCCCGTGCCCTTCTATCTAGCTGTGAATCCCCATCCCAATCTCTCACCTCGATGAACTGATCCGTCGGTGTATACTATGAAATCACCCTCTTTAGCGATGTACTCCATCAGCTACCCTTTTCTGACTCTGTTTTCCCATGATACGACACCCTATTACTCCCTGCCAACGATTATATGGACTTGATATTTACACCCTTTTATTTCGGCCATGTTAAAAGTTATAATACTCTTATAAAAACCATACCGGAAGGTAAGGCTGAAGACAAGAGAGAAAGAGGTAGACAACGACACAAGTGGGAAGATAATATCAAGAGATGGACAAACAGAATGTACATTCAGGGCGAGAGACAGACAGTGTTGGAAATTAATTGCAGTCAACCTTGTTTGTAGAGACGGCACCTGATTGATTGATAGATTTCCACCCCTTATTGCCTCCTTTTGTTTTAAAGAGTACATCGCCAGTTTTTTTTTGTTTTTTTTTAATTTTTACATTACACACAGTCTGCTTTTCTTTTAAAGACGACATCTCCAATTCTTTAAATTGCACAAAGACGTGTATTTGAAAGATTATTTACAATGTGATTATGTCTATGGCAACAATTTACAAATGTTACACACAGAACAAGCAAAAAAGCGTTTGATTAACAGGGAAGTAAAAATAACATAAAACAAACGGCTTTTCGCTGTGAAGTAGGGCACGAAGATCATATTCCCAGAAGCACGAAGAGAACGAATAACGATTCTTTGCGACAGCAACGAGGAAGAAAATCGCAAACCAATGTAAAACTAATGAGATCCGGAATTTGTCTCATTCCAGCTCTTCATTTGTAAACTAGATGCTATCTCTTGTTCGATCTGGTCATTCAGGGGCAAATCTCACAATAATTCTCTCCCTTGCACGATTTCTCTCCCTCCACCGCCAACCGCTCTATCGACTTACAAGGACAAGTAGGAAGTTCAACCAATCAGAACGAAACACCAATGGCTTATCGCGTCAACTGGATTTCGTAGAGAAGAGCGCTCCACAACTTCACTATACGTATGCTCCACAGAGAGTACGCGCAAATAGATACAACATTAAGGGAACATGTGAACAGTGACTGTTTGGATGTATAGATGCATATACACATTCATAAAGTTGACTATCGTTTACTTTGACGCAATTTCTGGGTATTTGCGGATATTTTGATGTGATATTCGTCTTCAAGGTATGTATTTTTTCCCCGGGATATTAACATTAAAGTTTACACCATCAGTTGTGTTCGAGCATCATTGCCTTTTTTAGCACAGTTTTATTTAGACAAGTAAAGTTTATCTTATACTGATCTTTCTGTAATTGGAGGCATACAATCACTCATAATTTGTTTCTGTACTAAATGTACTTATATGTTGTTGGCGTTGTAAGGTGAAAAACATGGCGGCAAATTACCAATACTCTTCCTGCTGGCTACACAAAGATATTTGATGTAATGTATTATAAAACACGTCGCATCACGTGATTACATGAGAACCCACATACTAGTAAGGTTTATCTTATACTGATCTTTCAGTAATTGTAGGCAATCAATCAAACGGTAATGTTTCTGTACTTATATGTTATTGGCTTTGAAAGGTGAAAAACATGGCGGCAAGTTACCAATTCTCTTCCTGCTGGCTAGACAAAGATATTTTACATAATTTATGATCAACCAGCACATCACGTGATTACGTGAGAACACACCTACTGACATAGATAAATTAACTGCAGTTATGTAGGTAGATGCTGGTTACACCCAACACGATCATTATCCTGTTCAGATCTTGGCCTTGATTACTCAGTCGTTTGATTACTGTTATCGGAAGTGTAATTGTAAAACGTTTTTGTTTTTCATTGTTGCTTGGTCGAGATGATGCAGACCCGTGAAGCGGATCTATAACTTGCAGACGTGTGTTTTGACATGAAAGAAACAATGTGTTTGTCGCTTGCATGTTTTTTGTTTGTTTTATTTATTTTTTTTTTTTTAAAATTGCAGATAAGTAAGATCTCTCTATTTCTTTATTTTTCGAAATTTCCAGAACTTCCTATTGCAGCACATCTGCAATCTTGTTTAGATTTGTTGTTATCTAACTCATTCTGCGCCAACCAGCCGGTAATTTAATTAATTATTGAAGAATTTCCAAAACAATGTTTTCCCCGTAGTGAATGCGAATAAAGAAGACCAAACAATAGATTGCACGGTTTATGCCTGGCATATGTCGCTGCATCTCGTCAGGTACATACTGCAGAAATCACCCCCAAGCCTGGTTCAGCACTAGCTCAATCTTTGAGTTCTCATTTTCTGATAGAATTTAAGAGCAAATTATTTCCTTGTTTGAGTTTCAGATTTGTTTTGCTGTTTTACATGATCACAAATAGGGTGTTTACAATTAGGACCAGAGCAAACATACAGAAAATGTTACCAGCCACTAAAATTTACCCCCAAACACAACTGACTGGAAATAACAGCCTCAAATAATGGTCTTCCATCTTCGCGTGTGTGAATCCACAACACTCCTTATCTCCTCCTTTACTGCAGGTCTCAATCAGAAGAAATGAATTAAAACTCTGGATTTTTTTTTCCATATTTTTTTCTACAGAACATCGCTGTCACCACCAGCAGTTTACTGATGTTGTTGAAGTCTTGGCAAGTTTACGTTCAATAGCTTGCCATTGCTTTCTGAACGACCAGCTCCCATACCAACTCGTTAAAAACCAGCATAACGCGGCCTGCTGCCAAATCCGTCGCAGCTGTCTTTCGAACGCGGATAAGCGGGATTACGAATCGCGTCCGTAAGGTCTTCGCCGCGGAGACTGGAAACTCTTGAAATGTTTGTTGTTGTTATTTTTGCATATCCCTTACAGGACGTTGCAGTCAACATCAGCATTGTCAGCTGCTGTTGATGTACGCTCAGTAGTTTGCCATTGCTTTCTGAGCGGCCGGCTCACATACCCATAAGTTACCAACGCATCGAGACCCGCTACCGATTCTCGCACAGGTTACGTTACTCGCGGGATTTCGAAGAAAGACGTTAACTCCTAAGCCAAGGAGATCGGCACCCTGGATTAAGTGGAACTAAATGAATGCTGAACTGGAAAGCCGGCTCTGTGGCGTAGGGTGTTACGGACACTTTCGAAACACAGCTGCGGGCGATTTGGCAGAAGACTATCTTGCGTTGGTTTTCATAAAATGGTATGAGTGCCGGTCGCTTAGAAAGCAATGACAAACTACAGAACGTAAGATTGCCAAGAGATCAGAAACAACCAAAAAAGGATGGGGTTGACTGCGACGTCCTGTAAAGGATATGCAACTGGCTTAATTTTTGTCAGGAAAAAAATGGCATTAAGGCAATTTTATAGAAACAGTCGATTAAATATTAATGTAACAGCTAGAAACATTTGGGTTATTTAACAAGTGGGTGGAGCAGAAGGGGTTAATATCCACGGCATTTTGATTTGTGCATCTTTCTTTGTTTCTCTTCTTGCAAATGAACAGTCGTTGTTCGTATTTATAGCCATGCATTCAATTTCTTTCCCACGACTAAGACTAAAATATAGCAATGAAAAGGCATGGTAATGAATAGTGGATACGTTAGCTGAGTGGCTAGGGGGATTCACTGATAAGGCCATGAGCAAGGTCGGACGATGGTTCGACCCGACTTTAATCGTCCACTAAATGAGGGAAGGAACATTCACGCCTATAAACAGTGATAGTCTTATGGTATTAACACATCAAAAACCCTAAACAGTTTGTTTTTTGATTTTTGTCTGTTTGTTATGGTAACGAGTGAATAGGAACATAGACAGCGGCTACGATCCCGTGCCGACCCGGTGCTACCCCACCAAGGAAGAACAGAGCACCCAGAACTGGAGCGTTGCAGTGGGGTGAACCCAAATCTCCCCTCCCCTCCCCCCCCCCCCCCCCCCCCCCCTACAATTGTACCGATCACCCGGATTGGAAATGTTATCCAAAGTCGAACCGTTGCAGCCAAGAGTGGGCAACTACCGCAGTGGTGGAATAGCACGTCTAGCAAGGACCACGCCCCGCAGCGATAGTGAGGGTCAAGGGGAGGCCCAAGTCTTTAGAAAGAGCCCAGAGGAAGAGCTGGCTTCCGCTGGAAGTGTGCAGGAAGGTGGATCCGAAAACCGCGAAGGGGTGCTCTCGTCTTAAAAGTCGAGACGATCGACTTCATTGCACTGGGTTTTATCGCATTTGGCTCTGTCTATTTCCGCAGGGTGGCCAGGCGAAATCGTCACACAAAGCACGAAATCCGTAGCTCCAGCCACAACCCCCCATTAGTCTCTTAGAAAAATTCACTCGTGAACAGAAAGACGTAACCCGAAAACGAACCCACAACATTCGAAGAGCAGAGGGATTGACCACTTCGCTTTATAACTGTCAAACCTTCTGCTTGCTACTCCAGACTATTGGTGCATTAACTTATTCAGCCATTTCTTTAACAAATAGACCTTCTACAACTCCAGGCTATTGTTGCATTAGTTTATTCAAGCACATGTATTATTGTTAGATCTTCTACTACTCCAGACAATTGTTGCGCTAACTTATTCAGGCATATGTATTATTGTTACACCTTCTACTACTCCAGGCTATTGCTGCGTTAACTTATTCAGGAATATGTATTATTTAAAAAACGAAGACACAAACCATATATAGTACGATTTATTGCCTGGCAAATTACTGTGTGAATATGTGTATAATTCAGCTTGAACGATGATTCTAATTATGTTACTCTGTGTTGTGTGACATCTGCAGTAAGTACCTGACGAGATGCAGTGAAATGTGCCAAGCAATAAATCGTACTATATATGGTTTGTGTCTTCATTATTCAAAATATGTATTATTCTTAGACCTTCTACTATTCCAGGCTATTGTTGCGTTAACTTATTCAGACATATATATTATTGTAAGACCTTCTACTACTCCAGGCTATTGTTGGGTTATCTTATTCAGACATATGTATTATTGTAAGACCTACTACTCCAGGCTATTGTTGCATTAACTTATTCAGGTATATGTATTATTGTTAGACGTTCTACTACGCAGACTATTGTTGCATTAACTTATTCAGGCATATGTATTATTGTTAGACGTTCTACTACTCCAGACTATATTGGCACCTTGCCGTCTTGACAGACGATAGTTTGTGCTTTAAAAAGGCATAATAACTTTTAACTATGGCGGTAGCGAGTGTGACTGATAAGGCCAATTTGCGCTGTAAATGTCCGTTCACAGTGGGTGCATGTGAACACGTGGTCATTTCCACCATCATGCACCATCTTACGTCTCAAACGCTTGGTGTGTGACTTTTCTGCAATAATTTTCTCCTTTGACTTTATTCCATTTCTGATATTTGCCCTCCATGCAACACGTTCAGCGGCGACTTGCTCCCAATGTGCATTATCAATGCCTGTATCAATCATGTCCCGCTTACACACATCTTTGTATCGTAGTAGAGGCCGACCCTGAGATCTCTTACCCATCTGTAATTCACCAAAAAAGATATCCTTTGGTATTCTACCATCATCCATCCTCCTAAGATGTCCTATCCATCTAAGTCTACGAAGACTGAGCATGGAATAAACTGTCACACAACCTGATCTTTCCAATACTTCAGTATTTGTGATTTTGTCTTGCCACTTAATACCAAGAATTCTTCGCAGACACCGCATATGAAAGCTGTTTAAATTGTTCTCTTGGTGTGAGTAAGTTGTCCAGGTTTCACTGCCATATAGAAGAGTACTAAGGACACAGGCTTGATAGACAAGGACTTTTGTTTTGGCAGTAAGCTTCCTGTTCTCCCAGACTCTTTTTCTTAACCTGTTCATTGTTGTTGCTGCCTTACCAATCCGGATGTTGATTTCCTGATCTAGGGATAATTTGCTATTTACCACTGATCCTAGATATGTAAAATGGTCTACTATTTCTAGTTCGGCGTCGTCAATAAAGATTGATGGTACCCCATGTGCACCCTGTGACATAATCTGTGTCTTCTTTTTGCTAATTGTTAAACCAAATTCAGAACAAGCATTGGAGAATGCAGATAGTAGACATTGCAATTCTTCCTCAGAGTGGGTCGTAACTGCAGCATCATCTGCAAAAAGCAACTCTCTGATCAGTACCCTCCTAATTTTGGTCTTAGCCTTCAATCTCTGAGCATTGTGTACTACTCCAGACTTACACTACTCCAGACTATTGCAGTGTTAACTTATTACTAAAGCTGTTCTATTCCAGGCCCTTGTTACCCCATACACTGATCAGCTCTGCTTCATGTTTATTTTTTAGATCTCACTTTTGTTGCATCTCCTTTGCAGGACATTGCGATCAACTCCAGGTTGAATTTCTAGGAAATTTTACGTTAAGTAGCTTGCCATTGCCGGTCTCTCTGGCGAAGGGTTTAAGGACGCTGTTTATAAACCCGTATACTCAATTATGAAACCCAGCTGCGTGAGATTCGGCAACGGATCGCGTCGGGCTGGTTACTTATGGAAGTGTGTGAGCCGGTCGTTCAGAAAGCAATGGTAAACAGCAGCTTATAAATGCTGTTGTTGACATCAATGTCCTGTAAACGATATGCGAAAAAAGCTTGCCATTGCATCTTTTTATTTAAATTTTAGACCATAAAAACTGATACATATGAAAGAGATAGCTTGTTATTTCAAAGTAATAGTTGTCTGTGACAGAACGAGTTAATTTTCAGGATACTACGAGCCACTTCAATTGGGCACATACAACTAAAGTAAAGAGCCCCTCTCCATGCATTCAGGCATATTGGGTAGATGGTGCTAGGCACAACGTTATAGACCAGCCGGCACATGATGCGTGATGTGGTTAATATTACGCCGGCCGTCTTGTCTTCCCAGAACATTTCCCGGAACCCATATTAAGCTGGCTCGACCTGGAAATCCAAGAAAATTGAAATATATATATATATATCACCCGGTCATCAAGCAAACGCGCCAACCATTACTTTAAAGTGGTGCCATAAATGGGCAGAAGGGGGGGGGGGGGACGCAAATCCCGTTAAATTTTGGAGTAAGCTCTGGCAACTCAATATTTACCAGCGAATATAAAGAATCAATTTATTCTTATGACAGCTATCTGCCAATCTGTCACTCAGCAAAAGTTTGCACAGTCGGCAAATAAATGTAGATTCAGCAGGACAAAATAACGATTTGTCAGAGAAATAATATTTCAGAGAATGATTTGAATGGACATCAGTATAATATTTTAAGTTATATTTGGTGTGGGTAGTTGTTCCTTCACAATGTCTCCATGCATTTTTGAGTCTACATGTTCGAAAATACTAGAATAATTTTGTTTATGATAGAGAGAAATATGGAAAACCTGGCTTTTGATAGAGAGAAATATAGATAACCTGGCTTTTGAAAGAGATAAATATTGGAAGACTGCTATATAGGTAAAGTTCTGCACAAGACAGCCACAGAATGATGGATACTTTAAGTAACCGTTTGAGACAAACATTATCTAAAAGAAACAACTGTCTGTAGCAACACTTATTAATAAA
Source organism: Cepaea hortensis (assembly GCA_963921405.1). Classification (NCBI taxonomy): domain Eukaryota; kingdom Metazoa; phylum Mollusca; class Gastropoda; order Stylommatophora; family Helicidae; genus Cepaea; species Cepaea hortensis. The sequence continues at coordinate 37,601,277 of OY992892.1, read as the reverse complement.
CATCTGGTTTACGTTTTGCAGGAATTGTCTGCAGAATTCCAGGTGCGTATGCCAAAGCAATGTTTTTTGGTTCTACATGATAATTAGAGGAGAGTTAACACGATAATCTAAAATATATATGTTGTTTGCTGGGCTAATATATGTCTAACTGATTAATATATTTTACATCTGAAGTATCTATAGCTGCGCGAGATTCGGCAGCGGATCGCGTCGCGCTAGTTACTTACGGAGGTTTGTGAGCCAGTCGTTCAGAAATCAATGGCAAACTACTGAACGTAAAACTTGCCAAGACATCAACAGCAGCTGAAAAATGCTGGTGTTGACTGCAATGTCCTGTAAAGGATATGCGAAACAGAAGTATCTATGGTGCCTATAAAATCTACTTTTCACGACTTTAGCCTCCGCTGGTGTGTAAAAGTCTGAATGACTCACCCCGTCTGCCTACCTTGCTTTATCGCAATAAAATTCATTGCTCACTCATCGAGGTGTCTGATACAAGTTGGATGCTTACATTACATGTCTGCTTCCTTTTTTGTTTTTCTTTTTTATACACGGAGGCCTGGTAGAGGGAAAAGTGCTAGGGCAGACTGGAATAGCTGTGAATATTGTGTGTCAGGAGTGCTGAGTAAAGAGAAGAAAACGTAAAAAGAGTATTGTAGAAGTAGTAAACCAGCAGGAGTTAGCATAGACCAGTGGTTCTCAACCTTTTTTGGCAGCGATAATCTAAAATATATATGTTGTTCGCTGGGCTAATATATGTCTAACTGATTAATATATTTTACATCTGAAGTATCTATAGCTGCGCGAGATTCGGTGGCGGATCGCGTCGGGCTAGTTACCCCCCTTTACCATATTTTCAGAACGTAATCTCCCCCCCCCCCCTTCCTATCAAAAATTTGGCCTTGCCCCCCTTCACCATATTTTGAGAACGTCATTCCCCCCCCCCCTTTCATATTTCCTATCTAAAAATCCCCCCACCCCTACACAGTATACGCAAAAATGGAAGGTAAATTTAATAGCATATACTAAAACAAGTCTAGACATTCACATAAAACATGATTTGTGGGTCTACTTATTTTATAAAATGAATTTTAGAAGTATGAGACGTACATAACTGTAAAGTATGAAGGGAAAAACAATATCAAGTAATCGGTTCTTGTATTAACGCGATCTTGAAATGGTCTTCATTCCCCGCCCCGCCCCCCCCCCCGAAAACCCTAAAATTCCCCCCTGGGGGGGGGGGGAATTCCCCACCGGTTTAGAACCACTGGCATAGACTTATAAAACGATAATGCTAGCCCCTTAATTAATTTAGAACATGAGTAGACAAAAAAAAAAAAAAAAAGAAATTAGGTACGTGGGTAGCAGGAAATGGGGGATAAATAAATAAATAAAGAACGGAATATGACAGCAAAAGCTGTTGTTTATAAGACGAAGAACACTATATGCTTAAAAAAATATTTAAATTATAAGTTGGAGAAAGAGATCTTAAATAACATATGAATTATAATAACGGGTGTGAATTATGTACAATTAACAGACAAAAACAACAAACCCTTCAGGACACAGCAATTTTATTTAATAGAAAAGTGATGAAGATACATTAGACAACCATTAGCAGTCTATATTCGTGGAAAGAGGCTAAAACTAAGACACTCAAATGGCGTATTACAAACATTAGAAAGATACTAAGACACACAGATAACGTATCACACACATTAAGAAGAGGCTAAGACACACAGATAACATATCACACACATTAGAAATAGGCCAAGACACACATATGACGTATCATAAACATTAGAAATAGGTTCATCATCATCATCATCATCATCATCATCATCATCATCATCATCATCATCATCATCATCATCATCATCATCATGTATCAGGGCGTTTGCTGCGTGTCACTCTCATCACGACGAGGAGAAAGACCTCTCGATCTCTTGGCAATGTCTCCCGCCTCATGCACCCGCATGCCCAGGGTGTCTGCAATGTCCTGTGTCCATCTTCGTGCTGCTAGACCCCTGCCTCTTCTACCAGAACCAATGTCTTCCAGAACTGCTCTGTCCAAGCCACACTGAAGTTAACTATGGCCAAGTGGTTTAGTTTCCGTGATATGATACTGTTTATCAGCAAGTATTCTTCCATGTTCAGATCTTGTCGACTGTCCGTGTTTCTTCTTGGTCTGCGATATTCTAAGAAACTTCCTGTAACATCTGAGGTTAAAAGACCCAGTTTACGTCTTTGTTGAATGCGAAATTGTTCATAATTAACATTGAAATATTGCTGCAGGAAAGATGCATGTTCTAAAAAAATGTTACTGTGTTAGCTAGTGGTGTGCCATAAGTCCTTAATACTGTATAATCTTCGTATTGTTGTAGCCAGGCTGCGTATAACTTCTTGTGAACAGTCCCATTGCTATTAATTACGGAGCCAAAATATTCAAAGTTTGTGACATTTTCAATTTCTTCATTATTGATTGTGACCTTTGGTTGCTATGTTATTTTGTCCGTTTACAATATTTTTATTTTACTTAAGTCTAGAAAACTATTTTGATGTTTACTGTCTCTTGAAAGACATGATAATCTAGTCCTTTAGAACTGTATGTGAGAAGGACTGAGTCACCAGCATATCAAAGTTCTGGAACTGGATGTCCATTAAATACCAATGGATTAAAATTGGCTCTGGTCTCATAATTGTTGACATTTCTCACTACATTTTCTTCAAATATGTTGAATAGGAATGGAGAGGGAATTCAGGCTTCTCTTACATGCTTTTGCATCTAAAAGTCCCATAAAAGCGCCTAGAATCCAACAAAGAATCCAATGTAAACCAAGAACAAGACACCGGCAGCAACGCGAGATTTCTGGACGAAATGAAGGAAATACAGCCCAGCATCCAGCCTTAGTGGAAAACACGGCTTAGATAAAGAAAGAGAAAGAAGAAATATTGCGCGCCATTCAAAACACACACACACACACACACACACACACACACACACACACACACACACACACACACACACACACACACACACACATAGAGAGAGATAGAGACAGACAGACAGACAGACAGACAGACAGAGCAACTAAGATTCAAAAGGGAGCTAACCCGAAACAAGCTAGCAGAAACCACGCCAAAGACAACTGGGAAACCTCAAGTTGAAACCAGCTACCCATTTACAATAACCAATAAATTCAAGGGGAAACCAGCTTTAACCACGAGAGATGACGAAAGCCTAGAGCTTCTAGAGTAGAAAACAGAACAGTTTTTCGAAGAACACAAACTAGGTATCCGAACGGCCCGACAAATTCAGCAAATTATCCGAAGAGGAGGCAGTCATGCGGGTGGCTGCGACGCTCCTTGTTCAGGCACAGAGAAAAGGCAAAGAAGGGAATCAAGTAACTAAACCAAAGGATGAGTCCTAAGGACGAATCCATTAAAATCAGATGAGCTAGCAGCATCACTGACAAACTGAAAAGCAAGACGTAACAGACACAAAGGAAAACATATCGGCCAAATCCGCAGATGACGTCATTGGCACAAAATCTGCTGCATCAAAAAGTCAGCTAAAGCTGACGCGGAGGAAAAATGAGACTAAACCCGCACCAAGAACCACCAACTGACTTGGGGACGTAAATTAAAAGTACCCCTGAAGTCGGAGTGGGTTCGCCTGATGGCGAGGAACACTGGTAATAGGGACAGCTAGTCCACACGCAAAATTCAGCCCATTGCTACCAGAAGTAACGTGGATGGACTACGCTAGAGTTCAAAGCTAGCGAGCACTGCTAAAGCTGGTTGAACAAGGTGGACAGTTTGTTTTTTCTACATATCGGATAGGATCGGAGAGGAGATTGTGAAGCCAGAGTGGATTCGTCTGGTGGCGAAAACACTGGTAAACTAATCCACACGCAAACATGTGTGTTTGCTTGGTGGCATTGGACATAACCATATTTAATATATGTCAGTGCTGATGGTGTTTCCACCTTGTCGTGGTGGGGGAGCTTGAGTTTCTCAATGACCCTGAGAGCTATGCCGGCGGTAGCGTAGCTACCAGCAGGGCCTCCCAAGCCGGACAGGTCAAAGGGTAGAGAACAGACAAAGAGAAACACCCTGGTCCTCCAGGTTGGGGGTTGAAGCGTGGGGTTAACATCCCCACCTTTGTAAAAACCTTTCTTTGTTACGAAACAAATACATGAGCCTCGATATCGGACTGACTTATCTGGACAACGACCTTGGAACGTTAAAGGACTTTTGAGATTTGGAACATGGAATGTACGGACACTATATCGAGCTGGAGCGGCCGAAGAACTAACCCGGGAGCTGATTGAATATCAAATGGATATAACAGCAATTCAAGAAATAAGGTGGCCAGGAGAGGGTACTTTAGAGCAAAATGGAATGATTATAATATATGGAGGAAACACCCAAAATAAACATGAATTAGGAACAGGATTTGTCATCAAAAAAGAGTTATGGGGGAACGTTTTAAACTTTAAAGCTTTTAATGACAGGATTAGTAAATTACGAATAAAAGGTAAATGGAAAAATATAACGATGATTAATGTACATGCACCTACTGAAGAGAAAGAAGATGATATTAAAGAAGACTTTTATAATGATCTGGAAGATGTCATAGAAGAAACCCCCAAACAGGACATCCTGATTGTGCTGGGAGACTTCAATGCAAAAATAGGTAGAGAGCAAACTAATAAAAAAGTGGCCGGTATGGAAAGCCTACATACAACTTCAAATGATAATGGATGGAGAGTCATCAACCTGGCAGAAGCCAAAGGACTGCAGGTTAGCAGTACCAGACTACAAAGAAAGGATATACACAAACAAACTTGGAAATCATGTGACAAGAGAACCTATAATCAAATAGATCACATTTTAATTAACAACAGAAATGCATCAAACATACAGCAAGTCAGAAGTTATAGAGGAGCTGAGTGCCACAGTGACCACTTCCTCGTTGGAGCAAAATTTAAAATAAAACTTAAGAGAGCTTTCTATACTAAATTACAAAGATTACACCCAACATATAACAGAGAAAAACTGCAAGACATTACAGTCAAAGAGAAATTTACAGATGAAATAAAATGTAAACTTGAAACTCTGCAAAACCCTTTGGAGGAAAGCATTGACCAAACTTGGTTGAACATCAAGAATACAATTCAGTCTACCGCAGAAGAATGTCTCGGTGTGTTAACCACGCATAGTAAGAACAGATGGTTCAATCAAAAATGTGAAGAAGCAGTCATTAGGAAGAAGAATGCCAGACATGTATGGTTAAATGACATCAATAACATCCAAAAGGAAGAGCATTATAGAAATGAATGTAAAGAGGCTACAAAAATAGTCAGACAGCAGAAGCGAGAATATATGAGTAATATAATCAAAGATATGGAAACTAATCACCAGAAAAATGAATCCAGAAAATTTTTTAAAGAACTGAAGTCAATGAAACGAGGGCACCAACAAAACACATATGGTTTAAAAGACAAAAATGGGAATATGATAAATACCAATGAGGAAATGTGCAACACATGGAAAGAATATTTTATTGAATTACTAAATTGTGAAGCTCCAAGTAACATTTTCTCACAGGAAGAGGTTCTAACATGCGAACCACAAATTGAAGAACCTACATTTGAAGAAATCCTATATGTAATCACACGACTTAAAAACAATAAGGCAACTGGGACTGATGGAATTGCTGCTGAATTTATAAAGGCAGGTGGCCATGCATTACATCTAAAGCTATACGAACTAATAATAAAAATCTGGAGGACAGAAGAATTACCCCATGACTGGAAAGAGTCATTATTGATACCTATCTTTAAGAAAGGAGACAAGTTCCAATGTGGAAATTATAGAGGAATATCACTACTGTCCACAAGCTATAAGATACTATCCGCAGTATTACTAAATAGATTAAAACCATATTCAGAAGACATATTAGGTGACTACCAGGCGGGTTTTAGACAAAACAGATCAACAATAGATCAGATATTTATCTTACGACAAATAGCCGAGAAACATTGGGAATATAAAAGAGATCTCCATAACATTTTTGTGGATTTTAAAAAGGCTTATGATAGTGTCCATAGGAATAGTCTATGGAATGCTATGCAGGAATTTGGAATACCAAGGAAGTTAATCAACATGACCAGACTATGCATGGAAGATACTTATAATATAGTAACATATAAAGGCAGGAAATCAGACCCCTTCCAAATAACATCTGGCTTGAAACAGGGTGATGCACTATCGCCGCTACTCTTCAATCTGGCTCTAGAGAAAGTTGTAAGGAAGGTAAAGGAGGAATGTGATATTGGAGGAACATCCAAGCTGCTTGGTTATGCAGATGATATAGATATTATAGGGCAAAGTGAACAAAAGACATTGGAAATATTGACTCACTTAAAGGAAAAAGCCCAACAGATGGGGCTGGTTATCAACCAAGATAAGACAGAATATATGGTAATTTCAAGAGACGGAATGGCTAGAAACTCTGGCCACATACAAATAGATAATATGACCATTAAAAGAACGGAAACATACAAATACCTGGGTACGATCTTCAACTGCTCCAACATCATAAGGGAAGAAATACAAACTAGAATCAACTCTGGAAATAAGATATACTATGCACTACAACATCTACTAAAATCAAAGGCGCTATCTCGTAACACCAAAATCACAATATACAAAACACTGATCAGACCAGTTGTGCTGTATGGCTCTGAAACCTGGAGTACAACGAAAGGAGACGAAGCCTTGTTACAAACCTTTGAGAACAAAATTTTAAGACGCATCTTTGGACCCATTAGGGATACACAAAGTGGAGAGTGGAAAAGAAGAAGTAACAAAGACATTTATGATCTGTTTAAGTCCCCGCTAATCACTGGTATCATGAAGGCTAATAGACTACAATGGCTGGGGCATATAGAAAGAATGGAAGATAATAGGGAAACAAAACTCGCTTACACTCAGGAAATAAATGACCGTAGACCCCGAGGTAGACCAAGAAGGCGGTGGAGAGATAATACATGTACAGACCTACAAGCACTTGGAATCAACGACTGGCAAGAGAAGGTCCACCAGAGAGACGAATGGAGACGGATTGTATTTGCAGCAAAGAACCTCAATGGCTCGGAACGCTGAAGAAGAAGAAGTGCTAGGGCGTTGACAGGAAAACACAAGTGGTAAATGTAAAACTGTAATTAACAGCGGAAAAGGGGGAAGTGAAACATATAATCCTTTTCAACGTTTTGAATGAAGTCAATATGCTTGGTCAAACTCCTAGCGCAGTGGCTAGACAGCTCGCTTACTGGCTAGTAGTCATGCGTTCGTATCCTCATTCTAATAAAATAACAATAAACTTGGCTCAGACACTGCCTGCAATGGGTGCCGGTTGGTCTATAACATTAACCTTGGCTCAGACACTGCCTGCAATGGGTGCCGGTTGGTATATAACAAGACGGAGCAGCACCATATATCCAATACGCTTTAAGGCCATGGGATGCATCCTTTGCCTTTAAATGCATCATTTGCCTTTACTGACTTCTGTGTCAGAGTTCAGGTGTCCCTTTGTAACATGACGATGTTCGAACCCAAACTGCCCATGCAACGGTTGAAACCATCGGTTGAAGACCTCCATTTTTAGTGTGTATCACATCCACCGTACTCGACAGATCTAGCCCTATGCGATTTCCCCATATATGGACAACTTAAAGAGTCATTGGGACAAAAGATATTTAGGTCTGTTGAAGAGGTACAGCAGGTGTCTCATCAGAGGGTTTTCTACAGGTATCCAAGCACTTTATCAGCCCTGGATGACTTGCATTGAAAGCAGTGGTGATAACATCGAAAAATGATACATTTCTTCTTTACTTTTTCAGAATATATTCACCCCCCCCCCCCCCCCCCCCAAAAAAAAAAAAAAAAAAAAAAATTAAAAACAAATAAAATTAAAGTTTTCATTTGAAGCCTTTTGTATATGTCATCTTTAAACTATCCTTATGGCGTCACCGTGTTCGTCTGCACTGTGATGACACTTTTGACATCCTTAACAACAATATCGACAGGTTACAAGACAATGGAATGGTTATTGTAATTTATATCACACTGTAAAGGTTTTCATTAGAAGCCTTCTCTTAGGTACGGCTGACTCTCATACCATCGAAAGCCAGGAAAAGCGATTTGCTTCCAATGGACCAGCAGCTGATTACGTACTCTCGACCTGGTCTGTTGGGGAATTATGAAACGGCTTTCACTAATTACTAAGCCACAGACGCCGACGGGGACTATAAATATGTTTTTTTTTTTTTTTTTTAAATCATGCTAGCCACATGTACAGACAAATGCTGAAAATAGAGTAGATAGCCACAATCTGTAATCTATATGTTTTGAAAGAGGTTAAAACACAATGACAACTTATTATTAATGTCAGACACAGGCCGTGGACATTTTTGTTTTACTCGAGTCATATATGACGGAGCTACCGTATGATTGTAGACAATATTACCTACTTTCTGTTAGCGCCGACTATTGGGCGGCGCTCACTAAACCCGACATCCCACATCGTGCCAACGGCTTCGGGAGGAGAAGCGCAGCTGGAAAGGTACTAGCCCTATCCTGGTGCGAGGAAATGCAACCTAAAACTAAATGTCATAGAAGAGAAGGTTAGGCCCTCAGCCTTGGTAGGAAACGGGACTAGGATCGAAGCTCTTGCAGGCGGGTAGTTTTACTGATCCGGCAGCTTCTGCAGCTTGTCTTGTTCCAGATGTATTGGTGTTACCTTTCCTGGAATAAACTAGGAGACCTGAGAGGGATCAAGCTGCATTGGCAACTCATGGTCTCTGTAATTCAACCCAGGCTTTGTGCTATGGAGAGGTGTAACTCCTTCACTGATCTTATCGCCATAGGTTGTATTTACTATACCTGTTTTGAAGCACTATGTACATGGAATTCTTAATATTATTCCAAACAACATCATTACCATTTCCATTTGGGCTTGGGAGAGGCTATGGCTCAAGTTCGCCCTGGGGCAAGAGACGCTCCATTAAGCTCCAAGTCCCTATGTGTCATTCACGTCATTTAGTTTCTACATACTTTTATTCCCTATTGTGCAGCTTTCGCTTCCTTACATATGTGTTGTATGTATATACGTTAGAAATGCGTAGTTCCAGACTTAGTCAAAATTACATTATTCACTATATTTTAATGAAAGGGTTAATTTTATGGAAAACTAGACTATGCTATAGTGTCGAGAATTTCGAAACTACACTAGCTCCCATACGTGAAAGTTGTCCCTGCTGGTCTAATTCACAATTAACGTGAATTAAATGTCGACTAATCTATTTGGGTGACAGCCCGAGAATTACAAACATCCATGCTGCAAGCCCGATAACACTTTGTTCAAATATTAGCATTATCTTAATACATCGCGCTGACACAAATCGACTTCGTCCATGTCACAACAGCTTGTGCCCCAAATAGGAATCGATCATATTAAACAGAACAATAGTAAAGCGGAATACTCATGCAACAGATTAGACATGAGTACACGCTAACCGATTTCCACCAGCACTGTAGAGTAACAAGTTCCGTAATCGAATACACATTAGGACGCGCTACGCACACACATAACGGTCACATATTGCTTGGGAATATCAGTGTCCTGAAATTTTAATAAGCGGCTTAACGAGAAGACATCGCTGCCGTTTCACCGATGCTTTCATTTTGGCAATGCAGACTCTCACATCTAATCGATGGCTTTTGTTTGCGTTGAACCGAGTTTGCCTTGCCAAGACAGCGTAATATGCGCACGAGAAATACCTCTGTAAAATGTCTCCACTGCATGATAGTCTCCTGTTTTATTACAAACCAATACCTTTCCACATACTCTCTACCACAGTTACTGCCACTACTGCTCCTATTACCCCTGCTGCTGCTGCTACTGCTACTTTTAATACTACTATTGTTGCTGCTACTACCACGCTGACGATGACGACAATAATGACGTCTTCTGTTTCTAAGCTGCTGCTGTCACTACTACTACTACTACTACTACTACTACTACTACTACTACTACTACTACTACTACTACTACTACTACTACTACTACTACTACTACTACTACTACTACTACTACTACTGCTGCTGCTGCTATTGTTATACATGCCCTGGCTTCTACCATTACCTCTTTTTAATGTCCTCTTGGTCCTCTTCTAATCTAAATTTGTCATAATCTTCTTGATCTCTTTATTTTGTGCTTTAAATTACGAAATATGCGTCCCAGTGCTAAATATCCAGTGCTTTCCATAACGATATGCTCTAGGCCGGTTCTGAACGACCGGAACTTATATCTTTGTATGGAAATCAACGCAAGGCAGTCTGCTTCAAAATCGCCAGCAGCTGTATTTCGAACGCGGTATGTGGGATTGATTGATTGATTTAGGAACCGACATCACAGCATTCGGGGCATTCCCATAAGCGCTCCTTCTCCATCCTCAGAAGCCAGCGAAGAGTTCCAGCCCCAATAGTACCAGTAGCAATCTGATTATATGTGCGTCTCGCCTTTCCTCTAAGCGTCGAGCATCGGCCAGATCCCCTCGTCACTCCTCGCTGTCGCATTCTTGCCAGACCATGGTGATCCATGTGCTCCTCCGAGGTGTACACGTGCTCCCACAAGGCCGCAACCACGTCTGCCTTGTCATGCATCAATACTCCACCAAGTTTTGCAGAGCCAGCCAATCTGTCCGCCTGTTCATTCCCCAGCACACCAGCATGCCCCGGAGAAAAGATCCAGACGATGCTTGCCACCCGTGACCTCCAAAGCGAAGCAAGCCACTCTGCACGAAGCTTGGCTGTACTCACCCTACTCAGCATGCTTTCTGAGTCAGTTACAATCACGATGTGTGTGTGTGTGTGTGTGTGTGTGTGTGTGTATCGTATTCTCCATCCAGCGGAAAGCTGCACTGACTGCCTCCACCTCCATTCTTAAGCTAGCTGTTGTGATATGACAATAACTGGGTTCGTATAACTGGGGTTTGCCACTTTCCACCAAGACATCTCTTTATCTTCTTTAAATCCCAGTTATTATTCTATCTATTCATTTCTTTACCTCCTATACATCCCCTGTTTCTAACCATCCTGCCTCATATAAGTACGAGGGGTCTTCAAATAAAAACCTTAAATTTGGTTTTTGGAGTGAATATATCCTGAAAAAGTAAAGAATAAATATATCATGTTTCAATGTAGTCAACACAGCGTTCAGTGCAAGTCCTCCAGCGTCGATAAAGTGCTTGGATACCTGTAGAACAAAAACAATGACCTTGGTAGCGCTTGCTTGATCGAGTGAAATGGCGAGTCATGACCGCCCACGCTTTCCGGCATGGCACATGATTGATTGATTGAGCGCTTGCAACCACTCATACACCACCTTCTGTGCCTCTTCATCGGACCGAAAATTCGTTCGTCCCAATGACTCTTTGAGATGTCCAAACAAGTAGAAATCACCTGGGGGTAGGTCTGGCGAGTACGAGTGATGTGGTACACATTGAAAGTGGAGGTCTTCGATGGTTTCAACCGTAGCGCGAATAGTATGGGATCGATCATTCATCATCATCATCATCATCATCATCATCTTCCACTTCTGCCGTCAAGCGTCGTGGGGAGGAATAATTTGCGTTCCAGCGCCCGGTGGACGGCACTGGATAGTGTCATTCCGTGAGGTTGTACAATGTCTCTGATGTCGTCAATCCATTTTCTTCTTGGACGTCCTCGTGGTCTCGTCGCAGATGATCTTTGATGTAAGGCCAGTGATGGTAGTTGTTGATGTTGCATTCTAATGACATGGCCAAACCACTTGATCTTCTGTCTGTCAATAAATGTGGCACAAGGTGTTGATCCCACAGTCTGTCTGATAGTAGCATTTCTTACTCGGTCTCGGATTGTTAAGTTGGCAGCTCTCCTCAGGCATCTCATTTCGCAGGTGTTGATCGATCATTGTCATGTTGCAAAAGGACACCTTTACTCAGACCTCTTTTGGATTTGATTGCGGGTCGAAAATGATTCCCGAGATCTGTATATGTATCACTGGTGACAGTTTTACCTATTGGCATGTAGTGGTCTAAAATAATAGCTCGTTTATCCTATAAGAATATCAGCATAAATTTCCCTGCAGATGGCTGCACGCGAAACTTCTTTGGTTTCGGTGCGGAGGGATGGCGCCATTCCTTGCTCGGTCTCTTCTTTTCCGACTCTTGGTAGTGAACCCAGACTTCATCTCCAGTAACAGTTCTTGATAGGAAACCATCACCCTCTGCTTCAACGCACTGCAAACGTTCTTGAGAAGCATCAATGCGTCATTGTTTCAATTCTGGAGTAAGCTGCCGTGGCACCCACCTTGCACACTTTGCGGTTCTGTAACATATCATTGATGATGTGGTGTGCTGAACCTTGACTGATGTCAATATGTGTGGCAATGTCACTCACAGCCAATCGCAAGTTTTCCTGTACGAGGCTTTCAACGGCTGCCATCGACTCTGGGGTGTCTGACTCGGTCGTGAACAGTCTGTCACAGAAGTCACGCCGGTTTGAAAACTTCCTCGCCAGTCATACACTTGCTGGACTGACAGGATTGCATCACCATACTGGACCTTCATTCACGGATGAATGTCAATAGGTTTCACCCCTTCGCTGATTAAAAAAAAAAAAACCGGATAACAGAACGGTTCACCTCTTTGGTGCATGTCAAATATGGGACGGCCATCTTTTTAAACTCTCATTATGACGTCACCGTTAACTTCTCCACCGTGATGTCACGCGTTTAACACTCTTGACATCCTTAACAACAATATTGACAGGTTACAAGACAATCACATGGTTATTGTAATTTCTATCACACTTTTAAGGTTTCCATTTGAAGCCCCCTCGTGTAATCATCTCCATTTGTAGGCCCGGACACAGTCTGTCAACACTTAGCAACCACCTCACAATGAACTGTTCAATAGTTGATTCATCCTTTCATCGATTACCTTGGCGTTCATTGCACATGTACGACTGTGTAAAAACAGGCTCTTTAATGTCGCTTAATCAGTCACCGTGGACAATAAGTGCTGTAACAGCTGGCGTGGGGATATTAAAATGTTTACCCAGTAGACTTGAGCCCTCAGTTGTATAAGGAACCGCGGTAGCTTTTCCCTCTTACCCGGGTGTTTATGCACTCGAATTCCCCTCGTAGCGGGGATATGTTTGTTAATTATCCGAGCTCACAAATAGATCCTGCATAAAATTAGTAACATAAAATGTTATGGAAGGTAAAGGCGGCGGGTGTGATGTTGATCACATCGCCCAGTGTGAAGATTGGTCTATAAAATATGTGGACATCAAGATATGCTCAATGCTCTTTGAGGCGGGTCCGTTACTTTATTTACTTACCATATAGTCTATATTTCTCACAGTGAAAAATTGGTCCATCAATTTACTTTACTTTACTTTACTTTACTTTACTTTACTATGCTGTAAACCCTTCAAACAGACAGCTGACAGACAGAGAAAACAAACTGATAGTTTTATTAGTTATTGTCCCTCCTAGTGAGAATGATAACATATTTAGGAAAGAAGAAGACAACATGTGTTTCTATACTGTACTGAAAATAGATGTTGGTTGGTTGGTGGGTTGGTTCGTGAATGCGCTGGATGACTGAGTCCGATGTATTGGCGACTAGTTAGTGTGTGCTATCTTAAGGACTTGCATCTATCTGAATGAGGTTGGTATAGAGACTTTCCCCTGGGACTGACACCAAAGTACCATCTGCACGGGCTCTTCTTTCCCTCTCAAAGTTGAGAAGTCAAGGTTATCCCTGTACTGAAACTTCACATCAACGAAGAGGCTCATTTGCATGTATCCAGGTCATAATTCAGCACACTATGTAAAACGGGCAGGGATGAGGTCTGGGATGTGAATATTTCCTCTTTAGGTTTCAGATATTTCATTGTCAACAGACTCCAACTCAATGCCAAGAGAACACAACAGATGCATCTATTACGATTTTCTCTATATACAGTAAGCGAAATATCCAGGTTATGGAAATTTAATGTTGCAGAACATATCTATAAATTTGTACATATAGCTAACAGAGAAATATATTTATCATCAATAAACTCATGAAGTGTTACATCTATTATGAAAGTTTTATGTAATAACATCTCCAATGTAATCTGTCATGGTTGACAGAAAACTATTCGTCCTTTTTTTGGTGGTAATATCCATCTTATGTTATCACTAAGTGTTGTCAATTGTTTTTTTTGTTTTTTTGGATCTCATTCCCACTTTTAGCGACTCTAGAGAAACATAATGCTTTATAAGCCTTTTTCCACGTGATAAAATCAGCCCATTATTCACATCCACTTTCACTCATATGAAAACTATAACTATTGCTTAAGCTAGTGGAATGCATTCTTGCATTAATCTGTATAAGCTTGATATTGAGAAATGTATGCCCGTGTTTCTTTTACATGGACTTCCTGTCCAATATGGCGGATAGGCTGTTCAGCTGTTAAGACCTCTGGAGTGTTTTTGCTTCTGGCTACGATATGCTTACGCATTTTCCTGATGCTGGCCCGATAGTACATGGTTTCATCGCTCAGCTTCTGAGTTAAGTGTGGATTTTGTGTGGCATGCTTTTACATCCGTCCGTTGTTGTCTGTATTGTGCATTGCATGTTCAGAAAAATAGCTGATGGCCAGTTGCTGAACTAGCTGATTTTTCCTTAAGCAGCAGTAATGTGTGTGCAACTGCTGGTTTTATAGTGAATGCCGCTGCCATCGACGATGAACTGTAATTTTAGTGGGGAACTGTTTTGTTGGCATTTTGGCAGCGGCCTTATGCATGTATGCCTGCACATGCTTTGGTTTGTCGGGACTGCTGTCTGTTCCACTTTTCACATGACACTGTGAGAAGCATTTTGTGTAATGGCATAACCCTTTGCCGTGAAGTTGAACCGCGACTAACGATTAACTTCTGTGACCTAATATATAGCATTACCTTTTGTATGTTCTTAATAGACAGCATGGAGTAGTTTAATGGTCATCATTCCTATCTATCGCCCCATCTCATCCTGCACTTCTTCATCTCTCTCTCTCTCTTTCTTTCTCCTAGTTTGTTTGATACGAACAACCATACGTATCTACATTAAAACACTAGTTATAACTGACAATTTTATAATAATGACAACACCATTGTTAGAAAATAGATATAAAGTTTAGATACAATTAATGTGAAAGTGATAAGAAAAGGGAGTATTAAAGTAGTTCCTCTACTTATGACAGTTGTTGTGATATGTGAGATGGCGAATCATGACCCGCCAACCGACCGCCTGTCGGCGTGGAACATGACGACGGTGTCACGTAAGCAACATTTTAAGATAATAGATTATGCCATTGATGTAACTTCCAAAACTATACCCGTTGTAACCTCTAACTATTTACGTATTGTAACCTCTAACATGTTGCCGCTTAGATGCGGAAGATAATGGATGATCAATTGTCGTTAGATGAAATATAAAATATCTTCAGTTTCAGTTATATTTTAGATACCGAAAATATTTAGCCTCCAGTGTCTATCTTTCATATTAGATACTAAAATAGTCGATTGTCATTGTCTATATTATATTTCAGATGCCGAAGAAATGCGTTCTTCGTTGTCTATATATAATATTTCAGAAGCTAAACGCTTTATATATTCATTGTCTATATTATATTTCAGAAGCCAGAGGTATTCCATCTTTTTTGTCCATATTATATTTCAGTAGCCAAAGATATTCCATATTAATTGTCTATATTATATTTCAGAAGCGATTGATATTCCAACTCCATTGTCAATATTATATATCCGATGCCAAAGACATTCGATCCTCATCGTCTCTTATATTCCAAATGTCGAAGATGTCCGGTCTTCATTGTCCCTTATATTCCAAATGTCGAAGATGTCCGGTCTTCATTGTCCATGTTATGTTTCAGATGCCGAAGATAATCGATCTTGACGAACTTGTCATCAACTGGGCATGGAATTTTATTCACAAAAGGGGAAGTAAAATCTTCAGAGGACTCGAATTTGAAGATCTGAAATTTGAGGTCATCTGGGACAGAGTCCGGTTTATAGCCGGGGAACCCGTATACTCAGACGAGAATAAACAGGAAAAACCAAACTCCCAAATCGTCTTCAAGTAAGCCAAAGCATGTTATTGTTGTCCTAGTATTAGCAGACTCATTCTTTCATTCAGTAACATGTCTTTTGCAGAACCTCGCTCCCATAACAACCTTCCAGAAAACTTCTCGACCATAAGCAAAATGTCCCCCATCGGATACACCCATTTAGAGATCATCCGCCACATCCTGCACCCATCTTCACATTAACCTTCCTCTTCCTCGCCTCCCAGGCATAGACCCCTCCGTTATTGTTCTCTCCAAACTTTCATGACGTTCCAAGTGACCAAAATATTTAAATTGTCCTTATTTTATCATCTTTAGTAGCCAGCTTTCTACAATATTCAGCTCTTGTTGTATGGATGCATTTGAACTTTTCTGTAACCAAGATATTCTTAGAACCCGTGTATAACATTTATATTCGATGGCATGCATGCGCTGTTAAGTTTGTTTAGTAAATGACCACAGACGTATGTTGCAATGGGAAAGATGCACGTTCTTAAAAAATCTAGTTTGTGTACGTCTATCTATCCCTTACAAATCTATCACGCATTATGTAAAAAGATATGGAAATATGGTATATGGCCTAAAGATTGGAAGAGAACTATCTTCATTCCAATACCAAAATAGGGCAACCTGAAATTATGCACCAACTATAGAACTGTTGCCCTGATCAGTCATGCAAGTAAAATTCTACTAAAAGTCATAATGGGAAGACTTCGTAAATAAATGGAAGAAGAGATTAACGTGGTTCAAGCTGGATTTAGACAAGGAAGAGGAACAAGAGATCACATATTCAACATGCGTTTAATAATAGAGAAGTGCAGAGAATTTAATGTAAACCTGTTCTCATGTTTTGTGGATTATTCAAAGGCATTTGACTGTGTACAACATAAGAAACTTTGGGAAATCATGAGAAATATGGGCTTTCCATCACATGTAGTACAACTCATCAAAATGCTCTATCTAGACCAACAAGCAGCAGTTAGAATAGATGGCGAGACATCAGATTGGTTTGACATCAAGCAAGGAGTCCGTCAGGGCTGCGTGCTGTCACCCTATTTGTTTAACCTGTACGCCGAAAATATAATGAGAAATGTAAGAGATGATATAAACAGGGAGCTATATGATGCCCTAAATATCGGCGGTCATGACATACCGGAGATTCGATATGCTGATGATACAGTATTGCTATCACCAACACAGAATGGCATAGAAAATCTTATAGCCGCAACCCAATTGAATAGTGAAAATCACAACTTATATCTTAAGATAGCAAAAACAAAGATAACAAAGACAAAGCTACTATGGAGAAAGAAATATACGTTAA
The DNA here is from genome assembly GCA_963921405.1 of Cepaea hortensis. Classification (NCBI taxonomy): domain Eukaryota; kingdom Metazoa; phylum Mollusca; class Gastropoda; order Stylommatophora; family Helicidae; genus Cepaea; species Cepaea hortensis. The sequence goes on along the minus strand of OY992892.1, from coordinate 37,583,723 downwards.
TGGGGAACAATTGGAGGTGGTGGAAAATTTTGAATATCTTATAATCCACTTATTAAACAAGCTGAACAGCGCATAGATGCCTTTGAATATAAATGTTATAGACGAGTTCTAAGAATATCTTGGGTAAAGAAAAGAACAAATGCATCCGTACTTAAAGAATTGAATATTGAAGAAGGTTGTATATTAAAGACGATAAAACAAAGAAAATTGAAATATTTTGGTCACTTGAAACGTCACGAAAGTTTGGAGAGAACGATATTGGAAGGATATATGTCTGGGAAGAGAGGAAGAGGAGGGCCAAAGAGAAGATGGGTGCAGGATGTGGCGGATGATATCCAGATGGGTGTATCAGACGCGGGACATCTTGCTTATGATCGAGAGGTTTTCCGGAAGGTTGTTATGGCAGCAAGATTCTGCAAAGGACATGCTACTGAATGAATGAATGAATAAATTTTAGTCTATGAAGAGCAATATATATTCACTTTTAATTTCTTTCATTGTGTCACCATTGTTGGCAATCAATGACCCAATATATTCGAAATCTTCCACCATTTTTCCTCATTAACGTATATGTCTTTCTCCACAGTAGTGTTTTTCCCTGTACAGTGAAAATAATTTCGGAAATGTAAAAGATATGGAAGGAATCAACATTTTGGAACGATACATCAATAACATTAGATATGCAGATGATACAGTATTGATTGCAGACAAGGACCTCCAACATTTAGTAGATGTGGTTGTTGCACACAGTGAACAACTAGGGTTAGAATTAAATTGTAAGAAGACACAGATTATGGTCGTCACTGGGAGAAGGAAATATCACAATCCATCCATCCATCATGTGCCATGCCGGTAAGCGTGGGCGGTCATGTTCTGCCATCTCACCCGATCACCAGAGTCGTGGATCAGCTCCGTGTTTCTGTCTCGACTATGCCACAAGGCCAAGCCATCCAGGTACTTGCTTCTAGGTCTTCCCCTTGGTCTGTTCCCCTCGATCTTACCAGTTGTCACCAAATTCTCCAATCCATTTCTTCTCATAACATGTCCAAAAAATTTTGACTGTCGACGTCTAATTTCTCAAATCAATTTACGATCTTCATTTGTTTCTTGAAGGACTTGTTCATTGGTCTTTCTAGCTGTCCATGGTATTCTTTGCATTTTCCTCAGAAACCACATCTCTACAGCCATCAGATGTTTTTCAGCCTGACTGCTCATTGTCCACGCTTCACATCCATACAAAAGTACAGGCTCAATGTAGCATCTCAACACTCTCTTTCTCGTTTCAATTGACATCTTTTTATTGGTCAATATGTTTTTCATCTTGCTAAAGGCTACTTTTGCCATGGCGATTCTTGTTCTAATCTCTTCAAGGCATCTCCCATCAGATGTTATTACTGTTCCGAGATAATTGTACCTGCTCACTTGTTGAAGAATATTCCCATTTACTTGTATATTACATTGTGGTATTTCGTCCTTCCTAGTGACGACCATAATCTGTGTCTTTTTACAATTTAATTCTAACCCTAGTTGTTCACTGTGTGTCACAATCGCATCTACTAAATTTTGCAGGTCCTGTTCATTGTCTGCAATCAAGACTGTATCATCTGCATATCTAATGTTATTGATGCATCGTCCCCCAATGTTGATTCCTTCCATATCTTCAATATTTCTGAAAATACTTTCACTGTACAGGGAAAACAGATCTGGAGACATTACACATCCCTGTCTCACACCCCTTTTAATAGGCTGATATTGGCTTACTTCATTATCAACTCTTATGGCAGCTTGTTGTTTCCAATATATGTTTTTTACAAGTCTAAGATCTTTTCCATCAATTTGTAGATATTCAAGCATCCTTATCATGTTGACATGTCTCACTTTATCAAAAGCCTTTGTGTAGTCAATAAAGCAAAGGTGTAGATCTTTGTTTACTTCTATAGAACGTTCGATTATGTTTCTCAGTATATACACAGCATTTACTGTACCCTTGCCTTCCACAAACCCACATTGTTCTTCTCCTATTTCAGGTTGTATTTTCCTCCTAACTCTTTGCATGATAATTCTTAGCAAAATCTTCGTGATGTGACTCATTATACTAATTGTTCGATGTTGATCACATTCCAAGGCTCCTGATTTCTTTGGGATTGCAATAAATACAGAATTACATAACTCCTGAGGTATATTTCCAGTATCATATATTGTATTAAGCAGACTGGTAACTTGATCTATTCCATATTCTTCTAAAGCATTAATCATTTCTGTTGTGACGCTGTCTGAACCGGGGGTCTTGCCAGATTTCATATGGTTAAGAGCATTCTGAACCTCCATCTTCAAAATTGCTGGTCCTTCATTATTATTTTGAACATCATACTGTTCGTCTCTGTTGTCGTCATACAGGTTTTTCACGTAATCTGACCATTCATGTAATATCTGATCTTTTTCTATTATGACTCTTCCATCTTTTGTCTTTAGGCAGCCTGCTGATGTACGTGTTCTTTGATTAGTAAGCTCCTGAATTCTTTTGTGCATTAGGTTCGCATTGTTACTGTTGTGTTGTTTTTCAATTTCTCTGCAATTTTTCTCAAGCCATGTTTCTTTTGCCTCCTTACATAAGGTTCTCACTTTTCTGTGAATTTCTTCATATTTGGCAGGATTATTTTTGTTCTGTCTTCTTGTTTCCATTAGTTGTAAAATTTCTTCAGTCATCCATGTCTTACGGCCCACTTTCTTTACTTTTGGAATAGTTTTTTCTGCTGCGCAACTGATTGAATTCTTCATCGTTTCCCATTGATCATCTACATCTTGAAACAGGATCTCTAGATCAGACAATATATCAAATTTGTTCTTTACTTCTATGTTAAAATTATCTTGTATTTCTTTGTCAGTTTTCAATTTGCACCAGTCATATTTAGGGTTTCCTGCTGTATACTTGACTTTCTTTAACTTTACCCTCAATGTGCCTGTAATTAATCTGTGATCACTGTAACAGTCTGCATTTGGAACTGTTTTTACGACTGTTAACGCATTTCGAAACCTTTTGCTAATCAGGATGTAATCTATCTGGTTTTTAATCCTGCTGTCTGGACTCCTCCATGTCCATAATCTTCTAGGATGCTGTTTAAACCAGGTGTTTCCTACAACCATTTCTTGTTCTTTTGCCCATTCTACAAGCAAAATGTACAAGCAAAATATCACAATGTGATATACGATTAAATGGGCATATTCTTAAGGAAGTGAATCGGTACAGTTATCTCGAAACAGTCATAACATCTGATGGGAGATGCGTTGAAGAGATTAGAACAAGAATTTCCATTGCGAAGGTATCTTTTTGCAAGATGAAAAACATATTGATCAATAAAATGATATCAATTGAAATGAGAAAAAGAGTGTTGAAGTGATAATAGAACCTGTACTTATGTATGGATGTGAAGCGTGGACAAGGAGCAGACAAACTGATAAACATCTGATGGCTTTGGAAATGTGGTTTCTTAGGAAAATGCAAAGAATACCATGGACAGACAGAAAAACAAATGAACAAGTCCTTCAAGAAACAAATGAAGATCGTAAACTGATTAGAAACATTAGATGTAGACAGTCAAAATTTCTAGGGCAAGATCGAAGGGAGGAGACCAAGGGGAAGACCGAGAAGTAAATACCTGGATGGCCTGGCCGCGTGGCATGGTCAAAAGACAGAAACACGAGCTGATCCACGACTCTTGTGATCGAGTGAGGTGGCAAAACATGACCGCCCACGCTTATCGGCATGGCACATGATGGATGGATGGTTGTCGGATGTCTCCCCGAGACACTAGACACTCATCACTTGGATAAAGCACCTTCTCTGGCTGGGTGTGTGGGTACCAGTCAGTGGGTCTTCTCATCTGGTGGAGACTTCTATGGGGTAGCCTTGGTGTGCACACACGTCTTCTACTCCCTGACTGACACGGAGGTGAACAGCATCCTGGTCAACAGCAAACAAACGAGGGATCCTTTATTTTATAGAACAGCAGAAGCCTACATGATTTCGTTGAAGATTGACGTCTTCCTTTAACAGACGAAGTATAGAAGTATACAATACAACTTGACCTTCAGTGATCTGACACCGACTAATAAATGAGTTTCCTAATTGGACCCGGTTGTTATGTCCGAATCAAATTCTGGATGTGGAACTTAAACCCCGAGGAAAATCTGAATGAACTGAAGAGAATTCATAATTCACGAATTCTCTTCGGAATGCCCACAGATTGCTTCTGTGTCACGGGACCCAGTGATTTTCACTTCTTCCCCTAGACAGAAAGTCCTGAGTGAAAAGGGAAGGTTCTGCTTATTTCTCAGAGTGCTCAAGTGCGTCATAGACAAAGTAAATCCCTGTGGTAAAGCTACAAAAGGGGTAAAGAGGATGGGGAGTATGTTGACCGAACCGATACACGCTTACATTTCGTTATACTAGCTGCTATTTAGTGTTCATGTCTACTACTAAATCAATGCTCGAAGATTTATTTCTCATGTTATTTCGCTGATCCCATGAATCCTCCAACGACTGATATTTCTGTGTACACCTTACATAGTGACGAGGAAAAATATCACCTTATGATTCTGCAGAAAACACCGGATGTTGGGAAGAATAGTAACCCATATCAGTTGACAAGGCACTTGATGATAACGATAATATGTCTTTGTGTTTACTTTTTAATCTGTCACATAGCGATATATATATATATATATATATATATATATATATATATATATATATATATATATATATATATATATATATATATATATATATATATATATATAAACAAAGTGTATGTGTATATATATGTATGTATGTAAATATGTATGTCCTTTATTTGTTCGCGAACGGCCTATCCGATTGAGATGAAATTTTCTACACGCCTTCCTTTCATTCCAGAGCTGTCAACTGTCATAGTTTTTTTTTCTTCTTCCTCCTCCTCCCTCCTCCCCCTCCCAAAATACGTACGTAAATATATGATGATGATGATGAAAGAATCCCCGAACCAAAACGCTAGGGAAAGGGAAGAAAATGACGTGACTACACAGAATCGTCACACGGCAATCATCATCATCAAGTGCCGTGCCGGCTGGCGTAGGCGTTCATGGCTCTCCGTAGATCTCAGTCTTTGGTTTTTTGGATCAACTCTGCTGCTGATATTCCTCCATGCCACGGCAATATCAATAACAATTCATCTTTTTATGTGTAAGGAAGTTATCTACAGTCGTGTAGAAGGGAAGAACTAGACGAGTATGAATTCCGAATGCCGAACTCTCTCCTCCTCTCTTCTTCCTCCCTCTCATCCCTCTCCCGACTCCCTCCTCCTTCTCCCTCTTTCTTCTCCCTCTTCCTCTCCCCGCCTCCTCCCCCTCCTCCCTCATCTTCCCTTCTCCTCCCTCTCCCTCCTCCTCCTGCCTCCCTCCTCCTCCTCCTGCCTCCTTCTCCCTCATCATCCTCACTCCTCCTTCTCCCTTCTTCTCCCTCTTCCCTCTTCCTCCTCCTCCTACCTCCTCCCTCCTCCTCCCTCTACCTCCTCCTCCTCCCTCCACCCTCCTCCTCCCTTCTCCTCCTCTTCCTCCTCCCTTTCCTTCCTCCTCCTCCTCCCTCTACCTCCTCAGCCCCCTACCTCTTTCCTCCTCCCTCCTCTTCCTCTTCCACCTCCCTTTCTTTCCTCCCCTCCTCATTCTCCCTCCTTCCTCTCCCTCCTTCCTCCTCCTCCGTCCTTCTTCTCCCTCTGCCTCCTCCCTCCTCCTATCCCCTCCTCCTCCCTCCTCCTACTTCTCCTCCTCCCTCCTTCTCCTCCTCTCCCCTGCTCCTCCTCCTACCCTCTTCCTCTTTCCCTCCTCCCTCTCCCTCCTCCATCCTCCTCCTCCCTCTTCCTCCTTCCTCCTCCTCCCTCTCCCTCCTCCATCCTCCTCCTCCCTCTTCCTCCTCCTTCTTCCTCCTCCTTCCTTCTCCTCCCTCCTCCTCCCTCTTCCTCCTCCTCCTACCTCCTCCCTCCTCCTCCTCTCTCCTCCTCCCTCCTCCCTTTTCCTCCCTCCTCCTCCCTCTACATCCTCCCGCCTCCTCTCCACTCTTCCTCCTACCCTCTTCCTCTTCCCCTCCTCCCTATCCCTCCTCCTCCCTTCACATTCCTCCTCCTCCCTCTTCCTCCTCCTCCCTCCTCCTCCTCATCCCTCCTTCTCCCTCCTCCTCCTTCTTCCTCCCTCCTCCTCCCTCCTCCCCCTCCTCCTTCCTCCTCCTCCCTCTCCTCCTCCTCACTCCTCCTCCTCCTCCTCCCTCTACCTCCTCCCTCCTCCTCCCTCTTCCTCCTCCTCATCCCTCCTCCTCCCTCCTCCTCCTCCCTCTACCTCCTCCTCCCTTCACATTCCTCCTCCTCCCTCTTCCTCCTCCTCCCTCCTCCTCATCCCTCCTTCTCCCTCCTCCTCCTTCTTCCTCCCTCCTCCTCCTCCCTCCTCCCCCTCCTCCTTCCTCCTCCTCCCTCTCCTCCTCCTCACTCCTCCTCCTCCCTCCTCCTCCCTCTACCTCCTCCCTCCTCCTCTCTTCACATTCCTCCTCCTCCCTCTTCCTCCTCCCTCCTCCTCCTCCCTCCTCCTCCTCTCTCCTCCTCCCTCCTCCTCATCACTCCTCCTCCCTCCTCCTCCTCCTCCCTCCTCCCCCTCCTCCCTCTCCGCCTCCTCCCTCCTCCTCCTCCCTCTACCTCCTCTCCTCCCTCCTCCTCCCTCTACCTCCTCCCTCCTCCTCCCTTCACATTCCTCCTCCTCCCTCTTCCTCCCACCTCCTCCTCTCTCCGCCTCCCTCCTCCTCCTCCCCTCCTCCCCCTCCTTCTCCCTCCTCATTCTCCCTCTTCCTCCTCCCTCTTCCTTCTCCCTCCGCCTCCTCCATCCTCCTACTCTCTCCTCCTCCTCCCTCCTCCTCCCTTTTCCTCCCTATCCTCCTCCTGCTCCCTTCTCCTCCTGCGTTCTCCTCCTCCCTCCTTCTCCCTCCTCCTCCCTCTTCCTCCTCCCTCCTCCTCGCCTCCTCCTCCACACTACTCCTCCCTCCTCCTCCTAATCCCTCCTCCTCCCTCCTATTCCTCCCTACTCCTCCTGTCTCCTCCCTCCTCCTCCCTCCTCTTCCCTCCTCCACCTCCCTCTTCCTCCTCCCTCCTCCATTTACCCAAGACAGACAGACAGATAGTCGGGAACGGGATCTTATATGACTACTTATATAATTTAAATGAGATGCTCTCCACCATGGGATGGGCCGGGTCAGACAGACAGACAGATAGATAGATAGATAGACAGACAGACAGACAGACAGACATACAGACAGACAGACAGACAGACAGACAGTCGGGAACTTATATGACTACTTATATGAATTAAATGAGATTCTCCCCACCAGGAGTTGGGCGATGCCGGGCCGGGTCAGACAGACAGACAGATAGATAGTCGGAACGGGAACTTATATGACTACTTATATGAATTAAATGAGATTCTCCCCATCAGGGTCTGGGCGAAGACGGGCCGGGTCAGACAGACAGACAGACAGATAGACAGACAGACAGACAGACAGACAGATAGTCGGTAACGGGAACGAGAACTTATATGACTACTTATATGAATTAAATGAGATGCTCCCCACCAGGGTCTGGGCGAAGCCGGGCCGGGTCAGCTAGTATATATATATATATATATATATATATATATATATATATATATATATATATATATATATATATATATATATATATATATATATATATATATATATCTTTCATTAGCAACTCACAATATCAAATAGTTTGCTTTATTAATCCACGGCACATAGTGATGTATATCTTCCATTAGCAACCGAGAATATTAAATAGTATTTACTTTTTAACCCATGTCACTTAGCGGCGTATATCTTCCATTAGCAACTCACAATATCAAATAGTTTGCTTTCTAACCCATGTTAAATAGCTAAGTGTATCTTTCATTAGCAACTCAGAATATCAAATAGTTTGCCTTTTTAAGCCACATCACATAGTGATGTATATCTTCCATTAGCAAAACAGAATATTAAACAGTATTTACTTTTTAACCCATGTCACTTAGCGGTGTATATCTTCCATTAGCAACTCAGAATATAAAATAATATTTACTTTTTTAGCCCATGTCACATAGCGATGTGTATCTTCAATTAGCAACTTAGAATATCAAATAATGTTTACTTTTTAACACATGTCACCTACGATGTATATCTTTCATTAGCAACTCAGAATATCACGCAGTGTTTACTTGTTAACCCATGTCACATAGCGATGTATATCTTCCATTAGCAGCCCAGAATATCAAATAGTTTGCTGTTTAACTTATGTCACATAGCGATGTGTATGTTCCATTAGAAGCCCAGAATATCAAATAGTTTGCTGTTTAACCCATGTCACATAGCGATGTGTATCTTCAATTAGCAACTTAGAATATCCAATAATGTTTACTTTTTAACACATGTCCCCTTGATGTATATCTTCCATTAGCAGCCCAGAATATCAAATAGTTTGCTGTTTAACCCATGTCACATAGCGATGTGTATCCTTCATTAGCAACTCAGAATAGCAATCTCTGGAAGCTGAAGTAGCGCAGTGGCTAGCATACTTATCTGTCTGTCAGGAGGTCATGTGTTCGAAGTCCTCTTGAATCGAGTTTTTCCCTCAAATTGACGTGGGCTCCCATGACGTCTCATCCTAAACTGGTATCAGGGAATTGTCTGGGACATAAGGTCGACTGGTGTGATATCGATTACATCACCCAACGAGTGCCCATTGATATACAAATATGGAACTAGCAACTTAGACTCAGTACGCAACAGGCATAAAGAGAGGCCCGTTACTTTTCACTTTACTTATAGGAACAACAAAGAATGTAATCATGAGTTTATATAGATGACGTTATGGGTATGTAACCTGTTTTGTTTGTGGGATGTCTGAAGTCAATCAATATTAATGGTCAAACTGAATTATTGATTGTAATATTTTCGTCATCTGATTTGTTTGCAAGCTGTCTTAAATATTGATGGCGTGAGCTGAATTATTGATTATCATATGTATGCCACCTGCTTTGTTTGAGGGCTGTCTGGCATTTTATTGGTCAGACTGAGTTATTTATTGTCGTGCGTATGTAACTTGCTTTGTTTGTGGGCTGTCTGAAATACTTAGGCTCTAACTGGATCATTGAATTCGACAGATCTGTTTATGAGAACACAACGGGTAACCCACAGGAACACACATTCCAGACAGAGAGATGTACTCTAGCAACTTGCAAGACTACAATTACAAAAGGATTTACCAAGTAAGTTTCCCCTGTGCGTGAGCAATTCTATTTTTAAATAATGAATACTCAGACAATACACTACACAATTTATTGCCTGGCATATTTCGCCACACATCGTCAGGTGCATACTGCAGAAATCGCACAATATAAACGAAAGGACGGAATAAATCAGGCTGTAATATACAACACACGTCTTCCCGCAGTAATCTAATATATGGGAATTTGTGAGTTGCATATCTCAGCTTGAATTTGAAAATTAACTGCAGTAATTTTTTTTTTTTTTTTTTTGGGTTGAAATTCTGGTTTTGCTTTATTTATTGGCTGTTTTCTTTATTTAAAAAGCAAGTGTTTGTTCAACCATTGTTTTTGAACGGCCGACGCTAACACCATTGAAATCAACACAAATGGATCTGCTGCCAAATCGCATGTGACTGATCTGGAACCCTCGACCTGGTCCCTTGGGAAATTATTAAATGAACCCCTAAGCATGGACGCTGCCAAGGAAATAGATAAAAGTTAGACAAAATATAGAATAGACAATGAGATAAATCAAATCAAATCAAATCAACTTTATTAGGGTCACAAATTGGGCGCGCAGGCCCGTCTTACACTCGGCCCTTCCAATCACTCGTCTTTCGTTCATCAAGAGCATTATACATTTACATAGGAAGAAAAATAAACATTGTGAAATGAATGTTGTAAACATAAACAAGGCAAATTACCATGTTATGAGGCCCATCTCCCACCTACCCATACATCACCCCACCCACACACACCCCCACCTACCCACACACACGCACACCAAGGGACACATACATACCCCACCAACCGACCCATCCCCCACCCACACTCCCCTCACCTGTTCCCCCAACCAAAACTCACTCGCCACCCACAAACATTCCCCCACCAACCCACATATCCCACGCCCACCCACATACACATCCTAACCCACACATCCTCTCCCCATCCACACCTCAAACCACCCATCCCCCAGCCACATCTCCATTGACCACATATTTCCTACCCACGCACACAATCCCCCACCAACCCACACATCGCACATCCACTCACACATCCCCAAACCATACACACACATCCCCACCAACTGGCATCTCCCTACCCCCCCCCCCCCCACATCTCCCTAACCACCCATACATCCCCAATCCACTCACACACACACCCCACCACCCACACATACATCCTCCACCCACCCATACATGCCTTAACACAATCCCCTACTACACAATCCCCCACCCGCACATCACATACATCCCCTACCACGCAATATTCCCAACCCACGCACCGCACACACACATATCCCTCACCAACACATCCCACACCCACATACCACTACACATCCCCACCTACACACCACACACATATCCCCCACCCACATACCACACAATATTCCCACCCACACCCACACAGATACCCTTACCCATCCACCCCACATACCCCCACCCAGACACCACAAAAATCCCCCATCCACACACACATACCTCACCCACACAATATCCCTAACCAACACACCACACACCTCTCCCCATCCACACATGCATTCCCTACCCGTCCACCAACACACACTCACTCACGCACACATCCTCCACTATGCACCCACACACCCCCACCCACCCACCCCCAACCAAACATCTCTCGATCACAATACCCCTAGCCACACACATCATCCACCCACTCACGCATCCCACCCCGACACATACACATCCCTCACCCACCTACACATCCCTAAGCCACTCACACACCCCCACCCACACATTCCCCATCCACGCACACATCTCCGACCCACACACGCCCACATACATCCCCCAACCACCACCCACACATATACCCAACCCATACACACATTCCCCACACCCATCACACACATCCCCCACACCACACACTATCCCCCACCCACACACATATCCTCACCAATTACACCACACCCCCCACCCATACACCATGCACACATCCCCCACCAACACACCGCACACATATCTCAAACCCATACACCATACACTTCTCCCCACCCGCCCTTGCATCCCCAATCCACCCAACACAATCCCCTACCCACACAACCCCGCCACCCACACATACTTCCTCAAACCACCCACACATCTCCACCCACATAAACACACTCACTCCACACCCGTCCCATACACATATCCTCAACCCATACACATATCCCCCACACCCATTCCCACCCATACTTTCACCCCCGCACATCCATCCACACATCCCACCAACACCCACAAATATCACTACCCACAAAAACCCACACACCCCAACCCATCCAAACGCATACCCCCACCCACAGATCCCCCACCCACATATATCCCCACACTCACACACATCCTCCACACACGCTCACACCTCCTCACATCTAGACACATAAAAATGTCTCACGTTAGCATTGAAACTAGTATGAACAAACTCCCACACTTTACTCACACGCATACACTGACAATTGTCATGAGCAGTCTCATAAAAATGTTAAACTTGGAGAAAAATGTGTACATAAAAAGTATGTGACGTAAACATAGTAATGCTCCCACACACAGAGATACACACAGAGAAGGCACACACACACACACACACACACACAGACACACACACACACACATTCACTCTCATGCTTACTCATTCTGTCTCTCATTCACACTCATTGACTCTCTCACTCAAACTACAGTAATGTACATAAGTTTATATTATACGTGATAAAATCAAATGGTATTTAACTGATATTATGACAGATGAGAATACACAAACATATGGATTCGCGTGTTACATAACATGCGTGTTATATGACATGCATCTGCTCAGCTCTCTCTCTCTCTCTCTCTCTCTCTCTCTCTCTCTCTCTCTGTCTCTGTATTCTTTCATATACACACACTCACACGCATGCGCGAGCTCACACACACACACATACTAACACATCAACTCTCGCACTGTCTCACTCTCTCACACACAATCCTTCACACACACACTCACTCTCTCAATCACACTCTCTCAACATACACATACGCATGAACGCATGCACGCACACACTCCCTCACTCACTCTCACACATACACGTACGAATGCATGCACTGACACATTCCCCTACCATTTCCCGCTCAATCACTCTCTCCACACACACGCACGCACGTGCGCACACACACATTCACTCTCTCACTCTCTCTGACACCAACTTTCTCTCTCTCTCTCCCCTCTCTCTCTCTCTCTCTCTCTCTCTCTCTCTCTCTCTCTCTCTCTCTCTCTCTCTCTCTCGATCCCACACGCACACACACATATAGTGAACAATTATAGTTAAACAATTATAATGAACGATTATAATGAACAATTATGGTGGCATATAGTCGGTATGGATTAAGTATTGAAAGAGTTTTCGGTTAAATGTGTAGGGACTCATTGGAGTTTTCAGATCTGGATAAGGAGAGACATGTAAATAGATAAGCAAGTATATAGAAACTATACAAGATGTATCAGATAAGGAATTAGAAAAGACAGTAGAAAGAAAACCATTAAAAATACAGCATGCTGAATAATACCAAATTGAGTTAATGTAAGATAGGAAGCATCTATTGGATCTTTTCCCCAGGACTTGCTGGTGTGTTGGGAAACAAGAGGGTGGACAAATTGGTTGGGTTCTGTGCAGGTGGATTAGGTATTCGTGCATGAGAAGGCAGATGAAGCCAGGACCAATTGCGACCATATGTATATTGTATAAGAATAGAAATACCATCATTGCCTAGAGCCTAAAGAGAATGGTGCGGCAAGGAATACTAGAGGTTCTGGCCAACTTTCAGGACTCCTAGAAAAGGCCAAGCGGGCACATAATCAGGCTGCTGAAGAAGAACACTGCTGACATTCTACAAGATCTTATCATGGATATAGGCTGATAAACAGGATCATGACTGGGACACTGAAATACTTTTGCCACGTGAAACTAATAGTGGCATGGGATGAAACTGTTGCCACGTGAAACTAATAGTGGCTTGGGATGAAACTTTGGCCACGTGAAACTAATAGTGGCTTGGGATGGGTAGTGATGGCAGGCAGGGTTCGTTGAAGAAGAGTCAGGATTTGACCAGCACAGACAGGGAGATAGGGCTTTCTAGATACCCTAGACACGAGTGTACGTGAGGGGGGTGGGAGCAGAAATGGCATGAGATTGTCAAACTCGTCGGCGAGCCGTGATTTGGGATTGGAGAAGAAACGGCATGAGATTGTCAAACTTGTCGGCGGTCCGTGATTGGGGATTGGAGAAGAAACGGCAGGAGATTGTCAAACTTGTCGGCGGGCCGTGATTGGGGAGAGCCATTCTGGAAAGGACCTGCAGCATGATGCTGATGATGAGCTGAAATAAAACGTAAGTGGCGGTGATTTGAACATCAACATTAGTGGCGGTAATTTAAACATCAATAACAATCATATAATAATAGCAGCGTAACATAAACATTAGAACCGATAATATAAACATTCATTTATTCATTCAGTAGCATGTCCTGTGCAGAATCTCGCTACCCTAAGAATCTTCCGGAAAACCTCTCGATCATAAGCAAGATGTCTCGCGTCCGATACACCCATCTGGAGATCATTCGCCACATCCTGCACCCATATTCTCTTTGGCCTTCCTCTTCCTCTTTTCCCAGGCATCTACCCCTCCATTATTGTTCTCTCCAAACTTTCGTGACGTTTCAAGTGACCAAAATATTTCAATTTTCTTTGTTTTATCGTCTTTAATAGCCAGCCTTCTTCAATATTCAGCTCTTGAAGTATGGATACATTTGTTCTTTTCTTTACCCAAGATATTCTTAGAACTCGTCTATAACATTTATATTCAAAGGCATTTGTGCGCTGTTCAGCTTGTTTAGTAAGTGTTCAAGTCTCACAGGCGTATGTTGCAATGGGAAAATTGCATGCTCTTAAAAATCGAATTTGTGTAGTTCTGTCTGTCCCACTCCATAATTTATTAAGTTGTTTTAGTTTATAAACATTAATTAGTAATAGTAATTTAAAACTTTTTTTACCGATAATATAAACTTTAGTGGCGGTAGTATGAAAATAAGTGTTGGAAATATCAACATGTTTTTTTTTCAAAACTAACTTCTCCCCCTCCCCCTCCCCCCGTAATTAAGTTATTGTTGAGGAGGGATTGGAGTGTGTTCCATCCCTCACCAAGTCAAGGGTTTTGTTTTCTATGCGAGGTGAAATTAAAAACACCAGCCCACCCACTGTATGTCGACCGCATTGGCAAGTGCTCTTTATTCCCTCATCAGGATTACCTTCCTGGTAAACATCAGCAATTGTACAAATGCCGTAATGATATCTGGCTATAATTGATATTTTCCTGGCAACAGAGTCATTCACTTTCTGCAAATTGTGAAGCCGTGATTCACCAGCGTTCCAATTGTTCATTGTTTGTTTAAACAAGTGCCATGTCCCGTGTACACAGTGCACTTGTAATTATTTCCCCTGTTTAACTTGATGGTCAATTCCGTCATCAGTGATAACGACGGGCCGATGGTAAGAGATAGGGAGACATCAGTCGAGCGGGCGCATTGTGGGTTAGTGAATATTACAAAACATTCTAACCAATAAAGAGATGTCAATTGAAACGAGAAAAAGAGTGTTGAGGGGATACATAGAGCCTGCTCTTTTGTATGGATGTGAAACTTGGACAATGAGCAGTCAAGCTGAAAAGCATCTGATGGCTGCAGAAATGTAGTTTCTGAGGAAAATGCAAAGAATACCATGGACAGATAGAAAAACCAATGACCAAGTACTACAGGAGACAAATGAAACTCGTAAATTGATTAGAGAAATTAGACGTAGATAGTCAACATTTTTTGGACATGTTATGAGAAGAAATGGATTGGAGAACTTAGTGACAACTGACAAGATCGAAGGGAACAGACCAAAAGGAAGACCGAGAGGAAAATACCTGGATGGCTTGGCCACATGGCATGGACGAGGCAGGAATACTGAGCTGATCCACGACTCTGGTGATCGAGTGAAATGGCGAGTCATGACCGCCCACGCTTTCCGGCATGGCACAGGATTGATTGATTGAATATTACACACACACACGAGCGCTCTCACGCACGCACTCGCGCGCACACACACACACACACAGAGTACGTACGTGCACGTTAGTTAATGAGACAATCTGTGGCGGTTGAAATAACACCAGGCAAAATACATAGGTATTGATTGCCACTTACACAAGACACGTTCTCTAAATCATCTAGATGTCTGAGTCTTTCTAGAATATTTATCACTCAAACCTTTGATCCTGATATCTTGTCTCAATTAAGTGCCCGGCAATCAATATTGTAATATATTGTAATTCTTAAGTCGAATGGGTTGAGTCCTGAAAAGGGCTTGCATCTATCGGCCTGAGGCTGGTGTAGAGAATCTCCCCCCGACCCGGTACCGAAGTACCATCTCCGCTGTGTCGATGTTGCAGAGCACCCCTTTCTCTCTCCAGGCCCAGAAACCAGGAGGTGGTCAAGACTTCATGCCTGTGGAGAGCTTGCATGCTTGTGTTCGTTGGCTTGAGCTCCAACGCGAAGTCCTGTATGTCGGATGAAGGCATCCTGTTGTCCAACATCAGTGTGATGTCATACAGGACCTGAGGTTTGCGTGAGTATCCGTTGTCCCATATCTGGCTTATTGGTGTGCAGACTGGTGGTACCTCGCCGTACAGGCAGACACTCTCCGACTTCGGAGGAATCGGCGATCCTACTGACTTTAGCCAGGACTCCGAAGGAACCTGTTGCCCAGGACGCTCGACGAGGACGCGTCAATAGGTCTTGGCCAGTATTTAACCCGGTCCTGGTGCCTTGGAAACACCTCTGCGTCCCGTCTGTGGAGAGGCGTATTAGGATTTTAAATGTTCCATATCCTTTGTAGATTATTGCGATCAACCTTAACACCTGGTTGATTTTCCAGACAAATTTATATACAGTAGTTTGCCATTGTTTTCTGAACGAGAAGTCAACCTTGAAGTCCAAACTGAACGGTGTAGGGGTTGATCTGGCTAGAAGACCATTAGCGCACCGGAAGTTTGCTAGAAGACCATTAGCGCACCGGAAGTTTGCTAGAAGACCGTTAGCGCAGCGTAAGTTTGCTAGAAGATCGTTAGCGCAGCGTAAGTTTGCTAGAAGACCGTTAGCGCAGCGTAAGTTTAAGAGCTAGAGCGCTCTCATCCTTTAGACCATCATATTGTTTCTGCACCAGCAATCATGTAGAGTAAAAGAAATATCATCCTCGTCATCACGATACGCAAGGACAGTCATGGTTAGCCTTCTCACACCATCGTCAGTCCTTTATCAGGTATGTCTGCTTATCCAGGTTATACCATATGGTCAAGCCATCCACGTATTGACCTCGCTACCTTCCCCTTGCTCTTTTCCCATTACTTTTTGCCAGTTGTCACTGAATTTTCATGTTTATTTCTGACCATAATATGCGCCTAAAATCTTGTCTGCCTACGTCTAATTTCTCTATTATGTAAGGCTTATATTTGTTTCTTGTACGACTTTCCAATTCCCTGTTCTGTTCATCCATGACTGTAGTATACTTCACTATTCTTATATCTATCGCCTTTGCATGGGTAGAGACTGGAGAACTTATTTTATGCAAGGAAGGTGGTAATTTTCAAACCACGCCAATTCAAGCGCTTGCATTTGACTATTTTAAATATGGCCTTATATTCCATCCATCCATCATGTGCCATGCCGGTAAGCGTGGGCGGCCATATTCTGCCATCTCACTCTATCACCAAAGTCGTGGATCAGCTCCGTGTTTCTGTCTCGACCATGCCACAAGGTCAAGCCATCCAGGTACTTGCTTCTAGGTCTTCCCCTTGGTCTGTTCCCCTCGATCCTACCAGTTGTCACCAAGTTCTCCAAATTATTTCTTCTCATAACATGCCCAAAAACCTTATATTATAAAATGCCTTATATTATAAAGGGAAAAAAATAGCGTATATAAAAGATACGTTATAAAATACCACAGTGTATAGAAGTTCATGGACGATATCGCGTTGGTGTGCGCACCGTTAGGTCTTCACTACTTCTAGGCAACTTTATAATGAAGTGGGTGACAAGTTTCCTTCCTCGCCTCCTTTCTTCAAAGACAATTCCCAAATATTTCTGAAAATAATCTCTTTTATGATCTGTACTACTCGGGGAACACCCCCGCCATCAATTATGGGCATCGAACCCAACCGCTGTCTTGGCAGGTAAGCGTATTAACCACTCGATGGCATCGTTATGAACTATAAACAGTACTAAATCTATACTCCGGGTATTCAACATTTTGAATAAACAAAAGCTATGATGAATAGTGTCAACAAAACGTCTCGCATTGATTCCTGTAGGACGATATCTGATCCTATTTGTTGAGCTAGTTTCCATTTGCTTGCTGTCCGTTGTATCGTGAGAGCTTGATTGATGAGTTACAATTTGCACACCAGAAAGAGAGAGGTTTAACAGCTGCATTTAACTGGGCCAGACCTGGTTTGTTGCACGGTGTGGTGGGTATGGGTGTTTACAAAATAAGACAAGGATGGTGTAACCTTCCCAACCCTTCTTCCCAATAACCGGGGTATTTATGTCTTAAGTAAAGGCTTCTTGAAATCAGACGTAAAGACTTATGAGACTTGGTCGTTAAGACTTCTGGAACTTGGAGGTAAGAAATTATTGGACTTGGTCGTAAAGGCTTCTCTGAATCGGACTTAAAGATATTTTGCATTCAGACGTATAGATTTTCACACTCGAAAGTAAAGAATTCGGAGACTCGGACATAAAGATTTCGGACATAAAGACTTTCACGACACTGAGGCAAAGACATTTGGGATTCGGGCGTAAAGACTTGTGGGACACGGACGTAAAGAATTCCGAGACTCGGAGTTAAGGACGTCTATGACTCAGAGGTAAAGAATTCTGAGACATGGATGTAAGGACGTCTATGACTCAGAGGTAAAGAATTCTGAGACTTGGACTTAATGGCGTCTATGACTCGGAAGTAAAGAATTCTGAGACTTAGACTTATGGACTTCTACGACTCGGAGGTAAAGAATTCTGAGACTAGAATTTAAGGACTTCTCTGACTCAGAGGTAAAAATTACTGAGACTGGACGTAAAGCTTTTTCTCACTCGGAGGTAAAGACAAGGGCAAGTGTATATTGACGAGGGTATACCTCAGCTGACAGCTGGAAATTGAAAATAGCAGACGGAAAGGGCATTGCCCCGTGCTAAATTTTAAAATTGTGGGTGAGGAAAAGGGGTGGGGTGGGGGTGGGGGTAATTGCATGTCCTCTACAGGACGCTGCAATCAATCCCATCATTTAGTGGCTATTTGTAATTTAATAGGTACATTAATTCAGTAATTTGCAATAGCTTTTTGAACGGTCTGCGCTTCATAACATCGAAAACAACACAACACGGTTTGCTTTCAAATCGCCCGTGTCTGATGTCGAACTCTCGTTCCGGTATGTCGGGGAATGAAGAAACTGCGCGTCTCACTATCTTCTAAGTCTTGGCGCCGTTTGGAATGGGAAAATCTCCGCATAAAATAATATGTGATACGTATGTGACAATGGTAGACACGTATTGTAATCCTTGCCTGTGCCAAAAGTTCGTGCACATTGCAGAGATTCATCTTGTGTGAGCTATGTATGGAGACTGGAACACTTATAGAGACACCGTGTACAATGAAAATAATCTTTTACCAATACCAAGCCAGTAAATCTCTCTCTCTCTCTCTCTCTCTCTCTCTCTCTCTCTCTCTCTCTCTCTCTCTCTCTCTCTCTCTCTCTCTCTCTCTCTCTCTAACCGTGTATGTTTTGTTTGCTCTCTGGCTTTCGTAGTTTCTCTGTCTGTCTGTCTGTCTGTCTGTCTGTCTGCCTGTCTGTCTGTCTGTCTGTCTGTCTGTCTGTCTGTCTGTCTGTCTGCCTGCCTGCCTGACTCCTGCCTGCCTGCCTGCCTGTCTGTCTGTCTGTCAGTCATACTTGAAGACGGAGTGGCACACTGGCCTGCCGATAAACTGATAGGCGTCAACCAGATTGGTTAAGAATAATATACATTTTGCATATCATCTGGCATCGCCATTTGTCTCTGTACCAGATATTTTGTATCGGTATTAATACACTTTTGTTCATTAGCATGGGGCATCTTTACTTTCACCATTTGAAAATTAAAATTAGATTATACCATTACTCCTACCCCGTTCAACCCCAGAAGAGGTTATAGTAGGGTCAATCCCTGACTGAGATTAATAATCCTGTGACCGAGTCAGCCACAAATAGGGCACTAATTTGAAAGTAATTTTTGTTCAAAGATCGTGATGGTAATAAAATTTAAATAAAATTAAAATAAATTTGATTGTTTATACAGTCCGCATTCTCGAAGCGCCAGACCTATGGCATTCTGATTCTGGTCCTTTATTCAAGTACCAAATCTCCCAATTCACCGACGCACCCTGTGTTAGAGCTGATTTAATACAAACAGACAACTTCCCTGTACGGAAAGTGGTCACGGATAATTTAATGATGGTTGCTAAGGAGTTATGATACTGCTGACAGTATCAATAGCGCCTCCGTCCGACTAAGTCTATCGATTCTCAGTCTATTCCATTGGAGACCGCATTGAAGTCAGTATGGCCGAACGGATAAGAGCTCTCGCCATTAACTTCAGGTACACTAATAGCGGGATAGTGGGTTCAACCGAAACACCGGTCAGTTGGACTTGTCTGTTGACTCCTCGTCCTTGACTCGGGGGCGTAAATTACAAATACCTTAGAAGTCCAGGTGGGTTCGCTTGATATCGGGAGACACGTGTAATTCAGACAGCTAACCCACATGCAAACATCAGCCCAGTGCACTCACCGGAAGTAGCAAATACTAGTAGTAGAAGTACGTGTGTGGACTACACTCGAGTTCAAACTGAGTGAAGGAAAAACCAAATTAAAGATGGCATGATGTTTATGGCTATTGGTACGTAGCCGGTCATTTTGGAGAATAATTGCATATTCTCCCGCTCCTAATTATACGGTGCTACATTTATTTTCAAATTCCAACAGCTATTAACTCAATGTTCTACCAGCTGACTTTGGCATGCCCATATTTCACTGGCTTCAGTATCTGCATATTGTTGCTGTTTCATTGTCCCGCTGCAAATACAATTCCATTAGCTCTCTCTTGGTCTGTGGCTGTTGTAGGACCTCTGGCCAGTAAGTCCACTGACCTCTTAGCATAACTGCATCTGATTCTGTATTATTAGACGGCGGGGAGGGAAAGAGAGGGAAGAGGGAGCACGAAACCGAGAAAGAGTGAGAGGTAGAGATATCGAACATGAGGGGATAGAAAATGAAGATACAGGAAACGACAGAGAGAGAGAGAGAGAGAGAGAGAGAGAGAGAGAGAGAGAGAGAGAGAGAGAGAGAGAGAGATGTTTTTTAAAGGATCATTTTCAGTGCACAAGGAGAATCTCCATAAGTACTCTAATCTCCATCTATAGATCACACAAGGAGAATCTCTTTAAGTGCTTTAGTCTCCTTCTATATATCACACAAGGAGAATCTCCTTAAATAATCTAATCTACTTCTAAAGAATACACAAAGAGAATCTCCTTAAGTACTCTAGTTTTCTTCTATAAATTACACAAGGAAAACCCCAGGACAGGACACGAACTTAGTATCAGCGGTGAGGATGCAGTTGTGCACAAATGACACATACATGCAGTCATATCTTGGTGCGCAGTCATATCTTGGTGCGCAGTCATATCTTGGTGCGCAGTCATTTCTAGTTGAAAAACCTTGCCTTGGCAGTGGCATAATTGGCCTGTGGTGTAGAGAGAGAGAGAGAGAGAGAGAGAGAGAGAGAGAGAGAGAGAGAGTGAGAGAGTGAGAGACTGAGTGAGAGAGAGGGGGGGGGGGGTAGACTGAGAGAACAAACGGTTCAAAGGGTTAAGAACGCAGGCCCGTCTGACAAACTGCCTTTCATATATCTATGCTTTCATACACTATTTCATTCATACATGTCTGATGAAGTTAATCTTAACCAGCGACAACAACAGAAACAATATGCATTAAAACGCATAGAAAATATACACTAATCAATAACACACAACTCACTAAGACTAATTTTTGACATGGCAATTATAATGACCTAAGTTGGGTGTAATGTACCATAGTTAGGGGAATGTTATATTAATTGTCATTTGAGATAATTATTATTTTTAGATTTTTCGCTTTTTTTAGGGAGGGGGCTGCTGCATATAGTATGTACTGAGATAGTAGTCAAATACTCGTAGGTTGCGAATGAATGTATAGGGATTGGTAGGTCTTTGATTTCTTGTTGAAGATTGTTCCACGGCTGAGCTATAGAGTACGCTAAGCTTGTTTTGTATAAGTAGAGAAAGAGAGAAAGAGAGAGAGAGAGAGAGAGAGAGAGGGAGAGAGAGAGAGAGAGAGAGAGGAGAGAGAGAGAGAGAGAGAGAGAGAGAGAGAGAGAGAGAGAGAGAGAGAGAGAGAGAGAGAAGGATCGACAGTTTTTAATTTGTGAAACATAATCTTCATAGATAGACAGACAGACATACCGACAGACATACTTGGGGACGTAAATTTCAATACCTCAGAAGTAGGAGTGAATTCGCCTGATAGCGAGGAACACTGACAATAAGGATATCTAATCCATATTAGCCGGTCTCCCTGGTATAGGTGTTACACGACTTTCTCCGTAATCCCGTATACTCTCGTGAGTAACGTGACGTTGCGCAAGAATCGGTAGCGGTTCTCTCCGCATCGGTAACTTACGGGGTATGTGAGCCGGTCATTCAGAAAGCAATGCCAAACTACTGAGCGTAATATTGCCAAGAAATTAACAATCAGCTGAAAGATGCTGATGTCGACAGCAATGTCCTGTAAAGGATATGCGAATAAAAAAAAATCCACATTAATAAATCAGTCCATTGCATACGAAGTAATAGCACGTGTATGGACTACGCTTGAGTTCAAAGCGAAACTAGTAACACATCCCACAATCGAAATTTCACGCGGGTGTCTAGCCGGCAATGCTTGCTTGCTTGCTTGTGTTCGTTGGCTTGAGCTCCAACGCGAAGTCCTGTATGTCGGATGAAGGCATCCTGTTGTCCAACACCAGTGTGATGTCATACCGGACCTGAGGTTTGCGTGAGTATCCGTTGTCCCATATCTGGCTTATTGGTGTGCAGACTGGTGGTACCTTGCCGTACAGGCAGATACTCTCCGACTTCGGAGGAATCGGCGATCCTACTGACTTTAGCCAGGACCCCGAAGGGACCTGTTGCCCAGGACGCTCGACGAGGACGCGTCAATAGGTCTTGGCCAGTATATAACCCGGCCCTGGTGCCTTGGAAACACCTCTGCGTCCCTAGCCGGCCAATGACCTCCTTCTTTGAACATCGATTTCAATAACAACTCAAATCCTTTCCGGAAGTAGTAGGGTTAAAGTAGCGGTCATTAATTAGCTAAAAGCCCAATCTGGCCACATTGAGTTCAACTTGCAGACCCTGAAAGCTGACTAATCCTGGCTGTATCAACAAGAGCGGGTCCAAGAAAATGTGAGGACTTTCTACTGACCTAATGACAAAACTGGTGTTCAGTTTGATTTTAAGTTGATGTTACTGCTTAGTTGGTTGGTTAGTTAGTTGATTTATTGGTTGGCTGACTATATGATCTATTGGCTGGATGATTTATTAGTTGATTGATTGCTTGAATGATTTGTTGGTTGGTTATTTGACGAGAGGAAGACTGAGTTTTAACTCTTAAGTTCGATGTACTGGCGTTCACGTCTCTAGAGCACATACAAATTCAGATTAAACCTGGGTTGGATATTATTTCAGCGACGGAATTTAGGTATCTTATTTTTGAAAAAAAAAATTACAAGCTTTACTGTGTTGTCACCAGACTTCAACCAAACGCCCGAAGGGGAAGCTGGTATTGCAATGGGAGTGTAGTAAGGGAACTAGTCACCTCATCAGGTTATGCAGCTACGCGGTATATGTGAAATGTAAGGACATAATCATCTGTACATCATCATCATCAGGTGCCATGCCAGTAAGCGTGGGCGGTCTTGTTTTGCTATCTCACTCGATCATCAGAGTCGTGGATCAGCTCAGTGTTCTTGTATCGACCATACAATGTGGCCAAGCCATCCAGGTATTTACTTCTCTGCCCTCCCCTCCTTCTATTCCCCTCGATCTTGCCAGTTGTCACCAAGTTCTCAAATTTATTTCTTCTCATAACGTGACCAAAAAAATTGTGGCTGTCTACGTCTAATTTCTCTAATCAGTTTACGGTTTTCATTTGTGTTCTTGTAGGATTTGCTCGTTGGATTTTCTGTCCGTTCATTGTATTCTTTGCATTTTCCTTAGAAACCATATTTCCACTGCCATTAGATGTATCTCAGCTTGTCTTTTTATTGTCCATGTTTCACATTCATGCAATGGTATACATTTTTTATAGCCTACTGGCCATAGAGAGGAAAATTTAACTTGTGGTGTTTTGTTGAAATCCAGATTAATTATATACATTTTTGTTGTAGTTGAGAGAAAAAGAATTTTGAACACATGACCACGTACACACATACATCTGTACATCATATTCAAGTTTTTGTGAGTGTTTGTGTGTAAAGGTTGAAAATGTAAACTAATGCCGAGCAACTGAAAGCCACAGAATAAAAAGTGACGACAAATAACAAACCGACACCTCAATGGAAACAAAAAACAAAAAAAACCAAACAGCCACACGGCGCAATAATGAAAACACGGGAAACACATCCGGGGATGAAAAATGGCAAAAGTCATGAATCAGCTGTCCTTCGGACACGCCATTCATCACACCAGATCGTTAAGTTCGCCGGGCTACCAGGCCGAACCATTTGTATTGTTCTCAGCAGAAACTACGTGGTGACGAGGCCGACACTGATACACTGGCGCCGAGAGATGTGGTTTGGTTAGGAAATTAAGAATAACTAGTGGGAGATTCCCGGCACCGGCCACTAATGATTAATACATTGGAGTCGGGTAGGGGGGGGGGGATGTGGATGGAAGAGTTAACGAACACTTGATGTGCGAAATCTGATTCGTGAGGTTCATCAGGCACGCCGAGAGCTATTGGAATTATATTTGGCTTGCATATTGGGCATAAAATGTATGAGGCAGAGAAACTCACAAAGATCTAGAGATTATTTCCGGCGGGTCATGATGAGAACAAAGTTCTCCTAAGAACCTGATAGATGATGATGATGGTGGTGATGATGATAATGGCACTAAATGGGACAGACATCGTGAAAACAAATTGATATTATAACTAGAAAGTCCTTCCACTGTATGATGATGATGATGATGATGATGATGATGATGACGACGATGATGATGACGATGCGCTAAATGGGACAGACATCGTGAAAACACGATGATAGTATACTTAGAAAATCTTTCCACTGTTTGATGATTTTGATGATGGCGCAAAATGGGATAGACATTGTGAAAACACGATGACAGTATAACTAAAAAAGTCCTCCCACTGTATGATGATGATGATTATGATGATGATGATGATGATGATGTTGATCGCACTAAATTGGATGGAAATTGTGAAAACTAGACGATAGTGTAACTAGAAAGTCCTCGCACTGTATGATGATGATGATAATGGCGCTAAATGAGATAGACATTGTGAAACTACGATGATAGTATAACACTGAAACCCTATGTGCAAACGAAGCAGAGGGAGACATAAAAACACAAGAAGAAGAGATTTAAATGCAGAGATGGGGTATGGTGTGGTGGAAGAAAGCAGGGCGCGAACTGCATGACAATATGACTTCTAGGCATAAGTTAATTTAATGGTTATACTCCAATAGGGGTTAAAGGGCAGCAGAAGTCGAAGCTTTTTATATGTGGTCGTCTCAACATTACTTCGTTCTTTCGTATTATTAATCGACTCTTTCTTCTAGAGGATAATGTCGTAATATTAATCTATTCTTTACTTTAGAGGGGAATGTCGTAGTTTAATCTACTCCTTTCATTAGAGGAGGATGACGTAATAATAATAAAGCTCGTCGGTAGGCGTCCAGTGGTTTTGCATGTATCGCCTTGTACCGGGAGGGCGCGCTTTAGCGATGCTACTCTTGGCCTGCGTGTGCGTGAATAGTCCGTCTGTCCGATAGATATGTGGTTAATCCTATCAGTATTCTTATGCTTGTCGCTTGTCGATTGTCACTATCTTTGTCTTAAAGCTGAAAATTAAAGGAATTGACGGAAGGGCCGTTTGCACGAGGCTCTAGGCTACCATTTGTATTTGAGAGCCAATATATACAGGGATAACTGGCCTGTGGCAGCCTAACGTCCTCTGCATCTGTGTCCGTCTCCAGTCGTCTTGCCAGGCTCGCCACTGGAACCAGATGGACGCAGAAGAGAGAGTGAGGTCGACGGAGTTGCGCAACCACTTCCTCACTATAATCCAAACTAAAGCGTAAGTCATTCGTTCTTCATCAAATCAAAAGATGCAATGAATGAATGGTCCTCATCATTCGTGATGGACGAACATCCATACTCTTTCCCTTATATGAGGATGCCGTAATATGAATCTACTCTTTCCGTTAGAGGAGGATGCCGTAATATTAATGTATTCTATCCTTTAGAGGAGAATGTCATAATATTAATCTAGTATTTTCCCGTAGATGAGAATCTCATAATATTAATATACTTTTTCCTTTGGAGGAGGCCGTAATATTAATCGACTCTTTCCTTTATAGGAGTATGCCGAAGTATTAATCTACCTTTTCCTTTAGATGAGTATGCCGAAATATTAATCTACTCTTTCTTTAGAGAAGGATGTCGTAATATTAATCATTCACACGATTTGTTCTTGTTCACAGAGGCCTTAAACTAGACCTGAAGTTTTCTCTCCCAAGTCAGATTGTTGAGGCAACAGCGGGCTTCGGTAGAGACTTGACCCTGGAGACAAGCGACGAGTCCACACGCGAGGAGTCCATTAAGTGGTCAATTAATAGTACCATTCGGGTAAGTGCTACAGTTCTTTTACACCAGACATCACGTGTTATAGAAATAGTACATCATATGACCTAAATACACGTCTAAGGCTTTACAATGGGTAGAGGAAGGAGAGGGTGCAGCGTGACCAAGAACAGATCGGAGCAGAAGATGCAGAAACGCATGAGGACCATTAGTAATTCTAAAAATAAGTATTGGTTTATATTCCCTGCTTCTCCCTCCCATTTCATCATCATCATCATCATCATCATCATCATCATCATCATCATCATCATCATCATCATCATCATCATCATCATCATCATCATCATCATCATCCTAACTACCAGCATCATCACAATTATCATGATCATCATGATAATCATCATCATAATCATCACGAACCTAACTACCACCATCATCACAATTATCATGATCATCAAGATCATCATGATCATCATCATCATCATAATCATCATCTCCTTCCTTCCTTCCTTCCTTCCTTCCTTCCTTCCTTCCTTCCTTCCTTCCTTCCTTCCTTCCTTCCTTCCATAACAGTGTAGGTGATCTAAAGAAGGCCGGATCAGACAAGTGGTGACGACAACTCAGAGGTCGCATTCTCTCACATCAACAATGTAGGTCGGTGATAACAAAAGGCTCAAGTTTATTGGCTTGTACAAAAGGCAGCATACAAGGTTGTTGATTATAAAAGGTAATCCGACTCAACGCAATATACTACATGCCAGATGGATTCACAATAATACATGCGACCTCACTGGTCTATGGTCAGGTTGTCACTGTCTTTGTTGTCATCTAACAACCCCCATGGCTACCCCTAGCTATGGTGCTCAAGCGTATATTATTAGCGAATGCAATTTTAGCTTGCGTACCATCCCTACCACCAACCTCATAACAGGACACTCTGTTATATTCCCTTTATCCCCATAAGCAAGACAATCCAACTCCATCATCTTTGAGTTTCTAGTTTATTGGAGTTCTCATAACAAAGGCAAGTCTGGTAATCCCCAGGACAATTGATGATAATGAAGTTACAAACAGAGGTCTGCCACATCACGCATTCCAGATGCCATCCAAACAACTCTTGCGACCTCTCTCTCTCTCTGATGGTACTGGGGTAACTAACTGTTCACTACCCCGTCGTCATAGCACGACATTCCCTAGCTACCCCCCCCCCCCCCCAGCAGGGTGCTCACCCGTGCGTTGCTGAATATTAGAATCTTCTCGTTGCACACCAGCCAACACTCCCCTATAAGACACTCTGTTATACTTCCTTCCTTCCTTCCTTCCTTCCTTCCTTCCTTCCTTCCTTCCTTCCTTCCTTCCTTCCTTCCTTCCTTCCTTCCTTACTTCCTTCCTTCCTTCCTTCCTTCCTTCCTTCCTTCATTCCCTTCTTATTCGCAGAAATTAAAAAGAAAATGAAGACAAGCGTACCACCGATCCCTGCTGTCCACGATGAAAACCAATTCTTATCCCTCTTTCAAAGCGAACTAACCAGTCAAGTATGGTCTCTACATTGAAGATTGACTAGAAAGGATCTTTAACACTCTCTGCTGGTTGGATATTCAGACAGATTAGACCAGTGGTTCTCAACCTTTTTTGGCCCGTGCCCCCCTTCACAGTATTTTCAGAACGTCACCCCCCCCCCCTTTTTTTTCGTATTTCCTCCCTAACTACACAGTATACGTAATAATGGAAGCTGAATTTAATAACACATACTAGAACAAGTCTAGACTCTACGTAAAACGTGATTTACGGGTCTACTTACGTCATAAAACGAATTTCAGAAGGGCGAGAAGTACAGAACTGTAAAGTATGGAGGGAAAAACAATATCAAATAATTGGTTCTTGTATTAACCCGATCAGGAAATAATCTTAATTCTCTCCCCCCCCCCCCCCCGGAAACCCTAAAATACCCCCTGGGTGAGGGGGGGGGGAATTCCCCACCGGTTGAGAACCACTGGTCTAGACAATAAAGGTGGTTAGGTGTATTCATTACAAACGTCTAGATATTGAAGACGGGTAGATGTTTATACGTGAAAATCTCGACAATAAAGATGTTTAGGTTTGGTTATAGGAAAGTCTGGACAATCTAGATGGTAGGGTGTATTTATATGAAATCCTATACATTCAACATGATTAGGTGTGTTTATGTGAAATTGTTGACAATCGACACGATTAGGTGTGTTTATATGAAAGTCCGGAAAATCAAGATGTTTATATATGTTTATGTGGACAGTTAGGCGTGTTTATATGCAAGTATGGAAAATCAAGATGGTTATATGTGTTTATATGAACATTTGGACCACCATCATGGTTAGAGGTGTTTATATGAATGTATGGACAATCAGGACGGTTAGGCGTGTTTATATGAAAACATGAACAAACAGAACCAATAGGTGTATTTATGCGAAGTTTGTGGTGTGGCATATTTGTACGAAACCAAGTCACAATACTGCTTTGCGTATACGGACAGGTGGAAGTAGGGAGTCTACGTGACGTAGTGGCTACACCCTATGTCTAGCGCTCCGAGGGTTGTGGGTTCGATTCCCTTGTGGGTTCGTCACAGTGGTTTCAAAAAAAAAAAAAAAAAAGATTTATGATGGGAGGCATGGTAACTCGAAAAAATTATGCCTGAGTCGAATAGCACGAAGGTGGACACAAGACATTGAAGATAACTTGGTCATCAAAATGCGTGGAGCAGGATATTGGCAATGAACCGAGAATATTGTCAGTGGGTCGTAAGAAGAGCGACGTTTTACAAAAGACATGGTTGGAGAAACCCGGTGCAATGATAACATGACTATGGGTCTCAAAAGAAAATGTACACGATGGATGAGAAAAAGGGACGTCAAAGAGAATTAATTCATTAAATGAATCACGTTATGAGAAAAGTAAACATTAATGTTAACTGCATATTTATTTTTCAGGTACCGGCGAAACACCGAGCAGTAGCAGAATTAGTTGTGAAGGAACAGCAATTTATCGCAACATTCAAGACAACGACGCAGATTCGAGGCCGTGTGGTAGTCATGGTAACTAATCTGCTCAACAATACATTTCTGCAGTGTGTGGAGCACGACTTCAGTGAAATCATTAAATCACAAAAGGACTACAGTAAACATTTCACCTTAGATGACGTCAACAAACAGACTGTGAAGAGGGAGGTTACTGGCATATGCCAGTTTCAGTACGGGGTAGAGCAGCATGTCCACCTGTATGAGAGTCCCATAGAGGAGGTTCACGAAAACTAGACACATACTCTGAATGTATATCAAGGCATTCCGGGCAAAGGTATTGTAAAGTGGCTTCATACTGCTTATACTGGGTTGCCAGATGTTGTCACTGAGAAACCAGGACTTTCTCTTAGAAGCAAAGATATCACATTAATTAATACTGTCACTCATCGTCATCATCATCATCACGTGTTTTGTCAACTGGCGTAGGCGGTCATGCCCCTCCACAGATCTGTGTTCTTGGTGTTCCTGATCAACTTTATTGACGATATTCCTGTACGCTACCATCGTGCATCATTTCTCTCGGTCTGCATCTATCTCTGTCTCTTCTCCCAACGATCTGTCCAGTCCATGGTTCCCAATGCCTATCCTCTCATTATAAGATCAAAAAAAAATATTAGTTGTATCTTTCTGGTAGCGGGTGTTTGTAAAGTCTCACTACACTTTGCATGTAGAACAAATTTGAAAAATGAATTTCATGATGTCATTAAAAGATGTGCCCCACAGTCCATCGTGAAGCAATAAGTAGTGAAAAGCTGTCGTCTCTTAGAGTAATTCTTTGCACTCCAAACAGAATGGTGTCATCAACGGAAGAAAGCATTTTTTTTTCAAATTTGTTCTACATACAAAGTGTAGTGAGACATTACAAACACCCTGTAGATACATATAATGTTGTACTTTCAGTAGACTGTTTGTTACTATGGCAGTCCGTGGTATTCACAACATTCGCCCCAGTAACTTCTTTTCATTGCTTCCAAGCTCTTCCTTGCGTTCATTTATATGAAAGTCTGTTCATTCAGGTTCCATAATTCACTGTCGTCGAAAAATGCATTCGGGGCGCTCTTTTATTCCATTATTTCCCCTGTCAGATAAAACATTTAATCCCCTGAAGTCTGGGTGGCGAAGTGGTCTGGGTTTGACTCGGGCTCCGAAGGTTGTTGGTTCGATTCCGGGCCGCGTCCTCGGTTCACGAGTGAAATTTTTTGGAAACTCCTGTGGGTCGTCGCTAGAGCTACAGAGTTCGTGCTTTGTGCGACGCTTTCCGTGCTGCGGAAAGAGACCGAGCTATATGGGATAGAAACTCGGTGCAATTAAGTCGACCCTGTCGACATTTAAGCGACTTTTTTTTTTTTAAAAAGCCATAATTCACGGTCATATAGCAAATCAGTTTTCTAAATAAAATGTCAGTACTCTCTTTATGACGTTCAGTGATATTCTTATTGCATACGATACGATATTTTTTTAATTTTTTTTTTTATTTTCTGAAATGCAGCTTTTGTTTGAAAAATTGTTCTCCTCATCTCTACCGCAATTTAAACTGTTCTTCCAACTAATAATCGAGAAACAGTTCGATTTAATTAATTATTTATTTGACAGGGGGAAAAAAACGGAATAAAAGAGGGCCTCAAGTGCATTTTTCGACGACAGCAAATTATTTCATAAAATACCGGGTCTGGTCATAAAACCAGGAAAGTCTGGCAATCCTAACCTTATAAAAGGTTTATTAATTTTGGGAGGCGAAGCCGAATGTAATGTTGTTACTGGGACACTGAAAACAATTTTCCGAGAAGGAAGTCCAGTAACTCTTAAACATGTATGTCGTATGAGATTTTTTTTTATTGTTTAATTGTGTTTTTGTTTAATTTACTTAATTATAATAACACTGGCTTGATTGATTGGTCAGTTGATTGGAGGACAGTCTAGAGGACTGTAAGGTCTGGCCCTTAACTCATTGTCGGAAGTCCAGTATTTGGCGGAAGATATTTCCAAGCATTCAAAATGGGATAACATCTTCTGAACTATTTATTTCATTTAGCGCTGGTTATATTTCTTGAATATCTTCTGTGTTACGACTTATGATGAAACTACTATTTTGAAAACCATGGAAATAATTAACTAAGTTATAGATTAAATGTGTGTAAAGAGTTATATATGATGATGATGATGATAAACATCAAGTGTGTAACTCCGACACCATATTGTATAGCTTAACGTATTGGCTACTAGTATGTTATATCATATTGATGCAATCAATCTCTACACTGGCAATAATTTGGACTTAATCTTTAATTTCTCGTTAAGAAAACAATGGCAAACTACTGAACGTAAAATAGTAAATCTTAGTATTCATCCTGGGTTTGATTTCAGCATCCTGCAAATGACATGCAACATTTGTTTTACTATGTATTTTACAACTACACCAGTGACAGCCAGTAGCCACGTCTTCCATTATTGTTTCTTCTAAGCACATGGTGCATTTAATATGAACTTAATATTATAGTTTTCGACATATTATATTATTTATGTACCCGTTTTCTTTGATGTTCAGATCTTGTCATATGTCAATATTTGTAAACATGCATTCAAAATATGGGTCACGCACGGTATGTCCAGTGTGTCCATAGTGTGAAAAAAGAGATCTTTACTTAGTTCATGGGTCCGAGTCCATTTTGAGAACAAAACGAAACTTTCCACCTTGTCTCAACCAGCCTATGTGGCATCGGTTATTGTACTGGTGGTTCATGGTGCGGAGTAAGTTTGTTTATTTCTTTGCGCCAGTGGTTTGCTGGCTTATCGAAGTTGACGACTTTATGCCTGTGTCTTCAGCTGGGAGATTCGTTGGCCGGAAAGTTTTCCCTTTGAGTGTATCTTTTTAGGCGGTTTCTTCTGTCAGTGTTGGCTTATGGCTCGTCAGATGTGCTAGGGTGCTGTCATTATACTGGTTCCTTGTACGATTGTTGGTTATTCGTCCTCTTCCTCTGATGTGGTGTAGGTGTATTCGTCCCCTGAGGAGGACGATGCGTCTTCTTGTCGTTGGCGTTCTTCTTCCATTTTCTGTTCGAGGAGTTTCATTTCCTTTTTATATTGTTGGTACCATGTGGGGATGCCTTTAGGCTCCTGTATTCCTAGCCTGATGTGCCTTTCCTTCCGTTTGTGGACAGCTTCCCACACCAAACTTCTTTCTTCGTGTGTTGATTCTTTCTTGTATACGCCCCAGTCTTCTTTCGGCTTGTCGATGTTCTCCTTCGTACTTTCATGATGAGTCTGTCAGATTTCTGGTTTCTCCTTGCTCTTTTTGGGCATCGCGGCTGGGCTGGTGTCTCTAGTTTGCTGTTTTTGATTGGTCTTCGTTTTGGCTTCATCTTGCATCTTCTTGTCTCCTTTCTTGTGGATTGTCTTCATCAGTTCATCGATGTTTTTTTTTGGTGAGTTCCATCTGGCGGCTTCTCTGCGTTCTTTACCTTGGTTTCATCTGGCTTGTTTTGGGATAATTCCCTTTCAGCTTTGCATTTGTCTCTCCGCCTTGATGTCTCGTAGAATGTCTTCGTTCTTCTTGGTCGCCTGGATCATGTTCTCCACCTCTTGAGTTATGTTTCGCTTGATCTCTTTTAATTCAGCGAGCAGCTTTTCACTGTCGCTGTTCGGTGCCGGTGTTTGAAGTATCTTGATCTGTCTCTTTAATTCGACAACCTAGCTCTGCATCAGTGACTTTTCCGCTTGCGAGATGCACGTGGCTGGCTCGCACCTCCGCATTGCTTCTTTATATGGTGTGTTCGTCGTTATGGCGATCTTTAAGACATCTCTATGTCTTTGGAGGTACGGACAGCCCAGGTATCTTGCTCCATGTTTGCCCAGGCAGTTGGCGCACTTTCGTTTGATGTTGGGTGCACGGAAGTCCATGTCCAGCTTGGCTAGCGGACACTCCCTGAAGGCGTGTTGATCGGCGCAGTAGCGGCAGATTTCTGTCTTACTGCGACATGCTGCTCTGCTGTGGCCAGCCCTCTGGCATCTGGAGCACTGAGTGACTCTTGGGACGAATCTCTCTGGCTGCTGCCTTTTCTTGTTGATGGAGACTGTTGTCAGCATTTCGCTCCCGTCAGCTCAGTGGTCGCCACCACCAGCGTCGTAGAGATCTTGGAGTATGTTAATATCCGCTCCGCCTTTAAGACTTGAATGCTGAGATTTTCATCCTGTATCATCTACTTTAAGATTTCTTCGTCCGATAGCTCCACATGAATCCGTTTAACGACCCATCTGACTGTTTTTGTGTCGGTTTTACCGGCTCTAGTGTCTTTCTCCTCCTTTTTCTCCGCTGTCTTGGATCTTGTTAGAGGTGGGCTGTCATCGGTCTTTCTTGTAGTAGCTTCCGTTGCTGTGACTGTAGTTAAGGGTTTTTGGTTGCTTGCAGGCAGGTTGTCGGCGTTCGTCTTCTTCGAGGACTTGGCGGCTCCCACGCCACACATCTTGTGGGACTGCTGTTTCTTAGTGTTGGTTTTGCGTACCATTTTCCTCCCCCGTATCAGGCTTCTTGATAATTTAAGGCGACTGTCTTAATAGCGCTCGCAAATGCGCTAACAACGGCAGATATTATATGGGAAATAACTGTTGTATACAAATAACGCTGTCTGAAGTTATCTACCATAATTTTTACGTCACCGAATTCTAAATAAATTTTTATTTCCAACTTACGGGATATGGTCGCTCAGAAAGCAATGGCAAACTACTGAGCGTAATCTTGCCAAGAAATCAACAATCAGTTGAAAGATGCTGATGTTGACAGCGATGTCCTGTAAACAATATGCTGGGGGGGGGGGGGGAAATCCAGATTTTAGAACCTATTTAATGTCAGGGACGTACAATTTGTTAACACTTTAATTTCTGCTTCTTTAGTGGTTCTTTATTTTTTTTTTCTCTTAGGACGATTGTTGACACTTTGAGCCGTGCTATAAATATTTACACACCAATGGTCACTTCTAAGGGCGGTGTGGTCAATATCACACTGGTCGCCTTTACCAGTTTAGACACTTCTTACTATGCATCGTGGGCTGAATGGACGCTGGGGACCAATACTGTTTTACAAATCCGTCTTGTGTTAATTGTATGTTATGTTAATTAATATTTGCAACTATACTTCATGTGCTTAATTTTATATTATGTTTAACACAAAATGTTTTAAACACATGATATAATCAAATAAATACATTATTGTAATAATTACGATCTTAATTTACCTATAGTTCACAGTGTGTTTATGAGTAGCAGCGGATATCTTCTTCT
Source organism: Cepaea hortensis (assembly GCA_963921405.1). NCBI lineage: Eukaryota > Metazoa > Mollusca > Gastropoda > Stylommatophora > Helicidae > Cepaea > Cepaea hortensis. The sequence continues at coordinate 37,549,054 of OY992892.1, read as the reverse complement.
TCTTCTTCTTCTTCTTCTTCTTCTTCTTCTTCTTCTTCTTCTTCTTCTTCTTCTTCTTCTTCTTCTTCTTCTTCTTCTTCTTCTTCTTCTTCTTCCTTCTTCTTCTTCCTTCTTCCTTCTTCCTTCTTCCTTCTTCCTTCTTCTTCTTCCTTCTTCATTCTTCTTCTTCTTCTTCTTCTTCTTCTTCTTCTTCTTCTTCTTCTTCTTCTTCTTCTTCTTCTTCTTCTTCTTCTTCCTTCTTCCTTCTTTCTTCTTCTTCTTCTTCTTCTTCTTCTTCTTCTTCTTCTTCTTCTTCTTCTTCTTCTCCTTCTTCTTCTTCTTCTTCTTCTTCCTTCTTCTTCTTCTTCTTCTTCTTCTTCTTCTTCTTCTTCTTCTTCTTCTTCTTCTTCTTCTTCTTCTTCTTCTTCTTCTTCTTCTTCTTCTTCTTCTTCTTCCTTCTTCTTCTTCTTCCTTCTTCCTTCTTCTTCTTCTTCTTCCTTCTTCTTCTTCTTCTTCTTCTTCTTCTTCTTCTTCTTCTTCTTCTTCTTCTTCTTCTTCTTCTTCTTCTTCTTCTTCTTCTTGTTCTTGTTCTTCTTCTTCTTCTTCTTCTTCTTCTTCTTCTTCTTCTTCTTCTTCTTCTTCTTCTTCTTCTTCTTCTTTCCTTCTTCCTTCTTCCTTCTTCTTCTTCTTCTTCTTCTTCCTTCTTCATTCTTCTTCTTCTTCTTCTTCTTCTTCTTCTTCTTCTTCCTTCTTCTTCTTCTTCCTTCTTCCTTCTTCTTCTTCTTCTTCCTTCTTCCTTCTTCTTCTTCTTCTTCTTCTTCTTCTTCTTCTTCTTCTTCTTCTTCTTCTTCTTCTTCTTCTTCTTCTTCTTCTTCTTCTTGTTCTTGTCTCTTCTTCTTCTTCTTCTTCTTCTTCTTCTTCTTCTTCTTCTTCTTCTTCCTTCTTCTTCTTCTTCTTCCTTCTTCCTTCTTCCTTCTTCTTCTTCTTCTTCTTCTTCCTTCTTCATTCTTCTTCTTCTTCTTCTTCTTCTTCTTCTTCTTCTTCTTCTTCTTCTTCTTCTTCTTCTTCTTCTTCTTCTTCTTCTTCTTCCTTCTTCCTTCTTCTTCTTCTTCTTCTTCTTCTTCTTCTTCTTCTTCTTCTTCTTCTTCTTCTTCTTCCTTCTTCCTTCTTCTTCTTCTTCTTCTTCTTCTTCTTCTTCTTCTTCTCTTCTTCTTCTTCTTCTTCTTCTTCTTCTTCTTCTTCTTCTTCTTCTTCTTCTTCTTCTTCTTCCTTCTTCTTCCTTCTTCTTCTTCTTCTTCCTTCTTCTTCTTCTTCTTCCTTCTTCTTCTTCTTCTTCTTCTTCTTCTTCTTCTTCTTCTTCTTCTTCTTCTTCTTCTTCTTCTTCTTCTTCTTCTTCTTCTTCTTCTTCCTTCTTCTTCTTCTTCTTCTTCTTCTTCTTCTTCTTCTTCTTCTTCTTCTTCTTCTTCTTCTTCTTCTTCTTCTTCTTCTTCTTCTTCTTCTTCTTCTTCTTCTTCAACGTTCCGAGCCATTGAGGTTCTTTGCTGCAGATACAATCCGTCTCAATTCGTGGCAGCGGATATGTTATTGTACAATCAATCAATAATACATTTGCCCCGAAGCTGGAAGCTGGTGTGGGTCTGTAATGTGACAGGACAATCACATGTTGTACGCCTGACTGCACGGAGGGTTGGGGGACCAGTCTCCCTGACCGCACGGAGGGTTGGGGGACCAGTCTCCCTGACCGCACGGAGGGGGGGGGGGGGGACCAGTCTCCCTGACTGCACGGAGGGGGGGGGGACCAGTCTCCCTGACAGGACGGAGGGTTGGGGGACCAGTCTCCCTGACCGCACGGAGGGTTGGGGGACCAGTCTCCCTGACTGCACGGAGGGTTGGGGGACCAGTCTCCCTGACTGCACGGAGGGTTGGGGGACCAGTCTCCCTGACTGCACGGAGGGTTGGGGGACCAGTCTCCCTGACCGCACGGAGGGTTGGGGGACCAGTCTCCCTGACCGCACGGAGGGTTGGGGGACCAGTCTCCCTGACTGCACGGAGGGTTGGGGGACCAGTCTCCCTGACTGCACGGAGGGTTGGGGGACCAGTCTCCCTGACTGCACGGAGGGTTGGGGGACCAGTCTCCCTGACCGCACGGAGGGTTGGGGGAACAGTCTCCCTGACTGCACGGAGGGTTGGGGGAACAGTCTCCCTGACTGCACGGAGGGTTGGGGGACCAGTCTCCCTTACCGCACGGACGGTTGGGGGAACAGTCTCCCTGACCGCACGGAGGGTTGGGGGAACAGTCTCCCTGACCGCACGGAGGGTTGGGGGAACAGTCTCCCTGACCGCACGGAGGGTTGGGGGAACAGTCTCCCTGACTGCACGGAGGGTTGGGGGACCAGTCTCCCTGACCGCACGGAGGGTTGGGGGACCAGTCTCCCTGACCGCACGGAGGGTTGGGGGACCAGTCTCCCTGACCGCACGGAGGGTTGGGGGACCAGTCTCCCTGACTGCACGGAGGGTTGGGGGACCAGTCTCCCTGACTGCACGGAGGGTTGGGGGACCAGTCTCCCTGACTGCACGGAGGGTTGGGGGACCAGTCTCCCTGACCGCACGGAGGGTTGGGGGACCAGTCTCCCTGACCGCACGGAGGGTTGGGGGACCAGTCTCCCTGACTGCACGGAGGGTTGGGGGACCAGTCTCCCTGACTGCACGGAGGGGTGGGGGACTTGTCTTCCCTGACTGCACGGAGGGTAGGGGGAACAGTCTTCCCTGACTGCACGGAGGGTAGGGGGAACAGTCTTCACTGACTGCACGGAGGGTTGGGGGAACAGTCTTCACTGACTGCACGGAGGGTTGGGGGAACAGTCTTCACTGACTGCACGGAGGGTAGGGGGAACAGTCTTCACTGACTGCACGGAGGGTTGGGGGAACAGTCTTCACTGACTGCACGGAGGGTAGGGGGAACAGTCTTCACTGACTGCACGGAGGGTAGGGGGAACAGTCTTCACTGACTGCACGGAGGGTAGGGGGAACAGTCTTCACTGACTGCACGGAGGGTAGGGGGAACAGTCTTCACTGACTGCACGGAGGGTTGGGGGAACAGTCTTCCCTGACTGCACGGAGGGTAGGGGGAACAGTCTTCACTGACTGCATGGAGGGTTGGGGGAACAGTCTTCCCTGACTGCACGGAGGGTTGGGGGAACAGTCTTCACTGACTGCATGGAGGGTAGGGGGAACAGTCTTCCCTGACTGCACGGAGGGTAGGGGGAACAGTCTTCACTGACTGCACGGAGGGGTGGGGGAACCAGTCTTCCCTGACTGCACGGAGGGTATGGGGAACCAGTCTTCCCTGACTGCACGGAGGGGTGGGGGAACCAGTCTTCCCTGACTGCAGGGAGGGGTGGGGGAACCAGTCTTCCCTGACTGCACGGAGGGGTGGGGGAACCAGTCTTTCCTGACTGCACGGAGGGGTGGGGAACTAGTGTTCCCTGACTGCACGGAGGGGTGGGGAACCAGTCTTCCCTGACTGCACGGAGGGGTGGGGGACCAGTCTTCCCTGACTGCACGGAGGGGTGGGGGAACCAGTCTTACCTGACTGCACGGAGGGTAGGAGGAACCAGTCTTCTCTGACCGCACGGAGGGTAGGAGGAACCAGTCTTCCCTGACCGCACGGAGGGGTGGGGGTCCAGTCTTACCTGACTGCACGGAGGGGTGGGGGACCAGTCTTCCCTGACTGCACGGAGGGGTGGGGGACCAGTCTTCCCTGACTGCACGGAGGGGTGGGGGACCAGTCTTCCCTGACTGCACGGAGGGGTGGGGGACCAGTCTTCCCTGACTGCACGGAGGGTAGGGAGAACCAGTGTTCCCTGACTGCACGGAAGGTATTGAGAACCAGTGTTCCCAGGTCAACGCAAGTGTCGAAACCTTCGTCAGAACGCGCTGACATTATCAGCGCAGTACACCATTCTATATTCCTTCCTTCCTTCCTTCTTTTTTATACTTCCTGCTTACTTATACCTCCTCCTCCCCCTCCTCCTTCTCCTCCTCCTCCTCATCATCATTATCATTATCATCATCATCATCATCATCATCATCATCACCATCATCATCATCATCATCATCATCATCATCATCATCATCATCATCATCATCATCATCATCATCATCATCAAATCATCATCATCATCAACCTTCTTCTTGTTCTTCTTGTTCTTGTTGTTCTTCTTCTTGTTCTTGTTCTTGTTCCTCTTCTTCTTCTTCTGTTTCACACCTCCTCCTCCTCCTCCTTTTTCTTCGTTTTATTTTGGCTGATCTGGAGCAGACAACGACTATCAAGATCTTTCAATCCTCTCGATCGTCTGATGCCTGCATGAAGTCGCTGACACGAGTATAATTAATTACCGCCCATCTTTTTTTTCAGTGTCCCACACACATACGTCTCTTTCTTCCTCTTCCTCTCTGGCCTAGAATGTTCTGCACATAAGGCTAATAATTATTCTGTTCCACCACTTCTTGCACTGAATTGTTCCATCAATGTCATTTATAGTGTGCCCATGGCTGTGATAAGCAGCGGTGGTGGTTTCATCTTCAAGAGGTTCCGCTGATATTGGCAAGAGCACGGTCAGACGTGGGTTCCCCTCCTGTACTCGCTGGTTCCCTACAAGAGCATGGTCAGACCTGGGTTCCCCTCCTGCACTCGCTGGTTCCCTACAAGAGCACGGTCAGACGTGGGTTCCCCTCCTGTACTCGCTGGTTCCCTACAAGAGCACGGTCAGACGTGGGTTCCCCTCCTGTACTCGCTGGTTCCCTACAAGAGCACGGTCAGACCTGGGTTCCCCTCCTGTACTCGCTGGTTCCCTACAAGAGCACGGTCAGACCTGGGTTCCCCTCCTGTACTCGCTGGTTCCCTACAAGAGCGAAAGGCTTGGAACCTATTTCTCCGTACATACAGGCCTGCAGAATATGAGGGCCCTAACATGGTCACACCAGGTTCTTACTATGGGACTATTATCCTTGTAAAACCAGATCAGATATCAATACAGCAGAATTGTTTTCTTCCCTCCGCAACATTCTTCTCTCAAATACCATCTCCACGGCCTCAACTCTGTTCCTTCTAAAGTTAATAGTTAAGGAGTAGGCCGTAAATCCGTAGCACATTCAAAAGTTTTATGGGAGAAAATCTACCCACGGGTAGATAGGGCTCGTTTACTTGGAGGGAGCATGAAAAGAATAAGCCAACCGTATACACATGTTTGGCCACGTTATGAGACGACAAAAATTTGAAAATGTGACAACCGGAAAGATTTGCGGAAAGAGAGCTAGAGGAAGATAGCGTGAGAAGATTCTTGGCAGTCTTGTGTCATGGCACGAAAGGAAGTCAACACACAAATTGATCCATGACGTCGGAGATCGCAATTTGTGGAGAGGCATGTTCGCTCACGCCAGCCTGCAAGGCACTGGTTGATGATGACACTCATGTACGCCGATGTCGGATACACCGATCTCTGAGTTGTATAACTAGATGTGACGTACTCCCCTCCAAACAGGAACGAAGAAGAAGGTGCATAACAATCGGGGGTTTCAGTGCTGGACCCAAGGAGTGGGATGACTCCAGTAGTGATCGCCACAGCCTGGCCCTGAAGCAGGTACTATTAAGCACGGACCAGTTTCTTCTTTTAAAAAAACGGCCGTCCGTCTAGGCTTGCATCTAGACCAGACGATACAGACAACGGAATATCACAAGACAACGGAATCTAAACAATCTTTTTGTTATCAATCGGAGCAGATCAGCACTAGGGGTCTTTGGAGTAATCCAACCTCATAACACGGATACCATATAATTTTGGGAAGACTTCGATAATAAGGTGGTGACGAATGGAACTGGCTACTCAGCCTCATTACGACAGTGCTTATAAAATGTTAATTTCTAACACTCCACACCTTAACTGCAACATATACCAGATAGCTAGTTTTACTGTCCTCAAAAGTTAGGTATTACTCGTAAAGTTAGTTAGTTACTTGGTTAGTTAACGGACAGATCAGTCTCATTGTACATGGAACCATTCATAAGGTCCCGGGTTCAGGCCCCGGTGAGGACCGGGATTTATTTAAAAAATCCACGTGGACTTCCAGTAATACAATTTCCCCTGATCTCTGGGTAGTGAGATCGGACGCCCGTGTGTATTGTTGCGCACGTAAAAAATCCCTTGGCAGTTGGAAATCGAAAAAGAGTGGCCTAACGGCGCTGCCCGGGCAAGATTTCGAGTTAAAAATCTACCCAAAGTATTTCAGGATCCTCGCCGATGCAACGGAGTTCGTGCATTGAGCTGAGTTTCTCCAGACTCAGATTTGAGTTACGAGGAAAACGGAGCACTTATGGGTTAAACCGTGTGCCGTGATGTTCATCCAACGACTAAACTAAAACAAAACTAAACTAATTTCATAAGTACTAGGATCCCATCCTCAGTAAATCACGACACCAGTTCTGTGTTGGTTTATTAATCTTCTTTGGCTTCCTGCAAAGTGTTCTTGTCTGGCCACACCTCCTTTCACTTGCTGTTCTCTCAGTCTGACCAAGGTTGTAGATTCAGCCATCACTTGGTTCTCGCAAGTCTTAGCTGGGCGCGATTTGGAAGCAGAATGCATTGCTTTGGCTTTTTCCGAATTGGTATGGGTGCCGGTCATTCAGAAAGCAATGGCAAGCTACTGAACGTAAAACGTAAAAGAGATCACGAAAGCAACAACAACAATTTTGTGTGTGTGGTGATTGCAACCTCCTTTAAAGGATATGCAACTAACTATCTCTTGTAAACTCAAGTATAATACGCATAGTTTCGTTCTGTGTCCTCTCCATCCTTTCTATCTGATTATGACTGAGAGTCAGGATTGCCATCGCATACTCAAAACCAGAAAGGACCAGACCCTCTCGTAGAATACATAGATGGTGCTGCTTACAGTTTGCCGCCGCCATTATCCTCCTCGCAGCCAAATCCCGCTTGACCTTTGTTATCACCTGGTCTATGTGTTCAGTATGAGAAGGGCTTCGATCAGATCGTATCCCCATGTATTTCATTGCGTGCGTTCTTTCCACAATGTCTAAGCACAGATTTACAATTGATGTTAGAGTGTTGACAATATGGTTATTCAAAGAAATGGTGTCAGGTCTTAGTCAAATATGACTGAGCTACCGTATAACAGTAGACCGTACTACCTGCTTTCTGTTAGCGCCGAACATTGGGCGGCGCTAACCAAACCCAACACCCCACACTGTGTCAACGGCTTCGGGCGGAAGAGCTCAATTTGGAGTGTACAAGCCTTACCCTGGTGCGAGGAAATGCAATCTAAAGACAAAATGTCATGGAAGGGCAGACCAGGCCCTAAGCCTTGGTTGGCGGGTGGTCTAGGATCGAAGCTCCGACAGGCGGACAGTTAGAGCATTGCTTTGCTTATCCGGCAGCTTCTGCAGCTTGTCTTGTTCCAGATGTAGAGGTGTTACCTTTCCTCTGGAGTGAACTAGGCAGGCCGAGAGAGGGATCATGCTGCATGGGCAACACATGATCTCTATATTTTAGCATAGGCTTTGTGCCATGGAGAGGCAATAACTCCATCCCTGGTCTTAACTGGTCTCGGAATCAAAGCGAGAGGCAACTGTTACGGGTTATAAGCCCCTGTCAATTGGCGTAGACATGGGGCGCCACGCGTTGCCTCTGACGGTGGGAGACACCTACAGGTGTCACTGATCAGCTACCGCCCACCTCAAGCTAGACAGCCCCCGGCCAATTGGATGCTGATCCACCACAGCCTGCCTGCTTCAATGGGTGCTTGGGGCTAGTACAAAATATGAATCGCAGGCTGTAAAACCAATGCACCAGGTACTAATAAAAAGAAAAATAGAAACCTCAAGCTACGGCTTGCAACTGGAACGTGAGAACCATGTGTCCAGGATTTTCCACTGACTTGATCAATATTGACGATGTGAGAAAAATGTCTGTGACTGATGCCAAACTCAATCGTCTTAACATTGATATTGCTGGCCTGCAGGAGACTCGCCTCGCTAAGGAAGGGTAACTCAGGAAAAAACAATTATATCTTTATTTGGAAGGGTAGAGGGCAGGTAGAAAAAAGGCAACACGGTGTGGGCTTTGCAGTGAAGAATTCGCTACTGGGAATGATTGAAATTCCAGCGGGAGGAAATGACAGACTATTTCCCTGCGCTTGGCAAGCTCTTATGGTTTTGCCACCATTATTACTGCATATGCACCGACACTCGATTCCTCTGATGATGTGAAGGATTCGTTCTATGAGGAGTTAGATTCCGTGATCAAGGCAGTTCCAAAATCTGACTACATTTATAAGCTCGGTGATTTCAATGCTCATGTGGGCAAGGACTCGAGTTCATGGCCAGTGTGCATTGGAAAATACAACATTGGTCGCATGAATGAAAATGGGCAAAGGCTGCTGGAGCATTGCACCAGAAATGACCTATGTACTACAAACTCACTTTTTTTAAAACAAAAGAGCTGCATAAGGTCACATGGAAACATTCAAGATCCGGTCATTGGCACCAGCTGGATTTCATCATCACACGGAGACAACATCTGAACCATATATCATTGACTTGAAGTTACCACAGTGCTGACTGTGATACGGATCATTCTTTGGTTGTTGCAAGGGTTAGACAGAGACCAAAGAGAATCTACACAGCCAAACACAAATCTAGCCCCAGGATTAATATTATTAACACTCACGATCCTGAAAAGTGCTTTCAGTTTCAACAGCAACTTGAAGACGCTTTCCCTGATACACCAGAAAATTGCACTTGTAAATTAAAAGTGGGGTCAACTTAAGGAAACTCTTTATAAAACTGCTGTAGTGATTTACGGCACTGTGGATCATAAGAGGCAGGACTGGTTTGCGGCAAACAGCGAGACTCTGCAGCTCTTGATTGATAAGAAGAAGATAGCTCTCTTAAGAAACAAGGAAAGACAAACACGTAACACTCTTGAGTGAGTTAAGGCAAGCTGGGAAGGATATGCAAAAGACTGCCAGGCAGTGTGCAAATGATTATTGGATCAAGTTATGTGAGTCCATTCAAATCGCAAGTGATAAGGGAAACAGAAGCATGTATGAAGGAATAAAGAAAGCCTGTGGTCCAATGATCAAAAGAAGTGCACCATTGAAAACCTTGACTAGAGAAATCATAACTGATAAGAAACAGCTAATGGACAGATGAGTAGAGCACTATTTGGAGCTTTACTCAAGTGAGACCAAACTAGCGGATGCTGCCCTCAACGCCATAGAGGCTCTACCAACTCTTGACCACCTGGACACACTTCCCACCATAACAGAAGCTAAGTGTGCTATAAATGAACTTGCATCTGGCAAGGCTCCAGGTAAGGATGGGATTCCAATAAAGGTTATCATGAGTGGAGTGAACAAGACACACTCACTCTACAGATCCACCGGCTAATAGAGCTATGCTGACGAGAAGGTCAAGTCCCACAGGATTTCAAAGATTCAAGCATCATAACACTGTACAAGAACAAGGGCGATCGGAGTGACTGCAACAACTATAGGGGTATCTAACGTCTGTGTATTGTTGGAAAAGTATGTGCCAGAATTGTTCTGCGCAGACTTCAAGTCCTAGGAGATCAAGTCTACCCCGAATCACAGTGTGGCTTTCGAGAGAACAGATCTACCATTGATATGATATTCTCATTGCGACAAATGCAAGAAAAATGCCGTGAACAGAATCAACCACTGTTTATTGCCTTCATCGACCTCCCAAAGTCATATGATTTGGTCAGTCGTGAGGGTCTGTTTAAGGCACTGTCCATTGTGGAATCGTTCCACATAGGTATGAAGGGTATAATCAAGTTTGATGGTGCAACTTCTGAAGATTTTGAAATCAAGAGTGGAGTTAAGCAAGGTTGTGTACTAGCTCCCACCCTCTTTGGAATATACTTTTCACTTCTACTGAAATATGCAATGTCTACTATCTGCATTCTCCAATGCTTGTTCTGAATATGGTTTAACAGTAAGCATAAAGAAGACACAGATTATGTCACAAGGTGCACATGGGGTACCATCAATCTTTATTGACGATGCCGATCTAGAGACGGTAGACCATTTTACATATCTAAGATCAGTGGTAAATAGCAAATTATCCCTAGATCAGGAAATCAACATCCGGATTGGTAAGGCAGCAACAACAATGAACAGGTTAAGAAAAAGAGTTTGGGAGAACAGGAAGCTTACTGCCAAAACAAAAGTCCTGCAAAGAATTCTTGGTATTAAGTGGCAAGACAAAATCACAAATACTGAAGTATTGGAAAGATCAGGTTGTGTGACGGTTTGTTCCATGCTCAGTCTTTGTAGACTTAGATGGATAGGACATCTTAGGAGGATGAATGATGGTAGAATACCAAAGGACATCTTTTTTGGTGAATTACAGATGGATAAGAGATCTCAGGGTCGGCCTCTACTACGATACAAAGATGTGTGTAAGCGGGACATGATTGATGCAGGCATTGATAATGCACATTGGGAGCAAATCACCGCTGAACGTGTTGCATGGAGGGCAAACATCAGAAATGGAATAAAGACAAAGGAAAAAATTATTGCAGATCAGTCAAACACCGAGCGTGTGAGACGTAAGAGGTGCATGATGGTAGAAATGACCACGTATTCACATGCACCGACTGTGAACGAACATTTACAGCGCGAATTGGCCTTATCAGTCACTTTCGCTACCACCATGGGTAAAAGTTATTATGCCTTTTTAAAGCACAAACTATCGTCTGTCAAGACGGCAAGGTGCCAAAGTAATGTATTCAAAGAAAACCATTACAATGCCTCCTTCGTTGGGTTGATCATACCGCGAGTTTCACCACACCGAGTGCTTATATGATTGACTTCTATTTGTAGTTCAAAAGCAACCTGATGTCTGTCTCTACCCTGACGATATACTAACACATTGTCGGCACACGACAATGTCCTGCTCCCGTCAAGTGGTATCCACACCGGACATACACTAGTCTGTGGAACACCATGGACATACACTAATCTGTGGAACACCATGGACAGACACTAGTCTGTGGAACACCATGGACATGCACTAGTCTGTGGGGCATTAGGACAGACACTAGTCTGTGAGACACCATGGACATACACTAGTTTGTGGGACACCATGGACATACACTAGTCTGTGGGGCATCAGGCCATACACTAGTCTGTGGAACACCATGGACATACACGAGTCTGTGGGGCATCGGGACAGACACTAGTCTGTGGAACACCATGGACATACACTAGTCTGTGGGGCATTAGGACAGACACTAGTCTGTGAGACACCATGGACATACACTAGTCTGTGAGACACCATGGACATACACTAGTTTGTGGAACACCATGGACATACACTAGTCTGTGGGGCGTTAGGACAGACACTAGTCTGTGAGACACCATGGACATACACTAGTCTGTGAGACACCATGGACATACACTAGTTTGTGGGACACCATGGACATACACTAGTCTGTAGGGCATTAGGACAGACACTAGTCTGTGGAACACCATGGACATACACGAGTCTGTGGGGCATCGGGACATACACTAGTCTGTGGAACACCATGGACATACACTAGTCTGTGGGGCATAAGGACAGACACTAGTATGTGGGACACCATAGACATACACTAGTTTGTGGGACACCATGGACATACACTAGTCTGTGGGACACCATGGACAGACACTAGTTTGTGGGACACCATAGACATACACTAGTCTCTGGAACACCATGGACATACACTAGTCTGTGGGGCATAAGGACAGACACTAGTCTGTGGGACACCATAGACATACACTAGTTTGTGGAACACCATGGACATACACTAGTCTGTGGGGCATAAGGACAGACACTAGTCTGTGGGACACCATAGACATACACTAGTTTGTGGGACACCATGGACATACACTAGTCTGTGGGGCATAAGGACATACACTAGTCTGTGGGACACCATAGACATACACTAGTTTGTGGGACACCATGGACATACACTAGTCTGTGGGACACCATGGACAGACACTAGTCTGTGGGACACCATATACATACACTAGTTTGTGGGACACCATGGACATACACTAGTCTGTGGGACACCATGGACAGACACTAGTCTGTGGGACATGTACATAACTAGTCATTGGGACATCAAGGACAGACACTAGTCCGTCGGACACCATGGACATACACTAGTCTGTGGGTTATCAGGACAGACACTAGTCTTTGGGATATCTTCGGCAGACACTTGCCTGTGGGGCATCATTTGTAGACATTAATCATTGGTATCATTGGTAGACACTAGTCTGTGGGGCATTATTTATAGACACTAGTCTGGTGGGCATAATCGATTGACGCATTTCAGATGGAAATCATTGGTAGACACTGGTCTGGCGAACGAATGGAATATCGATTATGGTCTCAACTGTGATAAAACCTGTCGAGATCTGAAGATATGCGTGCTTCTTGACTGCCAGAGATTAAGTGCAACACCACAAGATGAAGGCAAACAGTCAGCATCAACACCTTACACACACCGCTTGAAGAATATTCGAGGATATTCGTAACAACAAAAGCAATATCGACAACATGCCTCTTCTCAGGTCACATCCTTCTGCTTATAGTCCATGATGTGTGGCGTTAGTGATCATGTCGGTCCACAGCCTTCTGTATAATATGCTGCCAATAATTTATGATGTGTAATTTATGACACTGATGTTCCTTCGTGTCATGATGACAAACTGTTCAGCATCTTCTCTTTGTCTTCCTCCAGATTCTCCTCCCCTCAAATATTCCCGTTGTGACGACATACTCCCGCTTCCCTTTCTGATGACATATTCAAAGAAAGTGCTGTCTTCTTCTGGTACGACAAATCAGTTTTCTTAATGAGCTGTTTTCTTTTAAGACATCTTGACTGCACACTTGATCTGTCCAAAGTTGTTCTCATCATTTTCCTTTAGAGGCACATCTTAGAATCCTCAGACTTTCCGCCTCTTGATTTTCAGAATTTGCCGCCAAACACCGACACTCCAGCATGCGGAATATACCAGTATGTGTACAGCCTCCTTCAGAAGATGTCCAACCCAATCCAATATTTACGCGGGAAAAATAAAATTTCGACTTCGTTCAACCGGCTTCTGCAACGTCGGTTACAACTGAGGTCCGTTTGTGTGGTGTGTGTGTGTGTGTGTGTGTGTGTGTGTGTGTGTGTGTGTATGTGTGCGTGCGTGCGTGTTCGCGTGCGTGCGTGTTTGCATGCTTGCGTACATGCGTGCTTGCGTGTGTGTGAGTTTTGATATTCTTACCCATTGGTTGTTCTCTTTCAAGTTAGTCCTTAACAGGATTGGTTATATTTGCCTCTCTATGCTCTTCAGGTTGGTTGTGTCTTATGGGTCTCACGCTGACTGGCGTTTTTATTACTGAGTTAAATTGGTTCTGATGAGGACTGGTCCTTAAGAAGACCTGTCAGATTCAGTATCCTCCCAGTTGTTCGTTTCTTACTCTAAAATGACTGGTCTTTAGCTCTTTTAGTCCTTAGAAGGACTGGTGTTGAACTCATGTAGTCCTCACAAGGACTAGTGTTGGCTACATTTTATCATCACAAGGACTGGTTTGATCTTGTAAATTCCTCACAAAGACTGGTGTTGGTTATATTTAGTCCCTACAAGGATATTGAAAGTCTCACCCTCATCTGATGTCCACCCGATCCGCTGCACGTTCTCCCAGGTGCCTGTTCGCACCAGTCACCATCCATGATGAAATGAAAGAATACAAATAAAAGAAAGATGAGAAAAATGGGGAAAAAAGAAACCAAAAACCAGGGAAAAAAACCCAACAATCACACACCAACAAGACGACAAAGCCACATATAATCAACACCCCCCCCCCCCCCCCAATATGGAGAAAGAAGGTCATTTTATAAAATTAAGAAACTTAATAATTGTTCTATTCCCCTACTAGTTTTCTGTGTTCATTTCTTTAGTTTCCTGTTTGGCAGATGTAACGTTTCACCAAATGGTGGCTCTCTTGGTTAATTTCTACATCTCAGAAGATGTCCAAGAGATGGATAAGTATAGTTCCAGTGGCAGTTGGTTACGTATGCATTTTCACCGTGCTCTACCATAATTCTCCCTGCAAGTCAAAATGGATTCCACAAGTCGTAGCCGCATGCGGTTATCGATTTGTGTTTCCTCAAGCAACAGGGTATCATTTGTAACAGTGCCATTTCTCACTTGGTAAACTAAGTACGAAATCTGGCATGTGCCCAATATTTTATAAACCAATCGTCACTGGATGGTTAATGACATCAATATCACGCCTGCCCTAATTACCGCGCAGAGAATTTCCTGGCACTCATTTTATGCTGGGTAGACGTGAGAGTCGGGGTCAATTTAAAAACAAATGCCCGCCTGGATGGGGATTCCAACACCATGACAACTGGGCCAATAGACAAAATTGCTCGTCACTGCGCTACTGTGGCTTCTGGTGCGCCTAGATCTAGACAGTGGAGTTATTATAGTTACCTCGATGTAAGTAGACACCTTGCAGTCTTGACAGACTAAAGTATGTGAGTGGAATGTGGCCAATATTCCATCACAATGTCTGGGCAGAGCTTCAGAGATCATGTGATGCCCAAACGACATGACCCCTCTCTCGGCCTAGTCTTGTGTATTCCAGAGGAATGGGTAACCAATACGTCTGGCACAAGGTAGGCTGCAGACGCTGGCGGCTCAGCGTCAATCCACCGAGACCTCACCACCACGAGCCGGTGGCGAGTTATGGCCAGACCCTGACACCCAAGGGACCCGGCTTAGAGACGTTCAGCCATGTCCCACAGGTGAGGGCCTTTTACGAGCCCGGACCATGAGGGCGCGCACATCTGTCAATCACAAGTGTCCGGACCTGTGTAAAGCGTGCACTATCGTCAGACTCCCCACCTGACTTATAGCGGTCCCCGCGATTACCTCGATGAATCCACCAGTTATTATGTAACTTTCATTTACACACGACACGAGGTGATAGAAGTCTTGTGCCACAGATCTGCTGTGTGTCTTTTCAGACTTGGATAGCACTGTTTTCTTCCTCCATCTTGGTGTTTCAGTCGACTTTGGCATTGACCGAATCTCCACACGAGGCACTTAAAGTATGCATATTTAATTAAGTCGACGCAGACCCTCATGGCACACTGTTCAATTCGGAGCAAGTCGAATTTTACTGGACCTTTCATCTTGACAAGAATAACGAAATTAACAACGGCGAGTTCAAGAATCTGACTGGTTATTTCAAACCTGCTAGTAAAGAGGATACTTTTTACAGACGTCTGAACAAGAATGCTATTGGTAGAGGTGACAGATATGAAATGGATGCTGTCCTTCTTGCAACAGACCCAAACAAGGATGATGTTGCTGATGAAGCGAAAGCCACGTCATTTTCGGCAACATTCTAAAAGTGGTGGTTGGTCTCATTGCTCAACAGCCAGCGAAGAGTCACACTACTAATGGTTCCCCTCGCCATCTGATTGAAAGTTCTCCTTGTCTTTCCTCTCAGTTTTGAGATTCTTCCAGAATCCTTGCCGATCCCCCGCCATGTCATTCTTTCCACTTTCCCTCGCTTTTTCACCTGGTCCCACAGGCGCGCGACCACCTCTCTCTTCTCCATAGATAATTTACCACCAAGAGGCGCGTTCCCTGTCAGCTTATCAGACTGCTCTTTCCCCCGCACTCCCGCATGCCAGGGCAAAAAATCCATACAATTCTCATAATCTGTGACCTCTGAAGCGATGATATTCATTCAACACGAAACACACCTTTTTCCACCTTACTAAGCATACCCCTTGAGTCCGTAATTCAATGCCAAGAGAACACAAGAGATGCAGCTATTACAATTTTCACTGTATAAAGTAAGCGAATTATCCAGATTGCGGAAATCTGATGTTGCAGAAAATATCTACAAATTAGTATATAGCATACAGAGAAATATCTTTGTTATCAATCAAACTCATGAAGTGCTAAATCTACAACGACAGTTTTATGTAATGACATCAATGCTTTCTGTCACATGTTCTGGCTGTACTCTCTAACAGAATACAATTGGTAATTTATTAGTGGTAATTTCCGTTTTATGTTATCCTTAAGTGTTGCCAAGTGTTTGTGGGGATCTCATTCCCACTTATAGCGACTGTGGAGTAAGTAACAAAATGCTTCATTAGTCCTTTTTTACGTGATAAAAACATGCGCATTATTCACATTCACTTTCACTCATATGAAAACTATAACTATTGCTTATTCTAGGATAATGCTTTCTTGCATTAATTTGTATAAGCCAGACATAGAGAAATGTATGCCCGTAAATCTGTTTTATGGACTTCCTGTCCAGTATAACGGATAGGCTGTTCAGCTTTTAAGGCCTCTGGAGTGATTTTGCTTCTGGCTACGGTTTGCTTACGCATTTTCCTAATGTTGGACCAATTGTACACGGTTTCATCGCCAAACTACTGAGTTATGTGTGTATTTCATGTGACATGCTTTTACATCTGTCCGTGGTTGTTTGCAATGCGCACTGCACGTTCAGAAAAAATGATTGATGGCCAGTTGCTGAACTAGCTAGTTTTCCTTTATGCAGTAGTAATGCTTGTGCAACTGCTGGTATCATGGTGACTGTCGCTGCCATTGATGAACTGTAATTTTAGTGGCGGACTGTTTTGTTGGCATTCTGGCAGTGGTTTTATGCATGTATGCCTGTACGTGCTATTGGTTTACCGGACAGCTGTCTGTCCCTTTTTTCACATGGAGCTGTGAGAAGCATTTTGTGTGAGATTCACTGTTACAGGAACGGAGCATTATGGGATGATCCGTTGTCGTGTTGTTGAACCGCGACAAACGATTAACTTCTTTTACATAATACATAGCGAAGATGAGTCTTCTGGTCAAGATGGCGGCAGACGGTTGTGTCGTTTTGAGACCGTTCCATTTTTCGAGTAGAAGATGGATTTTTTTCATCTCTTGCGTGTAATTTGTGTGCCAGGATGTAAAACCAGGAGTTTCTTCTCAAGATCTGCGCTGATGCTACGGAGTTCGTGCATTGAGTTAAGCGATCCATGGGTGAATTTTCGCAGAATGTGTGTTTCTGTGGTGCTCGGTTTTCAAAATTGCAGAACAACGATTGTGCTCCGGGTGCTTAGAAAGGCGACGTGGAAGGCGGGGTGGCCCCAAACGGCAAGGAATACGAGGGGGAGGGGGGACACAAGACCTTTTAGATTCAAGTGTGACCGTCTGGGCCTCAGGAATACCCGTATTCTTTATTGGAACTGTGCCAGCGTAAAACAACGGGGCCCTATTCTAGAAAACCTGGTATACAGGGACGCCATCGTAGCGCTCCAGGAGACGAGACTGGGTGATCAGTTACTCCGAATTGCCGGCTTCAAATGCTTCTACAACAGGCGACATATGGGAATGGCGATTCTCATTCGTGACAGCTTGGTGGTTTCAGAGCTAGACATGTCCAGCTGGGACAATGACGACATACAAATACAGGCGGTAAGAGTTCAATCCTGGCTACCATTCGTGTTGGTTAATGTTTATGCCCGTAACGCGAGTTTGGATTCCCAGAAATGGCAGTGCTAAAGTGACACATTAGGTCACGAGAGAAATATTATTTTTTGTGGCGATTTCCACGCTAATGGCAGATCATGGGGAAACATTTTCTCCAACACACAGGGGGAGGAGCTCAGGCTACACTTGAAACGACTGACCTGGTTTCTATCAACAATGGCTGTGTCACCAGGGCAGCAAGCCGTCCAGGTGATGAGAACAGTGCTATTTATCTGGCGCTGGTTTCTCCTTCACTCACTACAGTGTGCAGATGGGGTGTCCTAGGGTTCCATGGCAGCGACCACCACACTTTCAGCATATTGGTGGAGAAAGGCAGAACCAGGCAGCACAAGTCAACGATCAAGACTTTCCAGTATGACAGTACAGGGCAAAATGTGGTGAGTAAAATAAGGCGCGACAAGCGCAGAAAGCTTCAGGGCAGGAAAAAAAGTTGGGAGCAGCTTCCGTGGTGGAATTTTTAGGTGGAGAAGGCCTGGGTAGATAAGCGTAGAGCTGTAAGGAAATGGCAAATCGCTAAGAAGAACAGAGTTGCTTATCCTAGTCCCTGCATGCACTTTGAAAGAGAGGTGCACACAAAAGTAAGCTATTTCAAAAAAAAAAAAAAAAAAAAAAAAAACTGGCTAAGGTGGTTAAAAGCGAAAACTGGGCAGAGGTATGTAAAAGAGTAAGCACAGAAAAGTCACTGAAATTGTTCTGGCGACTACATATAAGCATGAGTGGGGTAGTCAAGAATAAGAGAATTTCTGACTTCCAAGGTGCTGACCTCATCTGACAGAGGACTGACAAGGACAAGGACAAAGCCCTCTTCGAACGCTGTCTAGAGAATAGCAACCAGACAGACATGAGAGGCCGAAATCTTGCCAAGGAGGTCACCTCAGACAAGTGCAAGGCCCAGAACATTTCGGATGAAGACACAGTGACAGTGAAAGAAATCAAGGCTGTGCTTCAACGATCAAAAAACAGCGTTCCAGGGCCAGATCGAATAAGATACGACAGCATCAATAGGTGTAACCTCAACGAGCTAGAGAATCTAGCAGACATGTACAACAACAGTATGGGGAGCGCTAACATAAAGGAGGAGTGGTTACACAGCTATCTGATTCCCTTGCAGGAGACTGACAAAGATCACACACACATTCAGGAATATCGAGTATTAATCATGCAGAATACAATAGGCACGCTGCTGGAGAAGTTAATTGCCAGAAAAAAATCAAGCCAGCTAGAGAGGCAAGGTGTTTTCCCACCTACCCTGGGAGGGAACCGTCCCAAAAGAGAAGCCTGGACCAATGCAGCAGTTGTCATATGCCGACGATGCTTTATTGTATCGTCAGGGTAAGGATAGAGATCAGGTTGCCGTGGAACTACAAACCGAACTCAATCGCATAAGTACTTGGTGTGTTGAAGCTGTGGCAATGGTCAGCCCAACAAAGACAACAGTGACAAGGTTCTCGTTGAATAATCATATTGTCAACACTCCAACACCAACTGTAAAGCTGTGTTCAGAGACTGTGGAAAGAACGCAGGCAATGAATTACCTGGGGATACGTTTTGATCGAAGACTTGTTAATAATGAGCACATAGACCAGGTGATAACAAAGGCCAAGCGGGGTTTGGCTGCGTTGCGGGTGATGGCGGCAGCAAACTGTGAACAGCGCCATCTATGTCTTATATACGATGGGCTGGTCATGTCTGTTTTGGAGTATGCGATGGCGATCTTGACTCAGCCGTAAGCAGATAGAAAGGAAGGAAAGGATACAGAATGAAGCTATGCGCATTATTCTTGGATGTACAAGAGATACAACATGCAGGGCGATGCGCTACCTTCCTGATTTTCCAACCATTGACGACAGAATACAAATTTTCAGAGCACGTGCCTACCTCAGCCTACCCCAGAGTTAACGCAGACACACAACATCCATTGCATAGTAAAATTAGGAAGGTGAAGGACAACAGGTTAAAAAAGAGTAAGGTCGTGGATGGGTCAAGCCGAAGACATTCTTCAACAGGTGTGTTCACTTGAGGACTTAGAACCTGGCGAGGAGTGGGTACAAGTGCCAACAGATTTCTGTACACCCTTTTCAGTTTGCATCCAACTTGACAGAAAATGCAGACAAGAAAATCCGGCTGCTGTGGAGGCGGAAGTACAAGCGTTGATTTTCGAGAATTCGTTAGACGGTGATACTGTCATTTGCACAGATGAGAAGCTCATGGGCCTTTACGGCTTAGGCCGGAGGGAGAATTGTGAAGGAGGACTCTGGTGCTTTTGTTGTGACCACAAATAGCCTGACTATGGAAGTCATGGCAGTAAATAAAGCAATAACATGGCTCGAGACACAGACATTCACTAGGGCATGGTTCTTTAGCGACTCAATGAGCATGCTCAAGAGGACAGAGATGGGGTGGATCCGAAGAGAGTGGTTGCTGTCTCTGGAGCGGTTTCGGCTGGCAAAGATTAGCCTCTTCTTCGTGCCAGGGCATGCAGGAGTACAAGGAAATGAGTGAGCTGTCAAGCTCGCAGAAAAGGCTGCTATGGAGGGCGGACGCGCCATGGACCAGGCTGACATTCTGAATGCTCAACGAGAAGTAAGACTTTTGCGAGAATCAAGTGATGACTGTGAGTCTACAACCATGATCAGACTGCGAGAACAGCAAATTAAAAGAGGGGTGGCCAAACAAGAACACTACACAGGAAGCCAAAGAAGATTGATAAACCAACACAGAACTGGTGCCGTTAGTCGCTATATGCTGCGGGATTTGCTGAGGAGGGGATCCGAACACTTATGGACAGAATGGTTCGATGTGCAATGAGGATGATCTGTCGATTAACTAACTAGCATAATACATAGCGTTTCCATTTGTATGTTCGTAATAGACAGCATGAAGTAGTTTAACTGTTCCATCTCACCATCTCACCTTGTATTTCTTCATCTCTCTCTCTCTCTCTCTCTCTCTCTCTCTCTCTCTCTCTCTCTCTCTCTCTCTCTCTCTCTCTCTCTCTCTCTCTCGCCGTTAGTTTGTTTGATATGAACAGCCATTCTATCTACATTCAAACATTAGTTATAACGGACAGTTTTATAATAACGACATTTGCTGAGGAGGGGATCCGAACACTTATGGACTGAATGGTTCGATGTGCAATGAGGATGATCTGTCGATTAACTAACTAGCATAATACATAGCGTTTCCATTTGTATGTTCGTAATAGACAGCATGAAGTAGTTTAACTGTTCCATCTCACCATCTCACCTTGTATTTCTTCATCTCTCTCTCTCTCTCTCTCTCTCTCCTAATTAATATTACAGTGATATATGATGGCGACTCATGACCGCCAACGCTTATCTGCATGGCACATGATGATGTTGTCACGTAAACAACCATTACATACACACGTTTGCTCCACATGTTAAGATAAAAGATTATACCATTCGTGTAACCTGTAACAATATACGTGTTGTAACATCTAGCACAGTGGTTCTCATCGGTGGGGAATTTTTAGGGTTTCCAAGGGGGAGGGGGATTTAAGATTATTTCAAGATAGTGTTAATACAAGAACCGATTACTTGATATTGTTTTTCCCTCCACACTTTACGATTCTGTACTTCTCGCCTTTCTGAAATTCGGTTTATAACGTAAGTAGACTCGCAAATCACGTTTATGTAGACGTCTAGTTCTAGTATGTGTGATTAAATTTAGCTTCCTGTTTTATGTATTTTTTTTTTCATATCCTTTACAGGACATCACTGTCAACACCAGCATCTTTCAGCTGCATGTTGATTTCTTGGCAAGATTACGCTCAGTAGTTTGCCATTGCTTTCTGAGCGGCCGGCTCACATACCCCGTAAGTTACCGATGCGATTCGAACCAGTGCTGATTCTTACCGTCATCACGTCACCCACGAAAGTATACGAGATTACGGAGAAAAGTCATTTCCTCTATGCCACGAAGCCGGCGTTTTATGTATACTGTGTAAAAAAAAAAAGGGGGGGGGGGAGGTGATTTATAGGGAGGAAATACAAAAGGGGGGTAAGGGTATGACATTCTGAACATATGGTGAAGGGGTGCATGGGCCAAAAATGGTTGAGAACCACTGCCCTAGCAATATGCTAGGAAGATAATGGATGATCAATGGTCGTTAGATGAAAGATAAAATGTCTTCAGTTCTGTTCTATTTTAGATACCGAAAATATTTGACCTCCAATGTCTGTGTTTTATGTTAGATACTAAAATGGTCGATTTTCATTGCTATATTAAATGTCAGATGCCTAAGAAAGACGATCTTCATTGTCTATATTATATTTCAGAAGCCAAAATATTCCATCTTCATAGTCTATATTATATTTAAGATTCCAGATATATTCCATCTGCATTGTCTATATTATATATCCGATGCCAAAGACATTCGATCTTCATTGTCCCTTATATTCCAAATGTCGAAGATGTCCGGTCTTCATTGTCCGTTATATTCCAAATGTCGAAGATGTCCGGTCTTCATTGTCCATGTTATGTTTCAGATGCCGAAGATAATCGATCTTGATGAACTTGTCATCAACTGGGCTTGGAATGTTATTCAAAAAAGGGGAAGTAAAATCTTCAGAGGACTCGGATTTGAAGATCTGAAATTTGAGGTAATCTGGGACAGAGTCCGGTTTATAGCTGGGGAACCCGTATACACAGAGGAGCAAACACCGGGAAAACCAAAATCCCAAATCGTCTTCAAGTAAGCAAAAGCATGTCATTGTTGTCTTAGTATTCGCAGACTAGTGAAGAAGAATGTGCAAGCTGCAGACATGTGGTTTTGTAGAAGAATTATGAGAATACCGTAGACGGATAAAAAAGAGTAACGACAATGTCTTGAAAGACGATATCTCACAAAGAGAACTGATCACTCGCATCAAAACAAGACAGTCTTCATTCTTTGGGTATGTCATGAGACGGGAAAAGATGGAGTAGTTCGTGACTATGGGAAAGTTGAAAGAGTTTTTTATTTTGGTGGGGGGTGGGGGGGGGGGGGTTGCAGGGACAGAGAAGAGAGACGAGGATAGACTGTTTCACATCATGATATAAAGGAATATTGGTATCAGAAATAATTGGCAGTACAAGAGACAGAAGAATGTGGATAGACATAATCAACAACGCCACACGACATGAATTTATTAAACGTTGTTCCAGCACCTATCATTTTTTTTCCTGTTAGGTATAACATCCGTGTTGCTTACTGACCACACAAATACTCGATACTGTTATGTTCTATTGGTGTAGTTGCCCAATGTCCCATGGAAGCATGCCTTTAAACAGTCCATCTAAAACGCATCAATGTAAGTATGTAAGTAAAGAAATTTTCTACACACCCGAAGGCTCATTGGACATACAACACTAGGCCAATATTTGTATAGACCACGGGCACTCGGTGAGTGATGTGCTCAGTGTCACACCGGCCGCCTTTATTGTCCTAGACATTTAAATAGTACCTGGGCTCTTAAGGCATGTAAAACAGCAAATGGAAACAGCAGATTGATAGATGGGTAGAGCACTATTTGGAGCTTTGCTCAAGCGAGACCAAACTAGTGGATGATGCCCTCAACGCCATAGAGGCCCTGCCAACTCCTGACCACCGGGACACACTTCCCACCATAACAGAAGTTAAGTGTGCTATAAATGAACTTGCATCTAGCAAGGCTCTAGTTAAGGATGGGATTCCAATAGAGGTTATCAGGAGTGGGCAAGACACACTCACTCTACAGATCAATCAGTTAATAGAGCTATGCTGGCGAGAAGGACAAATCCCACAGGATTTCAAAGATTCGAGTATCATAACATTGTACAAGAACAAGGACGATCGGAGCGACTGTAACAACTATAGGGGTATCTCACTTCTGTGTATTGTTGGGAAAGTATTTGCCAGAATTTTTCTGCGCAGACTTCAAGTCCTGGGAGATCAAGTCTACCCCGAATCACAGTGCGGCTTTTGACGGAATCGGACTATCATAGATATGATATTCTCATTGCGACAAATGCAAGAAACATGCCTTGAACAGAAACAGCCACTGTTTAATGCCTTCATCGATCTCACAAAGGCATTTGATTTGGTCAATCGGGAGGGTGTGTTCAAGGCACTAAAGAAGATTGGCTGACCGCCAACTCTTCTGTTCATTGTGAAATCATTCCACACAGGCTTGAATGAAGGGTATAATCAAGAGTAGAGTTGAAAAAATAAAGTTTGGAAATCAAGAGTAAAGTTAAGCAAGATTGTGTACTAGCTGCCATCCTCTTTGGAATATAATTTTCACTTCTACTGAAATATGCCTTTCGTAATCAAGATGGTGGTATATACATTCACTCACGCTCAGATGGCTGCCTCAACAATGCTCAGAGATTGAAGGCCAAGACCAAAATTAAGAGGGTACTGATAAAAGAGTTGCTGTTTGCAGATGATGCTGCAATTACGACCCACACTGAGGAAGAATTACGGCGTCAACTAGCTGCATTCTCCAATGCTTGTTCTGAATTTGGTTTAACAATTTGCAAAAAGAAGACACAGATTATGTCATAATGTGTACATAGGGTACCATCAATCTTTATTACGACGCCTAACTGGAGATATTAGAACATTTTACATATCTAGGATTAGAGGTGAATGGGGAATTATCCCTAGATCAGGAGATCAACATTAGGATGGGTAAGGCAGCAACAACAATAAACAGGTTAAGAAAAAGAGTCCGGGAGAACAGGAAGCTGACTGCCAAAACAAAAGTCCTTGTCTATCAAGCCTGTGTCCTTCCTACTTTTCGTTATGACAGTGAAACCTGGTCAACTTACTCACACCAAGAAGAACATTTAAACAGCTGTCATATGCGGTGTCTGCAAAGAATACTTGGTATTAAGTGATAATTTAAATATTGAGCACAACCCACTACTGGCAACGCCGATCGCATTCTGGTATGAACCTAAGGCCTATCCACGTCAAGTTCTCTTTGAATTTCAAATCCCGAAACAACCACATAATTAATTAAGTGATAAGACAAAATCACAAATACTGAAGTATTGGAAAGATCAGGTTGTGTGACAGTTTATTCCATGCTCAGTCTTCGTAGACTTAGATGGATAGGACATGTTAGGAGGATGGATGATGGTAGAATACCAAAGGACATCTTTTTGGTGAATTACAGATGGGTAAGAGATCTCAGGGTCGGCCTCTACTACGATACAAAGATGTGTGTAAGCGGGACATGATTGATACAGGCATTGGTAATATACATTGGGAGCATATCGCCTCCGAACGTGTTGCGTGGAAGGCAAATATCAGTAATAGAATAAAGACAAAGGAGAAAATGATTGCAGATATGTCACACACTGAGCGAGTGAGACGTAAGATGGTGCGTGATGGTGAAAATGACCAATGTGTTCACATGCATCCATTTTGGACAAACATTTACAGTGAGAATTGATCTGATCAGTCACATTCACTACCGCCATGGGTTTAAGTTATTTAGTTTGTCTACTGAAAGACATTTAGTTGGTCAGACTGAATAATTGATTGTCGCACTATGTAACTTGCTTTGTTTGAAATTATTATGCCCTAACTGAATCATTGATTTCGGCAGATCTGTTTATGAGAACACAACGGATAACCCGCAGGACCATACTGTTCAGACAGAGAGGTGTACTGTAGCATCTTACAAGACTACAATGACTAAAGGATTTACCAAGTAAGTTCCCCCTGTGTGTGAGCAATTATATTGTTAAATAATGAAAACTCAAACAATAGACTGCACAATTTATTGCCTGGCATACTTCGTCATGTCTGGTTAGAAATGGCACAATATAAACGAAAGAAAGGAATACATTCTTCAGGCTGAAATATACACACACTTATTCACGCAGTAATCTCAATCAATCAATCATGTGCTATGCAGGAAAGCCTGGGCGGTCATGACTCGCCATTTCACTCGATCACCAGAGTCGTGGATCAGCTCAGTGTTCCTGTCTCATCCATGCCATGTGGCCAAGCTATCCAGGTATTTTCCTCTCGGTCTTCCTCTTGGTCTGTTCCCTTCGATCTTGCCAGTTGTCACTAAGTTCTCCAATTTATTTCTTCTCATAACATGCCCAAAAAAATTTGACTATCTACGTCTAATTTCTCTAATCAATTTACGAGTTTCATTTGTCTCCTGTAGTACTTGATCATTGGTTTTTCTGTCTGTCCGTGGTATTCTTTGCATTTTCCTCAGAAATTGTCCATGCTTCACATCCATACAAAAGAACAGGCTCTATGTATCCCCCTCAACACTCTTTTTCTTGTTTCAATTGACATCTTTTCAATTATCAGAATGTTTTTTCATCTTGCTAAAGGCTACTTTCGCCATGGCGATTCTTGTTCTAATCTCTTCAATGCATCTCCCATCCGATGTTATGACTGTTCCGAGATAATTGTACCGATTCACTTGTTGAAGAATAGTCCCATTTACTTGTACAGTATATTACATTGTGGTATTTCGTTCTTTCTAGTGACGACCATAACCTGTGTCTTTTTACAATTTAATTCTAACCCCAGTTGCTCACTGTGTACAACAACCGCATCTACTAATTGTTGCAGATCATGCGCATTGTCTGCAATCAATACTGTATAATCTGCATATCTAATGTTATTGATGTTCCGTCCTCCAATGATGATTCCATTTATATCTTCTACATTTCTGAAAATATTTTCACTGTATAGGGAAAAAAAGAGAGACGAATGGAGACGGATTGTATTTGCAGCAAAGAACCTCAATGGCTCGGAACGCTGAAGAAGAAGAAGGGAAAAAAAGATCTGGAGACATTACACATCCCTGCCTAACACCTCTCTTAATAGGCTGATATTGTCCCACTTCATTATCAATTCTTATGGCAGCTTGTTGTTTCCAATATATGTATTTTATAAGTCTAATGTCTTTCCCATCAATATGTAGATCTGCAAGCATATCCACCATATTGACATGTATAACTCTATCAAAAGTCTTTGTGTAGTCAATAAAGCAAAGATGAATATCCTTGTTTACTTCTATAGCATGTTCAATAACTGTTCGCAGCATATACACAGCATTTACTGTACCCTTTCCCTCTACAAACCCACATTGTTCTTCCCCTATTTCAGGTTGTATTTTCTTCCTCACTCTTTGCATGATAATTCGTAGCAACATCTTTGTGATGTGACTCATTTTACTAATTGTTCTATGTTGATCACATTCCAAGGTTCCTGATTTCTTAGGGATTGCAATAAATACAGAGTTACATAATTCAGAAGGTATATCTCCAGTATGATCAGTCTTTAGGCGAATCATAATGTAATCTAGTATATGGCAATTTGTGTGTTGCATATCTCAGCTTGAATTTGAAAATCACTGCAAGAAATATTTTGTTGTTTTTGGTTGAAATTCAATGTTTGCTTCATTTATTGGCTGTTTTCTATTTGAAGGCAAGTTTTTATTCAGTAGTTTGCCTTTGCTGTTTGAACGTCTGTCGCTCACACCATCGAAATCAACGCAAAGGGATCTGCTACCAAATTTCATGCGACTGATTTCTAGCCATCGACCAGATCCGTTGGGAAATTGTGAAATGAAACCCTAAGCCATAGACACTGACAAGGAAATAGATAAAAGGGAGAACAGATATAGAACGAACGAACGAACGAACGAACGAACGAACGAACGAACGAACGAAAATCTTTATTTTCAAAGGGTTAAGAATTGGGAACGCAGGCCCGTCTGACATTCTGCCCTTCTTCTCTATTTCCTCTCATACATTCTTTCATTCAACATCTCTTGTGACGCAATTCTTTGACAACAAAAGAACAATAAGCATTAAAACGCAAGAAAATAATCAATAATACATGACTCGTTAGGCAATGTTTAACATGGGCATTATGAATACCCAATGTGGGTGTAACGTACCATACATATGAGATTGTTTTTTTTTTTTGTCTGTTTGCTAGTTGTCTTTCGAGATAATTTACCATTATTATTGTCTTTGTTGCTGTTTTTGTTTCTTTAAAGGGGCATGTAGTCTGTCAAACAGTCAGTATTCAAACAGGTTGCGACTGTATGTATAATGATTGGTAGTGTCTTTGATTTCTTGTGGAAGATTGTTCCACAACTGAGTGGCAGAGTATGCTAAGCTTGTTTTATATAAGTCTATCCTAGGTTTGCCGGCTTCGTGGCTTAGAGGTTATGACTTTTCTCCGTAATCTCGTATACTCTCGTCGGTGACGTGATGACGGTGAGAATCAGCAGTGGTTCGAATCGCATCGGTAACTTATGGGGTATGTGAGCCGGCCTCTCAGAAAGCAATGGCAAACTACTGAGCGTAATCTTGCCAAGAGATCAACATACAGCTGAAAGATGCTGGTGTTGACAGCGATGTCCTGTAAAGGATATGCAAAAAAAAAAAAAAAAAAAAAAATCCTAGGTTTAGGGACATGCAGCATATTTAGTTGTTCGCTATGTCTTGCGTTAATTTTAAACAATGGCCAAAGGTAGCTTGGGGCATTTTAAAATAGGATTTTGTGAATTAGTTTAGCCTTATTAAAAGGTGGGCGTTTGTGGAGTGGCAGTAACTATAGACGTTCATGTAGGTTTAAATTGACTGTAAGATTATCACCTTTGATTAGAGCCCTTTTCTGGAGTGAATAAAGGCGTTTTGTTATTGATTTGGAGCATCCATTCCAGATTGTGGAGCAATAATCCATATGTGTTTGTATGTGGAGAGTATAGAATATCTTTCTTGTGTTTTCGTCGACGAAATTTTTAATTTTGGCAAGTTGGTATACTTTTTTGGCTCTTTGTTTAACTAGAGCATGAACATGGGAATTAAAGGATAAATTTTGATCGATGATAAGACCCAGTTCCTTGTACTCGGTTACACTTTCTATAGGTGTGCTACCAATGTGCAGCTGAAGAGTTCTCTGCAAGTTTAGAGTGTGAAGTCTTTGCCTGGTTCCTATTAACATAGATTTTGTCTTAGAAATGTTAATTTGCATGCGGTTTGCATGACTCCAGTTAACTACACTATTTATTTCCTGTTGCAAGGATAATTCTAGCACATTACGATCAATAGCGTTTGTATATACTGTGCAGTCGTCTGCAAATAGATCGCAGGACGACGACAGATATAAGGGAAGATCATTTATATAAATGGCAAATAATAGAGGGCCAAGTATAAACCCCTGAGGTACTCCAGTATTAATGGTAATGGCTTTGGATAGAGATTTATTGTGTGATACTACTTGTTTTCTGTCTAATAAAAATGAGTTTATTAATGTCACTATATTAAAGCTTACTTTAATTGTTTCTAGTTTTTTAATTAGGATAGTATGATCTGATCTGATTCAAACATCATAACACTGTACAAGAACAAGGGCGATCGGAGCGACTGCAACAACTATAGGGGTATCTCACTTCTGTGTATTGTTGGAAAAGTATTTGCCAGAATTGTTCTGCGCAGACTTCAAGTCCTAGGAGATCAAGTCTACCCCGAATCACAGTGTGGCTTTCGACAGAACCGGTCTACCACTGATATGATATTCTCATTGCGACAAATGCAAGAAAAATGCCGTGAACAGAATCAACCACTGTTTATTGCCTTCATCGACCTCACAAAGGCATTTGATTTGGTCAGTCGTGAGGGTCTGTTCAAGGCATTAAAGAAGATTGGCTGCCCACCAACTCTTCTGTCCATTGTGGAATCGTTCCACACAGGCATGAAGGGTATAATCAAATTTGATGGTGCAACTTCTGAAGAATTTGAAATCAAGAGTGGAGTTAAGCAAGGTTGTGTACTAGCTCCCACCCTCTTTGGAATATACTTTTCATTTCTACTGAAATATGCATTTCGTGATCAGGATGGTGGTATATACATTCACTCACGCTCAGATGGCGGCCTCTACAATGCTCAGAGATTGAAGGCTAAGACCAAAATTAGGAGGGTACTGATCAGAGAGTTGCTTTTTGCAGATGATGCTGCAGTTACGACCCACTCTGAGGAAGAATTGCAATGTCTACTATCTGCATTCTCCAATGCTTGTTCTGAATTTGGTTTAACAATTAGCAAAAAGAAGACACAGATTATGTCACAAGGTGCACATGGGGTACCATCAATCTTTATTGACGACGCTGAACTAGAGATAGTAGACCATTTTACATATCTAGGATCAGTGGTTAATAGCAAATTATCCCTAGATCAGGAAATCAACATCCGGATTGGTAAGGCAGCAACAACAATGAACAGGTTAAGAAAAAGAGTCTGGGAGAACAGGAAGCTTACTGCCAAAACAAAAGTCCTTGTCTATCAAGCCTGTGTCCTTAGTACTCTTCTCTATGGCAGTGAAACCTGGACAACTTACTCACACCAAGAGAACAATTTAAACAGCTTTCATATGCGGTGTTTGCGAAGAATTCTTGGTATTAAGTGGCAAGACAAAATCACAAATACTGAAGTATTGGAAAGATCAGGTTGTGTGACAGTTTATTCCATGCTCAGTCTTCGTAGACTTAGATGGATAGGACATCTTAGGAGGATGGATGATGGTAGAATACCAAAGGATATCTTTTTTGGTGAATTACAGATGGGTAAGAGATCTCAGGGTCGGCCTCTACTACGATACAAAGATGTGTGTAAGCGGGACATGATTGATACAGGCATTGATAATGCACATTGGGAGCAAGTCGCCGCTGAACGTGTTGCATGGAGGGCAAATATCAGAAATGGAATAAAGTCAAAGGAGAAAATTATTGCAGAAAAGTCACACACCAAGCGTTTGAGACGTAAGATGGTGCATGATGGTGGAAATGACCACGTGTTCAGATGCACCCACTGTGAACGGACATTTACAGCGAAAATTGGCCTTATCAGTCACACTCGCTACCGCCATAGTTAACAGTTATTATGCCTTTTTAAAGCACAAACTATCGTCTGTCAAGACGGCAAGGTGCCAATGAGTATGATCTGTCATATCGAATGATTTTCTAAAGTCTATAAACGTCGCTCCACATAGAGTATTGTTGTTACTATTTTGATGCTAGTTTTCTATCATGTTTGTTAGGGCCGTATGACAGGAATATTTTGGCCGAAATCCTGACTGCCTGTCAGCTGTTAGTTTGTGGCGAACTAAGTGCTCTAGTGTTGTTTTGTGGATGTGCTTTTCTAGCGGTTTGGATAGTGAGGATAATATGGAAATTGGCAGATAATTACTCATGATACAATCGTCTAATGAAACAGATTTTAAATGAGGGTACACTTTAGCGATTTTAAAGGCTGATGGGAAGTGACATTTGGTGAGACATTGATTATATTTAAAAGATAGTGACTCGCAGATCGCCGGTGCAGAATAGCGAAGGATCTGATTACTGATTCAATCTAGTCCTGATGAGTTATTGTTTTTTAGGTTACTGAGATGAGTAAATACTTCAGTGGTCATCATTAGCGGTATGTTTGTGGGAATGTCTCCATAGCATTTGCTCTCACAGAATGATGATAATAAAGAAATGTCTAGAGGCACATCTGGTATTGCAGCCTTCAGTTGGTTTATGTCGGACTGAAAGAAACTACTGAATTGATCACATGTAACCCGATTTGATAGTAACGATTGTGATGATTTGTGTTTGTTTGTTAAGGTATTAATTGCTTTCCATATATCTTTAGTGTTGGTCTTATCTATTATTAAGTTCTTAAAATAGTTTTTCTTTTCCTTTCGAATAACATATTGAACTTTATTTCTCAGACTACGGTACATAGCTAGAGCTCTATTTTTATGTGCCCTGCCCCGGTCTCTCATAAGTTCAACTACCTCCTATGTGCTTGCTTGCTTGCTTGTGTTCGTTGGCTTGAGCTCCAACGCAAAGTCCTGTATGTCGGATGAAGACATCCTGTTGTCCAACATCAGTGTGATGTCATATAGGACCTGAGTTTTGCATGAGTATCCGTTGTCCCATTTCTGACTTATTGGTGTGCAGACTGGTGGTTCCTCGCCGTACAGGTAGATACTCTCCGACTTCGGAGGAATCGGCGATCCTATTGAACTTAGCCAGGACCCCGAAGGGACCTGTTGCCCAGGACGCTCGACGAGGACGCGTCAATAGGTCTTTGCCAGTATATAACCCGGCCCTGGTGCCCTGGAAACACCTCTGCGTCCCTACCTCCTATGTGATCTACCTTAGTGTGATGTTTAACACGAACTTCCTTAAATGGAACATGCTTATCAAATACACTTAGTAAGGTCTTCAGCTAGTGGTCAACAGCTTCATCTGGGTCAGAAAGCTGGTTATGTTATGTTGTTTGTCCATCAAAAATGATGATGACCATTCATTTCATCCAGTGGGGTGAAGGTATGGAGCCGTGGGTTCTAAGATGGCTGATAAGGCCTATTTTGGCTCGAAATGTTCTTTGACAATGTGGGCAAAGAATGCTTGACGTTTCTGGAGGAGGATTTCCTGCAGTGGTTTTTCTGTCCTGCCTTTTCTTCACAGTCTTGCAGTCCTGGTTGCCTCACATATGACTGCACCCTTGCGTAATGATGCACGCCACGAATTTCGGTCTTTGGCTGCAGCCTCCCATGTGTCATGATGAATTCCAAAAGCATTCAGTGAGATTTTCAGAGTGCCTTTAAAGCGTTTGCTCTGGCCACCTTGGGAGCGTTTACCACAACGCAGTTCGCTGTAAAAAATTCGTTTAGGGAGCCTGTGATCTGGCATGCGAGTAAAGTGACCAGCCCAGCTAATCTGATTCTTCATCAGTAGAGTGTGGATACTGGGCATGGACACTCTTTCTAGGACTTCGGTGTCTGGAATCTTGTCTTGCCATTTAATCTTCAGTAGCTTCCTTTGGCAGACTGTGTGGAAGTGGTTTAATTTCGTAGCGTGTCGCTGATAAACAGTCCAGGTTTCACAGGCATATAGCAGTGTGGATAATACAACTGCTTTGTAGACTTTTAGCTTTGTTTGCAGGCTTATTCCAGTTCTGTCCCATACATTCTTGTACAGTCTGCCAAAGGCCGCACTGGCCTTGGAGATTCTTGTATTCACTTCGTCATCAATTGTGGCAGCTTGTGACACAGTGCTGCCAGGATAGGTGAATTTGTCCACAACACTTAGTCTATGATCATTCACTTTGATATTCATCACAGTGTGATTATTCCCTGGAGCTGGCTGATATATAACTACAGTCTTCTCCAAGTTGATATTGAGCCCAAAGTTGGCACAGGCATGTGAGAAAGCTGAAACATTATGTTGCATGTCCGCCTCCGAGTTGGCGTATAGAGTGCAATCATCAGCAAACAGGAGCTCTCTGACGGTGTCGCTGTCAATTTTGGTTTTAGCTTTCGACCTTCTGAGATTGAATAACTTTCCATCCATACGGTAGTTGACGTCTATTCCAATGTCGTCATTCTCGAAGGTATTCATCAACATGGCTGAAAACATGATGCTGAACAGTGTTGGTGCCAGGACACAGCCTTGCTTCACTCCATTGGTGACAGGAAAGGGTTAAGACAGTTCACCATTTTCCTGTACTCTTGCCTGCATGCCATCATGAAATAGCCGCACTATTTGGACAAACTTTCGTGGACAGCCATATTTTGCCATAATCTTCCAGTCCTTCTCAGCTGACTGTATCAAAAGCCTTGGTAAGGTCAATGAAAGTGGAGAACATTTCGCAGTTCTGTTCCTGACATTTCTCTTGCAGCTGCCTTGCAGCGAAAATCATGTCAACAGTTCCACGTTCTTTTCTGAAGCCTCATTGACTATCAGGAAGAAGACCTTGATCGAGATGGGCTGTGAGGCGATTGAGAAGAATTCTGGCGAGTATCTTCCCTGCAATTGAAAGCAAGGAGATGCCTCGGTGGGTGTCACAGGATTGGCGGTTTCCTTTACGTTTGTAAAGGTGGACTATTGACGCGTCCTTGAAATCTTGTGGCATGGTCTCGTTCACCCATATGTTTGTAAAGACTTGGTGAAGCTTCTCTGTTAGGACCGGCCCACCTGCCTTGTATATCTCTGCTGGGATGGAGTCAGGACCAGGTGCCTTGCCGCTGGACAGTTGCTGGATGGCTTTGTTTACTTCCACTATGGTTGGCAGGTCATCAAGTGTCTCATTGGTGGGAACTTGAGGAAGGCAGTTGATGGTTTCATCATCAAAGAAGGAAGTTGCATTTAGGATGTTGCTGAAATGCTCTGTCAAGCGTTGAAGTATTTCTTTCTTATCGGTGACCAATGTTCCCCCATCTGCACTGAGGAGGGGAACTATGCCTGGTGATGTAGGACCATAGACCGATTTTAGCATGGAAGCTGGTAAACATAGTCCAGAGATGAGTTGAGGAAGTCTTGTAAAAAAGGCATCTTGATTGAAGTTTTTATAATTTCTATATTTTATACTTATATGTTTGTGTTTCGGAGTTTTGGTACCTTTTTTCGACCACGTGAAATATACTGGGTAGTGATCGCTCATTCCATTAATAGGTACAGTACATTCTGTAATTTTGTCAGCACACGTAGTATAGATATGGTCTATAAGTGTTGCAGATGATTTTTTCATTCTAGTGGCTTGTTTGACTAACTGTTGGAAGTTATATGACTCTATTATGTTTTCCCATGTTTTGTTTGATTTGTTAGTGTCTATGTTGAAGTCACCTAGCAGTATTATTTCTCTCGCATTACTAAAGACTACATCCATCATAGTGGTGAATTTTTCATACCAGATATTTCCTGCACTGGGGTTTCGATAAAGATAGCCAACTACTAGGGGTATGCGATTTTGAAGCTTAACCTCAAGCCATACACACTCAATCTCACAGGTTTCAAAATCTAGCCTACCGTGGGTGTTTAGCGAGTTAGAAATATAAACTGCAATACCCGTCTCTTGTTTGTGATAGGGTTCTCTTCAAATGATTTTAAAGCCTCTGATAGCGATGTCATCATCTGAGATGTTACTATTTAATCTACTTTCGCTAACGCCAAACATATGAAAATTTTGATAATAGATGGCAGATATTTAAATGCCCGATTCTTAGCCCATTATTACTGAGCCAGTGTACGTACTTATTAGACATTTTAACAATGCGTAATCATGAATTTTTTTAAAACACAAGATAATACAACTTACGTCCCTTATAACAATACACACTCTAAAGTACAGAAAAACAGTAATATCTCAATATACACGCGCATACACAACATACGTATAAAGATCAGTAAGGATGAGTAGTGAAGACCCCTCACTCACAGTATAAACACAATAAAAAGTATTATAAAAGATATCCAACTAAGTATCTATCTATGTGACATCAAATCGAGTCAATGTTTATAGTCCCGTACAATCTAATACATTGCTATATAAAACAATAACCAAGTATACACATAAACGTTCTAGGAGAGGCTCTTTCTTGTGTTGCGGTGTTGCTTTATGCTGAATTGCTAGTAAATACCAGGCTGTGTTGGTACTCGGTATAGCGACATCATAAGTGCCTGACGAAGTGAAGCTGGGCTAAAACGTGTGAGGTATAACAACTCTGGGTTACAATGGAATGGATACTTTTGATTTCTCACGGGTGTGTAACGACTTCCAACTACATGCTCTGATTCGTGGCTAACAGGAGCTGTGGTGGCACATTGCTGTTACTGCTAGATTGTTCCTTGCTGTGGAGAAGAGGGAACGGATCTTCATAATTATCACCCTCCTGTATGAAAGAGGACGTATTGTACGGATTTGGTGTGGTGGTAATGTTCCGTCTGGCTTGGATGTCAGGTGCCGTGGTTATGAGTGGTCTGCTCTCTTCTGGCCTATTGGTACTTGATGTGGCGGGAGTATGTCGTCTGGCTTGAGTTTGAGGTGGAATAGCTTAAAGTGTCCTACGCGATCCAGTATTGGATGTAGGTTGTGTCCGTTCTGGGTATTTGATATTTTTGGCGAGCAAGCTGATACCCAATATAGACAAATGTACTTGATCCTTATAAAGTCGCATTTTAGGTGCCCCAGACTGTGAAGTAAACACCAGTGTGTTGTTGATGAACGGTATGTTGTTGTGAGAACAAAACGTCTGCAATATGTTGCTATTTATGTCAGCTAGACGATGCTGGAATCCATAACTCGGGGATATGATGGAGGAGAAGAATATAGACGAGTTAGGAAAAGTGTGACATAACCCGTTCAAGAGTGCCAGCAGTTGAGGTGCTGTGATTTGCTGGTTGTTCATGGTGTCATTAATACCAATATGAAAGCTTGCCTTTCTAACGTTACGATTTACAGCCAACCTGCTAATCTTTCTGTTAGCCGGTCAACACCAGCCCCAGGCAATGGGATTATGGAAACAATGTCTTTGTCTGAAGTAGCCATCAGGTCGCTGTATAGACCTTTCATTAGAGGGTCGCCTATTATAATGTGTGTACAGTCGGGTCGTGCTGTCTGCAAATGTTGGTTGTCAGTACGCCTTTCCGGTTGTTACTCCCATTTAGTAGAAGTCTGTACGTCTCCATGTGACTCTCCCTGTGTTTCCTGGAGGCGTGTCTTGTCTTCTGGCAGTGCACTATAGTACTGTACGTTTTCTGACGAATTTTCTTGAAGCACTTCGAATCTGTTCCTTATTTTTACACCAATGGGATAGACTGCTTGTAGCGTTTTATCTTGCTATCAGGCAGATAAGGAGTAGATATGATGTAGATGGATAAGCACAAATATAGAAACTATGAAAGATGAATCAGATAAGAAAGGAGATAAGACAGTTAGAAAGAAAATCATTTTTAAAAAGCCTGACAAAGACCACACAAAGATTCAGGGATATCGAGTAATCACCATGCAGAATACAAAAGGCAAGCTGCTGGAGAAATATCAATCCAGCTAGAGAGGCAAGGTGTTTTCCCACCTACCATGGAAGGGAACCGTCCCAAAAGAGAAACCTGGACCAAAGCAGCAGTTTTTGCCCATGATGTTTATGAAGGTTTCCACTCAGGCATTGAAACCTTTGCTGCAGCGATTGATCTTGAGGACGCAAACAACAGAGTACCATTGGATTTTCTAATGCTTAAGCTTCTTGAACTCAAGATAAGTCCGTTCCTCCTTAGTTGGATCGCTGCAGCCCTCTTCCAACGGAAAGTAGTTTTTAGATGTGGCAGTTGGACTTCGGAAACAACAACAATATATCCTGGCCTACCACAGGGATCACCATTATCTCCGGTGCTGTTCAACGCCTACACAGTGAGAATCACCAGCGACCAGATCACTGGACCGGGGAGGCCATTGTCACATGCCGACGATGTTTTAGTGTATCGTGAGGGTAAGGATAGAGATCAGGTTGCTGTGGAACTGCAAACCGAACTCAGTCGCATAAGTACTTGGTGTGCTGAAGCTGGGGCAATGGCCCCAACAAAGGCAACAGTGACATGGTTCTCTTTGAATAATCATATTGTCAACACTCCAACACCAACTGTTAATCTGTGTTCAGAGACTGTGGAAAGAACGCAGGCAATTAATTACCTGGGGATACGTTTTGATCGAAGCCTTGCTTATAATGAGCACATTGGCCAGGTGATAACAAAGGCCAAGCGGGGTTTGGCTGCAATGCGGGTGATGGCGGCAGCAAACTGTGAGCAGCGCCATCTATGCTCCTATATGAGGGGCTGGTCATGTCTGTTTTTGAGTATGCGATTGCAATCCTGACTCTCAGCCGTAAGCAGATAGAAAGGATGGAAAGGATACAAAACAAAGCTATGCGCATTATTCTTGGATGTACAAGAGATACAACATGCAGGGCGATGCGCTACCTTCTTGATTTTCCAACCATTGAAGACAGACTACAAATTTGCAGAGCACGTGCCTACCTCAGAGATAATGCAAACACACAACATCCACTGTATAGTGAAATTAGGAAGGTGAAGGGCAGCAGGCTAAAATGAGTAAGGCCGTGGATGGGTCAAGCCGAAGACATTCTTCAACAGGTGTGTTCACTGGAGGACTTAGCACCTGGCGAGGAGTGGGTACACGTGCCAACAGATTTATGTACGTCCTTTTCATTTTGCATCCAACTAGACAGAAATTGCAGACAAGAAAATCCGGCTGCTGTCGAGGCGGAAGTACAAGCGTTGATTTTCGAGAATTCGTTAGACGGTGATGCTGTCATCTACACAGATGGGTCGGTCGTCCGACATGTGAGAAGCTCATGGGCCTTCACGGCGCCGGCCGGAGGGAGAATTGTGAAGGAGGACTCTGGTACTTTTGATGAGACCACAAGTAGCTTGACTATGGAAGTCATGGCAGTAAGTAAAGCAATAACATGGCTCGAGACACAGACATTCAATAGGGCATGTTTTCTGAGCGTCTCAATGAGCATGCTCAAGAGGATAGAGATGGGGTGGATCCGAAAAGAGTGGTTGCTGTCTCTGGGGCGGTCTCGGCTGACAAAGATTAGTTTCATCTTCGTGCCAGGGCATGCGGGAGTACAAGGAAATGAGTGGGCTGACAAGCATTTAGGTATGGCTAAGGTGGAGGGCGGACTCACCATGGACCAGGCTGACATTCTAAATGCTCTACGAGATGTAAGACGTGTGCGAGAACCAAGTGATGACTGTGAATCTACAACCATGGTCAGACTGCGAGAACAGCAAATCAAAAGAGGGGTGGCCAAAGAAGAACACTACGCAGGAAGCCAAAGAAGATTGATAAACCAACACAGAACTGATGTCGTTAACCGCTATACGCTGCGGGATTTTCTGAGGAGGGGATCCGAGCACTTATGGACTGAATGGTTCGATGTGCAATGAGGATGATCTTTCGACTAACTAACTAACTAACTAACTAACTAACTAACTAACTAACTAACTAACTAACTTGTCAAAGACTTGAGAAATAGCCCTAAGCTAAGAATAGCTGAAATAGAGCGTAGGAATAGGACAAGTGACGTCATAGGATAGGAGACCAGACAGGAGAGACACTATCGCTATAAATAGCGATAACGGGACACCCTTGTGTCAACAAGGGCATCCAGTACAGATGAGCGGAGTTACCCAAGAGTCTGGGAAACCGGGTGCATGAAGGAGGACAGAGTAACTCTGGTCAGCACACCCCAGGGCCCAGCACGTAAACCAACAAGCGCACGCTGAGCGAATTGCTGGTGGCTGAACGCACCACGCTCAGCGAGGGCGGGCGGACATCAGACGGCGTAGAGATCAGACGTGTATCCGCTAGGGATACTTTGTGGTGTTATTAAAGGACAGTATTATAGTTATATAGTCTAGTTAGCTTCAATAATTATAATGTTTGTATCATCTCCTCATTCCATCTTATCGTCATCACATTCTATGTTTAATACCGTTATGGTATGCCGCTCATGGAGCTATTGTTGATCAGCTCCGAATAAATATGTATCCTTTTGCAAACGATACGAGTTGTTACATCGTGTAGTGTAAAAGAAGGGAATCCTTGTACGCCTGTCGCAAGTGAGTTGCTGACAGGCAGGATACTAATTGGTGTCAGAAGTGCTTGAATCACTGCTCACTATCTGGACACCATCTGACACCAGAACATCAATTGGTGTCAGAAATACCTGAACCACCACTCATTACCATTGAGACACCATCTGACACCAGGATACAATTTGTGTCAGAAGTCCCTGAACTACCACTCACTACCAAATATCATTAGGATACTATTTTGTGAAATGTTTTTGTACCACCTCAAAATGTGTGCTATTAATTAAAATAATCAAGGGATACACAAAGTTGAGAGTGGAAAAGAAGAAGTAACAAAGACATTTATGATCTGTTTAAGTCCCCGCTAATCACTGGTATCATGAAGGCTAATAGACTACAATGGCTGGGGCATATAGAAAGAATGGAAGATAATAGGGAAACAAAACTCGCTTACACTCAGGAAATAAATGATCGTAGACCCCGAGGTAGACCAAGAAGGCGGTGGAGAGATAATACATGTACAGACCTACAAGCACTTGGAATCAACGACTGGCAAGAGAAGGTCCACCAGAGAGACGAATGGAGACGGATTGTATTTGCAGCAAAGAACCTCAAAGGCTCGGAACGCTGAAGAAGAAGAAGAAGAAGAAGAAGAAGAAGTAATGTGCTATTTTCGGAAATGCTACAGCATATTATGAAGATATTACCGATGTAAATTATTGTGTACGAATTGTAAAATTAATCATGTTGTTTATCACTATCAGAATGTCAACATCCATCATAATCACATTAATATTTGTGCAAAAACAAAATTGTTTTGCACAACAGTAGGAGATTAGAGGCTAGTCTAAAAGTTATACGACATAGCTCATTCAGGAGAATTAGAAAGTGAAGACAAGACGACATTGACATTCATTGACGTTCATTGAGACTATCATACATTCATATCATCCACATTAATCATTATCATTTATATCATATTTAATGTTAATCGTCCACTGAAACTGTAACATGTCATTTAACACCATGTATTGCACATTACATTCTTGTTGCTAAAATGTTGATGTTCCATTAAACAGAAACACCAGATATAAACGAAAGTCGATCAGGCGTGTGTACGAAAGACAGCGGCGAAACATCCCGAGTGCCGTATTTTGCTGCGAGATTAGATGAGTATATTTTCTCTAATTTTGATATGCACCTCTAACGAACGCATCCTTTTTTTTTTCAGCAACTGTGAAATTGTACTGGAAAATATGTTGCTATCAATTGTCAAATAACATAAAGCCTTATAATGTCATCATTACATGACTTCATCCAGGCTAGTAAAGAACTAGAATATATTGGAGAAAAACTGGAGAAATGGGCAAACGAAAGATACAGAGAAGAGATGGAGAGAAAAGCTGCCCCTAGAGAGAGACCAAAGAGCATTAGAAAGACAACATCAAAAGGAGATGAAGGAGTTGGAAGAAGCCACTAAACAGAAGGAATTGGAAATAAAACAGAAACAAATAGAGATGGACGATGCCACAAAACAAAAACAGATAGAGATGGAAGATGCCACCAAGCATAAACAAATGGAGATAGAGTCGCAAACGAAATTAAAGATGAAAGAAATAGAGATTGACTCTAACACCCAGATAGCCTCTGCTAAATTGAAAAGCCAGGAAGAACAAAATAAATTCTCCAAATATAAAGGGCTAATGAAGCCCTTTAGTCAAGGCGATTCAATATCAGCTTGGACTGAGAATATAGAGTTCCAGCTTAGAACTCAGAAAGTACCATTAAATGATTGAGCGATGATCTATATGAGAAATCTCAGTGGTGAGCCATTAACGGTCATATAATCTATACCATCAGAACTAAGAAGTAACAATCAGTACATTCACGATAGAATAATGCAGCACTTTCTTATTGATGCTGCTGGATATCAAATCCAGTTTTCACAGATAAAGCAAAAAGCCACTGAAACGTTCCTAGATTACGTATCAAATGTCCAGAGCATATTTAAAAAATGGCTTAGAGCAGCGAAAGTGGGAAACAACTTTGA
Organism: Cepaea hortensis; assembly: GCA_963921405.1. NCBI lineage: Eukaryota > Metazoa > Mollusca > Gastropoda > Stylommatophora > Helicidae > Cepaea > Cepaea hortensis. The sequence goes on along the minus strand of OY992892.1, from coordinate 37,507,936 downwards.
CAAATTGGAAGATTTAATGGTGATGGATAAAGTGATATCCACCGTCCCGACTCCGTTTGCTAAGTTCCTCCAGCAAGCAGACATTGAATCCATAGAACAACTCGAAAAACGAGGGTCTGCCTATTTTTCCTCTAACAGGGACGTATTTAAAATATCCATGCATGATACTGAAATTACTGCCTTTGTCAAAAACATACTAAGCAGGTCTTATAAGCAAAAAGATTATCAAAAGACAGATAAACCGTATCAGAAGCCACCACAGTGCGGTTACTGTAGATTATTTCATCCAAGTTACGCCATGTGTGATAAGAGTCCCTCTTATCCTGCTCATCTAGAAATGATGATGAAGAAGCAGGCAAACAAGCGAAATTCTTACAAACGTGCTGTTAAATGCTTCTTTTGTTCTAGTTATGGCCATTATAGTTCTAAGTGTTTGGGCAGACAAAGAATGAAGGCAAGCAATGCCTTACTCATCGATACGTCATCTGACGATGAGAGTATAATCGATTCTGAACTTGAAAATGTATTACCAACTAGTGAGTGTGGAAGTGTGGGTTCAGTTATTGATATATTAGACTTCAATAAGTGTGACACATGCCACCAGTTTCAGACAGACAGCAAACTTAAATGTGGGCATTGTATACCATGTTCCAACGAAGTTGCCAATGCAGCTTTAGCCACGATGCACTGGTAAACGAACAACCATGCCAATGTTTACTGGATAGCGGGAGCACTCTACTTTGCGTCAAAAGAGACCTAGTTAAGCCAGAAGACTACACGGGTGAGTTTGTCAAATGCCGCACTTTCTCTGGAAACATAGAGAAATACCCGCTGGCGAAAGTACGCATAAACACCCCGTTCCTTTCAGGCACATTTACATGCGCAATCCTGCAAAATCCCTGTACGGATTTGATTTTAGGTTGTTTGCCATCATTAAAACATTGTACTGATGAAGAAATATTAGCCTGGAAACAAGCTAACACGGCTAATGCTGTAACAAGGTCAGATACTCAAACACATTACACTGACCTACAAAACGAAATGTTACAGTTGTTAACACCCACCGGTGCTAGTAACAGTGCTACTCGACAAGAATTTATCGAGGCACAACGCAACGACCAAACTATCACACCTTATTTTAAATTGTTAGGTGAGCGAGCGAAAGTTACTAAGAATGCATCATGGTATTTTAAAGTACATAACGGAATTCTCATGCGTTATTATACAACAAATAACCATGAAATTCAGCAAACGGTGTTACCTGTAAAACACCGACAAACTGTGCTAAACATTGCACATGAGTCACCGTTTGCTGGACATTTAGCCTACGACAAAACGAGAGCCAGAATTTTGGGACATTTTTACTGGCCAAAATTTTGTAGCGACATTAAAATGTTCTGTAGATCATGTACTATATGTCAACATTTAGTAAGAAAAGGAAAGCATGGGACAGCCGAGGTTCAGCGTTCTATTTTGGCTTCTAGACCATTTGAAAGTGTAGCGGTAGATATTGTTGGACCCCTGAATCAGGTGTCGAACAAAGGAAACCGTTTTATACTAACTCTCGTGGATCTCTGTACAAGGTGGATCGAAGCAATACCACTAAAATACATTACCTCCAAAGATGTGGCAAATGTGTTTCTACGTCTATTTTGTCGATTTGGTTTTCCTCGTACCATTTTGAGCGACCGAGGAACCCAATTTATTTCGGCTGCTATGCAAGCCCTAACGAAATTGCTAGGAATAGAGCAGCATTTCTGTAGCCCGTATCACCCTGCGAGTAACGGGATTATAGAATAATTAACGGGGATTTAAAACACATGCTGGCTAAAGTAACAGCAGAGAACCCATCTGATTGGGACACTCTACTTCCAGCAGTGCTATTTGCCCATCGAGAAATTCCGCACTCGAGTACGGGTTTCTCACCTTTCGAACTAGTTTATGGGGCGAACCCTCGCGGACCCCTAACAATCTACCATCAGCTAATCACTGGCTCAGTAGAGAATCCAACAGCAGTAACACCATATGAGATGGTAACAGAGACACGCGATAAGATCATGAAAGCGTGTCTAATAGCAAAATCATCTTTGGAGAGTAAAGGTCAAATGTACCTCGAATATGCAAACAAGGGTGCCAAAACCCTCCACCTTGAACTCAATCAGAAAGTACTGCTTTTACTTCCAGATAAACGTAATTTGTTACTAACATCATGGCAAGGGCCATTCAACGTCGAACGAAAGATATCAGATGTCGACTATGAAATATCGATAAAGGGAAAATTAAAGATATTTCATATCAACATGCCGAAGCCTTATTTCTCACGACAAGAACTGAGGACAGACGAACAGAGTGCACCTACACCAGTTAACCGGACGACAGACGTACACAACACAACTACACTAGATAGGGCGACAGATCATGACGACATTGCAAACACACTTAGCCAGGAAACAGTATACACAGATAGAAAAACAACAGTGCTTAATCAGACGGATGACGACGGAATAGAATTACCTGTCCCAACAGTCGACACGACAGGGACAATCGATAGCATACGGATAGAACCAAAACTGACAGACGTGCAACGACAACAACTGATAGAATTAGTAACTGAGTACAAGGACATCTTCTCCGACATCCCAGGTAAGACAGACAGAATAGAACACTCTATAATTCTGACTGATAGCACACCTATCAAATGTAAACCTTATTCCATCCCATTGAGTTACAGGGAAAATCTCGATAAGGAATTGTTAAATCTAGAGTCGAGTGGAATAATTCAAAAATCTCAGTCAGAGTATTCTTTTCCAATAGTCCTAGTCAGAAAAAAGGATACGACCATCCTCCTCTGCGTCGATTATAGACGCTTAAATAACGTAACCAGGGTCGACGCTGAGCCTATCCCATCTTGTGACGACTTGATCCTTGATATGTCAACATCAAGTATCTTCTCAAAACTAGATCTCACAAAAGGTTATTGGCAAGTCCCGATGGAATCTTCCTCTATTCCTTTGACAGTTTTCTCAACACCTTTAGGCCTGTACGAGTGGCGCTTTCTTCCTTTCGGTATTCGGAATGCACCAGCCACTTTTATCAGACTCACTCGGAATCTTCTCCACGGAGTGACCAATACTTCGACCTATATTGATGACATTTGCATCCATATAGCAGACTGGACAACACACCTACTGAAACTACGACATGTCTTCGACAGATTGCGATTATTTGGTCTGACAGTGAAACCCACCAAAGTGGAATTGGGAATGGAAGAAATTGATTTTTTGGGTCATACCATCACCAGAGGCCAATTAAGAACTGATGAGAAAATCGTGACCAAGAGTCTCAATCTTACTATGCCTACGACCAAGAAACAGGTCCGTAGCTTACTTGGTCTTGTAACCTATTATAGCAAATTTATATCCAATTCGGCTGAAATTACCAGTGTGTTTTCAAATGTGTTAAAAGCATCTGTAAAGCTTGATGTACAGGATGCAGAGTTAATCGGTGCGTTATCAAAATTGAAACATTTATTTAGCGTTCCACCTATCTTTGCCTAATGTCAATCTTACGTATTATCTCCGTACAGACGCAAGCTCCATTTCCATTTCTGGAGTACTAGGCCAGTTTTACGAAGGCAAGTTCCATCCAATAATGTACGTGAGCCGTAAGATAAGCCCAGCGGAAAGAAGGTATTCAACATCTGAATTAGAAGCGTTAAGCGTGATATATTGTGTAAGAAAACTACATCGCTTCCTGGCGGGTACAGAGTTTGTGATCGAGACAAATAATTCGCCTCTGACGGTAATGCAAACAGGTGTTCATAAGAACAATAGTATCTACAGATGGTCCTTGATTTTGCAAAATTATGCCTTCACGATTAAACATTTGAAGGGAAGTTTGAACTCTCTAGCTGACACTTTGAGCAGACCTTCTCACATTGAAATACCTGAAATACGAGAAGAGAGCGTCCTTACATCACCAGAGACAATGACACTGCAATTGTTTAGTGCCCTATGTGGTGATTGTGAAACACTAAAGTGCGTTACCATCGCCAGTCGCTTATATGTATGTAATATAAACTGTGTCAGCATTAGTGGAATGAACAGACGCATTTGTGAATTGTCTACTCCGCTACCACATATACCACCCTTAAGTGGACCGAAATTTAAGACTTGAACCTACACCAACCAGTAGCATACCCTTAGTATGAACTTTACCCAGGACAAGAGCGTAAATCAGACTTCGTCTACCTGAACGTTGTTTTCTATGACATTCTACAGAGGACACGGCTCGAACTTCACACCTGGATGTAATTAGTTAGTGTAGTTAGTTAATCTATTATTTGTGATATGTACATAACATGTTTTTATAAACAGTCGCGTATAACTCCATATTTTGTGAAAATATTAGAATTATTTATGTAGATTTACCACATAACCTTATTTAGGACATTTCATAGTTATATTTTACCTATAGTTAGTTAAAAACTTAGTTAAGTTAACATCCACATCATATTACGTTAATTGATCACCTTTTACACTTATTTAGTTAGATAAGTTAATCAAAACATCACTAACAAATTAACCCGATCATTTAATAATTTATATCATTTTAGGCATCAATACACTTTAAGGTAAATAACCCATGTTTCTTAAATGAAATTAATTAGTTAAATTATTTCTCTTAGATAAATTTAGAGCAGTCATCACTATAGGATTGGTAGCAAACAATCCGTGTCAATCTTGTATATTTTTGTATATATTGACAAGTGCACAAACATAGCACAGTCAGTGGCTTGATTACCCATGTAAATTCAGCCAGTTGTTTAATGTACATAATTTTGGTTCGACCATGCAATATTTCTTGAACCATATTCTAATGACGGGCTATATTTTAAAACCACTTTTTGAATGAAAGGTGAATGAAAGATGTGTGAATGGTACAGAGAGAGAAGAAAGAACGATGCGTGAAAGATAGAGACAGAACGAATGATATTAAGAGAGTGAGAGAGAAATTGCGGTGTTTTTTCGCCGCGCGAGGTGACTTGTTGTGACTTGTCTGCGTCAACCTGTGTAATCAACGTGTTATTGGTTTTTATAGGTGTGTAGTCGCCATACTTTAGTGGAAAACATAGGGAACATATTTTGAGTGTCATAAAACGGCACTGTAGACATACATTAGCATAACAAACTCATTGGTGACTGCAGTAAACCACTTTACGACGCTCGAAATAATACATACACGTAATTTATTAACGCATACACATGTCAGTAAGATAAATACACTTTAATTTAGTAGAGAACACACAACCAACCAGAAAAACAAACACATAAACTTGCATACATCATTGCTTTCAAAGAACCATAACTACTCCAACACGGGAAACAATAATATCTCTAAAACCTTAGTGTAACACTTAAATATTTCTTCACAAGCGGGAGATAAAAGGTGACGAGTGGCACATTAAACATGCATACAAGTTGGGGCTTATTATATGGGAGCATGAACATTTATTGTCCATGTTTTGCACTCATTATAGAGGTAAGTTGGAAGGGATTGCTAATTTTGGACAATCTGAGGACAGGCCAGTTTGGGCATCGGTTCCGGACCTCTCAATTCTCATAATAGTATAGCCAACTGTACTAGTGTATAGAGCTACTCAATCAGCCGAGTGAAGTGATACAACAGTGTGACAAAGGAGAGGAGAGATCTTGTCCTATCCCCATAAAAGAAGTATAGTACTCGCAAAGTCTTTGACAAAATTAGACAGCCAATTTTTGTAAGATTACTTGTGTTACCCCACAACTTAAAAGTTTGTAACACAACAAGAGAGGATGGAGAGCCTGTCAAAGACTTGAGAGATAGCCCTAAGCTAAGAATAGCTGAAATAGAGCGTAGGAATAGGACAAGTGACGTCATAGGATAGGAGACCAGACAGGAGAGACACTATCGCTATAAATAGCGATAACGGGACACCCTTGTGTCAACAAGGGCATCCAGTACAGATGAGCGGAGTTTCCCAAGAGTCTGGGAAACCGGGTGCATGAAGGAGGACCGAGTAACTCTGGTCAGCACACCCCAGGGCCCAGCACGTAAACCAACAAGCGCACGCTGAGCGAATTGCTGGTGGCTGAACACACCACGCTCAGCGAGGACGGACGGACATCAGACGGCTTAGAGAACAGACGTGTATCCGCTAGGGATACTTTGTGGTGTTATTAAAGGACAGTATAATAGTTATAATAGTCTAGCTTAGCTTCAATAATTATAATGTTTGTATCATCTCCTCATTCCATCTTATCGTCATCACATTCTATGTTTAATACCGTTATGGTATGCCGCTCATGGAGCTATTGTTGATCAGCTCCGAATAAATATGTATCCTTTTTCAAACGATACGAGTTGTTACTTCGTGTAGTGTAAAAGAAGGGAATCCTTGTACGCCTGTCGCAAGTGAGTTGCTGACATAACTAACTAACTAACTAACTAACTAACTAACTAACTAACTAACTAACTAACTAACTAACTAACTAACTAACTACCTACCTACCTACCTACTTACCTAACTAACTAACTAACTAACTAACTAACTAACTAACTAACCATTAAAAAATATAGCCTGGTCGTAGAATACCACATCGAGTTAATTTAAGATAGGAAGCATCTATTGGATCTTTTCCACCAGGACACGCTGGTGTGATGGAAAACGAACTGGCGGATAATTGTGCTGGTTCTGTACAGATAGTTAGGTATTTGTACTCAATAATGTAGATGTGATCAGGACCCGTTGGGACTATACGTATAGTTTTGAAGAACAGAAACACCATTATTGCTTGTAGAGCAATAAGTCACTCCTGTGTGGCAGGAGTGATTAGAGGATCTCTCCGGTACTCAAAACTCCGTGCAAATGCCTGATGGGCACATAATCAGACTTCGTTGGCTGGTGAAGATGAGGACGGGGAACGTATGAGAATGTCCTTAGTACTGTGATGTCGGTTCTTGACTCAGCTCTAGTTATGGAATTGTATAAGAAGCAGTTGTATTGTAGTGGCAGTAATACACGTTCATCATCATCATCATCATCAAGTGCCGTGCCGGCTGACGTAGGCGTTCATGGCTCTCCATAGATCTCGGTCTTTGGTTTTCTGGATCAACTCTGCTGCTGATATTCCTCCATGCCACCGTCTCAATCCATCCAGCATCACTTCTCTTGGTCTACCTCTGCCTCTCTTCCCCTCGATCTTTCCAGTTGTTACGATGTTCTCCAATGCCTCTCTTCTCATCACATGACCGAAGAAAGCTGTTTGTCTCTGTCTTATTGTTGTATATAATGTTCTAGCGCGCGTAATATAAACATTGGTAGAGACATTAGACGCAGACAGTCACAATATATGGGCACGTTATGAGAAGACATAAACTAGAGAACTTGGTGACAACTGGCAACATTTAGGGGAAAAGAACGAGGGGAGGTGGCGGGAGAGAAGTAAATATCTGTAGGGCTTGACCACATGACATGGTCGAGAAAAGAACACAGAGTTGATTTACAGCAATGTAAACATTAAACATTATTTTCAAAACCAACTTATCCCCAGCCCCCCCCCCCCTTTCCACCCACCCTAAATTAGCTATCGATGAGGAGGGATTAGATTATCAACCGTCTGCGTCGTGTGTTCAATCCCTCAGTAAATTGAGTGGTTTGTTTTCTATGGGAGGTGAAATTAAAAACACTAGCTTACACACTGTATGGCGTCTGCCAGGACAAATGGCCTATGTGTTTCCATCAGGATGACCTTCTGGCAAACATCAGCAATTGTACAAATATCGTAATGGTATCTGCCTCTAATTGTTTTCCTGATAACGGAGTCATTCACTTTCTGCCAGTTGTGAACAGATGATTGACCAGTCGTTTCAAACCTGATTCGTTAGGCTCACCAGGCACGAGGAGAGCTATTGCAATTATGTTTGGTTTGTAGAGCACTTTGAATTGCTTTTGTTTCCAAATAATTATTTATGTGGGAAGACTCCTTAACAACTGTTAATTCTGTATCACGGATGCGGACAATCTTTGGGTATATCGCGGTTGTATTTAGGATATCATGTTTTCATTCGCACCCCAGGTTTATATTTGGCATTTTAACAAGATTGGTGGGGATGTCTGCAAAGATGTTACCACACATTACTTAGAAATATATCTATCTCTTCCTATTGTATGAAAGTTCTAACGTCCCCCTGGGACCTGGACCTCTTCCTGATTATTGATAAGGTAATCTGCTCTTGAAAGTGACATGACACAAATAAAGCATTCAAACTATCAAAAATAAATTTATTGAGGTCCTTCCTCAAAATCTGAACCATAGAAAATAGTGGAATGTAGGAGGGTAGTCCTAGATGAGGATATGAGTTAGCCCTGTGAATTTGTCATCATGGACCACCGGTGAATCAATGTCTATGTCAGTATATTCTGGGAGGTCAGACACCATTCATCTGGATTTGTTTTCGGATTCCTTCTTGATGACACAGTAAACTGTGAAATTGCCATCACGTCCTCTACGATCTTTGGAACAGTTTGGTACTCATCTTGGCTTCACATTGGGTATTCTTTACACTAATCGTTTATATATGAAAGCCTGAGTCCAACTGAATCACTCTCAGGACTATGGATTGATTGATTGATTGATTAATTTAGGAACCGACATCACAGCATTCGGGGCATTCCCATAAGCGCTCCGTCCCATCCTCAGAAGCCAGCGAAGAGTTCCAACCCCAATGGTACCAGTAGCAATCTGATTATATGTGCGTCTCGGCTTTCCTCTAAGCGTCGAGCATTGGCCAGATCCCCCCGTCACTCCTCGCTGTCGCATTCTTGCCAGACCATGGTGATCCATTTGCTCCTCCGAGGTGTACACGTGCTCCCACAAGACCGCAACCACGTCTGCCTTATCTTGCATCAATACTCCACCAAGTTTTGCAGAGCCAGCCAATCTGTCTGCCTGTTCATTCCCCAGCACACCAGCATGCCTCGGAGAAAATATCCAGACGATTCTTGCCACCCATGACTTCTGAAGCGAAGCAAGCCACTCTACACGAAGCTTGCCTGTCCTCACCCTACTCAGCATGCTTTCTGAGTCAGTTACAATCACGATGTGTGTGTGTGTGTGTATCGTATTCTCCATCAAGCGGAAAGCTGCACTAACTGCATCCACCTCGATTCTTAAGCTAGATGTTGTGGTATCATATGCCAAGCTCTCCTGCACCAAACGTCGACCATTAGCCTTTGCCAAGAACCTCCAGGCACTTCTACTACCTCTCAACACCGAACCATCTGTGTACATAATCACATCACCCGGGCGAGCATTATCCTGAATTAGTTGCTGGATTTCCACTTCCGTGGCCCCTGCTGACCACTCCCTGCACTCCCGGCTCAATGTGATTATAACTTTGCACAAGTCTGACTGCTCCGCTGGCAATCTGACCCACTCCTCTCCTCGCCAAATGTTCTCCAAGGGGCACACCTGTCTGATCGTATCCTCCGCCTGAGCCATCCATGATTTCTCTCTTATCAGTCGCTGGCCCTTAACTACGTCCAGCGCCTCATGCAACGGGTGATCTGTGTCAGCAGCTACTCTGAGGTATGCCTTCGCCTGTATCACATTGATCCTACCAGCAACAGTCGGCAAATCAAGGATGTAACGCATCTCAGGACTATGGAGTGTATGTCTATACCAAACAACAGATCTATGTCCCAGTAGATACTTATATATTTGAACGAATACGACAGTCACTGGTAAACACTCCCTCATTAAGTAGCTGGGCTTACACATCTCCTGCTTAGCCTGATACATTTCGTTGCATAAATATGATAACACTGGACTCTGGAATATAGAGTGTTTGCCGCTGTCGTGAGGATTCTGGAAACTTTCTTTCTTAAGCCGTCACAGTCTTAACTGTTCAGATTGTATCATCTCAACGACTTGATGATTCGAGCCTGGCAAAATAAACTTGATGATTCATAGTCGAGCATACAACTTTGATGATATTTATCCAAACAAACTTGAGTCATAATTGAACAGACCAGACTGATGATAGTAGACCAAACACATTTGAGGGTGCAGAGATGACCATGCAATTTTGATGATAGTTGACGAAACAAACGTGATTCATTGCTGAACATACCAACTTGATTCTCAGTTGACCAAACAAACTTGATTCTTAGTTGACCTAACAAACTTGATTTTTACCTGACAACACAAACTTGATTCTCAGTTGACCACACAAACTTGATTCTTACCTGACAACACAAACGTGATTCTTAGTTGACCACACAAAAAGGAGTAACCTAAAAAAAAATCTCTAGGATAGTCATCTGACCCAGCCCAGTTTAAAGATGACCTGAGACTCAGCTCTCCTGGTGAGTCTCAGAGATATGGGCATTTTTTAAATTATATATATATATATATATATATATATATATATATATATATATATATATATATATATATATATATATATATATATATGTGTGTGTGTGTGTGTGTGTGTGTGTGTGTGTGTGTTGTAAGTGTCCAACTGGCATCGCTCTTAGACTTGACCATAGCTATGTCACTGACTAATAGAGGGTTGAGACTGGAATAGACCTTCCTGGTAGAGCATTCTGTCGTCTGATTAAGTTCCCTTTTCCTAGTGACAGGTCTTGACATCAGAACAAACTCATCTGTGGCGTTGTCCTCGAGCCTACCATGTCGTCTTTGCTTATTGTACATAGGAGATATTGTGATATATGTGTAGAAAGTAGCGTATGTTTATGTGTCTACTGCCAAATCAAATGATTTGGCCGAGTTTGACACAGCCCGACACGTTTGGCCAAATTGGCAACAACAAAAACCGGCCAGCTCCTTCTGTCCGGGCTAGACAGTCTGAAAGCGATTCATTTCTACATCCAAAGCTGCAGGAGGAAGTTGCAAACGAGACCTAGCGCTTTATTCAAGTTTAGTAATACACAACATTTCTTTAAGGCTACGGTTAACCTATATTTGAAATAGTAGACTAATTATATAGACCAGTGGCAACAATACCACAGCCGATGACCATGATTGCCAGAAATAAAGGATTGTTGTACACCTTATCGCTCATAGAAAACTACACCTGGCTGCAAAAATGTACCAACAAGCAGCGAAATTAAGCATCCTTTAAATTTTCATCGTAGCTTACTTGCCACCTAATATTTGTGAAAGAATACCATGGACAGACAGAAAAATCAACGAACAAGTCCTTCAAGAAACAAATTAAGATAGTAAACTGATTAGAATTATTAAACGTAGAATTAAACTTTTTGGGGCATGTTATGAGAAGAAATGACTTGGAGAACTTGGTAACAACTGGCAAGATCGAAGGGAAGAGACCAAGGGGAAGACCATGAAGTAAATACATGAAACGCTTGGCCACCTGACATGGTCGAGACAGGAACACGGAGTTAATCCACAACTCTGGTGATCGAGTGAGATGGCAAAACAAGACCGCCCATGCTTATCCGTATGGCACATGATAGATGGATGGAATATTTGTGAAAAACTTTAATGAAAGTAAGTTCTGTTTAGCACCGAGCTTTAAAGTTACATAAACCCTAAACAGGGATAAATTGTAGTCACGAACAATGAGACAGAATAAAATAATAACAATGCAAACCACGTATCCAGTGAGGGAGAGCCGTGAAAAGTTGTCGTCACCAGGGAAGGGGGAGAAACCTGACTTTGATAAAAACGACTGCCAGCTGCAAAGACCTGGAGCCGAAGCTTAGTAACAGACATCCCGTCTGTTAAACACCTATTCACTCTAGAAGAATCAGGCCAGTGGCGACTTTCTCAAGTCAGTGATTAATATTTTTAAAGAGCATACTAGCTCATAAATCATACCAACCAGACTCTATAGAACCAGTCATATTCTTATTATAACATCTTCAGGGGCATATACAAAACTCCACTAAACTATGTCGGTGGCTCTCCCGTGGAGATCACTCAGTGTTTTCTTAATAAATTCATGTTATAGATTTAAAATATAAACCAAAAGATTCTGTTGTAATCTTACATAAGAGTAGTATCGTGATTCATAGTGACTGAGCGAAAGGTTGTAACTGTATTAATCGTCTTCCTATCTCCGTGTTATGAGAAAGTGAGAAGACTGGGGGGTCTTTTACTTCCCAGGCATATTGTAGCGGGATATATAGGTCTAAGCTCTGCGTTATAATACTGTTGTTCGCTTTACTTCCATATCCTGGTCACTGTTAGAATACTAGATAACGTATGGGGCCTTACATTTTAATACAGCCTAGATTTACGAGCCAATTCGATCTTGTTTCGGCAGTGAATAGTCTTTCTTTTTCTGAAATTCTACTTGTCGCCTACTTGGTGTGAAATAGTCAGCGCTACGCTACATCATCAAAAACATATGGTGTACATTCCCAAACCATTTGACACTGTCAATTTAGATAATTCTTCTCATGTCGATGTATGTTCATCTGTGTTTATTTCCCCCAGGAACCATAATATTATATGTTGGAACCGGACATAAATTATCATCTCCTAAGGTAGAGTATATGTGTAGATGTAGAAAACACTATTATAGGAAAAGCGGATACCTAAGACTTTCGATATTACATTACTTAATGGTTAGAAAGGTGGTTCCCTTAAGCCTGGTTGTGACTTGTCATCTTACTAAAGTATGGTTATACATTCCCTCGCCTAGGAAGATATAATAATTGTTTATGTAATCACGTTATAAGTATCACTCGGATTCCCACAGCCTCTTATAGTTGGATGTAGTAATTGTATTGCTGAATTGCTCCTGGAAGAGATATTGAGTGCAAAGAACTTCATCATAGCACTGGATGATTATAGACTCTTCGTTCTTTCGAACTGTCTCGAGTAGGGATTTAAATTAAAGTGTTACCAATAATAAAATTCATGGTGTAGATTTCCAGGCCCCTAAGAGATGACTGTTAATGGATTCGTTCAATTAAATCCGCTGAAATACGCTTAACTCAAATACAATTCCCAGTTGTTTACTGGCTAAAACCCGTTTAGCAGAACGATGTGTTACGTGCGTAACCTTGACTTTACACGGCGCAGTTGAGCGGTCTCATTTTGGTCTCGCTCTAGAATCGCCTCACTATAAAAACAAGAATTTTAATTCAATTAAGATAAATTCAGTTACCTTCATTGTGAGAATAAGACATTTTATCCTTGAAGACCGAATTAGATCGCCATCTGTTTAATTATATATGAGCGTTAAACACCTCGGCTCCATGAGGTTGATGTCCTCTCAACAAAGTGACTGGTTCCGTACCCTTGCCAGACGTGCGTGTAAGTCAATTTATGTTCTCTTAAAAGTTCTCTCGGCGTTTTTGCGGAACAAGTGAGACGTTGTGTTTTCAAGCCCAAAAGTAGACTTTTAGACCCCAATTTACTGACTTCGTGAGAAGATGTGAATTCTTCTCTCATAAATGTATGTTTGGCCGCAACAAAGAAGAATCCCTTCGAGCCTCATTTGCATCGGTCCTGCAATCATTTTCCGGTTTAGTGTTCGGTGGACTGCTAGACCGATCGATGGATGTTTTTTTAGTTTTGGGCCCGTAGGGCCCTCACTGTCGTCGACAGTGTGTGTGTGTGTGTATATATATATATATATATATATATATATATATATATATATATATATATATATATATATATATAAAAGAGACTTATGTGGGTGTGTGTGTCCTTTATGCGCTCGCGAACGGTCCATCCGATTGAGATGAAATTTTCTGCACGTCTTCCTCTCATTCCAGCACTGCCAACTGTCATAGTTTTGTTTCTTCTTCTTCCTCCTCCTCCCTCCTCCCCCTCCCTAAATACCTACGTAAATATATGATGATGATGATGATGAAAGAATCCCCGAACCACAACGCTAGGAAAAGCGAAGAAAATGACGTGACTACACATAATCGTCACACGGCAATCATCATCATCATCAAGTGCCGTGCCGGCTGGCGTAGGCATTCATGGCTCTCCATAGATCTCGGTCTTTGGTTTTCTGGATCAACTCTGCTGCTGATATTCCTCCATGCCACGGCAATATCAATAACAATTCATCTTTTTATGTGTAAGGAAGTTATCTACAGTCATGTAGAAGGGAAGAACAATCAATGGAAAGACAGAAATCAAAGAACCTAGACGAGTATGAATTCGGAATGGCGAACTCCCTCCTCCTCTCTTCTCCTCCTCCCTCCTCCTCCCTCCACACCCCTCCTCCTCTCTCCTCCTCCTCCCTCCTCCTCCTCCCTCCTCCTCCTGTTCCTCCTCCCTCTACCTCCTCCCCCTCCTCCTCCTCTCTCCTCCCTCTCCCTCCTCCTTCTCCCTTTTCCTCTCCCCTCCTCCTCCATCCTCATCCCTCCTACTCCTTCCTCTTTCTCCCTCCTCCTCCTTCTCCCTCCTTCTCCCTCTTCCTCCTCCATCCTACTCCCTCCTCCTCCTCCCTCCTCCACCTCCCTCTACCTCCTCCCTCCACCCTCCTCCTCCTCCCTTCTCCTCCTCCTCTTCCTCCTCCCTTTCCTTCCTCCTCCTCCCTCTACCTCCTCCTCCCTCTACCTCCTTCCTCCACCCTCCTCCTCCTCCCTCCTCCTCTTCCCTCCTCCTCTTCCACCTCCCTTTCCTTCCTCCCCTCCTCATTCTCCCTCCTCCTCCCTCCTTCCTCTTCCTCCCCCTCCTCCTCCTTCCTCCTTCTCCCTCCGCCTCCTCCCTTCTCCCCCTCCCTCCCCTCCCCTCCCTCCTTCCCTCCTCTATCCTCCTCCCTTCTCCTCCTCTCCTCCCTCCTCCTCCTCCTCCCCTCCTCCTTCCTCCTACCCTCTTCGTCTTCCCATCCCCCTCCTCCCTCTCCATGCTCTTCCTCCTCCATCCTCCTCCTCCCTCTTCCTCCTCTTCTTCCCTCTTCCTGCTCCTTCCTCCTCCTCCTCCTCCCTCTTCCCTCCTCCTCCTAGCTCCTCCCTCCTCCTCTCTCCTCCTCCCTCCTCCCTTTTCCTCCCCTCCTCCCTCCTCGCTCAACATCCTCCCTCTTCTCCCTCCTCCCCTCCTTCCTCCACATCCCTCCTCCATC
>OY992892.1:37475899-37488399 GCA_963921405.1 Cepaea hortensis | reverse complement strand
ACCCCAAATGATAACTGATAACTGATAATCATCATTAACTTCTCTTGTTCTTGTTCTTCTTCTTCTCCTCTTCGTCCTCTCCCCCCTTCCTCCTTGTCCTTCTTTTCTCATCCTCATCCCACTCTTCTCCTTCTTCTTTCTTCCTTCGTCGTCTTCTTTCTTCATTCTTTCTTCTTCTGCTTCTGCGTCCATTCTTATTCACAGAAATGAAAAAGAAAATTCAGACAAGCATACCATCGACCGTAATCAAAACCAATTGTTATCCCTCTTTCAAAGCGAACCAGCCAGTCAGGTACCCTCTCCACATTGAAGGTTGGCTGCTAAGGATCTTTAATACTCTGTGTCTCTTGCCCTAGTTGTGTATTCTGACAGATTATGCAATCAAGTCAGTTATGTGTATAAGCGAAAATCTAACCAATCTAGGCATTGATATATTTATACAAAAGTCTAGACAATCAAGACAGTGATATATATATATATATATATATATATATATGCGAATGACTACACAATAGAGATGGTTAGGTGTATTCATTACTAAAGCTTAGATATTCAAGACGGGTAGACGTTTATATGCTAAAGTCTGGACAATGAAGTTGGTTAGGTGTGTTTATAGGAAAGTCTGGACAATCACAACGGTTAGATGTGTTTATAGGAAAGTCTGAACAATCACAACGGTTAGATGTGTTTATACGAAAGTCTGGACAATCATAACGGTTAGGTGTGTTTATAGGAAAGTCTGGACAATCATAACGGTTAGGTGTGTTTATAGGAAAGTCTGGACAATCACACCGGTTAGGTGTGTTTATACGAAAGTCTGGACAATCACAACGGTTAGGTGTGTTTATAGGAAAGTCTGGACAATCACAACGGTTAGATGTGTTTATAGGAAAGTCTGGACAATCACAACGGTTAGGTGTGTTTATAGGAAAGTCTGGACAATCACAACGGTTAGATGTGTTTATAGGAAAGTCTGGGCAGTCACAACGGTTAGATGTATTTATACAAAAGTATGCGGTTTGGCATACAAGCATGCAACCAGGTCATGATACTACTTGGTGTATACGAAGAGGTGGAATTAGGGAGTCTCCGTGACGAAGTGGTTACAACACCTGTCTAGTGTTCCAAAGGGTTGTTGGTTCGATTCCGGGCTTCGTCGTTTTGGTTCAGGTGTGCAATTTTCTGGGAGAGTCCTTTGGATTGTCGTTGGAGTTTGGAGTTCGTGCTTTTTGCGACGGTTTCGGCAGGCGGAAGAGACCAGTCGGTATTGGATAAAACCAGGCGCAATGAAGAGAATCCTCTTACCTTTCAAGGCATTTTTATGTGGTGGAATTAAGCCCGTAAACAGCATCGTGACCCGAAACTGTAATACTTTGCCTTAATGAAGGTGAAAGTAGTTTAGAAAAAAAAAGATTTGTGAAGGGAGGCATTTGTACCTGGAAAAATACTGCATGAGTCGACCAGCACGAAGGACAAAAAAATATTGAAGATACCTTGGGCATCAACATGCACCGGGCATGAAAATTGGTAATGAACCGATAATCTTTTCAGTGGGTCTTTGTCGTGAGCCTATAGTAGGTCATGGAATAGTTAACCGAGAGAATACAGGGCTTCGCGCAACTCAGCGTGAATGTATAGATGTCACGAAGACGACAAGGCAAATTGTAAGCGAGGGGACATCGTCTCCTCGAGGCAGTCAGTTGGACGAGAGCCATGGTCAAGTCAGGACATGGTTCTTTGTTGCAGGAGCACGGCCACAAATTGTGCTGCTACGAACATGTTTTTAGGAGTTGTGTTAATTCGTGGCGTTGAGAAATTGTGCTAGTATGAATGAAGTGTATTTCGTGGTTAGTTGCGTGAAGCCCTGTATTATCTCGGTTCACTATTCCATGACCGACTATAGGCTCAAGGCTCAAGGAGAGCGACGTTTTACAAAAGACATAATAATATGAATAACAACATGACTATGGGCCTTAAAAGCAAATGAAGACAAAGGAGGTGAGAAAGGGACTCAAAGGGAATTAATGTATTGAATGAATCAATTTATGTGAAAGGTAAACATTCATTTTAACTACATATTTAAATGTTTAGGTACCGGCGAAATACCGAACAATAGCAGAATTAGTTGTGAATGAGCAGCAATATGCCACAACATTCAAGACAACAACGCAGATACGAGGACGTGTGGTAGTCATGGTAACTAATCTGCTCGATAACAATTCATTTCTGCAGTGTTTGGAGTCCGAGTTCGTCGACATCATTAAAACACAGAAGGACTATAGCAAACATTTCACTGTAGACGACACCGACAAACAGACTGTCAAGAGGGAGGTTCATGGCATCTGTAAGTTTCAGTACGGGGTTGAGCAGCAAGTCCACGTCTACGAGATTCCGTTAGAGCAGTTACCGGCCTTTCACGAAAACTAGACGCCTACTCTGAATGTGTATCAAGGCATTCCGGGCAAAGGTATTCACTATTTGTAAAGTGGCATCATACTGCTTATATGGGGTTGCCAGATGTTGTCACTGAGAAACCAGGACTTTCTCTTAGAAGCAAAGATGTTACATTAATAAATGTTGTCACTCATCGTCATCATCATCACGTGTTTTGTCCACTGGCGTAGGCGGTCATGCCCCTCCACAGATCTGTGTTCTTGGTGTTCCTGATCAACTCTATTCACTATACTCCTGTACGCCACCGCCGTGCATAATTTCTCTCGGTCTGCATCTACCTCTGCCTCTTCTCCCACCGATCTGTCCAGTCCATGTTTCCCAATGCCTCTCTTCTCATTATAATATCACAGAATATTAATTGTGTCTTTCTTATACTGGGTGTTTGTAAAGTTTCACTACACTTTGTATGTAGAACAAATTTAAAAAATAATGAATTTCATGATGTCATTAAAAAATGCGCTCCACAGTCCATCGTGATGCAATATGCAGCGAATAGCTGTCGTCTCTTGGAGTAATTCTTTGCACTCCAAACAGAATGGTGCTATCAACGGAAGAAATGTTTTTCAAATGTGTTCTACATACAAAGTGTAGTGAGACTTTACAAACCTCTGTAGTTGTATAATAATGTTATACTTTCACTAGACTCTGTTAGTCATTCTGGCAGTTCAAGGTATTTGCAACAATCGTCTCAGAAACCTCTTTCCGTTGTTTCAAAGATCTTCCTTGCTATCATTTATATGAAAGTCTATTCATTCAGGTTCTGTCATTCACTGTCCTATTGCAAATAAGGTTCTAAATAAAATGTCAGTACTTTGACATTCGATGATAGTGACTTGTTGCATAAGATATTTCGTTTTTCATGTTGTTAAATGCAGCTTTTGCTTGAAAAATTGTTATTCTCATTTCTGCTGCAATTTAAACAGTTCTACCAACTGAAAATTGAGAAACTAGTCGATTTAATTAAATTATTTATTTGACAAAAAAAAAAAAAAAAAAAAAGATATAACATTGCTTCCCAAGTGCATTTTTTCGAGGACTGTAAATTATTCTATAAAGTAAAGTTTCTGGTCCGAAAACCCGGAAAGTCTGGCAAGGTTGATTAATTTTGGAAGTGGAAGCCAATTCAATTGTAATGTTGTTTTCGAGAAGAAAGCTCAGTAACATTTGAACTTGAATGTGGTATGAGTTACCTTATTTGTTTGTATTGTTTAATTGTGTTTTTGGTTAAGTTACGTAATACAATAACGATGACTTGATTGTTTGGTCAGTTGATTAGATGTTAATCTGGAGGACTGTGAGGTATGGCTCTTAAATCATTGTCGAGAGGCCAGTATTTGGCGGACGATATTTCCAAGCGTTCAAAATGGAACAACATCTACTGAACTTTTTGTTTCATTTAGCGCTGTTTATACTTTTTGAATACCTTCTTTATTGCGACTTATGATCACATACTATTTTGAAAACCATGGAAATAATTAACTAAATTATATATTAAATGTGTGGAGGGAGTTTTATATGATGATGATAAACATCAAGTATTTAACTCCGATACCATATTGATTAGCTTAACGCTTCGGTTACAACAATGTTATATCATATTGATGCAATCAATCCCTACACTGGCAATAAGTTGGGCTTGAAATATAACTTCTTGTTAAGAAAGCATTGGCAAACTACTGAATGTAAAATAGTAAATCTTAGTAATCAACCTGGGCGTGATGTTGATCTCTGTGTCCTGCAAGCGACCTGCAACATTTGTTGTACTTTTTATTTTACAACTACACCAGTGACAGCCAGTAGCCATGTCTTACTATTTATTTTACAACCACACCAGTGACAGCCAATAGACATGTCTTCCATTATTGTTCCTTCTAAATACGTGGGACATTTAATACAAACTACATATTTGAGTTTTCGAGACATTATATTATTTATGTTCCCGTTTTCGTTGAAGGTCAGATCTGGTCATATGTCAGTATTTGTAAACATATATTAAACACATGGGACCAGCACGGTTTTCCAGTACGCCAGAATTGTGAAAGAGGGACCTTTACTTATGTCACATTCAGGAACTTATCTATTCGCCACACAGTCAGGAATTATATGGGAAATAACTGTTGAATACAAATAACGCTGTCTGAAGTTATGTACCATAATTTTCACGTCACTGAGTTCTAAATAAATTTGTATTCCCATCCAGATTTTGCCGGTCTCCCTGGCGAAGGTAACAACGACTTTTTCCGTAATCCCGTATATCCACGTAGGGAACACAGCTCCACGAGATTCGATAGCGGATCGCGTCACATTGGTTACTAACGGGGGTATGTGAGCCGGTCGCTCAGGAAGCAGTGGCAAACTACTGAGCGTAATCTTGCCAAGAATATCAACAGTAGCTGAAAAATGCTGCTGTTGACTGCAACATCCTGTAAGGGATATGCAATTTTTTTTTTAAAATGCAGATTTTAGAGCCTATTCAATGTCAAGCACGTACAATATTATAATATTTTATTTTCAGCCTCTTTAGTGATTCTCTCCCCACTCCCCCACTCCACCCTGGATCACTGTTACACGCTTTTGAGTCGTCATTGGTATACTGTGCTATAGTCTGGTTACTTTTTTCTGCCCCAATATAAAATTCTATATCTCAGTAACCAACTGAGGGAAAATGATGAGATTTAGCATATAACCTTATCATTATGTCCACCCAACAAAAACAATTTTGTTCTGGAGATTGCACAGCAGATTTCAAAGTTTGTTTATATGCAGTACATAATTTACGGGTCAGAGATGAAGTGCACATTATTAGATGTATTACGTCTTCACACAGAAACATTAGCGTTGAATAGTTAATTTTATCGTAGGACATGGGATTGGCCTTATGACAAGAGCCTCGCGTAGTGGAACGGGGCATTACTGTAAAACAAGTTTGTTAGCGATAAATCACTAGTTTTTCACCAAAACACCAAAGAAATGTCACCGCTTTCCATGATTTAAGTTGCTTTTGGACCTATCAAAGACATATTTCTTGGGTGGGAGTAAATATAAGACGGCAGGAAAATGTTTATAATGGTGCAACAGATAGTTTTCAAAATAATTGAGCGTGAATCAAGGCATTCATTTCTGGACAGACTATAGTCATAAATGTTTACAAACCAATGGTCACATCGGAGAGCGATTGGTCAATATCACACTGGCCCACCCTTACCACTTTAGACATTTCTTACTATGCATCGTGGGCTGGGCCGACCTAGGGGACCAAGTCAATTGTACAATTAGGTCTTGTGTTAACTGCATGCTATGTTAATTACTATTTGTAACTATACATAATATGCTTAATTTTTTATTCTGTTTGAAAATCAGTTTTAAACACAAGATATAATCAAATAAATACATTATATCATAATTACGATCTTAACTTACCTACTGGTTATATCGTGTCTATGAGCAGCAGCGTGTATGAAATCGTAAAATAAATAAATAAATACATTAATTAATTAATTAATTAATTAATTAATTAATTAATTAATAATAATAATAATAATAATAATAATAATAATAATAAATTTGGCCCGAAGCGGGAAGATGCTGTGGGTCTGTAATGTGAGAGGACCATCACATGTTGTAAGCCTGTCTGCACGGAGGGATGTGTGACCAGTCTTCCCAGGTCAACGCAAGTGTCGAAACCTTTGTCAGAACGCGCTGACATTAACAGCGCAGTACACCATTCTATGTAGAAAAAAACCTTCCTTCCTTCCTTCCTTCCTTCCTTCCTTCCTTCCTTCCTTCCTTCTTTTTTACTTTGTCCTTTTTTTCTTCTTTTCCCTCTTCTCCTTCTCTTTCTCTCTTCTTCTTCTTCTTCTTCTTCTTCTTCTTCTTCTTCTTCTTCTTCTTCTTCTTCTTCTTCTTCTTCTTCTTCTTCTTCTTCTTCTTCTTCTTCTTCTTCTTCTTCTTCTTCTTCTTCTTCTTCTTCTTCTTCTTCTTCTTCTTCTTCTTCTTCTTCTTCTTCTTCTTCTTCTTCTTCTTCTTCTTCTTCTTCTTCTTCTTCTTCCTCTTCTTCTTCGCCTCCGCATCCTCTTCCTTTTTCGTCGTCTTCTTTTGGCAGACAGACAGCGGCGATACTGATCGTTCAATCCGCTCGATCGTCTGATTCTTGTATGAAGTCGCTAATGCGAGTATAATTAATTGCTGCCCAGCCGTTTAAGTTTCCTACACACATATGTCTCTGTCTTCCTCTTCCTCTCTAGCTTAGTATGTTCCCCACATAAGGCTAATTGTTGTACTCCACTTCTTGTACTGAAATGTCGCAGCCATTCACCGTGTGCCCATGGTTGTGATAAACAGGAGTGGTGGTGTCATCTTTAAGAGGTTCCGCTGGTAACGACAAGAGCACAGTCAGATGTGGGTGCCCCTCCTGTACTCGCTATGTATGTACTGTTCTGGTGCTTGTTCTCTGCTGTCACATATGACTGTTTGAGGGATCAGTCAGTCCTCCGTTGTGGTGATGACGACTGTGGAGGTGATGTTATTCTTGCCTGTGATCCTCTCAGCACTGGTAGTACTTAGCGTCGACTCGACATTTCACTCGACAGCCTCTACCTGATATGATCGTTGGAGAGATGGGTCTTGACTCGTTTGATGACCCATCTTTTCATATTGCTGTGTTGAGTGGCTTCTACTGTGATGCCTCAGGAAAGCCTGATGTCGGCTTTCGTCGTTCTGTGTTGAGTGGCATCTACTGTGATGCCGCGGGTAAGCCTGATGTCGGCTTTCGTCGTTCTGTGTTGAATGGCATCTACTGTGATGCCGCGGGGAAGCCTGATGTCGGCTTTCATCGTGCCGTGTTGAGTGGCTTCTACTGTGCTGCCGCGGGTAATCTTGATGTCGGCTTTTTCATGTTGTGCTATCTTCTGCATTAGTGTGGTGGTCTTGGAGTTTTTGTTGATGGAGACCACTATTCCATCGGGTGTCTTGTCCGGTGAAGTCCTCAATTGTTGTTTCCTCCTGTGTGGAGGACTTTGGTGATCTTGGCTGCATCTCACTGGTGTTGTTGTAGACTTCCCGGCTGCTGCTGGCTTTAGTTGTAGTCTCTCCAGCGACGGGAATGGCTTCAGCTTAAGTAGGAGTAGGACTGCTGTGTGTAGAAATGGGCTCAATAATGGCGGCGCCCTTCCTCACCTCTACCTTCTTGGCGGCTGCATATACTTCATGTCTTTTCGCAACGTTGTTAGTGCGAGCCTTCCTCTGCACTCTCAGATTGTGATCTGCTTCTTGATAGAGCAAGCGGGTCAATGAGTTCATTTCTAAGAACACCCGTTCTTATAGATCTGGTGTGCTGATACTGGAGTAGGGGGTTCAATCGACTTGGGGACGTAAATAATAAGTACCTCTTAAGTCGGAGTTGGTTCCCCTGATGGCGAGGGACACTCATAATTAGGAAAGATAATCAGCATGCGAAAATCAGTCCAGTGCTACTATAAGTAGTGTGTATGGACTATGCTTGAGTTTTAAAAAAAAAAAACAAACAAACAAACAAACAAAAAATCTCTTGTCCAGTTCGGCAGATGTACTGTTTAATCAAACATTGGGTCGCTTTGTTGCTTTCTACATCTCAGAAGATGTCTAAGAGATGAATAATTATAGTTCCTGTGGCAGGTGGTTACGTATGCATCTTCTCTGTCCTTTTGCACGATTCTTACTGCTAAAGGCGAAATGGATTCCACAAGTCTTAGTCGCACGCGGTTATCAATTTGTGTTTCTTCATGCAACCGGGAATCGTTAATACAACGCCTGCCATAGTTAACGTGCAGAGCATTTCCTGGCACCCATGTTAAGCGGGGTAGGGGTATCCCCTATCAAAGGAGAAATAAGGTGTCATCAGGCGAACCCACTTCTGAGGTACTTGTAATTTACATCTTAAAGTCAAGGACGAGAAGTCACATTTTAGTCTAACTGCCCGGTGTAGGACTGAACCCCTTACCTCGGCATCAGCACACCGGAAATTTTTAGAGTGAGCGCTCTCATCCATTTATGCAGACTTTTTGACAAAAATGAATGAATTAAAGGCCTGCCATTATAGATCTGAGTGAAAATGATGTGTCAACACGCTTACGTCCCTTTAGGATAATTTGATATTTTAAAAACAAAAACGAAAAAGAACTTTGCTGGAACCTTAAATCCTTATTTCCCTAACTTTTTTGGGTCGGGGGCCTGCATTTTTGAGATATATAAGTCCCTGCTTCGTTTATAAATCCGAAAAACCTCACAATCAACAATCCTTAAAGGTACCGCTTTCCTCATACAAACATGCAAATGATGATAATGATGATGATGATGTCTATATTTATGACGAAGAGGAAAAGGATGATGATAGAGAGGCTCATGATAATACGAATCATTATGAAGTGCCAACTTTGACATAATAAGACTTTACACCACTATATCCTGCCTTGTGATTCATACTTGATACCACCAAGTAACCTCTGAAAATTGTCTACCTACATGTAACAGTGTCCATTCTTCTCCATGTTTTCCTTCAACTCATCATTAACAAGGGACAGTGTCTCTTTATGTGGCTAAAGTATTTTACTTGTTTGCAATTGTTCACATTTAATACTGCTTTCTTCATTTCAGTTTCCTGGCTTTCGTGGCTAAATATTCCTATTTCTCAATCAAATTAAGTTCCTCCTCCCCCTCCTTCTCCTCCTCCCCTCCTCCTCCTCCTCATCCTTCTTCTTCTTCTTCTTCTTCTTCTTCTTCTTCTTCTTCTTCTTCTTCTTCTTCTTCTTCTTCTTCTTCTTCTTCTTCTTCTTCTTCTTCTTCTTCTTCTTCTTCTTCTTCTTCTTCTTCTTCTTCTTCTTCTTCTTCTTCTTCTTCTTCTTCTTCTTCTTCTTCTTCTTCTTCTTCTTCTTCTTCTTCTTCTTCTTCTTCTTCTTCTTCTTCTTCTTCTTCTTCTTCTTCTTCTTCTTCTTCTTCTTTTTCTTCTTCTTCTTCTTCTTATAATGCTGATAGTTGTGTTGCCTCTGTGTTATCTAATATTCCAACTCCCACATTTTCTCCTTCAACATTAAAAAGCAAAAAATTGAAATTCTGCAGTAGGGGGGTCACTAAATATGCCCAGATTCGTGCGATTGCTGCAATGTCAAAAATAAGAATGTCATGTCTGGCTGAAGAAGGACGTGCGATTGCTGCAATGTCAAAAATAAGGATGTCATGTCTGGCTGAAGGACATTAAATAACCCTGACGAGAACAAAACTGTCTTGTAAGAGACAAATATCCTCATGTTAATTATCTGACAAATAAACCTCAATCTCAAAGTGACAATATCAAATCTGCGGTGTCGGGATAAAATATGAATACGAACCACGACACAAAGAGGATGTAATAGAATTAATGTTACGACACAATAGACACATTGTCAATGAGATTGAGAACAGCAGGATCTGAATCCAAGGATGCGCTTCAGTTGTCAACAACTGAGTTAACAAATTGCGACATATCAATCAAACCAGTTTTATATGAAGATGATATTCCGGTGAGATTGTTGTTGTCTATCTGCCAGTTTGGCTCTATCTTAGTCAGTTTCCGATTGACCAGCCTCGTTTTATTTTTTTTATTTTTTTTTGTTTTTAACGGACATGTCTAGGCATGTTTTCTCTGTTATACGAAACTTGTATATGATTCTAACATGGACGTAGAATTGTAAGCTTGTTTGTTACGTCTGTTATATTCTCGCGAGGGCACAGTTTATACTGTATTATGTCGTTACATTGCTGCAGTATAGGAAGCACCACAATCTACCTTGTGTGTTTGCTAGATCCTTGTAGGATTACATAACCTGTCATGTATGTGTGATTGCTACATCTCTGTAGATTATATAACCTACCGTGAATGTGTGATTGCTACATATTTATGGGATTATGTAAACTACCATATATGTGTGATTGTTACATCTCTGTAGATTATATAACCTACCGTGAATGTGTGATTGTTACATCTCTGTAGATTATATAACCTACCGTGAATGTGTGATTGTTACATCTCTGTAGATTATATAACCTACCGTGAATGTGTGATTGTTACATCTCTGTAGATTATATAACCTACCGTGAATGTGTGATTGCTACATATTTATGGGATTATGTAAACTACCATATATGTGTGATTGTTACATCTCTGTAGATTATATAACCTACCGTGAATGTGTGATTGTTACATCTCTGTAGATTATATAACCTACCGTGAATGTGTGATTGTTACATCTCTGTAGATTATATAACCTACCGTGAATGTGTGATTGTTACATCTCTGTAGATTATATAACCTACCGTGAATGTGTGATTGCTACATATTTATGGGATTATGTAAACTACCATATATGTGTGGTTGCTACATCTTTGTGGGATTACATAAAGTACCCTTTATGTGTGATTGCTACATCTCTTTATGTGTGATTGTTACATCTCTGTAGATTATATAACCTACCGTGAATGTGTGATTGTTACATCTCTGTAGATTATATACCCTACCGTGAATGTGTGATTGCTACATATTTATGGGATTATGTAAACTACCATATATGTGTGATTGTTACATCTCTGTAGATTATATAACCTACCGTGAATGTGTGATTGTTACATCTCTGTAGATTATATAACCTACCGGGTATGTGTGATTGTTACATCTCTGTAGATTATATAACCTACCGTGAATGTGTGTTTGCTACATCTCTGTAGATTATATAACCTACCGTGAATGTGTGATTGTTACATCTCTGTAGATTATATAACCTACCGTGAATGTGTGATTGTTACATCTCTGTAGATTATATAACCTACCGTGAATGTGTGTTTGCTACATCTCTGTAGATTATATAACCTACTGTGTATGTGTGATTGTTACATCTCTGTAGATTATATACCTACCGGGTAGGTGTGATTGTTAATCTTTGTAGATTATATAACCTACCGTGAATGTGTGTTTGCTACATCTCTGTAGATTATATAACCTACCGTGAATGTGTGATTGTTACATCTCTGTAGATTATATAACCCACCGGGTATGTGTGATTGTTACATCTCTGTAGATTATATAACCTACCGGGTATGTGTGATTGTTACATCTCTGTAGATTATATAACCTACCGTGTATGTGTGATTGTTACATCTCTGTAGATTATATAACCTACCGTGAATGTGTGTTTGCTACATCTCTGTAGATTATATAACCTACAATGAATTTGTGATTGTTACATCTCTGTAGATTATATAACCTACCGGGTATGTGTGATTGTTACATCTCTGTAGATTATATAACCTACCGTGTATGTCTGATTGTTACATCTCTGTAGATTATATAACCTGCCGTGTATGTGTGATTGTTACATCTCTGTAGATTATATAACCTACCGTGTATGCGTGATTGTTACATCTCTGTAGATTATATAACCTACCGCGTATGTCTGATTGTTACATCTCTGTAGATTATATAACCTACCGTGTATGTCTGATTGTTACATCTCTGTAGATTATATAACCTACCGTGTATGTGTGATTGTTACATCTCTGTAGATTATATAGCCTACCGTGTATGTGTGATTGTTACATCTCTGTAGATTATGTAACCTACCGTGTATGCGTGATTGTTACATCTCGGTAGATTATATAACCTACCGGGTATGCGTGATTGTTACATCTCTGTAGATTATATAACCTACCGGGTATGTGTGATTGTTACATCTCTGTAGATTATATAACCTACCGTGTATGTCTGATTGTTACATCTCTGTAGATTATATAACCTGCCGTGTATGTGTGATTGTTACATCTCTGTAGATTATATAACCTACCGTGTATGCGTGATTGTTACATCTCTGTAGATTATATAACCTACCGCGTATGTCTGATTGTTACATCTCTGTAGATTATATAACCTACCGTGTATGTCTGATTGTTACATCTCTGTAGATTATATAACCTACCGTGTATGTGTGATTGTTACATCTCTGTAGATTATATAGCCTACCGTGTATGTGTGATTGTTACATCTC
>OY992892.1:37005899-37470899 GCA_963921405.1 Cepaea hortensis | reverse complement strand
TTTATATGCTTGGTGATTTCAATGCTCGTGTGAGCAAGGACTCGAGTTCATGGCCAGTGTGCCTTGGAAAATATAACATCGGTCGCATGAATGAAAATGGGCAAAAGCTGTTGGAGCATCGCACCTGAAATGACCTATGTATTGCAAACTCTTTCTTTAAAACAAAGGAGCTGCATAAAGTCACACAGAAACATCCAAGATCCGGCCATTGGCATCAGCTGGACTTCATCATCACACGGAGACAACATCTGAACCAAACATCATTAACTCGAAGTTACCACAGTGCTGACTGTGACGATCCTGATAAGTGCTTTGAGTTCCAACAGCAACTTGAAGACGCTTTCACTGATACATCAGAAATGTGTACAGCAAGTGAAAAGTGGGATAAACGTAAGGAAACTCTTTATAAAACAGCGGTAGGGGTTTACAGCACTATGGATCATAAGAGGCAGGATTGTTTTGCGGCAAATAGCCGGACACTGCAGCCCTTGATTGATAAAAAGCAGAAAGCTCTCTTAAGAAACAAGGAAAGAACAATGCGTAAGACTCTCAGTGAGCTGAAGCAAGCTAGGAATGATATGCAAAAGGCTTCCAGGCAGTGTGCAAATGACTATTGGATTAAGTTATGTGAGTCCATTCAAAATGCAAGTGATAAGGGAAACATCAGAAGCATGTATGAAGGGATTTAAAAAAAAAGCCTGTGTTCCAATGATCAAAAGACGTGCACAACTGAAAACCTTGACTGGAGAAATCATCACTGATAAGAAACAGCAGATGGATAGATGGGTAGAGGACTATATGGAGCTTTACTCAAGTGAGACCAAATTAGCGGATGATGCCCTCAAGATGCCCTGCCAACTCTTGACCACCTGGACACGCTTCCCACCATAACAGAAGTTAAGTGTGCTATAAATGAACCTGCATCTGACAAGGCTCCAGGTAATTATGGGATTCCAATAGAGGTTATCAGGAGTGGGCAAAACACACTCACTCTACAGATCCACCAGCTAATAGAGCTATGCTGGCGAGAAGGACAAGTCCCACAGGATTTCAAAGATTCAAACATCATAACATTGTACAAGAACAAGGGCGATCGGAGCGACTGTAACAACTATAGGGGTAAATCACTTATGTGTATTGTTGGGAAAGTATTTGCCAGAATTGTTCTGCACAGACTTCAAGTCCTGGGAGATCAAGTCTACCTCGAATCACAGTGCGGCTTCCGACAGGACCGGTCTACCACTGATAAGATATTCTCACTGCGACAAATGCAAGTCAAATTCCGTGAACAGAATCAACCACTGTTTATTGCCTTCATCTTCCTCACAAGGGCATTTGATTTGGTCAGTCGTGAGGGTCTGTTGAAGGCACTAAAGAAGATTGGCTGCCCACCAACTCTTCTGTCCATTGAGGAATCGTCCAACACAGGCATGAAGGGTATAATCAAGTTTGATGGTGCAACTTCAGAAGAGTTTGAAATCAAGAGTGGAGTTAAGCACGGTTGTGTACTAGCTCCCACCCTCTTTGGAGTATACCTTTCACTTCTACTGAAATATGCCTTTCGTGATCAGGATGGTGGTATATACATTCACTCACGTTCAGATGGTGGCCTCTACAATGCTCAGAGATTGAAGGCCAAGTCCAAAATTAGGAGGGTACTGATCAGAGAGTTGCTTTTTGCAGATGATGCTGCAGTTACGACCCACTCTGAGGAAGAATTACAACATCTACTACCTGCATTCTCCAATGCTTGTTCTAAATTTGGTTTATCAACTTGCAAAATGAAGACACAGTTTATGTCACAAGGTGCACATGGGGTACCATCAATCTTTATTGACGACGCCGAACTAGAGATAGTAGACCATTTTACATATCTAGTATCAGGGGTAAATAGCAAATTATCACTGGATCAAGAAATCAACATCAGGATTGTTATGGCAGCAACAGCAATGAACAGATTAAGAAAAAGAGTTTGAGAGAACAGGAAGCTTACAGCCAAAACAAAAGTCATTGTCTATCAAGCCTGTATCCTTAGTACTCTTCTTTATGGCTGTGAAGCCTGGACAACTTACTCACACCAAGAGAAACGTTTAAACAGCTATCATATGCGGTGTCTGCTCTGCGAAGAATATTGGGTATTAAGTGGCAAGACAAGATCACAAATACTGAAGTATTGGAAAGATAAGGTTGTGTGACGGTATATTCCATGCTCAGTCTTCGTAGACTTAAATTGGTAGGACACGTTAGGAGGATGGATGATGGTAGAATACCAAAGGAGATCTTTTTGTGGTGAATTACAGATGGGTAAGAGATCTCAGGGTCGGCCTCTACTACGATACAAAGATGTGTATAAGCGGGTAATGATTGATACAGGCATTGATAATGCACATTGGGAGCAAGTCGCCGCTGAACGTATTGCGTGGAGGGCAAATATCAGAAATGGAATAAAGACAAAGGAGAAAATTATTGCAGATAAGTCACAAACCGAGCCTGTGAGACGTGAGATGGTGCATAATGGTGAAAATGACCATGTGTTCACATGCATCCACTGTGGACGAACATTTACAGAGCGAATTAACAGCCACAGCCATGGGTTGTAGTTATAAAGCCTTTTTGAAGCAGAATGTAACAAACTATCGTCTGTCAAGACGGCAATTTGCCAATGTAAAAAAGGATTGGTGGGAGAGGCGGTATTATGATTATAACGTTAACAATAGCGTGCTTGAGGTACGTGATGTGAACTGGAATTATAAACAGTGATTTACATACGAAAATAAAACAAAAGACAGTTTGTGTGTGGCAAATGGTTTGTTGGCAACGAAAGAGAAACTCAACAAGACACTGTTACAAATACAACTTGATAAAACCAGGATTGGATCAACCAAATCTGAGCAGCATATCGAACAGTTTCAGTTGACGTCGATTTTGAAGCTGCTGTCGCTGTGATGTTTCCTGGATTCGATGTTTAGGTGTTTCAGAGGAACTCATAAGGTTCTTCCGTTGGCGAGTTTCTTTCATAAGAAGCTGTGGCACCTTTTCTTGTTCTGAACCTCTTTCGTCATTCAGAAATCCCGATTGCAGATCTGGCTGTGTCGGGTTGACATCGCCCCGTTTACCGAACCTGATGAAATACCGAAAGACCCGCCTTCTGCAAGCATAGCGCACGCAACGTGACATTTGTGAGGGGTCAGGGTCAGCGGCGTGACAGCCGTTGCCACAATTTTCTTCTTCATCTTCTGCTCTGACTATAAGTATTGATAGGAATACGATAACAAGAAATGCCATCAATGTCAGCCATTTATTTATCTCTAATCTACCTGTCTTCATGTCTAATTTATGGCAGATATGTTGGTTATCAGCAAGCTTTGAAAGGTTGTGTAACTAATACAGTGTTTACACTGCAGAAATTTTATTTCCGTACTAGATGCAAGTTCTGTGAATTTACCAACAGGACACAACTTTAAATGGGCCTTTCACTTCTGTTGAGAGAAAATAATAAACACGCATCACTCAATGGCAAATCCAAGGGCACATGTGTTATTTTTTCCTCCTAATGTCTGGAAACTTCAGAATATTTCAGTTTAGTGTAGACAGGTTAAGCGTTTGTGTATATTATATGTGTTAAATATAAGTCAGTTAAGCGATAGATGAAATACTTGTTTGCAAATCAATCAATATGTCACGATACTGTAAGTTAGCTGGGTTTTCTTGTGGTTTTTGTTTTCTATTTTAGGTTTCCGCCAAGCGTTTAATAATTAGCTGTCCTTGGTTTGCTCATCAGATGTACTTGAAATATCTTGTCCAGCTTTTCGCGTGTTGTTATCTGAAAAAGACGAAACGAAATAGTTCAGCATTGATTAAAAGAAAATAATTAATTAACCAAAGTCCTGTTTCCACATGATCTCGTCATAGTCCTTGTTATCCGTTACTATCATTGCAGTGAGATTATCCATCACAACTAGGAAATTGCTGCCTTTCTGAACATCTTGAAATTTAATGTAAAATTCCTTTCTTAACTGATTCATTATTATTGTATGTTGGCGTGCAACAGTGGATGACATTCTACAAATCTATTCGCAAGTAATGAATATGTCACAGGAAGTATATTTTGCATATACAACAAAACATATAGCAACCCGGATATAATCAGAACGCAGATGGTGACGCCGTGTATAAGTCAAGAACGCCAACCGCCGGATGTGTTACTAGCTGTAGTTGTTTGTGTTGTGCTTGTGTTCTCTCGCTGTGAACTCAAGCATAGTCCATTCACGTGCTGCTATTTATAGTAGTTGTCGCTAGTGGTGCGTGTACTGGACTGATTTTGCTCGTGGATTAGCTGTCACTACTTCAAGTGTGCCTCGCCATCAGACGAATCCATTCCGAACTCTGAGGTAGCTGCAGTCATTAACTGTTAAAGTAGGGTATCCAGTATATGTGGGCGGCATTTTCACTTGTAGGTTATCAGAAGTCTTCTTCTTCTTCTTCTTCTTTCGGTCGCCTGAAATATGTTTATAACTGCAATGTTGTCTCTTGTATGCATCTAACAGTCTTTTTTAGTTCACTCAGCGGTCCATAGAGTTTATCTTCCACTGTTGTCTCTCTAGGCCAGAAGGTTCGCCTGGATATGTTGTAGTTTAGGCAATCCTGGAGTATGTGCTCTGCTGTCAGCGACGCCAAACCACATGTGCACATGGCTGAGTCACCAATCTTGAATTTTTGATACATGTGGTTGCGTAATCTATTGTCTCCTGTTCTGAGGCGAAGAAGAATGACCTGTTCTGGTCTGTCCATAACGTGGTAGTCGTTTTGAGTAAGGTTTGGTGGCCTTCTGACTGATTTGATCATTCTTTTCTTTTGGTGGTATGTAATGGGCTTATCAGGTTGTTCTCCTTTTGCTCCTTCCTTAGCCAATCGATCAGCTCTGTCGTTTCCGGGGACTCCACAGTGGGATGGTATCCACTTTATGGTGACCTTACGCTGACTGCTAAGTTCAGAAAGTAGTGTCCTTAGAAGTGGCAATTTCCCAGACAGGAGCGCCTCTATTACGGATTTTGCATCTGTCAATTTCGTAGGTCGATAACTTTAGATTTCTGTTGCGTGGGTTACCATGTATAAATGTTTCTGTCATTACTAGGTACATTATGAGTGTAGGCTTGTTTGCGATTGTCATTGTGATGAAGAGTCGACGGAACTGCGCTCGGGAGAAACCAACGACTCAGTCTGTCCCAGAAGACGAAACTAGCTTGTGAAACGTAGACACACTGGGTCTTGTTTATAAAATGTGCAAGAAAAGATTGAACCCTCCTAGGGACAACCATGAACCATTGAGCTCAGATTAAACACGTGAGTACATGGTGAAGGCGGGCTCCGTGGCGAAGGTGTTACGGGCGCAGTTCGTAATCCCGGATACCGCATTCGAAACAAAGCTGTGGTCGATTTAGCAGCAGACAGCTTTGCGTTGGTTTTTTATAAGATGGTATGGGTGCCGGTCGTTAAGAAAGCAATGGCAAACTACTGAATGTAAACATGTCAAGAGATTACTAACAGCAAAAGAATACCGTCCTGTAAAGGATATACAAGTAACTTTAACTTTAACTTTAACTTGAACATGATGAGGGCTTTTGTTTCTAACACGTGGAGACACTGAACTTTGTTTGGAAAACGTGAAATCTCGGGCCCTGTCCGTAACAAAGTGAAGACATCGGACGTCGTGCATACAAATTACAAGCATCGGACTGTGACTGTAAAATGTGGAAACATTACTTCCGGAATTCAACAACAATCTGTACCACAATGAATATGGTAGTATTTTGTCCAAAACAAATGTGCCCGTATTTTTTAGCTGTAAGGTAAAAGTAAAGTCCCTTTACATAACTTGAGAACTTGAGGCGTATTGGCACATGATACTAGTCCCGTATTTGTATAGACTCATCTGCACTCCATGGGTCATGCGTTCAACATCACGAGAGCCGTCTTTACTTCCTAAGACATTTTCTGGTACCCGTTTCAGAAGAACAAGAAAATCTGCTTCCACAGATCACCTTAATGTGAGTTGGTGGAGGGAGTATGTGTGGAGAGTTTATGTTTCAAGGGATTATAACTGACAGACGTGGGGGAAAAGCAATAACGTATCTAGGAAAGAGTGTTTTAGAGGTACAATGTCCGTCTCTAGCTTCAGCAGCGTGACATTCTTCACGGTGTAGATGGTATAAGTATTTATTAAAATAAGGACAATTATAGTTTACCAAGCTTGAACATAGGGTAGTGGATCAGACGTATAACCTTCATGCGGTTCTAACACATTTGAATTTCACCGGAGTTCGTGCACTTTACTGAAATTCTCCTTTTCTGATTTCTGAGGAGACTGCAGAGCTTTATGGAGATATTCGTGCGCAATCAAAGTGATTCTTTTCAAACTAAACCAAACCACACAAAAAAAGCCACACCAAGCTAAACCGTAACTTTTTGCCAGATACTCTCATGGATGTCAATGTATGTAGCTTATGGGTAATAAAAGCAATTCCACAATCTCGACATACGGGGCTCGAAGTAAGCTGTTTGCGATTTGGGTGCAGATCGTGGCTTTGCTTTATTTTCACAAACGTGTGAGTGTTGGCCGATCAGAATGTATTGGGCAATCAAAATTAACATCAAATTGCCGAGATAATCACACACAGTCAATACATACCAAGGTTAATTGAGTTTTGTAAAGGACTGGCAGCTAACATTAACTAACCAAGATTGAGGAGGTGTGAATGGTTCATGCAGCATTAATCTAGGTCAAGGTGGGCTGAGTGGTCTCGAGGTATGGTGTCCGCCTCGAGTACTGGAGGTCTTGGGTTCAAGCCCCGGTGAGGGCAGGGGGTTTTTCACGTGGTCATCTAGTAACAAAATTTCCGCTGGTTTTTAGGTAGTGAGATCGGACGCCCGTGTGTATTGTTGCGCACGTAAAAAATCCCTTGGCAGTTGGAAATAGAAAAAGAGTAGCCTAACGGCGCTGCCCGGGCAAAATTTCGAGTTAACAATCTACCCAAGTATTTTCAGGATCCCCGCCGGTGCTACGGAGTTCGTGCACTGAGCTGAGTTTCTCCGGACTCAGGTTTGAGTTAGGAGTAGAACGGAGTACTTATGGGTTAAACCGTGTGCTGTGATGTTGATCCGTCGACTAAACTAAACTAAACTAATCTAGATCAATGCATTATGAGATAGGAGACCCGTTTTCTTTCTCACCAACTGTTCTAACCTAGAAGAAACAAATGAAATTATCTGGTGTCAAGTACAGGGAGCTATGATCACGTTGCGAGTAGTCCGCTTGCTTACAAAATCAGAGGTATAGGTTCAATCCCCAGCAGTGGCATGATTCGATTTCCGACAAGTACGCCTTGGTGTCGACCCATCCCCATGTAAAGGGCAAAACATAATTGTCAGAACTAGATGGGGATTGTATGAGAAGGAAATGTGTGAACAAAGGAAACGGACGCACGGACCTCTGCAGGTCATAGCCTAGAATATGTGAAGGCCTAATAGTATGCATGCACATCGACTGCTTTCATTAACATTACAAAGTTAGTTGCATATCCTTTATAGCACATGTGTCAAACTCAAGGCCCGCGGGCCACATCCGCCCCGCCGTACAATCATATCAGGCCCGAGAGGTCTCAACCGACGTACACATATATTCGGCCCAAGAGAGAGTTTTACGCAAAAATATTTTTTTATGGTCACGATATAAAGTGCAAATCAAATTCCCTAATTAGCAGCCTTCCGAATGATATCAGAATAAGCAAAAATAAAGGTTGTGTAGTGATTTAGTGTTCGTCGTTATAGTTACCTAGCAACGTTCAGATGCTCGTTTTGGATTGGCGCATAAAAAATGAAAGTAGTGTAATTGCCCGGATATTACATATCTTTTTACCGCTACGGCTAACCTTATATCAATCAAGCGTCTGTCGGTAGATGCACAATCTTTTAAAATCAAAGCTGGCCTTTAAAATGGCCAAGAGAAAAGTTATTTCTGAAAACAGAGCCTTTCAAAGCCGCCGGGAGGCTGAATATATGTTTACTGATATTGGCGGTAAACATGTGTGTCTAATTTGTTGAGGTAATGTGGCTGTGATCAAAGAATATAATCTGAGACGGCACCACGAGACTAAACATCAAGACAAGTTAAATAGACTGAATGCAGAGCAGAAGCTACAGAATGTAGAAGAATTGAAAAGGCATCTAACATCACAGTAGATGTTTTTCACCAAAGCAAAATCATAAACTGATGCTGCAGTCAAAGGAAATTTTATTGTGTCAGAGGAGATCGCAAACTCAGGCCGACCGTTTACAGAAGGAGAGTTTCTGAAGCGCTGCATGATGAAAGTGTGTGAAGTCTTGTGTTCAGACAAAATGCAGATGTTTGCAAAGGTAAACATTAGCATATATACGGTTGTTGATCGGGTTTGTGAGATGGCCACTGATGTGAAAACACAACTGATCGAAAAAGGTAAAGACTTTGTTGCATTCTCCCTTGCTCTCGATGAAAGTAATGACACGACTGACACTGCACAACTCGCTATCTTCATCCTTAGAGTGGACTCCAGTGTGAATGTTACAGAAGAAATATTAGATATGAAATCCGTGCATGGGACAACGACAGGAAAAGACATGTTTGGCAACGCATGTCAAAGTTTAACCAACATGAACCTGCCTTGGGACAAACTCGTTGGACTGACAACAGATGGAGCACCGGCGATGTGTAGCGAAAAAAGTGGACTAGTTGGAGGATGCAGTTAAAGATGCATTAGAACTGTACTGGTGATTTGACAGCATGTCACTGCATCATACACCAAGGATCGCTGTTTGGTAAAGCCCTCAACATGGAAGATGTAAGGAGCATTGTAACACAAATCGTCAACTTTATCAGATATCATATTAATATTTTAAAAAAAGTTTAATTGTCGGCTTATTGAATGTTTGTCGTGTCCGCCCCACAACCTTACGTGTGATTTGAGTTTTGACCCGCTGTGCGATTGAGTTTGACACCCCTGCTTTACAGGAAGTCACAGTCAACCCGAGCATTTTTTGGCTGTTTGTGATTTCTTGGTAAGTTTACGTTCAGTAGTTCGCTATTGCTTTCTGAACGACCGGCACTCATACCAGTGTATAAAAATCAACGCAATCACGTCTGCTGCCAAATCTCCTGTAGCTGTGTTTCGAACATGGTATGCCTGATTAAAAATTGCGTCCATAAGCCCTTCGTCACAGAGATGGTTGGGGCTGTCATTAACCACATGTATAAAAGGCTGAGTTAACGCCGGGGTTAACCAGGTGACCAAGGAATCATCATTAACCACATGTATAAAAGGCTGAGTTAACGCCGGGGTTAACCAGGTGACCAAGGAATCATCATTAACCACATGTATAAAAGGCTGAGTTAAAGCCGGGGTTAACCAGGTGACCAAGGAATCATCATTAACCACATGTATAAAAGGCTGAGTTAACGCCGGGGTTAACCAGGTGACCAAGGAATCATCATTAACCACATGTATAAAAGGCTGAGTTAACGCCGGGGTTAACCAGGTGACCAAGGAATCATCATTAACCACATGTATAAAAGGCTGAGTTAACGCCGGGGTTAACCAGGTGACCAAGGAATCATCATTAACCACATGTATAAAAGGCTGAGTTAACGCCGGGGTTAACCAGGTGACCAAGGAATCATCATTAACCACATGTATAAAAGGCTGAGTTAACGCCGGGGTTAACCAGGTGACCAAGGAATCATCATTAACCACATGTATAAAAGGCTGAGTTAACGCCGGGGTTAACCAGGTGACCAAGGAATCATCATTAACCACATGTATAAAAGGCTGAGTTAACGCCGGGGTTAACCAGGTGACCAAGGAATCATCATTAACCACATGTATAAAAGGCTGAGTTAACGCCGGGGTTAACCAGGTGACCAAGGAATCATCATTAACCACATGTATAAAAGGCTGAGTTAACGCCGGGGTTAACCAGGTGACCAAGGAATCATCATTAACCACATGTATAAAAGGCTGAGTTAACGCCGGGGTTAACCAGGTGACCAAGGAATCATCATTAACCACATGTATAAAAGGCTGAGTTAACGCCGGGGTTAACCAGGTGACCAAGGAATCATCATTAACCACATGTATAAAAGGCTGAGTTAACGCCGGGGTTAACCAGGTGACCAAGGAATCATCATTAACCACATGTATAAAAGGCTGAGTTAACGCCGGGGTTAACCAGGTGACCAAGGAATCATCATTAACCACATGTATAAAAGGCTGAGTTAACGCTGGGGTTAACCAGGTGACCAAGGAATCACCATTAACCACATGTATAAAAGGCTGAGTTAACGCCGGGGTTAACCAGGTGACCAAGGAATCATCATTAACCACATGTATAAAAGGCTGAGTTAACGCCGGGGTTAACCAGGTGACCAAGGAATCATCATTAACCACATGTATAAAAGGCTGAGTTAACGCCGGGGTTAACCAGGTGACCAAGGAATCATCATTAACCACATGTATAAAAGGCTGAGTTAACGCCGGGGTTAACCAGGTGACCAAGGAATCATCATTAACCACATGTATAAAAGGCTGAGTTAACGCCGGGGTTAACCAGGTGACCAAGGAATCATCATTAACCACATGTATAAAAGGCTGAGTTAACGCCGGGGTTAACCAGGTGACCAAGGAATCATCATTAACCACATGTATAAAAGGCTGAGTTAACGCCGGGGTTAACCAGGTGACCAAGGAATCATCATTAACCACATGTATAAAAGGCTGAGTTAACGCCGGGGTTAACCAGGTGACCAAGGAATCATCATTAACCACATGTATAAAAGGCTGAGTTAAAGCCGGGGTTAACCAGGTGACCAAGGAATCACCATTAACCACATGTATAAAAGGCTGAGTTAACGCCGGGGTTAACCAGGTGACCAAGGAATCACCATTATCCACATGTATAACAGGCTGAGTTAACGCCGGGGTTAACCAGGTGACCAAGGAATCACCATTAACCACATGTATAAAAGGCTGAGTTAAAGCCGGGGTTAACCAGGTGACCAAGGAATCATCATTAACCACATGTATAAAAGGCTGAGTTAACGCCGGGGTTAACCAGGTGACCAAGGAATCATCATTAACCACATGTATAAAAGGCTGAGTTAACGCCGGGGTTAACCAGGTGACCAAGGAATCATCATTAACCACATGTATAAAAGGCTGAGTTAACGCCGGGGTTAACCAGGTGACCAAGGAATCATCATTAACCACATGTATAAAAGGCTGAGTTAACGCCGGGGTTAACCAGGTGACCAAGGAATCATCATTAACCACATGTATAAAAGGCTGAGTTAACGCCGGGGTTAACCAGGTGACCAAGGAATCATCATTAACCACATGTATAAAAGGCTGAGTTAACGCCGGGGTTAACCAGGTTTCCAAGGAATCATCATTAACCACATGTATAAAAGGCTGAGTTAACGCCGGGGTTAACCAGGTGACCAAGGAATCATCATTAACCACATGTATAAAAGGCTGAGTTAACGCCGGGGTTAACCAGGTGACCAAGGAATCATCATTAACCACATGTATAAAAGGCTGAGTTAACGCTGGGGTTAACCAGGTGACCAAGGAATCACCATTAACCACATGTATAAAAGGCTGAGTTAACGCCGGGGTTAACCAGGTGACCAAGGAATCATCATTAACCACATGTATAAAAGGCTGAGTTAACGCCGGGGTTAACCAGGTGACCAAGGAATCATCATTAACCACATGTATAAAAGGCTGAGTTAACGCCGGGGTTAACCAGGTGACCAAGGAATCATCATTAACCACATGTATAAAAGGCTGAGTTAACGCCGGGGTTAACCAGGTGACCAAGGAATCATCATTAACCACATGTATAAAAGGATGAGTTAACGCCGGGGTTAACCAGGTGACCAAGGAATCATCATTAACCACATGTATAAAAGGCTGAGTTAACGCCGGGGTTAACCAGGTGACCAAGGAATCATCATTAACCACATGTATAAAAGGCTGAGTTAACGCCGGGGTTAACCAGGTGACCAAGGAATCATCATTAACCACATGTATAAAAGGCTGAGTTAACGCCGGGGTTAACCAGGTGACCAAGGAATCATCATTAACCACATGTATAAAAGGCTGAGTTAAAGCCGGGGTTAACCAGGTGACCAAGGAATCACCATTAACCACATGTATAAAAGGCTGAGTTAACGCCGGGGTTAACCAGGTGACCAAGGAATCACCATTATCCACATGTATAACAGGCTGAGTTAACGCCGGGGTTAACCAGGTGACCAAGGAATCACCATTAACCACATGTATAAAAGGCTGAGTTAAAGCCGGGGTTAACCAGGTGACCAAGGAATCATCATTAACCACATGTATAAAAGGCTGAGTTAACGCCGGGGTTAACCAGGTGACCAAGGAATCATCATTAACCACATGTATAAAAGGCTGAGTTAACGCCGGGGTTAACCAGGTGACCAAGGAATCATCATTAACCACATGTATAAAAGGCTGAGTTAACGCCGGGGTTAACCAGGTGACCAAGGAATCATCATTAACCACATGTATAAAAGGCTGAGTTAACGCCGGGGTTAACCAGGTGACCAAGGAATCATCATTAACCACATGTATAAAAGGCTGAGTTAACGCCGGGGTTAACCAGGTGACCAAGGAATCACCATTATCCACATGTATAAAAGGCTGAGTTAACGCCGGGATTAACCAGGTGACCAAGGAATCACCATTATCCACATGTATAAAAGGCTGAGTTAACGCCGGGGTTAACCAGGTGACCAAGAATCCTATCCTGCAGTCAGTGAAGTCAGAATTGCGGGCCACTGGTTGAAGAGTGCAGTAACCAACAAGCACCGATACCAGAGACTGCCTAGATATGCGGGCTGGTGTGTGTTACACATATAATATGGCACCACTATAGAAACTAGGCTGAGAAACAACTAATGGCTGTGGAAATGTGATTTCTGCGGAAAATATTATAAAGAATACAACGAGCAGACAGAAAAAACAATGACTAAGTCCTACATGAAGCAAATGAAAACCGTAAACTGATTAGATAAATTAGACGTAGACAATCAAAACATTGTAGGCACCTAATAAGCAGAAATAAACTGGAGAACTTGGTGACAACTGGCAAGATTGGGTGGGGGAGGGGGAAGAGAGAGAGAAGAAGGGGAAGGCAAAGACGTAAATATCTGAATGGCTTGATCACATGGCATAATCGATACAAGAACACAGAGCTTATCCACGACTCTTGTGATCATGTGAGATGCGAAATTTGACCGCCCATGCTTGTCGGCATGGCACATAATGATGATTATAAATGTGCCCGTTTATGATACCTGTTGCATCTTCAACTCGTAGTGTCCAATTACCATTGAAGAAATGGTGGGGGGTGGTTTTTGTTATTGTTCCATGCTTTTCGGAGTTTGTCTGAGTTATTCTAGACTGACCCAGACTACTGTATTTCTTCTTTACCAGAAGAAGCAACAAGTAACTATATGAGCAAATGCACTGTGTTTAAAAGAAATTTTAATAAATAGAGGAAAAAGAAAGCAAGTATAAAAGTAAATTAAAGACATGTTTGACGTTTTCCTGGGACAAAGGGCGGATGTGAGTCATAGACATTTCGCAATCAGAAGAGGAGCAAATCGGAACTTTTAAATTGAAATGTGACGTGACAATGCTTAGAAAAGCGTGAATCAAGACGACACATGGCGCTGTCATTCTGCAGGGTCTGACATCAAGGAGAACTGGCCCTTGAACAGCGTTGTGTCTCATAGGCCCGAGTCCATACATCCATTATGTGCCATGCCGACAAGCGTTGGTTCGCCATTTCACTCGATCACAAGAGTCGTGGATCAGCTCAGTGGTCTTGTCTCAACCCTGCCACGTGGTCAATCCATCCAGGTATTTGCTTCTCTGTCTTCCCCTTGTTCTTTTCCCTTCGATCTTGCCAGTTGTCACAAAGTTCTCGAATTTATTACTTCTCATAACAATTCCAACAAATTTTGACTGACATCGTCTAATTTCTCTAATCAGTTTACGATATACATTTATTTCTTGTAGGACTTGGTCATTGGTTTTTCTGTCAGTCCATGGTATTCTTTGCATTTTCCTCAGAAACCACATTTCCACAGCCATCAGATGTTTTTCAGCGTGAATGCTCATTGTCCATGCTTCACATGCATACAGAAGTATAGGCTCTATGTATCCCCTCAACACTTTTTTTCTCTTTACAATTGATATCTTTTTATTGGTCAGTATGTTTGTATTCTTGCAAAGAGCTGTCTTCGCTATGGCGATTCTTGTTCTAATCTCTACAAGGCATCTCCCATCAGATTGTTATGACTGTTCCGAGATAATTATACCGATTCACTTATTTAAGGATATTCCCATTTAATTGCATATTACATTGTGGCATTACGTTCTTCCTAGTGATGACCATAATCTGTGTCTTCTTACAACTTAACCCTAAGCCTAGTTGTTCACTGTGTGCAACAGCCGCATCTACTAAATGTTGCAGTTTCTGTTAATTGTCTGCAATCAATACTGTATCTGCATATCTAATGTTATAATAATGAGAGAGATCAAAGAGATGCCAGGAATACTAGTTGGAGGTTATAATATAAATATTATACGCTATGCAGATGACACAGTATTGGTGGCAGATAAATCAACAGACCTACAAAAATTGTTGGACACTGTAGTAACAGAGAGTGCAAGGAAAGGACTCTCCTTGAGTATCAAGAACACAGTAACAATGGTGATATCAAAGAAAATGGTGACGCCAAAATGTGACATAGAAATAGAAGGAAAAATTCTTAACCATGTGGATAATTTTAGATACCTAGGGACATTTATAACATCAGATGGAAGATGTACAACAGAGATTAAGAGCAGAATAGAGCAGGCAAAGGCCGCATTTCAGAAAATGAAGAGTATCTTGTGCAATAGGTCACTATCACTGAGTGTAAGACAGAGAGTGCTGAAATGCTATGTAGAACCAGTTTTGCTGTATGGCAGTGAATCTTGGAATGTAAATGAACAAATTAAGAAGAAATTAGAAGCAACAGAGATGTGGTTCCTGAGACGAATGTTGAGAATTCCTTGGACTGTCAAAGTAACTAACAACGACTGCCTGAAACAGGCTAATGAAACTAGAACACTATTTACACCAATAAGAAAGAGACAAACAGCTTTCTTTGGTCATGTAATGAGTTTCACACGACGTTCTTGATGATAAGAGCGTGTGATGGTCGTTGTCTAGGTAACGATACTCCTGGTGTGTCAATCGAGCTCTCTCACTGTCTTACACTATGACTCACCCATGTAGTGCACATTCACCAGTCAGTAAACAAGATCGATTTTGGCGCACATAATCCTTTAATACAGAAATAACACAGACCCACGGACAAACGGAACATGTTTATAAATCCAGAACACAATGTAATCCACCGAAGAGATATATATTCCTCACAACTCTACACGCACACATCAATGCCTTCTCAAGGCCTGCTGAATCTCAAATTCATAGACATTTAGTCCAGCTACTATCCACGGCTGGATCTCACACAATACGACCCACCCACTGGGTCGGAGCCTCTGCTCACTATGTAACCCACTCTGGGTTTTAGGACTGCATTCACAGCTCGGAGAATCACACAACACAGTTCTCCGTCGACTACCGACTCGTTCGGTGTCTAAAACTCAACTCCCCTTGTCTTAAAACGACCTGACCCGTAGTCGGTCTCTGCTCTCACTGACTTTCCAATCTCCTGCCTTCACACAACACTCACTGTCTTTCGCCCCATCCCCCTGGAGGTCCACACTCACCCTCCCCATTATTTCTCAGGACTGGCTGTCTCTCTCCTAGCCAGGCCAGTCACTTTACTGTCTCCCACTTTCATCCATTCTTTCTCATGCCCGGTCTCTGAACCCACTGTCAATGACCCAGGCTTATGTCAATGAGAAGAGAGGCATTGGAGAACATCGTGACAACTGGAAAGATCGAGGGGAAGAGAGGCAGAGGCAGACCAAGAGAGATTATGCTGGATGGATTGAGACGTGGCACGGAGGAAAGTCAGCAGCAGAGTTGATCCAGAAAACTAAAGACCGAGATCTGTGGAGAACCATGAACGCCTACGCCAGCTGGCAGGGCACATGATGATGATGATGATGATATCTAATGTTATTGATGTTTCTTCCTCCAATGAGGATTCCTTTCATATCTTGTACATTTCTGAAAACATTTTCACTGTACAGGGAAAAATGATCTGGAGTCTCAAGTACTTGGGCCATAATGGCGTCATTAGATGGGAGCCCCGACAATGCGGCGGCTAGATGCTCGCA
Organism: Cepaea hortensis; assembly: GCA_963921405.1. NCBI lineage: Eukaryota > Metazoa > Mollusca > Gastropoda > Stylommatophora > Helicidae > Cepaea > Cepaea hortensis. Next base: position 37,454,478 of record OY992892.1, on the reverse strand, counting down.
TGCCATACAGGTGGCCTAGGGTTCTATCCATATCTGGCCGGTTTTTAGTTGTTAGTTGACCTGGCACCCAGCATAAACTGGGTATTAGGAACTGTCTCGGGAAGTAAAGGCGGCTGGAGCCATACCGATCACATCACACATTAAGTACTATTTGGTCTATAAAAAATAAGGGTTTAAGTCTACATGCCCAATGGTGGGCGCCTTAGGCGGAGGTTGGCCACGTCTCGATCTGTAGTCGCACTATGCCGCAAGTAGGTCTTAGTCCGAGATGACTGAGGTACCGTATGGCAGTAGACGGTACTACCTGCTTTCTGTTAGCGCCGAATACTGGCCGGTGCTCACCAAACCCGACACCCCACATTGTGGCAGCGGCTTCATGAGGTAGTGCGCAATTTGGAGGGTACAAGCCTTACCCTACTGCAAGGAAATACAACCTGAAGACCAAATGTCATGGCAAGGTAGATCTGGCACTAAGCTTTGATCGGCAGCTGGTCTAAGATTGAAGCTCCGTCAGGTTGGACAGTTAGAGTTTGCTTTGCTGAACAGACAGCTTCTTCAGATTGTCATTTTTCCAGATGTATTAGTGTTTCCTTTCCTCTGGAGTAAACTAGGCAGGTCGTGAGAGGTATGCATGGGCAAAACATGGTCTCTAATTTCAGTCTATACTTTTTTTATAAGGAGGTATAACTCCATTTTACAAACTATCGTCTATCAAGACGACAAGGTGCCAATCATAACACACCAATATTGTCCCTGCGTTTACCTACAGACGTTTTGCTGTGACGTATATTAGTAGGGCTAAAGCCTACGCAGGATTTAGGCGGTGGTTTGCGGAGGAACCGACCGGCCGAGCATAATGAAGTCCAGCAAAAGTTTCTGAAGGAGAAAGAGGGTAGTTGGCTGGGTGAGGGGGGGGGGGGGGAGGGGGGATGGCCGTCCTAGTCAGGGCCCTGCGGTAGATTTTCTCTGTATAATGCAAGTCTTCGTAATGCGGTCCCCTTAAATATTGTCTGTTCGAAATTCCACCCCTTAAAGATTTTTAACTATTGAATGTTCAAACTGTATTTTGATTTCGCTGCTTATTCCGCCCCCTGACGGTGCAGCCTGATACGGTCGCCTCTCTGTATCATAGCACTGCACGGCCCTTGTCCTAGTGTATTTGTTCGGGTAACCATTCCGCCTACCTGCGTTCGAATCACAGCTGTGCGCGATTTGGCAGCAGACCGCGTTGCGCTGGGTTTTTAACGAATTGGTGTGGGAGCCAGTCGTTCAGAGAGCAAACTACTGAATGTAAACTTGCCAAGAGATCACAAGAACAGTAAAATGCTGGTGTTGACAGCGATGTCCTGTAAAGGGTATGCACACACACGAAATCCACTTGATATCTGCTATATACAAGGTTGTCTTAAGCAGATACTGCAGTGTGTAGGGATTCAGAGGAATCATACTGTAGGCTTGTGGCTGAGAGATTATGAAGATAGATATAAACAATCAATGGCTAATCGAGGAGCCATGAATGGCTGCACGAGATACGTACAACTGGAATAATAGTTATCATAACCAGCTGGAATATGAATGAATTGCTACGATTGTAGAATTTAAATAAAGAGACGGACTTCATCACTCATCTGGTGGCTCCTCATGTATGTTCAATAAATGTTTTAATTTGAAGCCTTGCCGATGGGTTGTTCGTGACTGCTGTGTTGATTATTATCGTTGGACTTCTCAAGTTGGGATCTTTCGTGTTTTATTATTGTGGTAAACACGTTTGTTATAAATCTTTACACACTTGGTCGTGTCTAGCGCGTCACAGCGTATAAAAGGGACCTTGGCTTTATGTGACACACCACAGTGGTTCAGAAACAACATAAATGGAAGGCAAGGTGTTTAGGGTAAAAGGCTGGCGTCTGCCGGCGTGTGGTTGCATGCGGGACATCAGAGACACCCTGAGCATCAAAGTACAGAGGTCTGCTGAACTGACAAGGGACCGAGATTCATTCAGGGCGCTGTTAGAGGAGTAACATTCCGCAGTCGATCTGCCACATTATGCTGATGGGTAAATAAATTAAAGGAAGGTGATAAACATGTAATTGAATCGATTACCACGGCAATTTACAGAAAATATGTCAGCTTTTACATTTCAAATAAATTCCCATAAGACACCAACGCCTTCTTGACATATATATAACTATAATTTGTGTACATACAGCTCAATTAATTAATTTTTCTTTTCCTCGTTCTAGCCTCACTACTCCTCCACCTCCTCCTCTTTCTTTCCTTCTTCTTCTTATGTTTTCTTGTTTGTACCTATTTGTCATATCCAGTGCCAGCATCTATGACTCACCTATTGATTCAGTGGCGTTGATTAGTTCCCTTCACAGCCTTCACCGTTCTGTCATTCCATTATAGTTCTTCTGTTTTGTGCAGACACCAGCTAATGAATATTTATAGTTTATTAGTAATGCTGTTTTTAATGGCTCTTCGTGCTTCTGATGCATACACTATTCGTAATTTAGCTTTACAGTTAAATATTCAAAGTCATATTCAAAGTTTGATTCTACGTTCCATTTCTTTTCGCGTCCACGAGTTTCCAAGTGCTGTGCAAGCCCGTCGTGCCTTTTATTTTCTTATTCATATCTCTATTTGTTCCGAATTCTTTATCTATACAGCATCCTAACGAGATGCATGATTCCTCCTCTGGAAGAAAGGTGCCACCAATAGACATCGGCTTATCATTTGCTTGGTTTATTCTCAGTGGATATTCTTGCTCCATTCATATTCCGCATAATAAGAATGTCCCCTGTATATCTTTGATTAACAAGAACCATGGTTTTGAATTTCAAAATCTGCAGCCAATTCAGAGAAATCACACACACTTACATATAGTTTAATTTAGAGATTATATATCTCCGAATGTTTCTGCAGATTTCCATCTACTCTAACTCAGAGCTTCTCTAATATGGTCACTTGTGCCAAAGTTGTCCAGAATCACGAATGGCTGTTTATCGAATTATTTACGCAGTAAACAACAACACATGTCAGCGACAGGCTTGAAATCACACAATCAAGATCCTTCACGTGTAACATGTCTTTGGAAATAGAAGAACATCACGAGGAAGCTGCAGAAGAAGCAAGCGAGGGAGAAATTGAAGGTCCCTATCGTTTGTTCATGCTAAAGAAACTGGACGCGGCATTAGCGTTAAAGTTAATCACATGTCATTTAGAGGACGTTGAAATGTACCCCAGCATTTATTCGCAGTTTATGGTTTTCTAGGTAATTTTTACGTAAAGTATTTGCCATTGTTTTCTGAAGGAACGACGCCTCATAACCATCAAAATCAACGCAAGACAGTCTGCTTCCAAATCGGCTGCGGCTGACTTCGAAACCTCGGCTTAGTGTGTCGGAAAATTGTGAAAGGCGTTCACCACTCCTAAGTCACAGAGTCGGCTGAAAAGGCATTATATAACATTAAAACTGAAACGCACAAGCCGAATAAGAATACCACCGTTCAGCAAGGTTATAACCGATAGTAGCTCGTTTTCTGGTGAAGATATAAGTTTATTGAGTCCAATCCTGAATAATGTTTATTCTACCGCTTCAACATCATCAAGTGTTTGCCGACTGGCGTGGGAAATCATGCTTCTCCACATTATACGATCTCCAACGGCATGTATCAGTTTGTGTGTTGACTCTTTTGTGCCATGTCACACAATTGACAAGAATGTTCTCTCGCTGTCTTCATCTATCTCTTTATCCACAGATCTTTCCAGTTGTCACTATATATTCTAGTTTTTGTCTTCTTATAGTGTAGCAAACAAAGATTTCAGAAACAGTTATTGCCACCTCCCATCCAATATTATTAGTTTATCCAGCATCTGATTTCGGGTATGAGACAGGAGAGCAATGGTATCAGCGAAGTCCAGATCAACTAGACGTTTTTTTCAGAGGAATTAGCTGAATTCCATTTTTGGCATTGCTTGTTGTCGTCTTCATAATCTTGTTTATAATCAGTAAGAATTGTAGATGCGACAAAGGTATCCCTGTTTCACTTTTGTTCTTATTACGATTGCCTCTGTTAGTTTTCCCTGATGGAGGTCTCAGCGTCTCATATCACTATATGTTGTCTTTATTAAGTTAATAATTATCTATGGTATTCCACATAGATTTCTCACGAAGGCTATCGGAGACCTTTTCATCGTCGACAAATCCAATGGCAAGTGGTTAGTTCAGTTCGATGATTTGTTGTTCTGTCCATGTTGTTTGTCAGTGGCATCTCGTAGTCTCACTAGAATAATCCTGCTTACTATTTCCCTCCAGTAACTGACAGTAACATTATTCTTCTATATTTTTTACACTCCTCTAGGTCCACTTTGATCACCACCACCACAAGCGCCCCTATCACCACCACCATAGCCACTATTATCACCACCATCACCATCACCACCACCATCATCATCACCACAACCGCCACCATCAATACACCACCACCACATCACCACTACCGTCAACACCACCTCCACTATCATCATCACCACCACTACCACTATCACCACCGCCACCACATCAGCACCACAACCACATCAGCACCACCACAACCACAACCATCACCAACAACAACAACAAAAACAACATCGTATTATAATTATCCTGACCTAACTGTCACATCGAATTTACAAAACGACCCTTGTCCAAGACTGGTGGTGTACTGGGTATATATTGTAAGCCTATTGTAATTTTAGACCCGTCTACACTCGAATGGTCATGTGGTCAGTATCACACCAGATGAATTTACTTCCCATTACTCATGTAAGACTAGGTCGACCTGGGAGCTCAGGTCCATTTGTAAACAAATCCCTGACTCGATGAAGATTTGAACAAAATTCCACCAGGCAGGAAGGCAAACGAAGTAGGAATTACGCTACAGCGCCTCCCATCGCAGCTAATTTATTCAATTATAACTGTCCTATAATGACTGTGACGTCGAATTTGCGAAAAAGGTTACGAATGAAAAGGTTACGAATGCAATTCGTAATCCCGCATACTGCGTTCGTAAAACAGCTGTGGACGATTTGGTTTCTATCCATCCATCCATCATGTGCCATGCCGGTAAGCGTGGGCGGTCATGTTCTGCCATCTCACTCGATCAACAGAGTCGTGGATCAGTTCCGTGTTTTTGTCTCGACCATGCCACAAGGCCAAGCCATCCAGATACTTGTTTCTAGGTCTTCCCCTTGGTCTGTTCCCCTCGATCTTACAGTTGTCACCAAGTTCTCCAAATCATTTCTTCTCATAACATGCCCAAAAAATTGTGACTGTCTACGTCTAATGTCTCTGATCAGTTTACGATCTTCATTTGTTTCTTGAAGGACTTGTTCATTGGTCTTTCTGGCTGTCCATGGTATTCTTTGCATTTTCCTCAGAAACCACATTTCTACAGCCATCAGATGTTTTTCAGCCTGGCTGCTCATTGTCCAAGCTTCACATCCATATAAAAGTACAGGTTCTATGTAGCATCTCAACACTCTTTTTCTCGTTTCAATTGACATCTTTTTATTGGTCAGTATGTTTTTCATCTTGCTAAAGGCTACTTTTGCCATGGCGATTCTTGTTCTAATCTCTTCAAGGCATCTCCCATCAGATGTTATTACTGTTCCGAGGTAATTGTACCTATTCACTTGTTGAAGAATATTCCCATTTACTTGTATATTACACTGTGGTATTTCGTTCTTCTTAGTGACGACCATAATCTGTGTCTTTTTACAATTTAATTCTAACCCTTGTTGTTCACTGTGTGTAACAACCGCATCTACTAAATGTTGCAGGTCCTGTTCATTGTCTGCAATCAAGACTGTATCATCTGCATATCTAATGTTATTGATGCATCGTCCCCCAATGTTGATTCCTTCCATATTTTCAATATTTCTGAAAATATTTTCACTGTACAGGGAAAACAGATCTGGAGACATTACACATCCCTGTCTCACACCTCTCTTAATAGGCTGATATTGGCTTACTTCATTATCAACTCTTATGGCAGCTTGTTGTTTCCAATATATGTTTTTTACAAGTCTAAGGTCTTTCCCATCAATTTGTAGTTCTTCAAGCATCCTTATCATGTTGACATGTCTCACTTTATCAAAAGCCTTTGTGTAGTCAATGAAGCAAAGGTGTAGATCTTTGTTTACTTCTATAGAACGTTCGATTACGGTTCTCAGTATATACACAGCATTTACTGTACCCTTGCCTACTACAAACCCACATTGTTCTTCTCCTATTTCAGGTTGTATTTTCCTCCTAACTCTTTGCATGATAATTCTTAGCAAAATCTTCGTGATGTGACTCATTATACTAATTGTTCGATGTTGATCACATTCCAAGGCTCCTGATTTCTTTGGGATTGCAATAAATACAGAATTACATAACTCATGAGGTATGTTTCCAGTATCATATATTGTATTAAGCAGACTGGTAACTTTATCTATTCCATATTCTTCTAAAGCATTAATCATTTCTGTTGTGACGCTGTCTGGACCGGGGGTTTTGCCAGATTTCATATGATTAAGAGCATTCTGAACCTCCATTTTCAAAATTGCTGGCCCTTCATTGTTATTTTGAACAATATATTGTTCGTCTCTGCTATCGTCATACAGGTTTTTCACGTAATCTGACCATTCATGTAATATCTGATCTTTTTCTATTATGACTCTTCCATCTTTTGTCTTTAGGCAGCCTGCTGATGTACGTGTTCTTTGATTAGTAATCTCCTGAATTCTTTTGTGCATTAGTTTTGCATTTTTACTGTTGTGTTGTTTTTCAATTTCTCTGCAATTTTTCTCAAGCCATGTTTCTTTAGCCTCCTTACATAAGGTTCTGACTTTTCTGTGAATTTCTTCATATTTGGCAGGATTATTTTTGTTCTGTCTTCTTGTTTCCATTAGTTGTAAAATTTCTTCAGTCATCCATGTCTTACGGCCAACTTTCTTTACTTTTGGAATAGTTTTTTCTGCTGCACAACTGATTGAATTCTTCAGCATTTCCCATTGATCATCTACATCTTGAAATAGGATCTCTAGATCAGACAATAAATCAAATTTGTTCTTTACTTCTATGTTAAAATTATCTTGTATTTCTTTGTCAGTTTTCAATTTGCACAAGTCATATTTAGGGTTTCCTGCTGTATACTTGACTTTCTTTAACTTTACCCTCAATGTGCCAGTAATTAATCTGTGATCACTGTAACAGTCTGCATTTGGAACTGTTTTTACAACTGTTAATGCATTTCGAAACCTTTTGCTTATCAGGATGTAATCTATCTGGTTTTTAATCCTGCTGTCTGGACTCCTCCATGTCCATAATCTTCTAGGATGTTGTTTAAACCAGGTGTTTCCTACAACCAATTCTTGTTCTTTTGCCCATTCTACAAGTCTGTAACCTCTTTCATTTCTCTCTCCCAAACCATGGTTGCCTACACTGTATCCATCGCTTTGCTTTCCTATTTTTGCGTTGAAATCACCCATTATGATATTTATTTCTGATTTTTTACAGTTCTTCAAAGCAGACTCCATGTCATTATAAAATTCCTCTATACTTTCTTCACTGCTTTCACTTGTTGGGGCATATACTTGAATTACATTTATTTTAAAAGGTCTTCCGTTTAATTTTACTAATAGAACTCTGTCTGACACAGCCCAATATCCTTTGACAGAATTTGATGTTTGCTTATCTAATATAATGGCTACACCTCTTTGCTGTTCTTCTCCCCCCGAGTAAATAATCTTACATTCCTCTCCTGTCCTTATCCCTGCTCCTCTCCATCTCGTTTCCGATATTCCTAATATGTTAATCTTCTCTCTCTCCATTTCTTTTTTGATGTCCTCCAACTTTCCATCTGCATTCATTGTTCTAACATTCCAAGTTCCTACTTTCAATGATATTAATCTTTTGCACCTAGTAGCCTGTTGACGGTCTGGAGTCACCTGGTGCGCATGACTATCCCTACCGGGCGAGGCTGCTCCTATGGAGCACCCATTTACGCCGTTTCTCTGATTATCGATAAGTGAACACAACATGATTTTCTTGGCATGTGTAAAGAAGGTAGTTTGCCATTGCTTTCCTTCCCAGCAGTGACCATACTGGTCAGTGACCGTAGCCATTGTCTCCTCAAAAAAGGAGATCCTCTGCCTACCGTCGTGAAGGTGTAGACCATAACCTACAACTATCTGTCGGCTGCTCTCCATCTTCATCCACCACCTGCACCCATGGCTTCACGTAACCCTGATCGGGGGGCTAAACGGGTACTCCACCTTGCCCAAGGGTGTCCCGTAGGCTAGCGGAGGGAAGGAGGCGCCTTACTTCTCCTTTGATAGGGGATACCCCTACCCCGCTACCCGCTGGTTTCTATATAATGGTATAAATGCCGGTCGTTCAGAAAGAAATTGCAAACTACTGAACGTAAACTTGCCCAGGAATTATAAACAGCCAAAAAGTAGATTGCTACGTCCTGTAAAGGATATGCAGCTAACTTTAGTACCACACCTATCTTATACATTTTACTACGGACATCCATCCATCCATCCATCATGTGCCATGCCGGTAAGCGTGGGCGGTCATGTTCTGCCATCTCACTCGATCACCAGAGTCGTGGATCAGCTCCGTGTTTCTGTCTCGACCATGCCACAAGGCCAAGCCATCCAGGTACTTGCTTCTAGGTCTTCCCCTTGGTCTGTTCCCCTCGATCTTACCAGTTGTCACCAAATTCTCCAATCCATTTCTTCTCATAACATGCCCAAACAATTTTGACAGTCTACGTCTAATTTCTCTAATCAATTTACGATCTTCATTTGTTTCTTGAAGGACTTGTTCATTGGTCTTTCTGGCTGTCCATGGTATTCTTTGCATTTTCCTCAGAAACCACATCTCTACAGCCATCAGATGTTTTTTTCAGTCTGACTGCTCATTGTCCACGCTTCACATCCATACAAATGTACAGGTTCAATGTAGCATCTCAACACTCTTTTTCTCGTTTCAATTGACATCTTTTTATTGGTCAATATGTTTTTCATCTTGCTAAAGGCTACTTTTGCCATGGCGATTCTTGTTCTAATCTCTTCAAGGCATCTCCCATCAGATGTTATTACTGTTCCGAGGTAATTGTACCTATTCACTTGTTGAAGAATATTCCCATTTACTTGTATATTACACTGTGGTATTTCGTTCTTCTTAGTGACGACCATAATCTGTGTCTTTTTACAATTTAATTCTAACCCTTGTTGTTCACTGTGTGTAACAACCGCATCTACTAAATGTTGCAGGTCCTGTTCATTGTCTGCAATCAAGACTGTATCATCTGCATATCTAATGTTATTGATGCATCGTCCCCCAATGTTGATTCCTTCCATATTTTCAATATTTCTGAAAATATTTTCACTGTACAGGGAAAACAGATCTGGAGACATTACACATCCCTGTCTCACACCTCTCTTAATAGGCTGATATTGGCTTACTTCATTATCAACTCTTATGGCAGCTTGTTGTTTCCAATATATGTTTTTTACAAGTCTAAGGTCTTTCCCATCAATTTGTAGTTCTTCAAGCATCCTTATCATGTTGACATGTCTCACTTTATCAAAAGCCTTTGTGTAGTCAATGAAGCAAAGGTGTAGATCTTTGTTTACTTCTATAGAACGTTCGATTACGGTTCTCAGTATATACACAGCATTTACTGTACCCTTGCCTACTACAAACCCACATTGTTCTTCTCCTATTTCAGGTTGTATTTTCCTCCTAACTCTTTGCATGATAATTCTTAGCAAAATCTTCGTGATGTGACTCATTATACTAATTGTTCGATGTTGATCACATTCCAAGGCTCCTGATTTCTTTGGGATTGCAATAAATACAGAATTACATAACTCATGAGGTATGTTTCCAGTATCATATATTGTATTAAGCAGACTGGTAACTTTATCTATTCCATATTCTTCTAAAGCATTAATCATTTCTGTTGTGACGCTGTCTGGACCGGGGGTTTTGCCAGATTTCATATGATTAAGAGCATTCTGAACCTCCATTTTCAAAATTGCTGGCCCTTCATTGTTATTTTGAACAATATATTGTTCGTCTCTGCTATCGTCATACAGGTTTTTCACGTAATCTGACCATTCATGTAATATCTGATCTTTTTCTATTATGACTCTTCCATCTTTTGTCTTTAGGCAGCCTGCTGATGTACGTGTTCTTTGATTAGTAATCTCCTGAATTCTTTTGTGCATTAGTTTTGCATTTTTACTGTTGTGTTGTTTTTCAATTTCTCTGCAATTTTTCTCAAGCCATGTTTCTTTAGCCTCCTTACATAAGGTTCTGACTTTTCTGTGAATTTCTTCATATTTGGCAGGATTATTTTTGTTCTGTCTTCTTGTTTCCATTAGTTGTAAAATTTCTTCAGTCATCCATGTCTTACGGCCAACTTTCTTTACTTTTGGAATAGTTTTTTCTGCTGCACAACTGATTGAATTCTTCAGCATTTCCCATTGATCATCTACATCTTGAAATAGGATCTCTAGATCAGACAATAAATCAAATTTGTTCTTTACTTCTATGTTAAAATTATCTTGTATTTCTTTGTCAGTTTTCAATTTGCACAAGTCATATTTAGGGTTTCCTGCTGTATACTTGACTTTCTTTAACTTTACCCTCAATGTGCCAGTAATTAATCTGTGATCACTGTAACAGTCTGCATTTGGAACTGTTTTTACAACTGTTAATGCATTTCGAAACCTTTTGCTTATCAGGATGTAATCTATCTGGTTTTTAATCCTGCTGTCTGGACTCCTCCATGTCCATAATCTTCTAGGATGTTGTTTAAACCAGGTGTTTCCTACAACCAATTCTTGTTCTTTTGCCCATTCTACAAGTCTGTAACCTCTTTCATTTCTCTCTCCCAAACCATGGTTGCCTACACTGTATCCATCGCTTTGCTTTCCTATTTTTGCGTTGAAATCACCCATTATGATATTTATTTCTGATTTTTTACAGTTCTTCAAAGCAGACTCCATGTCATTATAAAATTCCTCTATACTTTCTTCACTGCTTTCACTTGTTGGGGCATATACTTGAATTACATTTATTTTAAAAGGTCTTCCGTTTAATTTTACTAATAGAACTCTGTCTGACACAGCCCAATATCCTTTGACAGAATTTGATGTTTGCTTATCTAATATAATGGCTACACCTCTTTGCTGTTCTTCTCCCCCCGAGTAAATAATCTTACATTCCTCTCCTGTCCTTATCCCTGCTCCTCTCCATCTCGTTTCCGATATTCCTAATATGTTAATCTTCTCTCTCTCCATTTCTTTTTTGATGTCCTCCAACTTTCCATCTGCATTCATTGTTCTAACATTCCAAGTTCCTACTTTCAATGATATTAATCTTTTGCACCTAGTAGCCTGTTGACGGTCTGGAGTCACCTGGTGCGCATGACTATCCCTACCGGGCGAGGCTGCTCCTATGGAGCACCCATTTACGCCGTTTCTCTGATTATCGATAAGTGAACACAACATGATTTTCTTGGCATGTGTAAAGAAGGTAGTTTGCCATTGCTTTCCTTCCCAGCAGTGACCATACTGGTCAGTGACCGTAGCCATTGTCTCCTCAAAAAAGGAGATCCTCTGCCTACCGTCGTGAAGGTGTAGACCATAACCTACAACTATCTGTCGGCTGCTCTCCATCTTCATCCACCACCTGCACCCATGGCTTCACGTAACCCTGATCGGGGGGCTAAACGGGTACTCCACCTTGCCCAAGGGTGTCCCGTAGGCTAGCGGAGGGAAGGAGGCGCCTTACTTCTCCTTTGATAGGGGATACCCCTACCCCGCTACCCGCTGGTTTCTATATAATGGTATAAATGCCGGTCGTTCAGAAAGAAATTGCAAACTACTGAACGTAAACTTGCCCAGGAATTATAAACAGCCAAAAAGTAGATTGCTACGTCCTGTAAAGGATATGCAGCTAACTTTAGTACCACACCTATCTTATACATTTTACTACGGACATCCATCCATCCATCCATCATGTGCCATGCCGGTAAGCGTGGGCGGTCATGTTCTGCCATCTCACTCGATCACCAGAGTCGTGGATCAGCTCCGTGTTTCTGTCTCGACCATGCCACAAGGCCAAGCCATCCAGGTACTTGCTTCTAGGTCTTCCCCTTGGTCTGTTCCCCTCGATCTTACCAGTTGTCACCAAATTCTCCAATCCATTTCTTCTCATAACATGCCCAAACAATTTTGACAGTCTACGTCTAATTTCTCTAATCAATTTACGATCTTCATTTGTTTCTTGAAGGACTTGTTCATTGGTCTTTCTGGCTGTCCATGGTATTCTTTGCATTTTCCTCAGAAACCACATCTCTACAGCCATCAGATGTTTTTTTCAGTCTGACTGCTCATTGTCCACGCTTCACATCCATACAAATGTACAGGTTCAATGTAGCATCTCAACACTCTTTTTCTCGTTTCAATTGACATCTTTTTATTGGTCAATATGTTTTTCATCTTGCTAAAGGCTACTTTTGCCATGGCGATTCTTGTTCTAATCTCTTCAAGGCATCTCCCATCAGATGTTATTACTGTTCCGAGGTAATTGTACCTATTCACTTGTTGAAGAATATTCCCATTTACTTGTATATTACACTGTGGTATTTCGTTCTTCTTAGTGACGACCATAATCTGTGTCTTTTTACAATTTAATTCTAACCCTTGTTGTTCACTGTGTGTAACAACCGCATCTACTAAATGTTGCAGGTCCTGTTCATTGTCTGCAATCAAGACTGTATCATCTGCATATCTAATGTTATTGATGCATCGTCCCCCAATGTTGATTCCTTCCATATTTTCAATATTTCTGAAAATATTTTCACTGTACAGGGAAAACAGATCTGGAGACATTACACATCCCTGTCTCACACCTCTCTTAATAGGCTGATATTGGCTTACTTCATTATCAACTCTTATGGCAGCTTGTTGTTTCCAATATATGTTTTTTACAAGTCTAAGGTCTTTCCCATCAATTTGTAGTTCTTCAAGCATCCTTATCATGTTGACATGTCTCACTTTATCAAAAGCCTTTGTGTAGTCAATGAAGCAAAGGTGTAGATCTTTGTTTACTTCTATAGAACGTTCGATTACGGTTCTCAGTATATACACAGCATTTACTGTACCCTTGCCTACTACAAACCCACATTGTTCTTCTCCTATTTCAGGTTGTATTTTCCTCCTAACTCTTTGCATGATAATTCTTAGCAAAATCTTCGTGATGTGACTCATTATACTAATTGTTCGATGTTGATCACATTCCAAGGCTCCTGATTTCTTTGGGATTGCAATAAATACAGAATTACATAACTCATGAGGTATGTTTCCAGTATCATATATTGTATTAAGCAGACTGGTAACTTTATCTATTCCATATTCTTCTAAAGCATTAATCATTTCTGTTGTGACGCTGTCTGGACCGGGGGTTTTGCCAGATTTCATATGATTAAGAGCATTCTGAACCTCCATTTTCAAAATTGCTGGCCCTTCATTGTTATTTTGAACAATATATTGTTCGTCTCTGCTATCGTCATACAGGTTTTTCACGTAATCTGACCATTCATGTAATATCTGATCTTTTTCTATTATGACTCTTCCATCTTTTGTCTTTAGGCAGCCTGCTGATGTACGTGTTCTTTGATTAGTAATCTCCTGAATTCTTTTGTGCATTAGTTTTGCATTTTTACTGTTGTGTTGTTTTTCAATTTCTCTGCAATTTTTCTCAAGCCATGTTTCTTTAGCCTCCTTACATAAGGTTCTGACTTTTCTGTGAATTTCTTCATATTTGGCAGGATTATTTTTGTTCTGTCTTCTTGTTTCCATTAGTTGTAAAATTTCTTCAGTCATCCATGTCTTACGGCCAACTTTCTTTACTTTTGGAATAGTTTTTTCTGCTGCACAACTGATTGAATTCTTCAGCATTTCCCATTGATCATCTACATCTTGAAATAGGATCTCTAGATCAGACAATAAATCAAATTTGTTCTTTACTTCTATGTTAAAATTATCTTGTATTTCTTTGTCAGTTTTCAATTTGCACAAGTCATATTTAGGGTTTCCTGCTGTATACTTGACTTTCTTTAACTTTACCCTCAATGTGCCAGTAATTAATCTGTGATCACTGTAACAGTCTGCATTTGGAACTGTTTTTACAACTGTTAATGCATTTCGAAACCTTTTGCTTATCAGGATGTAATCTATCTGGTTTTTAATCCTGCTGTCTGGACTCCTCCATGTCCATAATCTTCTAGGATGTTGTTTAAACCAGGTGTTTCCTACAACCAATTCTTGTTCTTTTGCCCATTCTACAAGTCTGTAACCTCTTTCATTTCTCTCTCCCAAACCATGGTTGCCTACACTGTATCCATCGCTTTGCTTTCCTATTTTTGCGTTGAAATCACCCATTATGATATTTATTTCTGATTTTTTACAGTTCTTCAAAGCAGACTCCATGTCATTATAAAATTCCTCTATACTTTCTTCACTGCTTTCACTTGTTGGGGCATATACTTGAATTACATTTATTTTAAAAGGTCTTCCGTTTAATTTTACTAATAGAACTCTGTCTGACACAGCCCAATATCCTTTGACAGAATTTGATGTTTGCTTATCTAATATAATGGCTACACCTCTTTGCTGTTCTTCTCCCCCCGAGTAAATAATCTTACATTCCTCTCCTGTCCTTATCCCTGCTCCTCTCCATCTCGTTTCCGATATTCCTAATATGTTAATCTTCTCTCTCTCCATTTCTTTTTTGATGTCCTCCAACTTTCCATCTGCATTCATTGTTCTAACATTCCAAGTTCCTACTTTCAATGATATTAATCTTTTGCACCTAGTAGCCTGTTGACGGTCTGGAGTCACCTGGTGCGCATGACTATCCCTACCGGGCGAGGCTGCTCCTATGGAGCACCCATTTACGCCGTTTCTCTGATTATCGATAAGTGAACACAACATGATTTTCTTGGCATGTGTAAAGAAGGTAGTTTGCCATTGCTTTCCTTCCCAGCAGTGACCATACTGGTCAGTGACCGTAGCCATTGTCTCCTCAAAAAAGGAGATCCTCTGCCTACCGTCGTGAAGGTGTAGACCATAACCTACAACTATCTGTCGGCTGCTCTCCATCTTCATCCACCACCTGCACCCATGGCTTCACGTAACCCTGATCGGGGGGCTAAACGGGTACTCCACCTTGCCCAAGGGTGTCCCGTAGGCTAGCGGAGGGAAGGAGGCGCCTTACTTCTCCTTTGATAGGGGATACCCCTACCCCGCTACCCGCTGGTTTCTATATAATGGTATAAATGCCGGTCGTTCAGAAAGAAATTGCAAACTACTGAACGTAAACTTGCCCAGGAATTATAAACAGCCAAAAAGTAGATTGCTACGTCCTGTAAAGGATATGCAGCTAACTTTAGTACCACACCTATCTTATACATTTTACTACGGACATCCATCCATCCATCCATCATGTGCCATGCCGGTAAGCGTGGGCGGTCATGTTCTGCCATCTCACTCGATCACCAGAGTCGTGGATCAGCTCCGTGTTTCTGTCTCGACCATGCCACAAGGCCAAGCCATCCAGGTACTTGCTTCTAGGTCTTCCCCTTGGTCTGTTCCCCTCGATCTTACCAGTTGTCACCAAATTCTCCAATCCATTTCTTCTCATAACATGCCCAAACAATTTTGACAGTCTACGTCTAATTTCTCTAATCAATTTACGATCTTCATTTGTTTCTTGAAGGACTTGTTCATTGGTCTTTCTGGCTGTCCATGGTATTCTTTGCATTTTCCTCAGAAACCACATCTCTACAGCCATCAGATGTTTTTTTCAGTCTGACTGCTCATTGTCCACGCTTCACATCCATACAAATGTACAGGTTCAATGTAGCATCTCAACACTCTTTTTCTCGTTTCAATTGACATCTTTTTATTGGTCAATATGTTTTTCATCTTGCTAAAGGCTACTTTTGCCATGGCGATTCTTGTTCTAATCTCTTCAAGGCATCTCCCATCAGATGTTATTACTGTTCCGAGATAATTGTACCTGCTCACTTGTTGAAGAATATTCCCATTTACTTGTATATTACATTGTGGTATTTCGTCCTTCCTAGTGACGACCATAATCTGTGTCTTTTTACAATTTAATTCTAACCCTAGTTGTTCACTGTGTGTAACAATAGCATCTACTAAATTTTGCAGGTCCTGTTCATTGTCTGCAATCAAGACTGTATCATCTGCATATCTAATGTTATTGATGCATCGTCCCACAATGTTGATTCCTTCCATATCTTCAATATTTCTGAAAATACTTTCACTGTACAGGGAAAACAGATCTGGAGACATTACACATCCCTGTCTCACACCCCTTTTAATAGGCTGATATTGGCTTACTTCATTATCAACTCTTATGGCAGCTTGTTGTTTCCAATATATGTTTTTTACAAGTCTAAGATCTTTTCCATCAATTTGTAGATCTTCAAGCATCCTTATCATGTTGACATGTCTCACTTTATCAAAAGCCTTTGTGTAGTCAATAAAGCAAAGGTGTAGATCTTTGTTTACTTCTATAGAACGTTCGATTATGTTTCTCAGTATATACACATTATTTACTGTACCCTTGCCTTCCACAAACCCACATTGTTCTTCTCCTATTTCAGGTTGTGTTTTCCTCCTAACTCTTTGCATAATAATTCTTAGCAAAATCTTCGTGATGTGACTCATTATACTAATTGTTCGATGTTGATCACATTCCAAGGCTCCTGATTTCTTTGGGATTGCAATAAATACAGAATTACATAACTCCTGAGGTATATTCCTGAGGTCACTAAGAAGAACGAAATACCACAGTGTAATATACAAGTAAATGGGAATATTCTTCAACAAGTGAATAGGTACAATTACCTCGGAACAGTAATAACATCTGATGGGAGATGCCTTGAAGAGATTAGAACAAGAATCGCCATGGCAAAAGTAGCCTTTAGCAAGATGAAAAACATACTGACCAATAAAAAGATGTCAATTGAAACGAGAAAAAGAGTGTTGAGATGCTACATAGAACCTGTACTTTTATATGGATGTGAAGCTTGGACAATGAGCAGCCAGGCTGAAAAACATCTGATGGCTGTAGAAATGTGGTTTCTGAGGAAAATGCAAAGAATACCATGGACAGCCAGAAAGACCAATGAACAAGTCCTTCAAGAAACAAATGAAGATCGTAAACTGATCAGAGACATTAGACGTAGACAGTCACAATTTTTTGGGCATGTTATGAGAAGAAATGATTTGGAGAACTTGGTGACAACTGGTAAGATCGAGGGGAACAGACCAAGGGGAAGACCTAGAAACAAGTATCTGGATGGCTTGGCCTTGTGGCATGGTCGAGACAAAAACACGGAACTGATCCACGACTCTGTTGATCGAGTGAGATGGCAGAACATGACCGCCCACGCTTACCGGCATGGCACATGATGGATGGATGGAGGTATATTTCCAGTATCATATATTGTATTAAGCAGACTGGTAACTTTATCTATTCCATATTCTTCTAAAGCATTAATCATTTCTGTTGTGACGCTGTCTGAACCGGGGGTCTTGCCAGATTTCATATGGTTAAGAGCATTCTGAACCTCCATCTTCAAAATTGCTGGTCCTTCATTATTATTTTGAACATCATACTGTTCGTCTCTGTTATCGTCATACAGGTTTTTCACGTAATCTGACCATTCATGTAATATCTGATCATTTTCTATTATGACTCTTCCATCTTTTGTCTTTAGGCAGCCTGCTGATGTACGTGTTCTTTGATTAGTAAGCTCCTGAATTCTTTTGTGCATTAGTTTCGCATTGTTACTGTTGTGTTGTTTTTCAATTTCTCTGCAATTTTTCTCAAGCCATGTTTCTTTTGCCTCCTAACATAAGGTTCTCACTTTTCTGTGAATTTCTTCATATTTGGCAGGATTATTTTTGTTCTGTCTTCTTGTTTCCATTAGTTGTAAAATTTCTTCAGTCATCCATGTCTTACGGCCCACTTTCTTTACTTTTGGAATAGTTTTTTCTGCTGCGCAACTGATTGAACTCTTCATCGTTTCCCATTGATCATCTACATCTTGAAACAGGATCTCTAGATCAGACAATATATCAAATTTGTTCTTTACTTCTATGTACGGACACTACGGACATATCTATCTTATAATCTTTGTTATGGAAATATCTATCTTATATACTTTGTTATGGACAGGGCAGGGACAGGTAAAGTTTGGGTAAAGACTTACAGATGGCAGTAAACATGGTGGCGGAGTGGTGCAGGGACGCAGGGATCTTTACAAACTCAGACGAGGCATCGGTTGTTTGGTACTCCTTGGATAACCGGATTGTGAAGGTAGATGCCCCATTTATTATATTAAATGGATGTCCTATTAGTAGAGAGAGTAAACTGAAGTACTTGGGTATCACCTTTGACAGGTGTGTGTTTTTTAAGGATCATGTGGAGGCTTTGGTGGTGAAGGCTGGTAGGGGTCTTATGCTTTGAGGGCTATGGCAACAATCGGGCCACAGCGTATAAGAGGGACCTTGACTTTGAGGAGAGCAGAGGATACTTTACAGGCTCTTTCAGCAGTTAATAATTTCTGTCATTGAGTATGGTTTGGGACTGGTGACAGTATCGAAGAGCCAGCTTGAAAGGTTGGAGCGCATACAGAATACAGCCATGCGGGTGGTACTGAGGTGCACAAATGACACACCAAATATATGCATGAGGCATCTTCTGGTGATACCAACAATTGCAGATAGGTATAGTGTCCTTAAATCTAAATGGTACCTGAGAGTTGCTGCAGATAGGGATCACCCCCTGCATGAAGCCATGAATATAAAGGGTCATAGACTAAGACGAGGCAGGTCCTGGATGGCACAGGGAGAAATATCTATACGTCAGGTGTGTGATCTAGATACCACTAATCGTGAAAAAGAGTGGGTTGAAGTACCGGAAGAACTGACGGACTGACACAATGTAATAGTGACACTGGGTCGTGAGTTCAGAGAATATTCAGCGGGCCTCACAGAGTTTGAGGTGCAACAACTGACGCATAGTAACATACATCAAGGTGACATATTGATCTATACTGATCGGTCAGTGGTGAGAAACAAACGTGGTTGCTGGGGTTTCATAGCGAAGACTAATGAACGTTTCTTAAGAAAAGATAGTCTGACATATAAGGCTACGACCTCCAGCATGAGAATAGAGGTGAAGCAGTCACAGCGGCATTTCGTTGGCTAGAGGAAACCACTGCAACACACATTGTCTTCATCACGGACTCAAAGGCGCCTACTTCAAGGTCACACATTCTGAGAATTGTATGGACGTTTTGCCCTGGTCATGAGGGAGTGCGGGGAAATTAATAGGACGATAGGCTGGCAGGGAATGCACCTCTTGGTGGTAGATTACTTATTGACAAAGGGGAGGTGGTTGTGCCACAGTGGGACCAGGTGGAGAAAGTGGGGGAACAGATTGAGAACCCGTAAGTGGAAAGGATGAGATGCGAGGGATTGGCAAGCATTCTGATAGAATCTCAAAACTTAGAGGGAAGACAAGGAGAAATGTCAATCAGATAGCTGTGGGAACGATTAGTAGTGCGACTCTTCCCTGGCTGTTGAACTAGGGCACGGAGCTCGTATGGGAATGTCCTGAGTGCAATGATGCCAGTTCTTAGCTCAACTCAACAGCTCAACTCAACAAACTATCTTATATACTTTGTTATGGAAATATTTATCTTATATATTTTGCCATGAAAATAACTATCTGATTTACGAGACTTTGTCTTGCCTGCGTTCGTTGTCTCTCTAAGTGAGAGAAATACTGGTCGCCTATTGCTCCGTGTGCAACATGTGACGGCCCGTACATATCACCGACTCATGGCAGGAAACTGCTTCACCACATATTTACAACTGCCGAGTTAGCACAGTTTATAGGCAACTGCGCTCAGAGCTCAATAACGGAAAACACAGGACGTTGCGGCGACTTGCCTTCATCAGCAAACAAGTACATACTCAAAACACAAAACATAATCACGTGGACCTCGCCCCAGTGACTAAATTAAGGCATGAGAACGGGATGAGAAGAATGGAAAGATAAGAACAATGAAGAGAACATGAAAATATTGAAAAATATGTGCTACCTAACTAAGAATCCCAGGCTGTGGTACTAACACGAATCTTCACATTGATTCTCTTATATAGACTGCCGTGCGAATCTGTGGTGTCATGGCAACCGGGGTAGAGGATGGTATCTATGTTATCAACACGGTGGGAAGATGGTTCCACGCTTGCGCTAGCTAAGTGAGGGAAAGCCTGGCCGCCCCTTCCTCTGTATATTCAGGTCTATATAGTGTAATGGCGCTATCATATCATAGACTCATTCATGGCGGGAAACTGATTCGGGACCAATTTTATTTTATTTATTACTAGCTGACCCGGCCCGGCTTCGCCCAGACCCTGGTGGGGAGCATCTCATTTAATTCATATAAGTAGTCATATAAGTTCTCGTTCCGACTATCTATCTGTCTGTCTGTCTGACCCGGCCCGGCATCGCCCAACTCCTGGTGTGGAGAATCTCATTTAATTCATATAAGTAGTCATATAAGTTCCCGACTGTCTGTCTGTCTGTCTGTCTGTCTGTCTGTCTGTCTATCTATCTATCTATCTGTCTGTCTGTCTGACCCGGCCCATCCCATGGTGGAGAGCATCTCATTTAAATTATATAAGTAGTCATATAAGATCCCGTTCCCGACTATCTGTCTGACTGTCTGTCTGTCTTGGGTAAATGGAGGAGGGAGGAGGAAGAGGGAGGTGGAGGAGGGAAGAGGGGGGAGGAGGAGGGAGGAGACAGGAGGAGTAGAGAGGAATAGGAGGGAGGAGGAGGGATTAGGAGGAGGAGGGAGGAGTAGTGTGGAGGAGGAGGCGAGGAGGAAGAGGGAGGAGGAGGGAGAAGGAGGGAGGAGGAGAACGCAGGAGGAGAAGGGAGCAGGAGGAGGAGAGGGAGGAAAAGGGAGGAGGAGGGAGGAGGAGGAGAGAGGAGGATGGAGGAGGCGGAGGGAGAAGGAAGAGGGAGGAGGAAGAGGGAGAATGAGGAGGGAGAAGGAGGAGAAGGAGGGGAGGAGGAGGAGGAGGGAGGAAGAGGGAGGAGGAGGAATGTGAAGGGAGGAGGAGGGAGGAGGTAGAGGGAGGAGGAGGGAGGAGAGGAGGTAGAGGGAGGAGGAGGAGGGAGGAGGCGGAGAGGGAGGAGGGGGAGGAGGGAGGAGGGAGGAGGAGGGAGGAGGAGAGAGGAGGAGGAGGGAGGAGGAGGAGGGAGGAGGAAGAGGGAGGAGGAGGAATGTGAAGGGAGGAGGAGGGAGGAGGTAGAGGGAGGAGGAGGGAGGAGTGAGGAGGAGGAGGAGAGGGAGGAGGAGGGGGAGGAGGAGGAGGAGGGAGGAAGAAGGAGGAGGAGGGATGAGGAGGAGGAGGGAGGAGGAGGAAGGGAGGAGGAGGAATGTGAAGGGAGGAGGAGGTAGAGGGAGGAGGAGGAGGGAGGAGGAGAAGGGAGGAGGAGGGATGAGGAGGAGGAAGAGGGAGGAGGAGGGAGGAGGTAGAGGGAGGAGGAGGAGGAGGAGTGAGGAGGAGGAGAGGGAGGAGGAGGGGGAGGAGAGAGGAGGAGGGAGGAAGAAGGAGGAGGAGGGAGAAGGAGGGATGAGGAGGAGGAGGGAGGAGGAGGAAGAGGGAGGAGGGGGAATGTGAAGGGAGGAGGAGGGATAGGGAGGAGGGGAAGAGGAAGAGGATAGGAGGAAGAGTGGAGAGGAGGAGGGAGGATGTAGAGGGAGGAGGAGGGAGGAAAAGGGAGGAGGGAGGAGGAGAGGAGGTAGGAGGAGGAGGAAGAGGGAGGAGGAGGGAGGAGAAGGAAGGAGGAGGAAGAAGGAGGAGGAAGAGGGAGGAGGAGGATGGAGGAGGGAGAGGGAGGAGGAGGAAGGAGGAAGAGGGAGGAGGAGGATGGAGGAGGGAGAGGGAGGAGGGAAAGAGGAAGAGGGTAGGAGGAGGAGGGGAGAAGGAGGGAGAAGGAGGAGGAGGGAGGAGGAGGGGATAGGAGGAGGGAGGAGGCAGAGGGAGAAGAAGGAAGGAGGGGGAGTAAGGAGGGAGAGGAAGGAAGGAGAATGAGGAGGGGAGGAAGGAAAGGGAGGTGGAAGAGGAAGAGGAGGGAGGAGGAAAGAGGTAGGGGGAGGAGGAGGTAGAGGGAGGAGGAGGAGGAAGGAAAGGGAGGAGGAAGAGGAGGAGGAGGGTGGAGGGAGGAGGAGGAGGTAGAGGGAGGAGGAGGGAGGAGGTAGGAGGAGGAGGAAGAGGGAAGAGGGAGAAGGAGGAGTGAGGATGATGAGGGAGAAGGAGGCAGGAGGAGGAGGAGGGAGGCAGGAGGAGGAGGAGGGATAATGAGGGAGAGGGAGGAGAAGGGAAGATGAGGGAGGAGGGGGAGGAGGCGGATGGAGTAGGAGGGAGGAGGATGGAGGAGGAGGGGAGAGGAAGAGGGAGAAGAAATAGGGAGAAGGAGGAGGGAGTCGGGAGAGGGATGAGAGGGAGGAAGAAGAGAGGAGGAGAGAGTTCGCCATTCGGAATTCATACTCGTCTAGTTCTTCCCTTCTACACGACTGTAGATAACTTCCTTACACATAAAAAGATGAATTGTTATTGATATTGCCGTGGCATGGAGGAATATCAGCAGCAGAGTTGATCCAAAAAACCAAAGACTGAGATCTACGAGAGCCATGAACGCCTACGCCAGCCGGCACGGCACTTGATGATGATGATTGCCGTGTGACGATTCTGTGTAGTCACGTCATTTTCTTCCCTTTCCCTAGCGTTTTGGTTCGGGGATTCTTTCATCATCATCATCATATATTTACGTACGTATTTTGGGAGGGGGAGGAGGGAGGAGGAGGAAGAAGAAAAAAAAACTATGACAGTTGACAGCTCTGGAATGAAAGGAAGGCGTGTAGAAAATTTCATCTCAATCGGATAGGCCGTTCGCGAACAAATAAAGGACATACATATTTACATACATACATATATATACACATACACTTTGTTTTATAGATATAGATTTATTTATTTTTGCTGCTAGGCCAAAAGACAATGGCTTGAATATCTGACTCGGGAAGATAACCCGGCCAACAAATGCCTGAAGAAGTAGGATATGTCGCCCGAAAGGTGCAAACATCGCAGCTCTGCTGTAAACATACATAACGCAATTACGTCTAAAACAACATTCCGGACGAACACAGAAGAAGAAGAATCTCGAGTTTGAGACCTGCTAATATCTGTTTCATTTTTGTGGCAATGAATGAATCACCAAAAAACGAGAAGTAGATTGTGAGCTATTAGAACACGATTACAAGAAACAAAATGACGTTGCGGCTAAAGCCTTCGTCAGCACAGAACAAACAACCACAAACAGACACAGAACTACACACACAAAATACTACATGAAAATATTAAGGTTACTTAGCTTAATACGTCTTGAGCGGCTGTAAGTGGATTGAATTAACCGGATGTGTGGTTTAGGTGGTCAATAGGTGGTTTCATTTTTGTGACACGGCAGGCGGGCATAAGAGTAAATAAACGAGCAGACAGGCTTGCGGGCTTAGCTGATGTGGGGATCGGACGGGCAGTGGACCAGGCTGATATCCTGAACTGGAGGCAGGACGATTGAATAGCTCAAGGGATGGGTGTGATTCTGCAACGTTAACCAGACTGCAAAAACGTCAAGTCAAATGAGGGTCATGGTAGACTACAGCGCAATGGGGGAAGTCAAAGAAGAATAGACAGCCAAAACACAACTGGGTAGTCAGTCGCTATAGATCGCGGGAGATACTGAGGAGAGGATCTGAGCCTCATGGACTAACAGTTCGATGTGCAGTGAGGATGATGTGTTGACTAACTAACTAACTAACAATGTTTGCGAATATCAAGGTTAAATAATCTACACTGTCATTGTGACAATCGAAGCCATATTCATTAATGACATGTAACGGAGAGGAAAGGATCTGAGACTGATGGAATAACTGTTCATAATGCAATGAGGATGATGTGTTGAATAACTTACTAACTAACAATTTTTGCGGATATCAAGGTTAAATAATCTACACTGTCATTGTGACAATAGAAAGATATATTCATTAATGACATGTAACGGAGAGGAGAGGATCTGAGCCTGATGGAATAACTGTTCGTTGTGCAATGAGGATGATGTGTTGAATAACCAACCAACATTTTTGCTGATGTCAAGGTAATATAATCTAAACTGTCATTGTGACAATAGAAAGATATATTCCTTAATGACATGTTGCGTCGTGTTTATATTCTAGAGATAACACGTAAATACACGGTTCGGATTAATCCATGAGACAATAACTGAAGCCGAATATCGACCTAAAACTTCAGTAGCCCCGTTATTTCCTGTCCAGATCTTTTGTTTCAAAAATTAAACCTTTTCGCTAAGTTTGTGAAAACTGGGAATGAGCTTACTGGGAAGGGGACAAGGAGCGAGATAATACAACCAATAATTTCTAAAGGAATACCACAACAGGATATCGATTTCAAAATCTTGCTTTGTAGAGAGAGAAACAAAAATTAGTTAGTTAGTAACACGTTGACAACAAGATACAAACAATGTATTATGTGGGTGTAAGTTCGGCGCATTGTTTACCGCATGAGCTTCAGATCAATGGCAGCTGTGAGCTACTGTCTCATTATCTCGTTTTCTTGCAGATTTATCATCATCGTCGTCGTCTTATTCATCATCATTTATACCAATTTGGCAGAGGCAGCTAGATGAGGACCGCGCTGGTTATGCATCGCAGTGTTTGAGTTCAGTCATTAAGTGAAGACTGTCTTCCAGTTTGTACAAGACTGTGAAGCTGACACCTGGTAAATACTTCTTATAATGGCATAAGTAGGTCAGCATGGCCGAATGGATAAGAACGCGTGTTCTTAAACATCCAGTGCGCTGATGCCGGGGTAAGCGGTTCAACCCCTACACCTGATAGTTGGACTAAAATGTTGACCTATCGTCTTTGATGTGGGGACGTAAATTACAAGTACATCTGAAGTCGGAGTGAGTTCGCCTGATGGCGACGCACACTGTTAATAAGGAAATCTAATCCACACACAAAATTCAACCCAGCACTGCTAGAAGTAGTGTATATGGACTACGGTTGAGTTCAAAGCGAGTGAGCGCATACAAAAAAATAATAATAATGTCAAAATGTGCATTAAGTAAAAACAAAGAACCAGTTGAAACGAAATAAGACTCAATGAGTATATAGTGCTAGACCCACCGGCACCCCAGGGGTGATGTGGTCCATATCACAAGGTCCACCTTTATCTCCCTTGACATCTCCTGGACATATCTCCCATCTTAGGCTGCATCGACCTGGGAGTCAGGTGCATCTTACAAATACACATCCACCCGGGAGCCAGGCGCATCTTACAAATACACATCCTATGTGGGTGCGGAAAAAAGCCTATGACAACTGTGCCGGCTAACACGCGTGTAACAACAACGCTACGGTGGGCTCCCAGATGTCATATTAATCTACTATATTCAGGTTGTTACGTTCCCGCTTGCTGTCTCATAATGTTAATGTTTGTATTATAACTCATTTAGAACCAAACTCTATTACTTTAACAAAACAAGGCGTGGGTTACACAGATATGGCGTAACAACTGCCATTGATACAATGAGTTACAAACATCTAGACTCTCCGCGTTCCCGCATCTATTCTATAATTTCAACACGTAAAATAGTTATAAATAACTAAAACAAACAGATCCGGAAATGGACATCTGTTCCTGTCAAGATACCAAAGATCTGCTCTACTGCGCCTGTAGGGCGGAACGGGAAATGACGCAATCATCTGTGACACATCATCAAAAAATTCCAGGTTTTTCCTTTCAAAGAAATTGATTCAGTGGTCAAAGAACTAACTAACTAGGTCCAACCAGCCAAAGGGGAATGCGCAAAGACACTTTTTTACTGGTTTAATTTACACTGATTCCTGTCTGTCCTTCTAAAGCTATCAGTTTAAATACACGGACATGAGTTCAGAGATGTTTGCGTGTCTTCCATCTCAGATCCACGAAGCGC
Organism: Cepaea hortensis; assembly: GCA_963921405.1. Classification (NCBI taxonomy): domain Eukaryota; kingdom Metazoa; phylum Mollusca; class Gastropoda; order Stylommatophora; family Helicidae; genus Cepaea; species Cepaea hortensis. The sequence continues at coordinate 37,428,230 of OY992892.1, read as the reverse complement.
TTACTTTGTCCGGAAGGAAAGAAGGCGTTTGAATAATTCCTTAAAACGCAAGAGATGATATAAATAGACGGTGCCTTTCATCTTGGCCTACCCACGTTATCCTCGAAGTCACGGTTCTGTCCTTTGATAGTTGCATCATGACAGTGATATTCCCGGTGCTTATTTTTAGAATTAGCCTTCGGGTTGTTCATTATTTTATAAGTTTCGTTATGTTTCTAGCCGTTCCTTATTTAATTAATTTGATTATATTGGTAGTTGTTCATTATTTTATTTATTTTATTATGTTGGTTGTTGTTATTTATTTTATTAGTTTGGTTATATTGGCACTAAAAAGTTGGTTAGTTGCATATTCTTTACAGGACGTTGCAGTCAACAACGGCATTTTTATTGTGATCTCTTGGCAAGGTTCAGTTGTTTTACATTGCTTTCTGAACTACCGGCACCCATACCAATTCGTAAAAAACCAAAGCAACGCGGTCTGCTGCCAAATAACGCTCAGCTGTGTTTCTAACGCGGGTATGCAGGATCACTAACTGTGTCCGTAACACCATGGCCACGGAGCAAGCATATTGGTACTATAGTGTGTTTTTTGTTGTTGCCTCAATATAAAATTCAATATCTCAGTAACCGACTGAAGGAAAATGATGAGATTTAGCATATAACGTTATAATTATGTCCACCCAACAAAACATTTTTTGTTCTGGAGATTGTACAGCAGATTTCAATGTTTGTTTATATGCGGTATATATTTTATGTCCCCCGCATTCATTCCATCATTTCAAGAGTATTACCGTTTCAGCAAGACACACCCCCGCTGTTTTAAAATTTTGTCTGCGCGGTTTTCGCTTTTGGCAGACTGAGGGAATTTATATGGGGTAGTTCAGAGGTGTCGTCAAACTGTGGATTCTTTCATGAAACGTGATTATATAAATAAACTAGCTGGCTCGGCCCGGCTCCTGGCGGGGATCTATCTATCTATCTATCTATCTATCTATCTATCTATCTATCTATCTATCTATCTATCTATCTATCTATCTATCTATCTATCTATCTATCTATCTATCTATCTATCTATCTATCTATCTATCTGTCTGTCTGTCTGTCTGTCTGTCTGTCTGTCTGTCTATCTATCTAATCTATCTTGTCTGTCTGTCTGTCTGTCTGCCTGCCTGCCTGAGGACTATTGGAGAAAGGATGGATTGAATTTTATGCAACCGAGAGCAATCATCAACCTACTGGAATCGTCCGACACGGATTAAGGTCTGAGCAGATCGCAGACCTTAATCTACGTACACACTTACTGGGATATTTTGCTCCAACTATTCACACGAATTGCAGGCCCTAAACATTACAGCATCAGCATCAGCTGAAGAAACAAGAAGGAAAGGAAAAATAAGGTAAGAAATATATTCCTTCTACTTTCCTGTTAATTTACAAATTATTTACCCCGTGCCTCTGTAAATTCTCTGTCTTTACTAATATTACACATTGCACCCCTCTCGGGATTCTCCGTGGTGAAGTGGTCAAGCCGTCTGACTCGGGCTCCGAAGGTTGTTTGTTCTATTCCGGGTCGCGTCTTTCATTTCACGAGTGCATATTTTTCGGAGACTCCCGAGGGTCGTCGCTGGAGCTATGGAGTTCGTGCTTTGTGCGACGCTTTCCGCACTGCGGAAAGAAACTGAGCCATATGGGATAAAAACCCGGTGCAATGCAGCCGACCCTGTCGATTTTAAGTTAGTTCTTTCATTGCACCCACTCCCATACGAATCCGGATACGCCTTTGTGTGTCATCAGAATTTGCAGGTCACCCATTACCGTAAAAATAGCTTTGTTAGCAAGATATCACTAGTTTTTCAGCAAAACATCAAAGGAATGTTGCCGCTTTCAATGATTTAAGTTGTTTTTGGACTTATCAAAGACATATTCCTTGGGTGGGGGTAAATATAAGACGGCTGGAAAAATCTCATAACGATGCAACAGACAGTTTTCAAAATAATTGATCGTGAATGAAGGCAAACAAATGTGGACATACCATAGTACAGTATTTTATTAATTTGTTTATATTGGTATTAGTTCATTATTTTATAAGTTTGGTTATATTGGTATAATTTCGTGACTTTATAATTTGGTTTTATCGGTATTAGTTCATTATTTTAATAGTTTGGTTATACTGGTAGTCGTTCATTATGTTATTAATTTGATTATATTGGTAGTTGTTATTTATTTTATTAGTTTGGTGATATTGGTGGTCATTCATTATTTTATTAATTTGATTATTTTGATGCTAGTACAGTATTTTATTAATTTTTTTATATTGGTATTAGTTAAGTATTTTATTAGTTTGTTTATATTGATAGTCGTTCATTATGTTATTAATTTGAGTATATTGGTAGTTGTTATTTATTGTATTAGTTTGGTTATATTGGTGGTCATTCAATATGTTATTAATTTGGTTATATCGGTACTAGTTCATTACATTATTATTTTGGTTTACGTGATGTTTACACCCCTTAGCCGATTTGGGCATGTGACGCTAGACCCATAGACCAGTCGATACTCGGTGGGTCATCATCTGGCCAGTAATACCCCTGTCGCCTTTACTTTCCTAGACATTTCTTGGTAGCCATGTTAGAGGGGTCGACCTGGGCGCGCAGGTCAGTTTTAACAATTCCAGTCTGCATTGATGCAGATGGAACCTATGGCCAGCGGGACGGCAAGCGAGCGCCTAGCCACTACACCACCGAGGCTCCCGCATCTAATAGACTAACGACTATTTCTACAACCAATATACAGTACGTTCAACTTTGACCCGCCGCAGATGTATAAGCGTATCTAATAGGCAAAGACCTAGCCATAAGTCGAACACGCATGCAACTATTACCCGTTACTGGCGTGTCTGCGGGTCTAGGCAAAGACCTAGCCATAAGTCGAACACGCATGCAACTATTACCTGTTACTGGCGTGTCTGCGGGTCTAGGCAAAGACCTAGCCATAAGTCGAACACGCATGCAACTATTACCTGTTACTGGCGTGTCTGCGGGTCTAGGCAAAGACCTAGCCATAAGTCGAACACGCATGCAACTATTACCTGTTACTGGCGTGTCTGCGGGTCTAGGCAAAGACCTAGCCATAAGTCGAACAGGCATGCAACTATTACCCGTTACTGGCGTGTCTGCGGGTCTAGGCAAAGACCTAGCCATAAGTCGAACAGGCATGCAACTATTACCCGTTACTGGCGTGTCTGCGGGTCTAGGCAAAGACCTAGCCATAAGTCGAACAGGCATGCAACTATTACCCGTTACTGGCGTGTCTGCGGGTCTAGGCAAAGACCTAGCCATAAGTCGACCACGCATGCAACTATTACCTGTTACTGGCGTGTCTGCGGGTCTAGGCAAAGACCTAGCCATAAGTCGACCACGCATGCAACTATTACCCGTTACTGGAGTGTCGGGTCTAGATGATACAGTCTAGTTTCACCACACATATGTCTATATGACATACATTGACTACAGTATTGGGTCTAGATGATACAGTCTAGTTTCACCACACATATGTCTATATGGCATGCGTTGACTGCAGTGTCTGGTCTAGATGATACAGTCTAGTTCCCCCACACATATGTCTATATGATATGCATTGACTACAGTATTGGGTCTAGATGATACAGTCTAGTTCCCCCACACATATGTCTATATGACATACATTGACTACAGTACCGGGTCTAGATGATACAGTCTAGTTCCACCACACATATGTCTATACGGCATGCATTGACTGCAGTGTCTGATCTAGATGATACAGTCTAGTTCCCGCACACATATGTCTATATGACATGCATTGACTATATTATTGGGTCTAGATGATACAGTATAGTTCCACCACACATATGTCTATATGACACATTGGCTGCAGTGTCGGGTCTAGATGATACAGTCTAGTTCCACCACACATATGTCTATATGACATGCATTGACTACATTATTGGGTCTAGATGATACAGTCTAGTTCCCCCACACATATGTCTATATGGCATGCATTGACTACAGAATTGGGTCTAGATGATACAGTCTAGTTCCACCACACATATGTCCACATATGTCTATATTACATACATTGACTACAGTATTGGGTCTAGATGATACAGTATAGTTTCACCACACATATGTCTATATGACACATTGGCTGCAGTGTCGGGTCTAGATGATACAGTCTAGTTCCACCACACATATGTCTATATGACATGCATTGACTACATTATTGGGTCTAGATGATACAGTCTAGTTCCCCCACACATATGTCTATATGACATGCATTGACTACAGAATTGGGTCTAGATCATACAGTCTTGTTCCCCCACACATATGTCTATATGATATGCATTGACTACAGTATTGGGTCTAGATGATACAGTCTAGTTCACCCACACATATGTCTATATGACATACATTGACTACAGTACCGGGTCTAGATGATACAGTCTAGTGTAACGCAGCCACCGCTGTTTCGGAATTTTAAACTCGGCATGTGTTCTCAGGCCACCCCAGCCTTACATGAGTACCCAGAAATATCTTGGGCAGTAAATGCGTCTGGTCTGATACTAACGACATCATTAACCGAGTGTTGGTTGGTCTGTGGAAATCTAGGCCTAGCACTGTATGTCCGAGGTGTCTTAAAGTGTGCATGAGGATCCTTGACTATTCTAAGACAACCATCATTAGCTTCAGCAGAATCACAGTTTTGCTTGCCAAGACGGCTATTGTAGGCCACTCTAGCTTTCTAACATCCTTCTATTATTAAATATCCATGTGAATACCAAGACGTTTTCATGATACATTGCAGGACTGTTTAGTATTTTTCTGTCTGCCTTCACCAATCTCCTGTTGCATTATTCTTACCAATTGTTTCAACATATCCGTTATTATAGTGGATACAGAAAGACAAGATGGATAGACAATATTATAGTGTATATAAATGTTATAGACGAGTTCTAAGAATATCTTGGGTAAAAAGGGACGAAGAGGTGTTTCCAAGGCACAAGGGCCAGGTTCTATATTGGCCAAGACCTATAAATACGTCCTAGTTGTGCGTCCTGGGCAACAGGTCCCTCCAAGGTCCTGGCTAACGTAGTAGGATCGCTGATTCTTCCGAAGTCGGAGAGTATCTGCATGCACGGTGAGGAACCACCAGTCTGCACACCAATAAGCCAGGCATGGGACAACGGATACTCACGCAAACCTCAGTCCGGTATGACATCACACTGATGTTGGACCACCGGATGTCTTCATCCGACATACAGGACCTTGCGCTGGAGTTCACAGCCAGCGAACGCAAGCAAGCAAGCATATTGGATACAGAAAGACAATAAGATGAATAGACACGCTTATACTAGAAACAGAAAGACAATAAGATGGATAGACACAATTATACTAGATACAAAAAGACAAAACAGATGGATAGACACTATTATACTGGATACAGAAAGACAACAAAATAGATATACACTATTATACTGGATACAGAAAGATATTAAGATGGATAGACACTATTATACTGGATATAGACTGACAATACTGTGCTGTCATTTCTCCTTTTTCTGTTAGCTGAAATTTGTATATCAAATTGTGCAGCCATCGACAATCATGTGTCACTAATTTAAAAGTTCACTTCCTGGAAGACACGTTATTCCAGAATATATCCAAACGCATCATTTTACAATAGCGGACATCTCTGGACGTTTTCACATCCCCAACCAAACCTCCGCGATGCAATACACCTAGCTGTTTCCTATGTACAATATGTTTCATATTTCATATAATAATAAGTTTTTACATAATTCTCAGATTTAAAATTACTCAGAGCATCTAGAGTTTCTCCATGTCTGTAAGAGCAAGACGTGAAAGTGAAAATGAAAAGTGTGTGGCTTTATAGTGTGATTTATTTTGTGAGTTTGAGAGTCTGTCTTGGCGTGTCTAGGAAGGGGCGAAGTCGATTTTTAAAGGCAATTCCTGAATGTAGGAAGTCAGGTGTGTCACATGGGATGTCAGACGTGAGTCTTAAATTGACTTTATGTTGTTTTTTGTTCGCGTTCTTCAATTTTATTGAGTTCGTAGAGCGGTATTAAGTTAATTGAGCTTGTCGCTTGTGATCGATTATACACTTATCGGTTATATTAATGTAGTGGTTTCTCCTTGTATCCTCTTCAAAATGACTCAACACGGCAGTGTGATGGCAGTGAGTGCCGCTCAGGTGTGATGGCAGTGAGTGTCGCTCAGGCGTGTTGGTAGTCAGTGCCGCTCAGGTGTGATGGTAGTTACTGCCGCACAGGTGTGATGGTAGTTACTGCCGCTCATGTGTGATGGCAGTGAGTGCCGCTCAGGTGTGATGGTAGTTTATGCCGCTCAGGTGTGATGGTAGTTTATGCCGTTCAGGTGTGATGTCGCCACGTATTATAGGTTACATCATAAGCAGATGAATGTACAAGTTCCTTGTTACCTTGGTCTTCCCAGACAAATCCGAAAAAAATGTCTGATGCCAAGTTTCATGTGGCTGAGTCGACATCAAAGTCGTAGTCATGGGAAAAAATTATCCGTCGACTGTTGGCAATCGAATCCTGACCCGTTATCTTGGTAGGCAAGTGTACTAACCACTATACCTCGACGGGTCACTTGTCACTTTAGATTTTGTTTTAAATCCCAATGCAAAAAATACTGAAATCATAAGCCATCATCGCCATAAAGTGCCTTGCCAGCTGGCGTATGCGTTCATGTCGCTCCAAAGATCTCGGTATTTGGTGTTCTGGATCAACTCTGCTGATGATATTTCTCTGTCCATCCTGCATCATTTCTCTTGGTACACACACAAAAGTAAAATTAAAGTAAGTAAAGGACCTGTTTGATGTTTCTCATGTTACAGATATAGTCACTGCTTCTTCTCCCTTGTCTGAGAGATGGACGCTCTTCTGATAATTTATGTTACATCTCCCTTTAATATAAATGTTATAGACGAGTTCTAAGAATATCTTGGATACAGAAAAGAGCAAATACACCCATACGACGAGATCTGAATATTGAAGAAGATTGGCTACTAAAGACGATAAGACAAAGAACATTGAAATATTATGGTCGTTTGAAACGTCATGACAGTTTACAGAGAACAATAATGGAGGGGTGTATGCCCGCGAAGAGAGGAAGAGGAAGGCCAAAGAGAAGATGGGTGCAGAATGTGGTAGATTATCTCCAGATGGGTGTATATGACGCTGAACATCTTGCTTATGACCGAGAAGTTTTCCAGAAGGTTGTTATGGGAGCAAGGTCCTGCAAAGGACATGCTACTGAATGAATGAACCTCCATTGAATGCTCTTCATTATCATTCACAGGAGGATTTTGTTATTATGATTTATTAATGCCATAGTACGATAGTTGGTGGACAACTTTATATTTCCTTTCTTTAAAAGATGGATGTAGATTGGACTGTTCTGTTCTAGCGACCAAACATCGCTGTTCCAAATTTTCACACGCAGTACACGGTAGATATAGACACTGTGTTCTACTCATGCCAGAAATAGTTGGGTTAGTATATCACCACAGCCTGGCGGATTTAATTGTTTTCCTTTTGTTTAGCTGATCGAACTTTCATCAAATATGTCCTGATTCTGTCTCTTCACGTTATTTTACACTATCTGGATCCTTTGTGATATCTTCATAAATATATACACAGTACCCTTTCATCCTTCTTATTTATCATTACTTTCTATTAATATAAGATCCATTACTTTCCTATAATTTATTACACGCAATAATCTTTAATGCACTTGCTCATTTCCTGATTTCCTTGAATATGTTTCATCATTTCTTGGCAACTGGACATGTTATATTCTAGTAATAGTGTTCATTAACATCTGTTTCCTGTTATTTCTTATCCGCACGTCTCATTTTTCGCATGCAGTCGTTGCATTTAACGGAGTAAGTGCCATGAGCTGATAAATCGTCTTATTCAAACGTCCCATAACTGCCATGGGCTTATAAATCAAACTGTAGTTATAATATCAATACAGCAGTTTTCTCCATGCAACTCCCTTAACTTGATACAACATGTCTGCTACCATATTGCAACATTTAAGTCATAACTGTGACACACCCCTACTTCCCATTTCCGCCATCCATTTTTGTTTGGCCCAAACCTACTTGTTGTTTGGCACTGAATCTGTTAATTGTCATCTCTCTTCATTTGACCCGAATATATCTTCTGTGATATTCTCTGCTGAATCATGATTTGTGCTGAGATGCTAATATCTCTCGCTAGTGTAGGTAGCTCATTCTGTGATTTGTGTACTTGTATTGCTATAAACATCTCAAATTTGTTGTATATTGTAACGTTGTTTTCAGATAATATATTATTTATATCCATTTGTATTGGCCTTGTGCATTTTATCAGTCTGTAGGGGTGTATGTGTGGATGTTATACTTGACAAGCGTCTTTATCGTTTTAGGATGTGATTGGTTTCATTCTATCAGGTGAGGTTCCGAGTGTAGAGTGTGCGTGGATACTGCTTAAACGGCACGTTTCTCTCCTGTCTTATTTCTTTGTCCTATACCTTTTATTCTTTTTCTCTCCTTTCAAAATTGATTTTCTCGTTGAAACCTCCATTGGCTATCACTATGTCTCTTTTTTTTCAATCCTGTAGACTATTGTAAAATTCACGGATTGCATACCCATCTGAAGAAGCAGTTGTTTGTGAATAGCCTTTTGTAACAGCTGTTCCTTTTACTTTTATTTATTTATTAAAAATGATAATGAAAAGTCGATCAATCCGAGTATAGATGAAGACGATCAATCCGAGAATAGCTGAAGACAATCAATCCGAGTATAACTGCAGTCGATAAATCCTACTATAGCTGAAGTAGATCAATACAAGTATAGCTGAAGTCGATCAATCCGAGTATAGCTGAAGTCGATTAATCCGAGTATAGCTGAAGTAGATTAATCCAAGTATAGCTGAAGAATCTTTCTTTGTCAGGGAAAAACATACCATGTCTACCTTTGTCTTTCTCAGAATATACGAACGTATCTGCTATGTTGATCACTAGGTTATCTTGTCCCGTTCAAATGAATTCTGTCTGTCTGTCTGTCTGTCTGTCTGTCTATCTGTCTGTCTGTCTGTCTGTCTGTCTGTCTGTCTGTCTGTCTGTCTGTCTGTCTGTCTGTCTGTCTGTCTGTCTGGCTATTTATATATATATATATATATATATATATATATATATATATATATATATATATATATATATATATATATATATATATATATATATATATATATATATATATACGTCTATCGGTTTGGCTCTCTGTCTGTCTATATGTCTGTCTTCAGCACTCATCTTTTTAAAATAAATTCTTAGTTTTGAATATTCTTTATAAGCTCCTCAAGGCGCTTCCAAAAGCATATTAAATATATTTCTTCCCATTTCTATTTTCGTTTTGTTCCCTGGGTTATTAAGTGTCTCAAACATTCTCCTCAATCTTTATATTTCTACCTTAAGGCTGCTAACAAATCTTTCAAACGTCTATTTTTCTAGGAGTAAAATTTCTCAGACCTTGCCTGGAATACGAAATAGTCTATTTTCAGAACTTAATAAAGTAACTCATCCGAGATATATACTGCACACGCATAAAAATCAATTCAATTCCATTTGCACCGATGAAAAGATAGGTGTGGTCTATGTTTCTGTATAAATTCGAAAACAACCTATGATAGATTTGACTGTATAATGCTAAGTGTTGAATACCAGCATAAGACTAGTCAGATTTGACTATATTTGCAACTAACTGTTGGATTCGAAGATTAATCACGGTAGATTTGACTGTATGATGCTAAGTGCTGGATTTGACTGTATAATGCAAGGTGGTAGGTTCGAAGATTACCCATGCAAGATTTCCTGGCAACTGATGATACTAAGTGTTATAGTGGTTTTTTGTTTGTTGCCTCAATATAAAATTCAATATCTCAGTAACCAACTGAGGTAAAATGATGAGATTTAGTATATAACCTTATCATTATGTCCACCCAACAAAAAAAATTTTGTTCTGGAGATTTTACAGCAGATTTCAAAGTTAGTTTATATGCGGTATATTAATTTCGACTTAGAGATTACGTCCATGATTTTAACAGTATTACAGCTTCACCAAGAGACGTCCCGGCAGATTTTGAAATTTTCACGTGATTTTCGTTTTGAAACAAACAGCGCGAAGATTCAGAGGTGTCTCCAAATGGGGGTTCTTTCATGAAACGTAATTATATAAATAAACTAGCTGACAAGGCCCGGCTTCTGGCGGGGATCTATCTATCTGTCTGTCTGTCTGTCTGTCTGTCTGTCTGTCTGTCTGTCTGTCTGTCTGTCTGTCTGTCTGCCTGTCTGTCTGTCGGCCGGGCGTCAGGCCGACCGACCGACCGACAGACCGATTTATATCTATCTATCTATCTATCTATCTATCTATCTATCTATCTATCTATCTATCTATCTATCTATCTATCTATCTATCTATCTATCTATCTATCTGTCTGTCTGTCTGTCTGTCTGTCTGTCTGTCTGCCTGCCTGCCTGCCTGCCCGCCCGCCCGCCCGCCCGCCCGCCCGCCTGCCTGCCTACTTATCTATCTATCTATCTATCTATCTATCTATCTATCTATCTATCTATCTATCTATCTATCTATCTATCTATCTATCTATCTATCTATCTGCCTACCTGCCTGCCTGCCTGTCCGCCTGCCTGCCTGCCTGCCTGCCTGCTGATCTATCTATCTATCTATCTATCTATCTATCTATCTATCTATCTATCTATCTATCTATCTATCTATCTATCTGTCTGTCTGTCTGTCTGTCTGTCTGCCTGCCCGCCCACCTGCCCGCCCGCCTGCCTGCCTGCTTATCTATCTATCTATCTATCTGTCTATCTGTCTATCTATCTATCTATCTATCTATCTATCTATCTATCTATCTATCTATCTATCTATCTATCTGTCTGTCTGTCTGTCTATCTGTCTATCTGTCTGTCTGTCTGTCTGCCTGCCTGCCTGCCTGCCTGCCTGCCCGCCCGCCCGCCCGCCCGCCTGCCTGTCTGCCTGCTTATCTGTCTATCTATCTATCTATCTATCTATCTATCTATCTATCTATCTATCTATCTATCTATCTATCTATCTATCTATCTATCTATCTGCCTGCCGGCCGGCCGGCCGACCGACCGACCGACCGACCCAGTCAGCCAGCCAGCCAGCCAGCCAGCCATCCACCCACCCACCCACCTTTCTGTCTACCTACCTACCTACCTACCTACCTACCTACCTTTCTGTCTGTCTGTCTGTCTGTCTGTCTGTCTGTCCGCGCTATTAAATATTGATAAAAGTTACTGGAAAAAACGTCAGGACCATGTGTTGAAAGAGGAAGAGGACTATTGGAGAAAGGATGGATTGAAGGTTGTATTTTCGATTCCGGGCCGCGTCCTTCATTTCAAGAGTGTATTTTTTTTCGGACACTCCCGAGGGTCGTCGCTGGAGCTACGGAGTTCGTGCTTTGTGCGACGCTTTCCGCGCTGCGGAAAGAAACTGAGACATATTGGATAAAAACCCTGTGCAATGCAGCCGACCCTGTCGATTGTAAGCTAGTTCTTTCATTGCACCCACTCCCATACGAATCCGGATACGCCTTTGTTTGTCATCTGAATTTGCAGGTCCCCATAAATAAAATAACATTTTTAGCGAGAAATCACTAGTTGTTAAGCAAAACATCAAAGGAATGTCGCCGCTTTCAATGATTTAAGTTGTTTTTGGACCTATCAAAGACATATTCCTTGGATGGGGGTAAATATAAGACGGCTGGAAAAATTTCATAACGATGCAAGAGACAGTTTTCAAAATAATTGATCGTGAATGAAGGCAAACAAATGTGGACATACTATAGATTCAAAGATAACCGTGAGGGTTTTGACTGTAGAATGCTAAGTGCTGGGTTCCAAGATAACCGCGAGAGATTTGTCTATTTAAATCTGAGTGTTGAATTCAAAATAACTTTATACAGCAAAGTGTTGGATTCAAAGATAATCCATGTTAAATTTGACTGTACGATGCCTAAGTACTGGAAAAATCACTTATAAGTGTGATCAGCTTTCGGGAAAATTTGGGTAAAGTACATTTACGGATGTAAAGCAATCATCAGAGTCAACATGTTGTACAGTACATTGGTTTACTAGTGCATAGTTGAGGATTTAATACCAGATAGATGCGACATTAATAAACTTGACTACAGCATAATGTTCAGAGTGTAGGCCGCTGGTAGTGCGCGTATCAGATATTGATACTAAATTAAAATGACTATGGCAGAGAACTAATCGAACTAGTTCTCTCGTGTGGTATTGTGTAGACCCAGCACTTGTAAAATCCTATCATCTAAAATCTGACGTAGTGAGCGTAAAGTCCTATAATATACCATCGGTATTTTGCGAAAATATTTTCAGAAATGTAGAAGATATAAATGGAATCAGCATTGGAGGGCGAAACATCAATAACATTAGATATGCAGATGATACAGTATTAATTGCAGACAATGCGCATGATCTGCGACAATTAGTAGATGCGGTTGTTGTACACAGTGAGCAACTGGGGTTAGAATTAAATTGTAAAAAGACACAGTTTATGGTCGTCACTAGTGTCACAAAATAAAACCTTGCGTTTACCCAGCTGATTATTATAGAGGCTTTCTGATAAAACGGACTATCTGCCAGCGACAACTATTTTACTAACAGTATAAACAAATCGGATGTCAAAATCCCAGGACAATATTTGTAGCTGCACGTGTACATCTCTAACGGATTTGGAACACTCGGTGGTGAGTGAGATGGATCCCTGCATCGTTTTGACAGTTTGTCAACATTTGAATACAGATGGAACCCGTGGGATCATGGTGGCAATCGGATGTCGCCCATCACATGTCGGGCAAAATTAACAGTTGCAGATGTATAGGGGAAGTGAGTGCGCTGAATCATACATCGCTTTGACAGATTATAAACAAGTCAGAGGGAAAACGGAAGTACTCAGCACGGAAGATAACAGTACATCTGTCAATTTATAGTTTCCGGAACATCAAGAAGATTGGCAGCTTGTTGGGGAAAACTGTTGTTGGGATCATACAGTAACTCGTTAGTTTGTTGGGGGAGTCAAAACAAGTGATGACAACTTTGACAGTGACTAGGCAAGGGAAAATCGATTCTTGACAATGGATGATTGCCCAAATAACACCTGCAAGACAAAAACCATGTCACGTGACCACTTTTAGAGGTTTGGCCAAAAACCATGATTGGAGATGGGGAGTTGAACGCAAACCTTGGATTGTAGAAGACGTGCTTCGGCACTGTGGTTCTGATGGGAAAACGTCAACCGTGTGCGAAATCGTGATTTAATTTTACACGTGACTGTCATGGCAAGAGTGGATGTAATTTGATCTAACTGCAGTGTTGCCTAAGGTTTCCTCTGGTTGGAATGAAGAATACGGAACACAGGAAAAATCCGATCCCGGATAAAGTTTGGCGCAGGAAGATTGGCCAGCAACTTTACAACAGAGCTTATGCTAGAGGAAGATGATCAACATTGCTCAGTGGAGCTAAATGGTATATGTATCCTACAGGATAAATACCGAATGAGTTTAGGTCATACCAGTTTTAACACACCAGTAGTGATGGATATTCAGTTCACTTATGACTAGAACAAAAATAAAGGACTCTATTGGAGTATAGACAATAATTTTTTTAAACGTGAGAACTAGTGAACATTTATCAAGAGACAAAAAGTCTTGTTCATAGGACAGTGTTCCAGGTTTGTTTCACCGCGCCGGAATTATGAAGCCGGAGTTTCTATAAACTATTAGGAACAGGTGCGTTAGGAACAATAATAGTTTTTTTTCACGGATTATATATTTACATGGGATTCAGATCTCATGGTCATCAGGAGTTCCTGGAGGAGGACATGTCTGGAGAGAAGGACACGACTTCGGTGAGGTCCCTTGTGATGAGTCTTGTGATGTCGTGTGATCCTTGCCATGATGTGTACACTATGATCCTGAACTTTGAAGGCTGACACATACATTTATGTTATAAGACACGCCACACATTTTCTTCGCATACACGTCTCATATACGTTACACTTTTCTTTTAATAAATTAATCTTTATTAATTTTTAGAAGCAAGAGTTGTGGAGTATGTTGCGTTGGGGAAGTATGAGAAGGGGCATAGTACGACAGTGAGAGAGTGATAGGAAGGTGTCCACGGGCTGATGGAGTGTGTTGGACGGAAGCTGGTGGATTCTCCAAGATATTGAAAAAAGGAAAAAAAAATATTATAATGTGGGTGTTGACTCTCTTCACTCCAGGGACGACACTTTAAAGGAGGACACGACATTATTGGGGGCTCGATAACGTGATCTTTGGACAGCGGGATCTCCCTTAAACGGAATCCTTGGACAGCGAGATCTCCTGCAAGCAGGAACCTTTGACAGTGGGATCCTCTGACAACGGGGTCTTTTGACACAGGATCCTTAGTTATAAAACGGTGATATCATATTGGAGAATCCAGCTAGAGTGAATGTGGATAGGGGTTAGGACTAATATCTTACCTGTTCACACTTCACACGTCTGCATAGGTCTGTGGTCCTGATTCTACTCTTTTCACTGAGTGAATGTGCGGTGTGTGGTAATATCTAGATTTATAGTACTTGTTCATATATCTGTATAGTAATTTGCAGTTATATTGTACTCTACCTGCTAGCTTACCTCTCTGTATAATGGCCACCCCTAAACTAAACACGTTAGAATTAAAGGCAAAGGGGGAAGACATGGGATTGGCGGGTTCTGCTCTAACGGATTACATACAGGAAGTGGAGAGAGAGTATCGTCAAGCAGAACGGGAAGATCGAAAGGCCGAGTTGGAATTGAGAAGGATGGAGTTGGAACAAGCAGCTAAGAAATTGGAAGCTGAGCAAGCAGCTAGGAAACTGGAAGCTGAACAAGAAGCTCAGAAAAGGGAGCACGAGTACCGGATGAGGGAACTCGAGTTGAAGAGTCAATCTAATGGAGAAACTGAGGGAGCAGTTGGAGGTTCCTCCATCCCAGGCTCAACACCAGTAGGTGGACATGGGTACCATGCTATGAAATTTCCTTTAGCGGTCTACGATGAGGACAAAGAGAAGATTGACCAGTACCTTCAACGCTTCGAGGCTATGTCAGTTGCTATGGGTCTGGAGCGTAACAAATGGAATCTCAAGCTATCCCAGGGTTTACGCGGGACCGGTTACGAGGTTTATTCTCGCCTGCCACCAGGACATGAGAACAATTATGACGAGTTAAAGACGGCTCTGCTGAAACGATTCGAGGTTACGTCACATACCTACCGGAAGAAATTTCGAGCAGCGAAACGAGAACCGGGGGAGTTGTTTGCCGCCTACAGTTTGCGTCTAAAATCTTATCTCCACAAGTGGATGGATTTGGCTGGGTTCGCACATGACTATGAGAGTCTGGAAGAGCTCATGGTGGTCGACCAGCTGAAGAAGCAAATGTCTAAACCTCTCAGGACGTTCCTGGGAGAACAAGGAGCGGAACGTATTGACCTCGTGACTAAATTAGCAGAACGGTTCGTCGAGGTGCATGGGGAGGCAGGGAAAAACCTTTCCACAAACACCAAAAGTCAAGAGAAACATGACAAGAAGAAAGCCAAAAACTCAGGAACCAAAAAGTGGGAACCTTATGTGCAAAAATCAGAGGATAGTTCAGAGAAGAAGAATGAGGGAAGCAAGAGCACTTCAAGCTCTACACCAAAACGACCGTGGTCGGAGAAGTGGTGTTAAATTTGTAAGTCAGCCTCTCACAATACGAGGGACTGCAAATCAAAGGCTAAGAACCCTCACTTCGCAGCATGTCAAGTGACTTCCAAGGAGGTTGTCACAGAAAATGCCAAGGTCAACAAGGAAGCTCGCCACCAGGAGAGCTCACTCAAGTCCAGCACTAGAAAATCTAGGACAGGGAAATGGTGTAACCAACGCAAGTCGAATACGCACAATGCTATTGACTGAAGGGGAAAGTCAGGAGACACTCAATTCGTCGGGTGCCCCGGGAAACCTAAGGTGGAGCCCACCGAACAGGTCGAGGCCGAGGAAGAGACTCCAGACCAGGGAAAACCACCTGTAGTGGACTTGGTAGAGGTTAACAGTCGCCAAGTGGAGTGTTTATACGACGCAGGACTGGACGGGGAGGCCGTGATTTCTGCGGATCTGGTACATCCAGAACAATTCACAGGTGAAACCATGGAGATACAGCTTGCACAGAAGAGTGCTGTAGTCATGAAGTTGCCCATTGCTAATGTGGAGATTCGGTCAAGGTACGTCACCGGCACCATCAAGGCCGCTGTATTGACCGATCCCATTTTTCCAGTAATCCTAGGTTGCCGGTATGTCTTTCTGGGAATGCCCAGGGAGCCAATCCATATGGGAGCAATGCAGACTCGCTCTCAGACGAAAACGGAAGAGGCAGACGCAATTGTGACTAACCCAATGCCGGGGGAGCTACGAACTGCCCAGAGTGAGGATGATACCTTACGTCCTTGCTACAGAAAGCTGCAGAAAAGTGCTGATCCACCAGGACGGGGGCAGTACTACATGAAGAATAGGACACTCTACATGAGAGCAGGAAGGGGAGACAACCTATACGGTAAGTTGGTCGTCCTGAAAGCTCACCGGTCCCAGATTCTTCATATGGGGCATACCATCTCCTTTAGTGGACACATGGGTATTGCCGCCACCATGCAGCGAATTTCCTGCCATTACTATTGGCCGGGAATGACAGATGATGTGCGTCGGTATGTGAAGTCATGCCCTGAGTGCCAGAGGGTGGCACCGAAACACTGGACAGCACCGGTGGTGTTGGGTGAGATGCCCATCATGAACTCTCCTTTCGAGAGGGTAGCCATCGATATCGTGGGTCCACTTCCCAGGACTAGGAAGAGGAACATGTATATACTCACAATGGTGGATTGGTGTACAATGTGGGGTGAAGCCATACCGTTGACCACGATTGACTCGAAAAGAGTGGCGGACGCACTGATAGAGGCCTTTACCAGATTAGGCTTTCCGGATCAAATTCTGACGGACAATGGATCTCAGTTTTGTGGAAAACTCATGGAGGAGGTATTTAGGGTGTTTCACTCTAACCACATACATACCAGCCCTTACCACCCTCAAGCCAATGGACAAGTAGAGCGTTTCAACGGCACGTTGATGACCATGCTCAGGAAACTAGCGCAGGAAAAACCTGATAGGTGGGATGAATATATCCCAGCAGCACTCTTTGCCTATCGGGAAGTTCCTCATGGCTCAACAGGACTACCACCCGCTACGTTGCTGTTTGGTCGTCCAATCAAAGGACCGTTGGAAGCCATGTTGAGGAGTTGGACTGAAGAGGGGGCGTCAGAAGAAGTGATCTCATCCTATCAATACGTGGAGGAACTGAAAGAAAAACTCCACAAGGGATGGACTCTGGCAAATCAAAACTTGAAAAAGGCCAGGAAGAGACATGCGGCTTACTACAACCGCAGGTCTAAAGAAAGATCTCTAGAGGTGGGAGATAAAGTCTTGTTGCTACTCACAACGGGAAACAATAAACTGGAGATAGGTTGGCAAGGACCATTTCCCGTGGAAAGGGTAATATCCAGAACCAACTATCAGATCCGGATCCGGGGAAAGTCGAAGATTTTCCATATCAATCTCTTGCGGAAATACGAAGAGAGACCCGGAGACAAGGCGGCTCACCTCATGGCAATGGCAGTTGCAGTGGAGACTGAAGTGGGAACCAACGAGGGCAGGGAATATCCCTTGGTACACCAGGAAACCTATAGGGATGTGCAAGTGAACCCTGATCTGACCTCCCAGGAGAGGGAAAGGATAACCCAGGTTCTCAAGTCTCATAAGGAGATACTGACTGATAAACCAGGACGAACGAGATTGGTGGAGTTCGAGATGACTTTGACCACGCAGGAACCTGTTCGTCAAAAGGTTTACCCAGTGCCATTCTCTAAGGAAAAGGCCCTGGAGGAGGAAATACAGAAACTGCTGGAGGATGACGTGATTGCACCATCCACATCCCCATGCAATGCAGGGGTAGTTTTGTTACGGAAACCAAGTGGAGAACACCGGTTGTGTATAGACTACCGACTTCTGAACAGTCACACACAATTTCAGGTGGAACCTTTGCCGAATCCAACTCAGTTATTCGCTAGGCTCCATAAGGCTCGGTACTTTTTAAAGGTGGATCTGAGTCGGGGGTACTATCAGATACCAGTCAAACCGGAGATTCGACCACTGTTGGCTTTCAGTACACCCAGTGGACACTACGAATTCAAGGACATGCCCTTTGGACTCAGCAATGCACCTTGTGTGTTTACACGCATGATGAGGAATTTACTAGATCCGTTACAGGATCCGTCCATCATCTCATTCATTGATGATATTATGATTTCCAGTGACAGCTTGGATGACCACTTACAATCCTTGGAGAGAGTGTTTAATAGACTCAAGGAAGCAGGGCTTACTGCTCGTCCAACCAAGTGCATGATTGGTTACCAGACTCTGGAATTTCTAGGTCACACCATCACTCCAGGACACATTGTCTCAGAAGAGAAGAACCTGGAGAAAATCAGAAATGCACCAAGGCCAAAAACGAAGAAGGATGTGCGATCTTTTCTCTCGTTGTGTGGGTTCTATCACAAATTTATCCCACATTTCACTGAACTGGGAGCTCCGTTGACGGAAACCTTGAAAAAGGGATTCCCGGACCAAATCATTTGGACACCAGAATGTGAGAATGCCTATAGTCAGTTAAAGGAGGCCTTGGTCAGCAAACCTGTATTACAGCTCCCTGACCTTTCCAAACCATTTGTGTTGAGAACGGATGCGATTGGGATTGGGGCAGCTCTGTTACAGGAAGGAAAAGACGATGCTTCGGTTTTGAAACCTGTAGCATACGCAAGTAAGAAACTTCTACAGGCGGAGAGGAATTATTCAACCGTCGAGAGAGAGTGCTTGTCCCTCGTATGGGCAGTGCAAAAATTCCAGCCATATTTGTATGGAGTTAAGTTTCGAGTCCAGTCGGATCATCAGCCCCTGATGTTCCTGGCTACTTCTCAGAAGCTCAACGCCCGTTTGATGCGGTGGTCGTTGTTACTTCAACCTTATAATTTCACAGTGGAGTAAATTCCTGGGAAGGAAAATGTTGGAGCGGATTTCTTGTCAAGACACCCAGCTCCCGATGAAGAAGAATGAATCATCTGGATTAAACTCACGGTGGAGAAGAGTGAGATGGACTACTCTCTTAAGAGGGGGCCTATGTCACAAAATAAAACCTTGCGTTTACCCAGCTGATTATTATAGAGGCTTTCTGATAAAGCGGACTATCTGCCAGCGACAACTATTTTACTAACAGTATAAACAAATCGGATGTCAAAATCCCAGGACAATATTTGTAGCTGCACGTGTACATCTCTAACGGAATTGGAACACTCGGTGGTGAGTGAGATGGATCCCGGCATCGTTTTGACAGTTTGTCAACATTTGAATACAGATGGAACCCGTGGGATCATGGTGGCAATCGGATGTCGGCCATCACATGTCGGGCAAAATTAACAGTTGCAGATGTATAGGGGAAGTGAGTGCGCTAAATCATACATCGCTTTGACAGATTATAAACAAGTCAGAGGGAAAACGGAAGTACTCAGCACGGAAGATAACAGTACATCTGTCAATTTATAGTTTCCGGAACATCAAGAAGATTGGCAGCTTGTTGGGGAAAACTGTTGTTGGGATCATACAGTAACTCGTTAGTTTGTTGGGGGAGTCAAAACAAGTGATGACAACTTTGACAGTGACTAGGCAAGGGAAAATCGATTCTTGACAATGGATGATTGCCCAAATAACACCTGCAGGACAACAACCATGTCACGTGACCAATTTTAGAGGTTTGGCCAAAAACCATGATTGGAGATGGGGAGTTGAACGCAAACCTTGGATTGTAGAAGACGTGCTTCGGCACTGTGGTTCTGATGGGAAAACGTCTACCGTGTGCGAATTAGTGATTTAATTTTACACGTGCCTGTCATGGCAAGAGTGGATGTAATTTGATCTAACTGCAGTGTTGCCTAAGGTTTCCTCTGGTTGGAATGAAGAACACTGAACACAGGAAAAATCCGATCCCGGATAAAGTTTGGCGCAGGAAGATTGGCCAGCAACTTTACAACAGAACTTATGCTAGAGGAAGATGATCAACATTGCTCAGTGGAGCTAAATGGTATATGTATCCTACAGGATAAATACCGAATGAGTTTAGGTCATACCAGTTTTAACACACCAGTAGTGATGGATATTCAGTTCACTTATGACTAGAACAAAAATAAAGGACTCTATTGGAGTATAGACAATAATTTTTTAAACGCGAGAACTAGTGAACATTTATCAAGAGACAAAAAGTCTTGTTCATAGGACAGTGTTCCAGGTTTGTTTCACCGCGCCGGAATTATGAAGCCGGAGTTTCTATAAACTATTAGGAACATTTGCGTTAGGAACAATAATAGTTTTTTTTCACGGATTATATATTTACATGGGATTCAGATCTCATGGTCATCAGAGTTCCTGGAGGAGGACATGTCTGGAGAGAAGGACACGACTTCGGTGAGGTCCCTTCTGATGAGTCTTGTGATGTCGTGTGATCTTTGCCATGATGTGTACACTATGATCCTGAACTTTGAAGGCTGACACATACATTTATGTTATAAGACACGACACACATTTTCTTCGCATACACGTCTCATATACGTTACACTTTTCTTTTAATAAATTAATCTTTATTAATTTTTAGAAGCAAGAGTTGTGGAGTATGTTGCGTTGGGGAAGTATGAGAAGGGGCATAGTACGACAGTGAGAGAGTGATAGGAAGGTGTCCACGGGCTGATGGAGTGTGTTGGACGGAAGCTGGTGGATTCTCCAAGATATTGAAAAAAGGAAAAAAAATATTATAATGTGGGTGTTGACTCTCTTCACTCCAGGGAGGACACTTTAAAGGAGGACACGACATTATTGGGGGCTCGATAACGTGATCTTTGGACAGCGGGATCTCCCTTAAACGGAATCCTTGGACAGCGAGATCTCCTGCAAGCAGGAACCTTTGACAGTGGGATCCTCTGACAACGGGGTCTTTTGACACAGGATCCTTAGTTATAAAACGGTGATATCATATTGGAGAATCCAGCTAGAGTGAATGTGGATAGGGGTTAGGACTAATATCTTACCTGTTCACACTTCACACGTCTGCATAGGTCTGTGGTCCTGATTCTACTCTTTTCACTGAGTGAATGTGCGGTGTGTGGTAATATCTAGATTTATAGTACTTGTTCATATATCTGTATAGTAATTTGCAGTTATATTGTACTCGACCTGCTAGCTTACCTCTCTGTATAATGGCCACCCCTAAACTAAACACGTTAGAATTAAAGGCAAAGGGGGAAGACATGGGATTGGCGGGTTCTGCTCTAACGGATTACATACAGGAAGTGGAGAGAGAGTATCGTCAAGCAGAACGGGAAGATCGAAAGGCCGAGTTGGAATTGAGAAGGATGGAGTTGGAACAAGCAGCTAAGAAATTGGAAGCTGAGCAAGCAGCTAGGAAACTGGAAGCTGAACAAGAAGCTCAGAAAAGGGAGCACGAGTACCGAATGAGGGAACTCGAGTTGAAGAGTCAATCTAATGGAGAAACTGAGGAAGCAGTTGGAGGTTCCTCCATCCCAGGCTCAACACCAGTAGGTGGACATGGGTACCATGCTATGAAATTTCCTTTAGCGGTCTACGAGGAGGACAAAGAGAAGATTGACCAGTACCTTCAACGCTTCGAGGCTATGTCAGTTGCTATGGGTCTGGAGCGTAACAAATGGAATCTCAAGCTATCCCAGGGTTTACGCGGGACCGGTTACGAGGTTTATTCTCGCCTGCCACCAGGACATGAGAACAATTATGACGAGTTAAAGACGGTCTGCTGAAACGTTTCGAGGTTACGTCACATACCTACCGGAAGAAATTTCGAGCAGCGAAACGAGAACCGGGGGAGTTGTTTGCCGCCTACAGTTTGCGTCTAAAATCTTATCTCCACAAGTGGATGGATTTGGCTGGGTTCGCACATGACTATGAGAGTCTGGAAGAGCTCATGGTGGTCGACCAGCTGAAGAAGCAAATGTCTAAACCTCTCAGGACGTTCCTGGGAGAACAAGGAGCGGAACGTATTGACCTCGTGACTAAATTAGCAGAACGGTTCGTCGAGGTGCATGGGGAGGCAGGGGAAAACCTTTCCACAAACACCAAAAGTCAAGAGAAACATGACAAGAAGAAAGCCAAAAACTCGGGAACCAAAAAGTGGGAACCTTATGTGCAAAAATCAGAGGATAGTTCAGAGAAGAAGAAGGAGGGAAGCAAGAGCACTTCAAGCTCTACACCAAAACGACCGTGGTCGGAGAAGTGGTGTTAAATTTGTAAGTCAGCCTCTCACAATACGAGGGACTGCAAATCAAAGGCTAAGAACCCTCACTTCGCAGCATGTCAAGTGACTTCCAAGGAGGTTGTCACAGAAAATGCCAAGGTCAACAAGGAAGCTCGCCACCAGGAGAGCTCACTCAAGTCCAGCACTAGAAAATCTAGGACAGGGAAATGGTGCAACCAACGCAAGTCGAATACGCACAATGCTATTGACTGCAGGGGAAAGTCAGGAGACACTCAATTCGTCGGGTGCCCCGGGAAACCTAAGGTGGAGCCCACCGAACAGGTCGAGGCCGAGGAAGAGACTCCAGACCAGGGAAAACCACCTGTAGTGGAATTGGTAGAGGTTAACGGTCGCCAAGTGGAGTGTTTATACGACGCAGGACTGGACGGGGAGGCCGTGATTTCTGCGGATCTGGTACATCCAGAACAATTCACAGGTGAAACCATGGATATACAGCGTGCACAGAAGAGTGCTGTAGTCATGAAGTTGCCCATTGCTAATGTGGAGATTCGGTCAAGGTACGTCACCGGCACCATCAAGGCCGCTGTATTGACCGATCCCATTTTTCCAGTAATCCTAGGTTGCCGGTATGTCTTTCTGGGAATGCCCAGGGAGCCAATCCATATGGGAGCAATGCAGACTCGCTCTCAGACGAAAACGGAAGAGGCAGACGCAATTGTGACTAACCCAATGCCGGGGGAACTACGAACTGCCCAGAGTGAGGATGATACCTTACGTCCTTGCTACATAAAGCTGCAGAAAAGTGCTGATCCACCAGGACGGGGGCAGTACTACATGAAGAATAGGATACTCTACAGGAGAGCAGGAAGGGGAGACAACCTATACGGTCAGTTGGTCGTCCTGAAAGCTCACCGGTCCCAGATTCTTCATATGGGGCATACCATCTCCTTTAGTGGACACATGGGTATTGCCGCCACCATGCAGCGAATTTCCTGCCATTACTATTGGCCGGGAATGACAGATGATGTGCGTCGGTATGTGAAGTCATGCCCTGAGTGCCAGAGGGTGGCACCGAAACACTGGACAGCACCGGTGGTGTTGGGTGAGATGCCCATCATGAACTCTCCTTTCGAGAGGGTAGCCATCGATATCGTGGGTCCACTTCCCAGGACTAGGAAGAGGAACATGTATATACTCACAATGGTGGATTGGTGTACAATGTGGGGTGAAGCCATACCGTTGACCACGATTGACTCGAAAAGAGTGGCGGACGCACTGATAGAGGCCTTTACCAGATTAGGCTTTCCGGATCAAATTCTGACGGACAATGGATCTCAGTTTTGTGGAAAACTCATGGAGGAGGTATTTAGGGTGTTTCACTCTAACCACATACATACCAGCCCTTACCACCCTCAAGCCAATGGACAAGTAGAGCGTTTCAACGGCACGTTGATGACCATGCTCAGGAAACTAGCGCAGGAAAAACCTGATAGGTGGGATGAATATATCCCAGCAGCACTCTTTGCCTATCGGGAAGTTCCTCATGGCTCAACAGGACTACCACCCGCTACGTTGCTGTTTGGTCGTCCAATCAAAGGACCGTTGGAAGCCATGTTGAGGAGTTGGACTGAAGAGGGGGCGTCAGAAGAAGTGATCTCATCCTATCAATACGTGGAGGAACTGAAAGAAAAATTCCACAAGGGATGGACTCTGGCAAATCAAAACTTGAAAAAGGCCAGGAAGAGACATGCGGCTTACTACAACCGCAGGTCTAAAGAAAGATCTCTAGAGGTGGGAGATAAAGTCTTGTTGCTACTCACAACGGGAAACAACAAACTGGAGATAGGTTGGCAAGGACCATTTCCCGTGGAAAGCGTAATATCCAGAACCAACTATCAGATCCGGATCCGGGGAAAGTCGAAGATTTTCCATATCAATCTCTTGCGGAAATACGAAGAGAGACCCGGAGACAAGGCGGCTCACCTCATGGCAATGGCAGTTGCAGTGGAGACTGAAGTGGGAACCAACGAGGGCAGGGAATATCCCTTGGTACACCAGGAAACCTATAGGGATGTGCAAGTGAACCCTGATCTGACCTCCCAGGAGAGGGAAAGGATAACCCAGGTTCTCAAGTCTCATAAGGAGATACTGACTGATAAACCAGGACGAACGAGATTGGTGGAGTTCGAGATGACTTTGACCACGCAGGAACCTGTTCGTCAAAAGGTTTACCCAGTGCCATTCTCTAAGGAAAAGGCCCTGGAGGAGGAAATACAGAAACTGCTGGAGGATGACGTGATTGCACCATCCACATCCCCATACAATGCAGGGGTAGTTTTGTTACGGAAACCAAGTGGAGAACACCGGTTGTGTATAGACTACCGACTTCTGAACAGTCACACACAATTTCAGGTGGAACCTTTGCCGAATCCAACTCAGTTATTCGCTAGGCTCCATAAGGCTCGGTACTTTTCAAAGGTGGATCTGAGTCGGGGGTACTATCAGATACCAGTCAAACCGGAGATTCGACCACTGTTGACTTTCAGTACACCCAGTGGACACTACGAATTCAAGGTCATGCCCTTTGGACTCAGCAATGCACCTTGTGTGTTTACACGCATGATGAGGAATTTACTAGATCCGTTACAGGATCCGTCCATCATCTCATTCATTGATGATATTATGATTTCCAGTGACAGCTTGGATGACCACTTACAATCCTTGGAGAGAGTGTTTAATAGACTCAAGGAAGCAGGGCTTACTGCTCGTCCAACCAAGTGCATGATTGGTTACCAGACTCTGGAATTTCTAGGTCACACCATCACTCCAGGACACATTGTCTCAGAAGAGAAGAACCTGGAGAAAATCAGAAATGCACCAAGGCCAAAAACGAAGAAGGATGTGCGATCTTTTCTCTCGTTGTGTGGGTTCTATCACAAATTTATCCCACATTTCACTGAACTGGGAGCTCCGTTGACGGAAACCTTGAAAAAGGGATTCCCGGACCAAATCATTTGGACACCAGAATGTGAGAATGCCTATAGTCAGTTAAAGGAGGCCTTGGTCAGCAAACCTGTATTACAGCTCCCTGACCTTTCCAAACCATTTGTGTTGAGAACGGATGCGATTGGGATTGGGGCAGCTCTGTTACAGGAAGGAAAAGACGATGCTTCGGTTTTGAAACCTGTAGTATACGCAAGTAAGAAACTTCTACAGGCGGAGAGGAATTATTCAACCGTCGAGAGAGAGTGCTTGTCCCTCGTATGGGCAGTGCAAAAATTCCAGCCATATTTGTATGGAGTTAAGTTTCGAGTCCAGTCGGATCATCAGCCCCTGATGTTCCTGGCTACTTCTCAGAAGCTCAACGCCCGTTTGATGCGGTGGTCGTTGTTACTTCAACCTTATAATTTCACAGTGGAGTACATTCCTGGGAAGGAAAATGTTGGAGCGGATTTCTTGTCAAGACTCCCAGCTCCCGATGAAGAAGAATGAATCATCTGGATTAAACTCACGGTGGAGAAGAGTGAGATGGACTACTCTCTTAAGAGGGGGCCTATGTCACAAAATAAAACCTTGCGTTTACCCAGCTGATTATTATAGAGGCTTTCTGATAAAGCGGACTATCTGCCAGCGACAACTATTTTACTAACAGTATAAACAAATCGGATGTCAAAATCCCAGGACAATATTTGTAGCTGCATGTGTACATCTCTAACGGATTTGGAACACTCGGTGGTGAGTGAGATGGATCCCGGCATCGTTTTGACAGTTTGTCAACATTTGAATACAGATGGAACCCGTGGGATCATGGTGGCAATCGGATGTCGGCCATCACATGTCGGGCAAAATTAACAGTTGCAGATGTATAGGGGAAGTGAGTGCGCTGAATCATACATCGCTTTGACAGATTATAAACAAGTCAGAGGGAAAACGGAAGTACTCAGCACGGAAGATAACAGTACATCTGTCAATTTATAGTTTCCGGAACATCAAGAAGATTGGCAGCTTGTTGGGGAAAACTGTTGTTGGGATCATACAGTAACTCGTTAGTTTGTTGGGGGAGTCAAAACAAGTGATGACAACTTTGACAGTGACTAGGCAAGGGAAAATCTATTCTTGACAATGGATGATTGCCCAAATAACACCTGCAGGACAACAACCATGTCACGTGACCAATTTTAGAGGTTTGGCCAAAAACCATGATTGGAGATGGGGAGTTGAACGCAAACCTTGGATTGTAGAAGACGTGCTTCGGCACTGTGGTTCTGATGGGAAAACGTCTACCGTGTGCGAATTAGTGATTTAATTTTACACGTGCCTGTCATGGCAAGAGTGGATGTAATTTGATCTAACTGCAGTGTTGCCTAAGGTTTCCTCTGGTTGGAATGAAGAACACGGAACACAGGAAAAATCCGATCCCGGATAAAGTTTGGCGCAGGAAGATTGGCCAGCAACTTTACAACAGACCTTATGCTAGAGGAAGATGATCAACATTGCTCAGTGGAGCTAAATGGTATATGTATCCTACAGGATAAATACCGAATGAGTTTAGGTCATACCAGTTTTAACACACCAGTAGTGATGGATATTCAGTTCACTTATGACTAGAACAAAAATAAAGGACTCTATTGGAGTATAGACAATAATTTTTTAAACGTGAGAACTAGTGAACATTTATCAAGAGACAAAAAGTCTTGTTCATAGGACAGTGTTCCAGGTTTGTTTCACCGCGCCGGAATTATGAAGCCGGAGTTTCTATAAACTATTAGGAACATTTGCGTTAGGAACAATAATAGTTTTTTTTCACGGATTATATATTTACATGGGATTCAGATCTCATGGTCATCAGAGTTCCTGGAGGAGGACATGTCTGGAGAGAAGGACACGACTTCGGTGAGGTCCCTTCTGATGAGTCTTGTGATGTCGTGTGATCCTTGCCATGATGTGTACACTATGATCCTGAACTTTGAAGGCTGACACATACATTTATGTTATAAGACACGACACACATTTACTTCGCATACACGTCTCATATACGTTACACTTTTCTTTTAATAAATTAATCTTTATTAATTTTTAGAAGCAAGAGTTGTGGAGTATGTTGCGTTGGGGAAGTATGAGAAGGGGCATAGTACGACAGTGAGAGAGTGATAGGAAGGTGTCCATGGGCTGATGGAGTGTGTTGGACGGAAGCTGGTGGATTCTCCAAGATATTGAAAAAAGGAAAAAAAAATATTATAATGTGGGTGTTGACTCTCCTCACTCCAGGGACAACACTTTAAAGGAGGACACGACAACTAGGAAGAACGAAGTACCACAATGTAATATACAAGTAAATGGGACTATTCTTCAAGAAGTGAATCGGTACAATTATCTCGAAACAGTCATAACATCTGATGGGAGATGCCTTGAAGAGATTAGAACAAGAATCGCCATGGCGAAAGTAGCCTTTAGCAAGATGAAAAACATTCTGACCAATAAAAAGATGTCAATTGAAACGAGAAAAAGAGTGTTGAGGGGATACATAGAACCTGTTCTTTTGTATGGATGTGAAACTTGGGCAATGTGCAGTCAAACTAAAAAAATATCTGATGGCTGCAGAAATGTGGTTTCTGAGGAAAATGTAAAGTATACCATGGACAGATAGAAAAACCAATGACCAAGTACTATATGAGACAAATGAAAATCGTAAATTGATTAGAGAAATTAGACGTAGACATGTTATGAGAAGAAATGGATTGGCAAACTTGGTGACAACTGGCAAGATCGAAGGGAACAGACCAAGAGGAAGACCGAGAAGTAAATACCTGGATGGCTTGGCCACATGGCATGGAAGAGACAGGAACACTGAGCTGGTCCACGACTCTGGTGATCGATTCAAATGGCGAGTCATGACCACCCACGCTTTCTGGCATGGCACATGATTGATTGATTGATTTTGTGCGACTTTAGCAATATGAAGTCATATAATCTACCATCGTGATATCTTGCTACTCTAGCAAAATTTAGCCCTGTAATCTACCATCGTGATATCTTGCTACTCTAGCAACATAAAGCTCTGTAATCTACCATCGTGATATCTTGCTACTCTAGCAACATAAAGCTCTGTAATCTACCATCGTGATATCTTGCTAATCTAGCAATGTGAAGCCCTATAATCTACCATCGTCTTATTGTGCTAATCTAGCAATGTAAAACTCTATAATCTACCATCGTGATGCTGTGTTACCCTAGCAATGTGACACCCTATAATCTACCATCCTGTTATTGCGCTAATCTAGCAAAGTAAAACCCTATAATCTACCATCGTGGTATTGTGCTACTCTATAAACGTAAAGCCCTGTAATCTACCATCGACTTATGGTGCTACTCCAGAAATGTGAAGCCCTGTAATCTACCATCGTCTTATTGTGCTACTCCATCAATGTGAAGCCCTGTAATTTACCATCGTCTTATGGTGCTACTCCAGAAATGTGAAGTCCTATAATCTACCATCGTCTTATTGTGCTACTCCATCAATGTGGAGCCCTATAATCTACCATCGTATTATTGTGCTACTCCAGCAACGTGAAGCCCTGTAATCTACCATCGTCTTATTGTGCTACTCCAGAAATGTGAAGCCCTGTAATCTACCATCGTCTTATTGTGCTACTCCAGAAATGTGAAGCCCTGTAATCTACCATCGTCATATTGTGCTACTCTAGCAACGTGAATCCCTGTAATCTACCATCGTCATATTGTGCTACTCTAGCAACGTGAAGACATGTAATCTACCATCGTCTTATTGTGCTACTCCATCAATGTGAAGCCCTGTAATCTACCATCGTCTTATTGTGCTACTCCATCAATGTGAAGCCCTGTAATCTACCATCGTCTTATTGTGCTACTCCATCAATGTGAAGCCCTGTAATCTACCATCGTCTTATTGTGCTACTCCAGAAATGTGAAGCCCTGTAATCTACCATCGTCTTATTGTGCTACTCCAGAAATGTGAAGCCCTGTAATCTACCATCGTCTTATTGTGCTACTCCAGAAATGTGAAGCCCTGTAATCTACCATCGTCTTATTGTGCTACTCCAGAAATGTGAAGCCCTGTAATCTACCATCGTCTTATTGTGCTACTCTAGCAACGTGAAGCCATGTAATCCACCATTGTATTATTGTGCTACTCCATCAATGTTAAGCCCTGTAATCTACCATCGTCTTATTGTGCTACTCTTGCAACGTGAAGTTCTGTAATCTACCATTGTCTTATGGTGCTACTCCATCAATGTGAAGCCCGGTAATCTACCATCGCTTTACTGTGCTACTCCATCAACGTACTGTAATCTACCATTGTCTTATTGTGCTACTCCATCAACGTCAAGCCCTGTAATCTACCGCTGTGATATTATCATGGTGGGATTATGCAGTCCCCCGTTCGCTCTATCCTCAGCAACATGCACAAGTGTTCATCCTTTAATGTTATCAGTCTAGGCTTTCCTTTGCCTTCCTTCTTTCTCCTTGTCCTCAAAGGTTCCCTGGAGAATTACCCGAAGGATATTTGATCGTGTTATTTAATTAGTGTCCAAAACAAAAGATATTTTTTTTAAAAAGACATAAAACTCCAACGAACAATGTGATCAAATGATTTAAAAAAAAAAAAAAACTGCAATTCTGACAGAAACAGAGGCTAAACTATTCCACCTGCCAAATATTAGTTGAAACACTTGTGGAGTCAGTTCTTGACTAACCTAGTCCTATTAGCTTACATTATTTGAAACATTTCTGGGGGAAGTCAGTGCCTAAGCTATGCCTCCGGTCACATATTATTTGAATAAGTTCTGGAGTCAGATAGTTACTAAGCTATGGCTCTTAGGATATATTATTTGAAGAACATTTGGAGTCAGCTGGTAACTAAGCTATTCATCAAGCCATATATTACGTGAAACACACATGAAGTCAATTATTGGCTGGGCTATTCCTCTTAGCACATATTATTTCTTGAGAGGAAATAGTCAGGAAACAGAGAAAAGTGTTACTTCTTTGAGGTCAATCCAACATTCTATTTACCCAGGAACCCATTCAGCCACAGTAGCGCTCAGACTAGCACATTTGCCTGTAGTCAGATGTTCGATTCCACTTGGGGCCGAGATTTTTTTTAAATTGACCTGAACTCATAGGCTGACTTACCCTCAAATGAAATAAATGGCTTGATAAACGTGAAGGTGGCTGGCAGGATATTTCCCATATCACCATCGGAGTGCTGGTTGGTCTATCCATCGAAAGAGCGTGGTCAATGGATTGCGCAACTCTTCCTCACTTTAATTCAGTTCATCGCGCAAGTCATTCTTCATCCAACTTCATCTATCGCTAGAGAAAACGCTTTAAAGACACTCTGAAGATCTCACTAAAAGTTGTTGGAATTCATCACGACACTTGAGAGACTGCTGCCAAAGTAAGAAATTCGTGGTGTACATCATTACGCAAAGGCGCAGTCACTTGTGAAGCAAACAGGACTGCAAGAGCTGCGAGAAAATACAGACTGGACAGAAAACCACTGCAGGAGATCCAGCTCCTGGAACTTCAAGCAATTTTTGCCCACATTGTCAAAGAATATTTCGAAACAAAACAGGCCTTACCGGCCATTTTAAAACTCACTGCTCCAAACTTTCAACCTCACTGGATTAAATGAATGGTCATCATCATTCTTGATGTACAAATACCATACAAATATGCGATAAACAGCATAGACCGAAAAGCCCGAAAGCATGGAAAATGGTTCTTTACTTTATTGAAACTCAGAGATAAAACACGACGTCAATGGACAAGAAGTAGATATCAAAGGACATAACTAACAACAATTCAAAGCTTTGGTGATTCCGAAATTCAAACTTATTGCTCCACATATGTCACTGACACCTTTCTAAAGAAACGACTCATCTCTGGATTTACTCCGACTATTCTAGTTTATATATCTGGTGCTCAAAGTCCATATGTGAGGGGGATGAAAGTGTATCACATCAGACTTTCCTTCGTAGATAAAAAAGATATTCAACGTAAAGATTGGCCACTATTTGTTGTGCACTTATATATCCACACATCAACAAGATGATTGTGTCTATTGCTCTTGACATACGGCGTGTCTATTGATCTAGTGATTAGTCAAACGGCGTGTCTATTACTCTAGTCATTCGGCGTGTCCACTGATCTAGTTATACGTCGAGTTCATTGCTCTAGTCATACGGCGCGTCTATTGCTCTAGTCATACGGAGTGGCATTGCTCTAGTCGTACGGCGTTATTATTGCTCTATAGATACGACGTATCTATTGCTTTATTCATACGGCGTGTCTATTGCTCTATTCATACGGCGTGTCTATTGCTCTAGTCAAACGGCCCATCTATTGCTTTAGTCATACGGCGTGTCCATGGTTTGACTACAAATATAAATATGGGAGCAGAAGGGTGAAGATGTGTCGACCACACTACCATCTAACTACCACTATTCCCCTCACCTCTAGCGCAGGAGGGAATGTTGGCCCAACGCATGCAGACAGACTGACAGGCAGGCAAGCAGGCAGGTAGGCAGGCAGTAGCCAGACAGACAAAGGTAATAGGTATACACAGACAGACAGACAGACAGACAGACAGACAGACAGACAGGCAGGCAGGCAGACAGACAGGTAGGTAGGCAGACAGGCAGGTAGGCAAACAGGCAGGCAGTAGCCAGACAGACGAAGGTAATAGGTATACGCAGACAGACAGACAGTAACCAGACATACAAAGGTAATAGGTATACGCAGACAGACAGACAGACAGACGGTCGGACGAACGGAACGACAGTCCGACCTACCTACCCATCGAATTACCTACCGACCGGCCGACCAACCGACTGACAGACAGACAGATAGTTAAATACATAGAGCATATTATTTGTAAGCTGAGTATGATATATTAGAATGACCTGTAAATAAAACAAATATTTGTCACGGATTCACAAGTTCGTCTCCTGCGAAGAAAGATTATTGTGGAATATTGGTTAAGTGTAAATTATTGATTTCTTTATGCCATACGTCTGTGATCGTTTTATGTTCTCCACACCCACCACCATCCACTCAATATAACTAATACTTCAGATTTAACATTATTGTCTTATAAAAAAAAATAATCACTCAAAGCTTCTAGAAGTTTACATCTCCTCTGTAAAAGTAATGAACTAAACGACACCATTATTATATAGTGTGCGTGGGTCCATGATTCTTGAGCAGGATGTTGAAAACAATGTCGACACAAAAGAAACGAAAATCTGATGTACTGAGAGCTGCAGTTATTGCCATATGACGCATTACAACTTCACGAAACAGACAAATGGAATGCATGGGAAATATAAAGAAAATAAATGGAATAGACACATTAGCCGTATGTAGTAAAAGACCAGGCATTGAAATAGAGATAAAGATGTATGTGAAAAACTGAAACAGATGAGCAACAAATAACAATACTTCTTATAGCCCGGCCATGTGACGTTGCTGATCATGTCTGTCCATAGACTAACAATACTTCTCATAGCCCGCCATGTGACGTTGCTGATCATGTCTGTCCATAGACTAACAATACTTCTTATAGCCGGGCCATGTGACGTTTCTGATCATGTCTGTCCATAGACTAACAATACTTCCTATAGCCCGCCATGTGACGTTGCTTATAATGTCTGTCCAAAACTGTGTTTATTTCTCGCTTGCTTTGATCTCAGGCGTATTCTACACACATGCTACTACTTCTAGGCACTGAACTGATTTTTGCGTGTGGTTTAGCGCTCCCCTATTACCAGAGATCCTCGTCTGATGACGCACCCACTCCTTCTTCATAGCCTTCTGTCGTGGGTACTGCCAGTCATTTCTGACACTGATGTGTCTCCATGCCATAATGTCAAATGGCAATAACATCAGCAACATCAAAATCATGAAAATACAGGACGACAGTGAGGACTGGAGAAAGATGATTGCTAATATCTGCTCTACATAATACACAAGTATAAATAACGACAGTGCCTCACTGCAGAAACAAGTGCACTTTAACGCACGACCAACTAGACACCCCTGTCGTCATTTGGAGATGACAGGTTCGAATCCCGGTCAGTAACTATAGCTTTCAATTATTATGTTGTCTAGTGCGTCCTCTGGTCTCTAATTCTTACCCCGACTTCTATGATCGCCATACAATACGTGTGTATTTATTTATTAACTGCCTTGTTGGCATCAAAGTGTTCCCCATTTGATATTTATCTGCTTTACATCAGAACCCGGTGAAAGAAAAAAGAGGGGCGACACAGATTATGAGTAACAAAAAATCTTCTAAAGGTTTGAAGCAAAGTCAAATTTCAACCACTGCACTTATCCGACCATGAGATCAGCAAATCTTTTACCAAATATGTGACAAGTCCCCTGCCTTATAACTCGTTTCTTCCATAATTGAGATCAAAGTTAAGTTTTTTTTTTTTTTTATGATTTAGTTTAGTTTAGTCGACGGATCAATATCGCTGCATACGGGTGACAAGTCCCCTGCCTTATAACTCGTTTCTTCCATAATTGAGATCAAAGTTAAGTTGTTTTTTTTTTATGATTTAGTTTAGTTTAGTCGACGGATCAATATCGCTGCATACGGGTGTAACCCATAAGTGCTCCGTTCTACTCCTAACTCAAGCCCGAGTCCGGAGAATCTCAGCTCAGTGCACGAACTCTGTAGCACAGGCGAGGATCCTGAAAATACTTTGGGTAGATTTTTAACTCGAAATTTTGCCCGGGCAGCGCCGTTAGGCTACTCTTTTTCGATTTCCAACTGCCAAGGGATTTTTTTTTGTTAACGTGCGCAACAATACACACGGCCGTCCGATCTCACCACCCAGAGACCAGGGAAAATTTGGTTACTAGAAGTCTACGTGAAAAATAAAACCCGGCCCTCACCGGGGCTAGAACCCGTGACCTCCAGCACTCGAGACGGACACCATACCTCGAGACCACTCTGCCCCCCCCCCTACCCACCCACCACCCCCATTTATGATTTCATATGGCAAAGCTGTGTGCTCAATGGTGATATGTCTAGTATTTGTTTTGGGATGTGATGATTCTTTGGCTGTTTGTGATTCCTGTGCAAGTTTATGTTCATTAGTGCACCATACTTTCTGAACGACCAGCACTTATACATTGCATTAGTAACCCGTACACCACAGAGTATAGAGTACTACAACATCCGCTCATAGAAACAAATGTCCTAAGGTGAGTTCAGCGAAGACGGAAACCTCGCGTAGAGCAAAAGAGCACAAGAACTGTTTAGTTTTTTAAAAAAAAACGTTCACATACTGTTATTACAAGTAAGTTAGATTTCACAACTATATACCTCTGTCACTGGCCGTCTGGTCATTGAAGAACAGTTTATCTCACTTGCAAACGTCGCTGGCTGTAAATCGCCCACTTTACGCCCATTACATTATCCATCTAATGTCTTTATAACAGAAAGTGTGTGGTGTGCGAAAAGGCCCAAGGTTTTGTTGAAGAATCCAGCAATGTCGAATTTATTCGTTTGATGTAAGATGATGTCTGTGCCAAACTGGGTCGCACATAAAACGAGTTTTGAAAATCAATTTATAGTTAACAGCACATTAAAACTGCACAAGACGAGTCAAAGAGGCAGCAGGCATTTGTTAAACATGCACACGGACATGATCGCAGGGTGGGCAAGAGTAATCAAAATTCACTGCATGTGGTGAATTTGTGAACACGTGTGGCAAAAACAATGTCTTTATAATTGCATGTTTAAGAAAAACAATATTTTTTTTACATGTGATTAATTCTAACGGAATAACAAAGAAAGTAAAGCCAACGGAAATGATAAATAGATGTTGTTTTACTCGTTATATACCAGCCGTGTAGTTCATCGAACAGCTAGAAATTATTTATAACTTTAATCCCTTATGTCCCTGATAATTGTTACATTACCTACTATTATCCTTGTTAACTCCTGTCCCTGATAATTGTTACATTAACTACAATTATACTTGTTACCTTATGTCCCTGATAATTGTTACATTAACTAGTATTATTCTTGTCACATCCTTCAATCTATTTGTTCCAGACAATTACTATGTAACATCTTCTTAAGTCAGATAGCTATAATTTAGAGGGACAGCTGCTTGCGACTGAAAGATTTAAACAATGTTTCTATTTCATTGTTTTACTTGCTTGTTTTTTTATACCTTTGTCCTTCCTTTGTGACTCATTACTACAAGGCACTGTACTGTTGCGACCCATTACCATAAGTACTGTTGTGACCCATTACTACAAGGTACTGTTATGACCCATTATTACAAGATACTGTTGCGACCCATTACCATAAGTATTGTTGTGACCCATTACCACATGTACTGTTGTGACCCATTACCACAAGTACTGTTGTGACCCATTACCACAAGTACTGTTGTGACCCATTACCACAAGTACTGTTGTGACCATTAATACAGGTACTGTTGTGATCCATTACTACAAGGCACTGCAACTTGATGTCGGCATCTGTGGTTTAGCGCTAGTGAAAGCAGTTTCACAATCCGGACATACCGGATTAGAAATCAGCCAGCGAAGATTTTGGATAGGATAGTTTTGCGTTGATTTTCACAATGGTATGAGCGCCCTCCGTTCAGAAAGCAATGGGAAACTACTGACAATAAAATTGCTTAGAAAATCACAAACAGCTAGTACGACTAGCCTAAAAATTGGTTCTGGGACTTAAAGACGACCAATGCGATATTCTGATGATAGTGTGACATATCACCTATCGCGTGCCGATTGGTATAAACAATATGGGGCTCTCACCATATAAACATATCAAATT
The DNA here is from genome assembly GCA_963921405.1 of Cepaea hortensis. Classification (NCBI taxonomy): domain Eukaryota; kingdom Metazoa; phylum Mollusca; class Gastropoda; order Stylommatophora; family Helicidae; genus Cepaea; species Cepaea hortensis. The sequence goes on along the minus strand of OY992892.1, from coordinate 37,391,801 downwards.
GCAGCCGGCACCATTAGTATTGGGACTTTTCGCTGGTTGTTGAAGATGAGGACGGAGCGTGTATGGGAATGTCCAGGGTGCCATTGTGTTGATTTTTGACTCAGGTAAAAATACGCATCATGGACTGATAAACAGTCATTTACTTCTGTTGAAGACGGCTTTAGCCGCAACGACCATTTTCATACTTATGATCGTGTCACAGTAAAACTCACAGTCTGCTTTTTTTTTTTTGGGGGGGGGGGGGGAGGGCGTGTTTTCTACTTACTATACAGTGTGTGTGTGTGTGTGTGTGTGTGTGTGTGTGTATTTTAAAGTTTCACATCCTTTACATGACGTCACAGTCAACACCAGCATTTTTTGCTGTTGTGATCTCTTAGCAAGTTTACGTTCAGTAGTTTGCCATTGCTTTCTGAACGACCGACACTCTTACCATTTCGTAAAAAGCCAACGTAAGGCGATCTGCTGCCAAATCGCCAGTAGCTGTGTTTCGAACGCAGGTATACGGGATTACATACTTCCTCCGTAAATCCCTCTCCACGGAGCCGACGTTAGCAATGTGAAATAGTCAGTCGTTTAGCGTCGTTGCTTTATGAATAATCAACATTCGTCCTTCTGTAATGTATGTTCCTTTCCCATACAGAAACACGTCGGCTGTGTGGTGAATAGGTTAGCGACGCAATTCGAAATCCCCCATACCGCGTTCGAAACACAGCTGCGGGCGATTTAGCAGCAGACCGCCTTGTGTTGGTTTTCATAAAATGGTATAGACCCGCCGTACAGAAAACAATGGCAAACTACAGAACGTAAACTTGTCCAAATAAAATCGCAAACAGCCAAACAATGCTGGGGTTTATTGCGACGTCGTGCAAATGATACGCAACTAACTTAATAAAGGACAAAATAGGTAGTTGTTTCACTCGTTCAACTGAAATCCATGTGTAAAGACACAGACATGAGAGTTAACAAACAATACATGTATTTAGCACCAGACAACATTCATTGCAAATCAGCATGGTAAAGATAACCCCCAGGATTAGATATGACACAAATTGCTTCTTCTAAATTCGTTTTCTGCCTTTGATCCCTAGGGGAGCAAAGGCCCCAAATGATATCAAGCAAACTGGTCCGCCTGTTTACGTGTGCAGATATTGATACATGGCTGTGTCCTCATATTAGATATATGGTCATGCTGCCTCAAGGATATCAAATTTAAAGGTGTCTGTGGGTTAAAAGTAACGAACACAGTTTCACAATTGGGTCAGTCGCAGGCGAATTGGTAGCACTTGATTTTTTGCTGACTTGCACAATCGTATGAGTGTCGGCCGTTCAGAAAGCATTGACAAACTACCTAACGTAACGCTGTCTAGAAAAACTACAAACCACCAATAAGTGATGGGGTTGATTGCGACCTCGTGTAAAGGACCGGCAACTAACTTTGTGAGGGATAAATTTGGCGTGAAAGTTAAGTGTTAGCTGTATATCCTTTACAGAACGTCACAGTCAACACCAGCATTGTTTGCTGTTTGTGTTCTCTTGGCAAGTTTCCGTTCAGTAGTTTGCCATCGCTTTCTATACGACCGGCACCCATATAATTTCGTAAAATATCACCGCAAGGCGGTCTGCTGCCACATCGCCCGCAGCTGTGTTTCCAACGCGGGTATGAGGGATTACGAACTGCGTCCGTAACGCCCTTGCCACGGAGTCGGCAAAGTTGAAGGACAAAGTATATATAAGCTGTGTTACGCTTCTGACATACTTTATTTAGCAAGAAATGAAATGAACTGCACGAACTGATAGACTGGGAACTGAGAAGAAAATATTACCACTAAACTAAAATTTTCACAAGATGTCAGCATTCCCGAATGGATACGATACATATGACACCAAGTAGTGCAGCTTTACATAACAGAATTACGACACATGCAGGACGTTGCGGCGATTAGCCTTCATCGGCAAACAAACACATTCACAAAACAACATATAATCACGGAGATCTCCTGTGACTACATTAAAACGTGACGACAGGACGAGAAGAATAAAAAATGAAAGCAATGAACAGAAAATGAAAATTGGGAAAAATGTTCGTACTTACCTCAGAATTCCGAGCTGTGTATAGCCCCGAATATCACCGTTGTCTTCTTTTATACCCAACCAAGGGAGTGGGGTGTAGAATGATGACGGGGTGGTGTGTAACGGTTCAATGTGCATCCAAGGTACTGGAGTGGAAGTGGTACATTTAAAGAAGGAGGGGGGGGGGGGCGCAGAGGCAGGAAGGTAGGTAGGTAACCTGTGAAAGTTGTCTAAGAATGGTATCTGAGGCATCCCAGTGGATGTACTTACAAAGCATGAGTGTTTGCCAGTGAATGAGTTGGCCCTAGTGGACGAATATTGAAGCGCAATGGAGTGTGCACCCAAGTATGATGGTGATACTAATCAAACTCACATTATGTACTCCTTTAATTTTAACCTTTACTCCCGAATGGATACGAGCACTGGTTCTCAAACATCCGGTGCGCTAATACCGAGGGAGAGGGCTCAACCTCTATACCGGTCAGTTGGACTACAATGTTGACTTCCTTGACTTGGGAACGCACATTACAAGCACCTCTGAAGTCGGAGTCGGTCCGCCTGATGGCGAGGGACACTGGTAATAGGGACAGCTAATCCACACGCAAACAGTCTGGTGCTCTAGAAGTAGAATCGCGCGAATATACTACGCTTGAGTTCAAAGCGAGAGAACGTTAACAAATGAAGATCACAACTAAGAAAAGCAGGCAACCAAAGTGTATGATGATAGCAAATGGTATACCATCGAAACTCGGGGACAGATGAGATCCACTTGTATATAGTCCATAAAAACAATAGATAAGTAAAGCAACACTGAGATAGAATGCATGATAATCCCAGCAAAGACAGCAGAACATTTTGCTGACATGATCCTTGCACAAGGATATTTGACAATGAGATTTATTACGTTCCTGACTGCCCATACCACCGGCTCTCTCCCGAAGGGGCTACGAATGCAATTCGTAATCCCACATACCAGGTTCGAAACACAGATGCCGGCGATTTGGCAGTTGACCGCCTTGCGTTGGTTTCATCACAAAGGTATGAGTGCTGGTCGTTCAGTAAGCAATGGCAATCTACTTGCCAAGAAATCTTAAACAACCACAGAACAACAAAACACTGGGGTTGACTGCTACATCCTGTAAAGGATATGCAACTAACTTTTTAACTACCCATACTACAGGTATCCATGAGACCCACAGACACTGAATGTCGAGCGCAAGAAAAACTTCAGGCCGCTGTGGTTTCATGGTGAAAGCTAAGAATAACATGGATGGCTATGAAGTCCAGTATTCAAGTACTGCAAGTAGCACAAAGATAGATCAAATATGTATGGACGATTCTTGCCAAGCAGTAACAATGCAAACAGCAAATATACTGACCTTTCGAGAATATTCCTATTCTCATCTTCAGTATCCGTTGTCATTGTGACTGCACCGACCAGAATTTTCTGTGTAAATGTAATAGAACAGTCATAGAACTATCGTAAACAATGGTCCAGTGAGGACAATACCGTGGTCATTTGTTGGCCACTGCATGAGAAGACGGGTTCCCAAGAACGTTGTCATGAGCACGAAGATCGAGGGTATTATAAACTTAGGTGGGACGCAGAGGTGTTTCCAAGGCACCAGGGCCGGGTTATATACTGGCCAAGACCTATTGACGCGTCCTCGTCGAGCGTCCTGGGCAACAGGTCCCTTCGGGGTCCTGGCTGAAGTCAATAGGATCGCCGATTCCTCCGAAGTCGGAGAGTGTCTGCCTGTACGGCGAGGAACCACCAGTCTGCACACCAATAAGCCAGACATGGGACAACGGATACTCACGCAAACCTCAGGTCCTGTATGACATCACACTGATGCTGGACAACAGGATGCCTTCATCCGACATACAGGACTTTGCTTTGGAGCTCAAGCCAACGAACACAAGCAAGCAAGCATAAACTTAGGTTAACAGAGGAAGACCATTTTGGATGTGTTAACAAAATGGCACGGAAGGCGAACAGCAGCCAAACGTACCAAGAAAACAGGGGCCTGAAGGTTGTGGAAGTATATTATCGCTTGCGTCAACCCGGCGTATCATATAATGATACTAAATAGATAACGCTACGTTTATGGGTTGCTGTAAACATCGCACACTTGTATGAAACTTTCCTGTACCAAAATATGATTCATCTATTCACTTCATATGATATATAAATGCAGTATACACTTGACGAGATGCAGCGAAATATGCCTGGCAATAAATTGGGCAACCTATTGTTCGTCAGTAAGCAATGGCAAACTACTGAACATAAACTTGCCAAGAAATCACAAACAACCACAGAAAACAAGTAAGGTGATTAAAAGAACAGTGCAAAACAAATTGAATTAAATTCCATTAAAGATACAAAAGATATGCACAGACATATCAGTGAGCTCACGGGAAGAAAAATAAGAATAAATACAGGGTGTTTGAAATCACAAATAGGAAAGATATTAATGGAGGAAGGTGCTATTATGAAGAGGTGGGATTAGTATATAAGAGAATTATATGATGGAGAAAGGGAAGAATTAACAGAAGAAAGTAACTTAGAAGGCCCACCTAATCTAAAAGAAGAAGTCGCTGACGCTATAAAACATATGAAGAAAGGAAAAACAGCTGGATCAGATGAAATCATAATAGAAAAATTATAATTATTGGGAGAATTTGGAGTACATATATTAACCAAAATGTTGAATGATATTTAAAGCAGTGGATATTTATAGAACGATATGCTGAAATCTGTATTTATAGCTATACCAAAAAGACCAGGAGCAATTGATTGTGAAAATTTTCGTACAATTAATCTCACAAACCATATCACTAAGCTTCTACTCGGAATCATAATGAGAAGAACCAGAAAGAAAATAAAAATGGAAATTAGTGAAGAACAGTATGGATTTGTGGAGGGAAAGGTCACAAACAATGCAATATATACATTACGGACACTAATAGAAAGGTCAATAGAGAAACAGAGAGACATATACTACATAGATTATACTAAGGCATTTGATAAAGTAAAACATGATGAACTGATTAAAATGTTGGAAGATGTCAACATTGACGGGAAAGATTTAAGAACAATAAAAAATATTTACTGGAACCAAGTAGCAGCAATTAAAATGGGAAATAAAGAGGGAAGTTACGAACAGATAAAGCTAGGAGTACGATAGGGGTATGTCTTGTCACCAGATCTCTTCTCCCTATATTTTGTTTTTATTTTAAAATTCGCATATCCTTTACAGGACATCGCTGTCAACATCAGCATCTTTCAGCTGTCTGTTGATTTCTTGGCAACATTACGCTCAGTAGTTTGCCATTGCTTTCTGAGCGACCGGCTCAGTTATCCCGCAAGTCACCAGCGGGGGTAGAACCGCTCCCAGTTCTCGCCCGCTACGAGACTCTGCGTAATAAACGGGATTTCGGAGAATCTCCCTATATAGCGAAGTAATAATGAGAGAGATCAAAGAGATGCCAGGCATACTAGTTGGAGGTTATAATATAAATAATATACACTTTGCATATGACATAGTATTGTTGGCAGATAATTCAACAGACCTACAACAATTGTTGGACATTGTAGTAATAGAGAATGCAAGGAAAGGACTCGACTTGAATATCAAGAAAACAGTAACAATGGTGATATCAAAGTAAATTGTGACACCAAAATGTGACATAGAAATAGAAGGGGAAATTCTTAACCAAGTGGATAATTTTAAATACCTAGGGGCATTTATAATATCAGATGGAAGATGTACAACAGAGATTAAGAACAGAATTGGGCTAGCAAAGGCCGCATTTCAGAAAATGAAGAATATATTATCACTGAATGTAAGAGAGTGCTGAAATGCTATGTAGAACCAGTTTTGCTGTATGGCAGTGAATCTTGGAATGTAATTAAACAAATTAAGAAATAATTAGAAGCAACAGAGATGTGGTTGCTGAGACGAATGTTGCGAATTCCTTGGACTGCCAGAGTAACTAACAACGACTGCCTGATACAGTCTAATGAAACTAGAACATTATATACAACAATAAGGTAGAGACAAACATCTTTCTTCGGTCATGTGATGAGAAGAGAGGCATTGGAGAACATCGTGACAACTGGAAAGATCGAGGGGAAGAAAGGCAGAGGCAGACCAAGAAAAATGATGCTGGATGGATTGAGATGGTGGCATGGAGGAATACCATCAGCAGAGTTGATTCAGAACACCAACGACCGAGATCTGTGGAGAGCCATGAACACCTACGCCAGCTGGCAGGGCATTTGATGATGATGATTGTTCGTGGCTGTTGTGTTTAAATTCACTATGGCATTACATTATTTTTGAATTTACTTTGCCCGTTTACGCTATGAAGCCATAATGTCTGGTTATAAATTAGTTAAAACTGAAGTTCTGGGATTGAACATAAGCCAATGGACGCCGACTTGTCTGGGACAGAAAAGGTTAACGTCGTGTTATATATACTACACTCTTTGTTAGCCTAGTTTCAAACCAGTATCAAGGTTGTCAACACGGTGTAGTGTACACTCAGGACAGACATCTTAGGTAGCAAGAAGGTGTCAGACCTTAAGGGTGGGTATAGAGTCCAGCACACAACTATTGGAAATAATAGCAGCTTCACTTGTCTTTGTTACATGTGAGACAGACTGCTATTACTGAAAATACTGGAATTCACAATTTAGGAGAAAGGAATTGTTTTGTAATTGGAAGTTTTGTCTGCACTGTTTTATAATTTTGTAGCCTATGTTTAAGTGCAGAGAAGTGTAATGATGTATGTGTTATAGCCAAAATAACAGAATGAAATCTGACTAAGACATAAATTAGGTGTAGACAGAAAAATTGCAAGGTCAAGATGGGTCTGCGAGGAAGAGGAGAAGAAGAAGAAGAAGAAGAAGAAGGAGGAGGAGGAGGAGGAGAAAGAAGAGAAGGAGGACACCAGCAGCAAAAACAACTACAACAATAATAACAAAAACAACAACAAGAAAATTACGTCAGTGTGCGCGCGTGTGTTTGTGTGTGTGTGTGTGTGCATGCGCGCGTGTGTGTGTACCTGTGTATACGTGAGCGAGCAAGAACGGGAATATTAAATGAAACATGAGTGTTACTGAATGTATTGATAAGCTGGTGAATAAAGTTTTCTCAGCATCAATAATTCAACCAGTATTGGTGACACTAGTCACGGGAAGAATGCCAGCAATCGGTCCCATATCTTTATCAATTTGCTTATCATTTATTATTTATCGAAGGCGCGGGCAGTCGAGTTGATGGGACAAAAACAGAAGATATGCGCTGTGAGGTAACAGTTGTTTAGTGGAAGCAAAATTAAGTACAGAGCTGGCCTGTACGTTTTGTGGCGAATGTAATTGTAAGGAATATTTAAGCCGTACTACTCAAATATTTTCAAGAAAAACACCAGGAATGGTACACGCTGCTTCATCGATATTGTTGTGTTTAACAGTTAACAAAGACAAACTCATGCATTCTATTGACAGTCGCAATTGCTCTTTGTTATTAGAGCTGGGCGGTGGGATAAGGGTTTCCCCTATCAAAGGATAAGTAAGGTGCTCCCTTCCCTCCTCTCGATTACGGAACACCTTTGGGTAAGTTGAAGTACCCGTTTAGTCCCTCGATCAGGCTTATGTGAAACCAGATGTGCAGGTGGTGGATGAAGTTGAAGAGCATCCGACAGATACTTGTACGTTATGGTCTCCAATTTCACGACGGTAATCAGAGGATCTCTTTATGGAGACAATGGCTACGGGCATCGGTCATATGGGCTCTGCTAAGAAAGAAAGCAAAGGCAAACTACCTTCTTTACAGATGTCAAGATAGTCAGGTTTCGTGTAATAGAGAATCAGAGAAGCGGTCTTAATGGCTGCTCATAAGAGCAGGATCACTTGGTAGGTGTAGTCATGTGCACCAGGTGACTCCAGACCGCCAGCAAACGACTGAGTGAAAAACGTTAAAAGAGCATGACCTACAAGAATTAGATGAAAATCGTAAACTGATTAAAGACATTAGACGTAGATAATCACAATTTTCTGGTCATATTATTAGAAGAAATAAACTAGAGAACTTGGTGACAACTGGTTTGAATGTGGGGGAAAAGAACAAGGGGAAGGCAGAAAAGTAAATATCTGGACGGCTTGATCACGTGGCATGGTAGAGACAATAACACAGAGTTTCATCCACGACTCTGGTGAAACATTACCGCCCACTCTTATCAGCATGGCACATGATCCTGCTACAGCTATACATGAAGTATCTTCTAGTTCTTCTTCTTATTCTTCTTCTAGTTCTTCTTCTTCTTCTTCTTCTTCTTCTTCTTCTTCTTCGTCTTCTTCTTCTTCTTCTTCTTCTTCTTCTTCTTCTTCTTCTTCTTCTTCTTCTTCTTCTTCTTCTTCTTCTTCTTCTTCTTCTTCTTCTTCTTTTTCTAGTTCTTCTTTTTCTTGTTCTTATAATTCTTCTTCTTCTTGTTATTCTTGTTCTTCTTCTTCATGTTCTTCTTGTTCTTGATCTTCTTCTAGTTCTTCTTTTTCTTCTTGTTCTTCTTCCGCGTCATCCTCTGTATTCCTCCATCAATGTCTGCCCTTCAATAGAAAGTTGAATGAGCAAAAACTCAATCGCATGCACATTTTTTTTTGCGCTCGCTCGCTTTGAACTCAACCATAGTCCATACACACTATTTCCAGTATTGCTGGACTGAATTTTGCGTGCAGATTAGCTTTCACCTATTAACAGTGTCCTTCGCCATCAGGTGAACCTACTCCGACTTCAGAGGTACTGTACTTGTATTTAATGTCACCAAGTCAAGGACGACAGGTCAACATGTTAGTCGAGTGGTTCTCAACCGGCGGGGAATTCCCCCCAAGGGGGGAATTTTAGTGTCTCAGGGAGTGGGGGGAGGGGGGGGGGAGGGGAGAATTAAGATTATTTCAAGATCGCATTAATACAAGAACCAGTTACTTGATATTGTTTTTCCCTCTAAATTTTACGGTTCTGTACTTTTCACCCTAATGAAATTCCTTTTATAACATACGTAGACCCGCAAATCATGTTTTATGTAGATGTCTAGATTTGTTCTAGTATGTGTTATTAAATTTAGCTTCCATTTTTATGTATACTGTTTTAGGGTGGGGGGAGGGGAGGATTTATAGGAGGAATTTCGAAAAGGTGGGGGGGGGGGGGAATGACGCTCTGAACATATTGTAAAGGGAGGCATGGGCCAAAAAAGGTTGAGAACCACTGTGTTAGTCCAACTGTCCAGTGTAGGTGTTGAAACCCTCACCTCGGCATCAGCACACCGAATGTTTAAGAACACAATTTCTTATCCATTCGGCCACGATGTCTTAAGTCCTTCGCCAGGGAGACCGGTAATACTCCCGACACGTGAAGAAGAAGATGTGTGTGTGTGTGTGTGTGTTTGCGCGCTTACAAACGCACATGTGCGGCTAGTACAAAAAAAAAGTAAATCCCTTACAAATTGTCATAATTGTTTCTGGGAAAATTCTCGTACATACAATTACCAGTTTTAAAAACAAAAAATACTTCACGTGTCGGGAGTCTTACCGGTCTCCCTGGCGAAGCGCTTAAGACGCTGTTCGTAATCCCGTATATCCACGTGCGAAACACAGAGATTCGGCAGCGGATCGCGTCGCGTTGGTTTCTTATGGAAATGTATGTGAGCTGGTCGTTCAGAAACAATGGCAAACTACTGAACGTAAAACTTGCCAAGACATCAACAGCAGCTGAAATATGCTGGTGTTGACTGCAGTGTCCTGTAAATAGGATATGTAAAAGAAAACAAAATCGGGAGTCTTGGCTGCGAAGCGGTTACGCCCCTTGCCCTGCGCTCCGAAGGTTATTGGTTCGATTCCGGGTTACGTCGTTCGGTTCACGAGTGCAGTCTTCGCGGGGACTCCTGGGGGGTCGTCGCTGTAGTTACGGAGTTCGTAGTGTGTGCTACGCTCTCGACAGACCGCCCTGAGGAAAGAGACCGAGCCATATGGAATGTAACCCGGTGTATTGAAGTGGACCATCTCGCCTTTTACACCCTGAAATAACTGCAGGCCTGTCTTCGACTGTTTGATTTCTTTCACCACCATCATCATCTGGTACCGTGTTCTTTGCCTAACATTTCCCCCATGATCGTGTTTAAAAATGTCTCTCTTTCAAAAGTGAGATATTCCGTCTGTGTTGTGCGTATATTATCTATCATATCGTGAATCATCTACTTTGCTGTCTTCCTAGTCTCCTCTACCCCGGTACACCTCCCTCCACAGTAATCTCTTCCAGATATTGCTGTCTGTTTATACGTCCACAATAATCCATTATCCCCATTTTATTTGTCCTTCTTCTTCAAGATTGTGTTCTTAGTGGGTAGATCTATTTATTCTCATTGTTTTCCTCCAATATATGTCAATGTACGTTGAATAATCATCTGTCACACTTATATTCAAAGACGCGTAGAAGCTAATCGGCAGATTTGTTAAATGTTCTTATTTCACCCCGCATGTTGTGACAAGTAACACGGATGCTCTCAGTAATCCAGCTGCTGTTGTTGTTCTGTCTATTCCAGTCCACAACGGTTTTAATTACTTAAGTGTTTTTAAATGAATATTTATTCTTCTTACCGGATCTGTGAGGACAGGCTAGAAACGCGTTTCGCACACCCCATCCCCCCTTACCGCAATAGAAATCAGCTGCAGGTGATTTGGAAGCAGACCGTCTTGTGTTGAGTATTTCACAACCTTGTAAGCTTCGGTCGTTCAGAAAGCAATAGCAAACTACTGAACGTAAACTTGTCTAGTAAATTACAATCAACCAAAATGTTATGGGGTTTATTGCGACGTCCTGTAAAAGACACACGACTAACTTTCAACTTATGTTATTACATTTTAACTTGAAACAAATAGAGTTCAAGTATGAACTATTTTAGGTGGAAGGAGTAGAAGCATACCTTAGACCTCGGTCGATCACATTAAAAACTAAGTGGGGCAGAAAGAAATGGCATCATCATCATCATCATCATCATCATCATCATCATCATCATCATCATCATCATCATCATCATCATCATCATCATCAAGTGTCTTGTCGACCGGTGTGGGAGATCATGAATCTCCACATCTTGCTATCACTAACGGCATGTATCAGTTCGTGTGCTGACTCCCTTCCGTACCATGAGACAAAGCTGTCAAGAATTTTCTCTCACTATTTTCGTCTATCCCTCTTTCCACAAATCATTCCTGTTGTCACATGTTCCAGTTTTTTTTTTTTTTTAATTTGTGGGTCATCTGGTAATGTAACTAAAAATAAAGACTGCTTTTAACAATTTTTGTGATATGTTGTCTGTGTGTCTTAACCTCCTTCAAAATTTTCAGTGTACTCATTTTGGCTATTCAAGGAAATCTCAGCATTCTTTTATAAAAGAAATGACAGGTTAAAACATGTTTATTTTTTTAAATTTAGGTCAGCATGGCCGAATGAATAAGAGCTGAAATTCTTAAGCATCCGATGTACTGTTGCCTACGTACCGGGTTCAACCTTTACTCTGGTCAGTTTGACTAACATGTGGACTTCTCGTCCTTGACTTGGCGACGTACATTACAAGAACCTCTGAAATCGGAGTGGGTTTGCCTGATGGCGAGTGACACTAGTAATAGGGAAAGCTAATCTAAAAGCTAAAATCAGTCCCGTACACTAAAAGCAGCAGCATGAGTATGGACTACGCTTAAGTTCAAAGCGAGAGAAAGTAATTTTTAAAAAATAGTGTGATGGTTATGTTGGACGCGATTACAGCCATTCAGTTCAGGCTCCTTGTTCGTGTAGCAGGCATATTGCAGAACACCACCATAACGGTCCTTCCAAAAGGCGCTAGATCTTTAGCCAGTGTCATTGTCTCGTGCGTTTTCACGACCAAAATGTCTTTAATGTCCGTGTCTACTTTCCTGCTGGCCTACTCATTCCTATTCTTCTATGATCTATGTCTTCATCGTCATTGCAGACTGGCATAGGCGATTAAGCTTTTCCATTCTTGTAATCCCCAAAAGCATGAATAAATACGTGTGCTATCATTTATTCTTGCCATGATAAAATACGGTAAGAATCTATTCACGATGTCTTTCTCTACCTTTCTAACCACAGATTATTGCAATTTTCACAATATTTTTTGTTTTCTTTTTTGTTATGGTTCTCTTTAATTTGACCATTTCTGTAATCTTTCTGCAGGCTTTCTGCAGTTTGCAAAATACACCTTATACCGGGTGTTTGTAAAGTCTCACTACACTTTGTATGTTGAACATTTTGTGTAGTGTGTCGGTTTATGTTTGTTTATTCTGTGCTGACGAAGACTTTGGCAGCAACGTCCATTTTGTTTCTTGTAATCGTGCTCTAGTAAAGCTCACAATTTACTTCTTGTTTTTGTTTTTTTGTTTGAATTACTCCAGCAGACGACAGCTATTCGCTGCATATTGCTTCACGATGGACTGTAGAGCACGTTATTATGACATCATGTACTTCATATTTCAAATGTGTTCTACATGCAAAGTATAGTGAGACTTTACAACACCCTGTATAATAAACAATATGTTAAAAGCCATGTAAACTCAAAATGATCGACTTCATTGCAGTAGGTTTTATCCCATTTGGCTTGATCTCTTTCAGCAGAGCGGCCGAAAGCGTCACAAACATCACTAACTCCGTAGCTCCAGCAACCACCACCAAAGGTCTCCGGAAAGTAGCCCTGTGGCAGACACTACTGTTTAGATGTGAATATTCAGGTCTTAACATAATTTAGGCCCCGATATAATTAGCTGCGGTGACCATTTCCCTTCCACGTTACTCATCCTTAGAAGACAATCCCCAGGAACATCTGAAAATCGATCGGTGCTACTTTATTATGCCTGAGTCGATGCCACAGCCTTACTGTTAGGAGAAAAGAAACCCACCCCTGCAAAGAATTTAACATGGATCACTGTCTTCTTAAGTAAGATCATTAGCAGATTCAGTAACAAACAAAAAGTAAGTTTCGACCAAACAAATACGGACGGCGGAAAACATAAAGTTGAGGTGTGACAGTTATGACCTACAATTTGTTAATATGGGAGCAGACATGTTTAATTTACACATAAAATTAAAGGAGATTGCTTAGGAAAAACTACTGTATTTATATGTTAATTCAGACAACATTTCGCAATGACAACATTTCGGCGAGATATACGTGCATGGCAGAAACGTAAAGATTTAATCATCCCATGGCAGTTAATCAGTTAACCACTTTGCCAGCGCGGCTTAGATATGTAGACCACGGTAAATGTGTCCATGATGAAATGTAGAACAAGGTAAATGTGTCCATGATGATATACAGACCACGGTAAATGTATCCATGATGATATGTAGACCACGGTAAATGTATCCATGATGATATATAGACCACGGTAAATGTATCAATGATGATATATAGACCAAGATAATTGTGTCCATGATGATATGTAGACCGAGGTAAATGTGTCCTTGATGATATGTAAACCAAGGTAAATGTGTCCATGATGGTATGTAGACCAAGGTAAATATGTCCATGATGATATGTAGACCAAGGTAAATGTGTCCATGATGATATGTAGACCAAGGTAAATGTGTCCATGATGATATAAAGACCACTGTAAATGCATCTATTATGATATATAGACCAAGATAATTGTGTCCATGATAATATGTAGACCAAGGTAAATGTGTCCATGATCATATGTACACCAAGGTAAATGTGTCCATGATGATACACATTTAGTTTAATGGATTAAAACAGAAATATCAGTAGTTGAATTATGTCACTGTTGTTGAAGATGATCTGCACATATAGGACAAGCCTGACAATGATTTATATACCAAATTCAGCTAGTCATAATTCTTTCTCCCCCTCTGCCACTCATTCTCTTTTCTTCATTCTATCTTTTCTTTTCTTTCTATTTATGTTCCTGTCTCTCTTCTTCTAATCTCTTCTTCTGTCCTACCTTGTTTCTCCTCGAATCTCCTTCAGTTTCTCCCTCTCCTTCTCTCCCCCCCCCCATCTGTGTGTGTGTGTGTGTGTGTGTGTGTGTGTGTGTGTGTGTGTGTGTGTGTGTGTGTGTGTGTGTGTGTGTGTTTCTTTCTGTCTTTTTCATTCTGACATGTATTTACAACACGAAATGATAGATAAATACAAATAATATTTTGCTGTTGGTGTTTTATTATGCTCAAAGCACACCATTTTTATTTAGTTTGTAAGAGGAAAAAAAAAGGATGTAATTTCCATTGGGTATTAACGAATTGTTAGTGTGTGGTGCGCGCGTGTGTGCTAGCGATCCTTTGAGCCTGAAGATGAGTATAATCATGTCTTCATATCTAGCTAGCAGTTAGTATATTTCTTTGTGGAGTTCTCGACCATAATTATGATACAGGCATAATTAAACAGTCACTGAGATTCATAAATCACCAATGAATGTTTAACAATTCTTGCATTCGTTTCCATTTATGTACGTATATAAGTCTTTTAAAAGCACTGGTGATTTGTGAAATGCCATTATGACCCCATAACTCGAATAAGGGAAATTTCCAACTTCACCTCAAGTCACAGAGGATTAGAAACACAACCATGGTGTAACAAACCCAGCTCTGGGCACCAAATATTCACTGGGATACGTGAACAACTCTGCAGCTGAGCAGAGCAAGTCACTCGTTTGTCTTGACAATCGGAAATTGCTATCAAAAGCAGAAGTAAAGTATCAATGTGTGAATATGGAAGGCAAAGGGATAACCACACCATTATTTTTCCAAGATTTCTTTACATGTTGGTGATCAAAAACAGAGAACGACATTAATGGTAGGATACACGCGTGCGGTAGGGATTGTCGCAAACACAGATGACATCTGACCGTCGTCAAGAAACTGATGGCATAACTAAAATGAACGAGTTCAAAATAGGAATGTGAAATGTCAGGAAATTAGCTGAGATATGAAAATTATATAATGTAATAGATGAAATGAAACAGGAAAATTAGATAATGTAACAGACGAAAAGAAACATAGAAATGAAACATGGGCTAATTAACATCCTAGGCAAGGGTGAGATGGGGTGAGAGGGATCTGGTAAAGTAATAGCGGACAATTCCCAATAATATATTCAAGAAGTTACAAACATTAAAAAGGAGTATGACTTCTGTTTGATGAAGAAATAGCTAAATGATGTAGTGGTCCCTGAAGTATTTTAGATCGAGTTAAAATGGTTAAAATCAAAGGCGAACCAATAGACATAAATATTATACAAGTGCATGAACCAACAACAATCAGTTGTCATGAAGCAGTACAATAAATTTACTATGAAATAGAAATAGCGATGTCTCAGACTAAATCACAATAAATAATAAACATACTTGGAGATTTCAATGCAAAAGCAGAAAAGAAAAGAGTGGAAGATATAGTAAGGAGTCTATGGTTTAGGAATAAGAAATAAAAGAGGAGAAAAGCTAACATAATGGACAACAATAAATGATAAACCGGTTTTACTCTGCTTTCTTCAATAGCTGATCTTTCCAGTGAACATGATATTTTCAAATTCCTCTCTTCTCATTCCAATCGTGTGACGCAGAGGTGTTTCCAAGGCACCAGGATCAGGTTCTATACTGGCCAAGACCTACTAACACGTCCTAGTTGTGCGTCCTGGGCAACAGGTCCCTTCGGGGACCTGGCTAACGTAGTAGAATCGCTGATTCTTCCGAAGTCGGAGAGTATCTGCCTGCACGGCGAGAAACCACCAGTCTGCACACCAATATGCCAGAGATGGGACAACGCAAATCTCAGGTCCTGTGTGACATCACACTGATGTTGGACAACAGGATGTCTTCATCCGACATGCAGTACTTCACGCTGGAGTTCACAGCCAGCGAACGCACGCAAGCAAGCAAGCATTCCAGTCGTCATGATATTTTCAAATTCCTCGCTTCTCATTCCAATCGTCATATGTTTTTAAAATTCCACTGTTCTCATTCCAATCGTCGTGATATTTTCAAATTTATCTCTTCTCATTCCAATGGACATATTTTTTAATTCCTCTCTTCTCATTCCAATCGTCATGATATTTTTTGTTCAAATTCCACTGTTCTCATTCCAACCGTCATGATATTTACAAATTCTTCTGTTCTCATCACAATCGACATGATATTTTCAAATTCCCCTCTTCTCATTCCAATTGTCACGATGTTTGTTTTAAAAATTCCTCTCTTGTAATTCCAATCGGGTGCCGGTCTCCGTGACCGAACGCGGTTCGTGAGCCGCTTACCAGGCGTTCGAAACGCAGCCGCGACCGATTTGTTCAGCAGACCGTGTCGCGTTGTGTTATAACGTGTTGGTATAGGAGCGGGTCGTTCAGAAAGCAATAGCAAACTACTGAACGTAAAAACTTGCCTAGTACATCAACGGCAGCTGAAAATGCTGGTGTTGACTGCAACGTCCTGCAAGGTATATGCAACATTTAAAAAAAAAAAATTCAAATCGTCGTGATGTTTTCAAATTCCTCTCTTTTCATTCCAATCGTCTTGATATTTTCAAACTTCTCTCTCTTTTATTCCCAATCGCCATGATATTTTCAAATTCCTCTGGTCTCATTCCAATCGTCATATTTTCAAATTCCTTTCTTCTCATTCCAGTCGTCATGATATTTTCAAATTCATCTTTTCTCATTTCCATTGTCATGATATTTTCACATTCCTCTCTTGCCATTCCCTTCGTCAAGACATTTTCAAATTCCTCTCTTCTCAGTCCAGTTTCAAAAATACTATTTCTCTTTTTCTGAAAGCCATGTATAATGTTTGGCTGTCATTAGCCAGTTCAGGCAGTCGCTGCTTGCTACTGTGGCAGCTCAGAGTGTTCGCAGTTCTTGTCAGAAAAGACAGGACCGTTGCCTATAAGCTCTAACTGTTATGTGCGCTCACATCCCGGGTGTCACTGTCCTTCAGCAGAACAGTTTCGGTATGCATTTTCAGTCATTTCTTGTGAGTGTGTGTTCGTGTACGTGTGTGTGCGTGCGTGCGTGTGTGTATGTGTGTGTGAAGTAGTTTAGTTTAGTTTAATCCTTGGATCAACATCACTGCACACGGTTTAACCCATAAGTGCTCCGTTTTCCTCCTAACTCAATCATGAGTCTGTAGAAACTCAGCTCAATGCACGACCTCCGTTGCATCGGCGAGGATCCTGAAATACTTTGGGTAGATTTTTAACTCGAAATTTTGCCCTGGCAGCGCCGTTATGCTACTCTTTTTCGATTTCCAACTGTAAAGTGATTTTTTACGTGCGCAACAATACACACGGGCGTCCGATCTCACTACCCAGAGACCAGGGGAAATTTTATTACTGGAAGTCCAGGTGGATTTTTTTTTTAAAAATCCCGGTCCTCACCGGGGCCTGAACCCGGGACCTCCAGCACTCGAGGTGGACACCATACCTCGAGACCACTCAGTGAAGTAGTTACTGATAGAGAGCCTTACAGTTACTGATAAACAGCCTATAGTTGTTACTGATGGCGCTTGCCGAGTGGCTAGAATGCTGAATTCTTCTTCGGGAGACCCGGGTTCGAAACCTCGGTAAGGTGTGGATTATTTTTTTCCTGTGAGGGACAAAAGGAAAACCCTAACCTGCACAGTTCGCGGAGACTACACTAGCCAGGCGGTCTTAATTCCTTAGGCTCAACCCCTCCCCATCCACCCACCCCCGTCTTACACCACAATGTACTATATAAGCAGTAAATGACAGTTTGACAGTTAGCCTATAATAGTTACTGATAGCCTTTTATAATTACTGATAGATAGCCTATAGTTGTTACTGATACTTAGCCTATAATAGTTACTGATAGATAGCATGCAATTGTTACTGATAGATAGTCTATGATAGCTACTGTTATTTAGCCAATAATAGTTACTGATATATTATGACAGTTACTGCTTGTTAGACTATGATAGTTACTGACAATTAGTTTTTAATAGTTAGCCTATGATAGTTACTGATATTTGGCCTATGATAGTTACTGATAGTTGGCCCATGATAGTTACTGATAGTTGGCCTATGATAGTTACTGATAGGTGGCCTATGATAGTTGGCCCATGATAGTTACTGATAGGTGGCCTATGATTGTTACTGATAGTTGGCATATGATAGTTACTGATAGTGGCCTATGATAGTTACTGATAGTTGGCATATGATAGTTACTGATAGTTGGCATATGATAGTTACTGATAGTTGGCATATGATAGTTACTGATAGTGGCCCATGATAGTTACTGATAGTGGCCTATGATAGTTACTGATAGTTGGCATATGATAGTTACTGATAGTGGCCTATGATAGTTACTGATAGTTGATCTATGATAGTTACTGATAGTTGGCCTATGATAGTTACTGATTGTTGGCCTATGATAGTAACTTATGGTTAGCCGATGATAGTCACTGATAAATAGCTTATGATAGTTACTGATAGTTGGCCTATGATAGTTACTGACCTATGATAGTTGATGATAGTTGGCCTATGATAGTAACTTATGGTTGGCCGATGATAGTCACTGATAAATAGCTTATGATAGTTACTGATAGTTGGCCTATGATAGTTACTGATAGTTGACCTATGATAGATACTGATAGATACCCCATGATAGTTACTGATAGATAACCAATGATAGTTACTGGTAGTTGGACTATGATAGTTACTGGTAGTTGGCCTATGATAGTTATTGATAGATGCTCCATGATAGTTACTGGTAGATAGCCTAGGTTAGTAACTAATAGTTGGGATATGATATATACTGATAATTGGCCTGTGCTAGTTACTGATAGTTGACCTCAGCTAATTACTGATAGTTGGCCTATGATAGTTACTGATAGTTGGCATATGATAGTTACTGATAGTTGGCCTATGATAGATACTGATAGTTGGCCTATGATAGTTACTGATAGAATCCCCTTGATAGTTACTGATAGATACCTCATGATAGTTATTGATAGATAGCCTATGATAATTACTGACAGTTGGCCTATGATAGATACTGATAGTTGGCCTATAATAGTTACTGATAGATAGCCTATGATAGTTACTGATAGATAGCCTATGTTAGTTACTGATAGTTGGCTTATGATAGTTACTAAAGTTGGCCTATGATAGTTACTGATAGTTGGCCTATGATAGTTACAGATAATTGGCATATGATAGTTACTGATAGTTGGCCTATGATATTTACTGATATTTGGCATGTGATAGTTACTGGTAGTTGGCCTATGACAGTTACTGATAGCTGGCCTATGATAGTTACTGATAATTGGCCTATGTTATGTTACTGATAGATAGCGTATGATAGTTACTGATAGATAGCTTATGATAGGTACTGATAGTTGGCCTATGATAGTTACTAATTGTTAGCTTATCATAGTTACTAATAGTTGGTATCTGATAGTTACTGATAGACACCGTCTGATAGATACTGATAGACACCGTCTGATAGATACTGATAGATACCCCATGATAGTTACTAATAGTTGACCTATGATAGTTACAGATAGTTGGTCTATGATAGTTACTGATAGGGTACCTATGATAGTTACGGATAGTTGGCCTATGATAGTTACTGATAGTTAGCCTATGATAGTTACTTATAGTTAGCCTATGATAGTTACAGATAGTTGGCCTATGATAGTTACGGATAGTTGGCCTGTGATAGTTTGTGATTGTTGGCATACGATATTTACTAATAGTTAGCCTATGATAGATACTGACAGATAGCATATGATAGTTACTAATAGTTGGCCTATGATAGATACTGACAGATAGCATATGATAGTTATTAATAGGTAGCCTATGATAGTTACTGATAGTTGGCATATGATAGATACTGAGAGATAGATTATGATAGTTACTGAAAATTTGGCTTATGATAGATACTGATAGATAGCCTATGATATTTACTGATAGTCAGCCCAAGATAGTTACTGATATCTTATATATAACCCATGATAGATACTGATAGTTGGCCTATGACAATTACTGATAGATACCCCATGATAGTTACAGATAGATACCACATGATAGTTACTTATAGTTGGCATATGATAGTTACTGCTAGTTGGCCTATGATAGATACTGATAGACACCGTCTGATAGATACTGATAGATATCCCATGATAGTTACTAATAGTTGGCCTATGATAGTTACAGATAGTTGGTCTATGATAGTAACGGATAGTTGGCCTATGATAGTTACTGATAGTTAGCCTATGATAGTTACTGATAGTTAGCCTATGATAGTTACAGATAGTTGGCCTATGATAGTTACGGATAGTTGGCCTGTGATAGTTTGTGATTGTTGGCATATGATATTTACTAATAGTTAGCCTATGATAGATACTGACAGATAGCATATGATAGATACTGATAGTTGGCCTATGACAATTACTGATAGATACCCCATGATAGTTACAGATAGATACCACATGATAGTTACTTATAGTTGGCATATGATAGTTACTGCTAGTTGGCCTATGATAGATACTGATATATACCCCAGGATAGTTACTGATATATAGCCTATGATAGATATTGATATATACCCCAAGGTAGTTACTGATAGTTGGCATATGATAGTTACTGATAGATACCCCATGATAGTTACAGATAGATAGCTTATGATAGTTACTGATAGATACCCTATGATAGTTACTGATAGTTGGCCTAAGATAGTTATTGATAGCTGCCTAAGATAGTTATTGATAGCTGGCCTAAGCTAGTTACTGATATATACACTATAAAGTTACTGATAGTTGCCCTATGATAGTTACTGATAGTTAGCTTATGATAGTTACTGATAGTTAGCCTATGATGTACTGATAGTTGGCCTATGATAATTACTGATAGATACCCCATGATAATTACTGATAGTTGGCCTATGATAGTTACATATAGTTAGCATATGATAATCACTGATAGTTGGCCTATGATAGTTATCGATAATTGGCCAATGATAGATACTGATAGTTGGCCTATGATAGTTATTGATAATTGGCCAATGATAGATACTGATAGTTGGCCTATGATAGTTATTGATAATTGGCCAATGATAGATACTGATAGTTGGCCTATGATAGTTACTGATAGATACCCCATAATAGTTACTGATAGTTGGCCTATGATAGTTACTGATAGTTAGCATTTGATAGTTACCGATAATTGGCTTATGATAGTTACTGATAGTTGGCCTATGATAATTATTGATAGTTGGCCTATGATAGTTACTGATAATAGGCCTATAATAGTTACTGATAGTTGGCCTATGATAGTTATTAGTTTAGTTTAGTTTAGTTTAGTTTAGTCGATGGATCAACATCACGGCACACGGATGTAACCCATATGTGCTCCGTTCTCCTCCTAACTCAAAACTGAGTCTGGAGAAACTCAGCTCAGTGCACGAACTCCGTAGCACCGGGGAGGATCTTTAAATACTTTGGGTAGATATTTAACTCGACATTTTGCCCGGGCAGGGCCGGTAGGCTACTCTTTTTCGATTTACAACTGCCACGGGATTTTTTACGTGCGCAACAACACACACGAGCGTCCGATCTCACTACCCAGAAAACAGGGGGAATTTTATTACTAGAAGTCCACTTGCAAAAATCCCGGTACTCATCGGGGCTTGAACCCGGGACCTCCAGCACTCGAAGCGGACACCATACCTCGAGACCACGCAGTGCCCTATGATAGTTATTGATAGTTGGCATATGATAGTTATTGATAGTTGGCATATGATAGTTATTGATAGTTGGCATATGATAGTTATTGATAGTTGGCCTATGATAGTTATTGATAGGTGGCCTATGATAGTTATTGATAGTTGGCATATGATAGTTATTGATAGTTGGCATATGATAGTTATTGATAGTTGGCATATGATAGTTATTGATAGTTGGCATATGATAGTTATTGATAGTTGGCATATGATAGTTATTGATAGTTGGCATATGATAGTTATTGATAGTTGGCCTATGATAGTTATTGATAGTTGGCCTATGATTGTCACTGATAGTTTGCCTGTGATAGTTATTGAAGTTAGCATATGAAATACTAGGCCTCTACGTCGACACATCCTAAGCCACGACATAATGACCCGTGTTGCCCAGTTCCCGGCCTAGCTGCCTTATTTCCCTAGACAACTCTCAAAGGATTTGAACACATTTACAGCAGTGCTTGTATGACTGAGAGTCAAGCTCACATTTCTTCATGTAGTGAACCCCACCACAGACTTGATAAGGGCCGCGCAATGTCCTGCACGCTTGCCTGTCCGGTAGTCATATGTTCGAATCCCAGTATCTGTTACCAAAATTGATTCCGAAGTCGATCCTTTCTAAAATGAGTACCAGGAAATTTCACTGGGACTGAACACGTAACTCATCAAGTGTAAATGGGCTTGACAATGTTTGGCCAACGCCATATTCCTAATACTCTTCATGCCTGGGAAATGGATCCCTCACTTTACTAACTTGTAATGTCTTTGTAGGTAAGAGTACTGTCTGCGGTCTATGTTACTGCGGTTCCTGTTTTGTCCTGGTATCTATTATCTGTTTGTGATTTACTAATGTTAGTTTATTGCTTTCTGAACGGTCGACGCATCATACTATCAAGATGAAGGCAAATCGGCCTGCTTCCATATCTGGAGCAACTGATTTCGAACCCTCGAGTCAGTATAACGGGACCTTATGAAACAAAGCGTAATATATGTAGCGGGATTTCTCAAACGAAAACACCAGAGGAGACAGGCACAAAAGACAGCCGCCACCAACCCCCCAGCTGACGTCACAGACACAAAAGCCGATACAACCAGTCCGGATCAGGACTAACTCGTAAGGGCGCATAAGACAAGAATCAGGGTGAATAAACCCACAAAATCCACGGACCTCAACAATAACCACAGCTGAAAGAAGCAGGTTGAACGAGGCCGAATTTTGAATTTTTTGTTTTTTTAAATCAAGTCAAGTCAAGTCAACACTCTTCTCCACTGTTTATCACTACCAACCCGTTTCAGTCACACGTTGCGCAACAGTAATGTTTTCAAGATGGCCACCAAAAGAAGTTCGGTTAAAGCAACGTAATGTCAGCGAATTCCTCAATGCTGAAGTCTAGACACCGATTCGCATCCACGAATGTTTGAGTTTTGTTTATGGAGATTCAACAGTGGATGTTAGCACTGTCCGACGTTGAGTATTGTTAATGGAGATTCAACAGTGGATGTTAGCACTGTCCGACCTTGGGTACGGCGTTGTGACAAAGCTGAATTATTGAACGTGGGTGCCCGTTCTTTCTTCACTTTCTTCACTTTCTTCATCTGACGCAAAGCGGAATGGCCGTCCATCAACCGCATTGACTCCACACAACATTTATCATTCGTGACTGGATGTACTGTGTTCCATGTTGTCCATTAGTAAAGATAGTGCCCAGACCATCATTAAAGACCTTGTTATTCAAAGGTTTGTGCACTGTGGGTACCCAGAATGTTGTCAGACAGACATAAAAAAGCAAGGAAAACCATAGTCATCATCCCCCTGCACCGTTACAAAACTGAAAGAGACGGGTTTTATCGAATATTGTGACTGGTGATAAGGCGTGGGTTTATTTCTTTAAACCAGAATCCAAGATGCAATCAATGGAATGGAATCATGAACATTGTCGACAAGAAAGAAGTTCAAAATGTCACCATCTGTAGGGAAAATTATGGCCTAGGTGTTTTGGGATATGAAACGTGTGATTCTTCTCGACTTCTTGGAACAGTGAATGCTGATCGTTACATTAACACTTTGAAGAAGTTTAGGGGGCGACTTTACCCATTCAAAGATCCGAGATCTGCACTACTGTTTTACGATAATGCCACGAAAAACACAGCTAAACGCACCAATGATACGCTTTCAGAATTTGGCTGGACATTATTACCACATCCCGTTTACAGTCCCGATTTAGCACCTTCAGACTTCCATCTGTAGGGGCCACTGAAAGAAGATATTCGCAGACATCACTTTGAGGACACCAAGACAAGACCCTTAAACGCGCCGTACCCCAGAAGTTTAGGAAAAAGGACACGAGTTTTTATCGTGCGGGGTTACAGCCCTTGTGAGAAGATGAACAAAAACTATACCTAAAGTTTTGAAGTAAAGACTTAGGGCTTCATTTCTGTGTGAATTTTATCTTTTTTATTTCTTTCTCTCACTGACTGAAATTTTAAAACATTTCCTCATATATATATATATATATATATATATATATATATATATATATATATATATATATATATATATATATATATATATATATGCCAATTTATTTAATTATACGTCCTTTTCTTATCTAATCATAAACGTTTACATATTGAGAAACCAACCATTACTTAACCATACGTACCAATTCTAATGCAAAAACTCAGACGTCCACACATGAGATGAACGTCTTCATAATTTGACTGATGCAGGCATCTTGAGGAAGTTATGATTCCATCAGTTCAAACTCTCACAACGTGATGCTGGCGGCAGATTGCACCTTCGGTGCCCGTTGCCACTGTTTTAGGACCTTTTAAGCAATTTGCATAACGGGGTGAGAACTCCCTGATCATTGAAAAAACGTCTTCGTGTTTCAACACTCTAACGCTCCTGCGCAACTACGGAAACCCATTGTGGTCAGCTCCCGTATTACATGTGGAAGTTAAATCATGTTAGCTGTATATCCTTTACAGAACGTTGCAGTCAATACCAGCATTTTTTGCTGTTGTGATCTCTTGGCAAGTTTAAATTCAGCAGTTTGCGATTTCTTTCTGAACGACCGGCACCCGTACCATTCGGTAAAAAACCAACGCAACGCAGATTGCTGCCAAATCCAGCGCAGCTGTTTCTAAAGCGTTAAGCGGGATCACGAACTAGGTCCGTAATCTTTTCGCCACGGAGCCGGCTAATTCATTATCATTGTGTTTTTTGTTGTATTTATTAATAAAAATACATATTAATATAAATTTACCGCATAAACTGTATATCCCATCTGAGCATATAACAGTATGGATGAACAAGAGAGTTAATCAGTCTTCAGGAATCCCTGTCCAGT
Organism: Cepaea hortensis; assembly: GCA_963921405.1. Lineage (NCBI taxonomy): Eukaryota > Metazoa > Mollusca > Gastropoda > Stylommatophora > Helicidae > Cepaea > Cepaea hortensis. The sequence continues at coordinate 37,366,569 of OY992892.1, read as the reverse complement.
TGAAAGGCTATAAAACGCCGTTCTCGAATTAAGTATCAAATTCCTTAACGAGCCTGGTCAGATAGCATTTTTTTTCATATCCCTTACAGGACGTTGCAGTCGACACCAGCATTTTCAGCTGCTGTTGGTGTACTAGGCAAGATCACGCTCAGTAGTTTGCCATTGATTTCTGAGCGGCCGGCTCACATACCCCTAAGTTACCAACGCGGCGAGAACCGCTACCGATTCTCGCGCAGGTTACGTTACTCACGAGAATATACGGGATTATGGAGAAAGACGTTAAACTCTAGGCCAGGGAGAACGGCCATGATAGATTACTGTGTGCTATTCTGTGCTTTCCATAGAGCGCCGGCATTCGACGGGGGCCTATTCGGTGAAGCTTTCGCTATTTTCAACTGTAGAGATTTTAAAGTGTCAGTGTGTTCAAAGGCTCTCGTATATTTTGCGATTATTTTAAGACATCTTCACCTCCCAATTCCATTGTGATCTCTGTATTATTGTGTTTATGTGGTTTATTGTGTTTCGTAATATTTCCTAAACTATTTCCAGAAAAATACACAGCGGCAGACCGGTATCCCATACTTTTCAAATACTAGTGATTTACGTGTACAGGAAAAAGGGGATGTTATCAAGTTTTACTTATCACATTCATTACTTATTTTTTTTGGCCTGTTACGACATCAGAACTCTCTGCTTGTTTTCTCTCGGCCTGGGGCTGTGAGAAAACAGACTAATGTTGCCTGTCTGCCGCCATTATCACGATTCTGTCAAATGCCATCTACTCATCAACGTTTCGGAAATATGCACATTATATTGGGGTGAAATCGAATCATATGGTACCTATTTATCACCAACTGACTAAAAGAGCACTATCCAACCGAAGTGTATGAACGGCTATTAACTCATTCTATCTCAAGCAATATGTTATTAGTAAATTAGAAAAAAATGTTATATTTGGTCAGAGCATACTATAAATTCTGGCTACTCCACTAGCCACTTTGACTGTGCGTTTAGCCTATTTGCAAGTAATGCACTAGTGATTTTGCACTGTGATTGTTTTCCACCTTGGGTATGTAGTGCAAATATCAAAGACTGCACAGTTGTGTCGGTTAAATGTCACATTTTTCGTCACTATTTTATTTTTGTAACTATACAGGCGCCATAAATATATTCTGTTACTATTGTCATTAGTGTGGCTTCTCCTTCTTCTTCTTCGTCTTCTTCTTCTTCTTCTTCTTCTTCTTCTTCTTCTTCTACTTCTTCTTCTTCTTCTTCTTCTTCTTCTTCTTCTTCTTCTTCTTCTTCTTCTTCTTCTTCTTCTTCTTCTTCTTCTTCTTCTTCTTCTTCTTCTACTGCTAGTGTTACCGTTTCTTCTTCTTCCCCCCTCATATTTTCTCCAGAGGAAAGTATGATCAGTACGTCTGGAACAAGGTAGACTGCAGATGCTGCCGGCTCAGCATCACACCTTCAAGAGCAGAAGGTGAGTAGCGGTCAGGCCCTCACATCTGTGGGATTTAACTTAGCGGCATTCAGCCATATCCCTCAGCTGAGTGCCTCACATAAAGGTGTCTGGACGTGTATGAGCATGTACTACTGTCAAACTCCCCGGCCTGACCAAGTGTCTGGACCTATATAAGCATGTACTACTGTCAAACTCCAGCCTGACACTGTCTTCAGAGCGGATCGTGGCCGACGACGAGCGCCGGTTGCCGCTTAACTCCAGAAGCGAGGGGCTTGCGCCCCGCTCTCCGCTTGACTGAATAAGTAAAGAAACGATAAAAGTAGTGGTATTTCAATTGCGCTTGCGCTCCCACCTATGCTACACCCTTCATGTGTCTTCACAAAGTCGGACTAGAATCAAGCTCAACAGGGTCTTCTCTCCCCGCTGATTCTACCAAGCCCGTTCCCTTGGCTGTGGTTTCGCTAGATAGTAGATAGAGACAGTGGGAATCTCGTTAATCCATTCATGCGCGTTATTAATTAGATGACGAGACATTTGGCTACCTTGGAGATGTACTAAATTGTGAACATTGTCAATCTAATAAGAAAAGAGTTTTTAAGAGCTACATTGGGCCAATGCTGATGTACAGATGTGAATCATGGACATGTAGTGATTTTATAGAAGAATGACGAGACGACTCGGATGATTAGAAAAAAGTAATTCGTTATCTTGAAATCAATTAATTCTTAAAGAGAACTTACTCGCATCGGAGGAAGACAGTCCGCATTCTTTGGGCATGTCATGAGAATGGAAAAACTGGAGTATGTCGTGACAATGGGCAAGTTGAAGAGAGGATTGGCTGGAGGATACTAAGAGAGAAGACAGTTTGACGTCATGGAGCAACATCAGAATCAGAAATGACTGGCAGTACACAAGACAGAAGGCTGTAAACAGACATGCTTACCAATACCACACGGCACGGAGTAAAGGAAAACAGTGTTAAAATCTCATTTCCAAGACTTAAAGGCTGAGATATACATCCTCAGGTATTGATTGACACTTATATAAGTAGAGGAAAGAAGTAGAGATGAGAGGACACAATAGACAAAATAAAAATTTTAATTTTATATCGTGGTCTCACAAGGATTCGTGTCTGTCGCTGCCAAACGACGACAGGGTCTGCTCAAGAAGCAAGTGTACTAGATACCACTGAAAGTGTCTTCATTAGCCAGTTCCATCATCCACTTAACTCACACCTATGAAAGATTGGCAGAATTCGTTCCCAACCATTTAAATAGCACCATGGGTCTCAAAACATTGCGTGCCGCGGGTTTAACTCTCTGTGTGGCTACTCTGTAGCTTTATATGTGTACATTGTCTATTGTGGCCTGTTATCTGTACTTCTTTCCTCTACTGCTACGAGTGCCAGTCAATGTCAATGAATGTATTCCTCATGATATTGCATTGCTTCAAGAGTCTCACACCAATTCACAGTTCTGTTTAATCTCATCATCATAAACATTATTTACAGGTTCTGTGCAGAACGTCGCTCTCATTAAGGCCCGCCGAAAACTGTCTGTACCTCCTGCCATTTCTCCTGCATTGTCCACCCTCATGCCCAGGGTATCAGCAATGTCTGGTGACAATCTTTGTGCCTGCCCTTCTGTACCTCTTGGCATTTCTCCTGCATCGTGCACCCTCATGCCCAAGATATCAGCAATGTCTGGTAGCAATCTGTGTGCCTCTCCTTCTGTACTCCTTGCCATTTCTCCTGCATCGTGCACCCTCATGCCCAGGGTATCAGCAATGTCTGGTGACAATCTTGGTGCCTACCCTTCCAGGACCTTGCCTGCCATCGCTGTTCTTTCCAAGCCACTGTGGTATTTAATATGACCAAATTATTTCAATGTCCGAGACATGATACAGTGAATGAGCTAGCTCTCTTCGCTGTTCATAGATGTAGAGTGTCAGTATTTATATTCTTCTTGGTCCAGGATATTCTAAGAACGTGTTTGTGACATTTCAGTTCAAAATCCAGCACTTGTCTTCTTTAGTGGTTGCGACTCAAAACTATGCTTTGCTTCGCTTGTTGGTGTTGTCCCATAGGCTCTTAACCTGCCCAATATCTGCATTGATAACACCAACCTGCGTCAGCCTTCTGATCAGCATCTCCTGTTGCTATTTATTATGGACTCAGGATATTCCAAGTTTATGACATTGTCAATTTCTTTCTTGTTGAAAAAAAAAAACATAAGTAAATAAATAAATACTTATATTTGCTTTAACTAGAATGCAGGAGGAAATATTTTCTCAAGTGCAACATTATTAACTGGCATTATTAATTAAGTAAGGCCAAAATAAGACATTTAGTGGTTGCATATGGTCTCATGTTCAAGATCGTAGGCAGAGGATCTCTTATCTAAACAGTGGCTACGGTCATCATCCAGTATGCCAAGAAGGAATGCAGTGGCAGAATACCTTGTTTACAGATACCCAGAAAACTAAAGCAGATGCTGTCTTTTCAAAGGGCAGGACAGCAGTTAGCACAGGCTCCAGTTCTATAAGTGTTTAGCATACTAAATAATTCTTTGTGTGCTTCTCATTTTAATTTGTTAGGCAGGACCACTTAAATATTGTTAACAACAAAAGCTTTCCTGATACCAAAAAAGTAACAATTATATTTAGTTTGTTTTAAAAAAACGGAAAAGAAATACAATCAGGAAAAACCCAAAAAAAATTATCTGTTATTACAATGAAAAAAGCTAAATTTATTCAATTTGGTATGTAAAAAGCCAACCTGGCAACCATGTTGTTGGGGGGAAAGTAATAGCCATTAAATGGATAATAAAGGCTGAAGCAGGGTCAAGATTAGTGAATAATAAAGCTCAAATACTCATAAAGTTAAAAATCAATTAACCAGCTTTGCAGGAAAATAAGAAGTAGACTTAATACAACAGAATACTAGATGATTCAAGAAATAAAGGCTTGAATGTTTATAATGCTTGCTTGCTTGCTTGTGTTAGCTGGCTGTGAACTCCAGCGTGAAGTCCTTCCTGTATGTCGGATGAAGACATCCTGTTGTCCAACATCAGTGTGATGTCATACCGGACCTGAGGTTTGCGTGAGTATCCGTTGTCTCATGTCTGGCTTATTGGTGTGCAGACTGGTGGTTCCTCGCCATGCAGGCAGATACTCTCCGGCTTCGGAGGAATCATCAATCCTACTGATGTTAGCCAGGTTCCCGAAGGGACCTGTTGCCCAGGACGCACGACGTGGACGTGTCAGCAGGTTTTGGCCAGTATAGATCCCGGCCCTGGTGCTTTGGAAACACCTCTGCGTCCCAATGTTTATAATGATTGTTACATGCTTGTAAGCACAAAATGACAGACATAAAACAATGACAATTTTTGCTGAAAGATGGACTGACAATATACTCATACAAACTGATGATATAATTATCGTATTGTAAAGTATAGGTATCAGGAAAGCTTTTGTTGTTAACAATATTTAGGTGGTTTTGCCTATTAAATTAACATGAGAAGCACACAAATAGCTGGGAATGTTTTCACGTGGACTTCTAGTAACAAAATTTCCCCTGGTCTCTGGGTAGTGAGATCGGATGTGTATTGTTGCGCACGTAAAATATCCCTTTGCAGTGGGAAATAGAAAAAGAGAAGCCTAACGGCGCTGCGCGGGCAAAATTTTGAGTTAAAAATGTACCCAAATTGTTTCAGGCTCCTCGCCGGTTCGTGCGCTGAGCTGAGATTCTCCGGACTCAGGCTTGAGTTAGGAGTAGAACGGAGCACTTATGGATTACACCTCTGGGCAGTGATGTTGATCCGTCGACTAAACTAAACTGTTGTAGGTTGTAATCTTTGGATAGCATGTAGTTTTGTCGTACACATTATCTTTGATTTCTGAAATAGATGTAAACCTCCACTGCCTCTGATCTAAGAGCTACATGGTTATCATTCTCCCGTGTCGTCTCATAATTACAAGAGAGTTCAAACATGCTCACTGAACTTCCTCTTTCTTCTTTTACCTGTTCCTGTTATGTCTTACAGGTAAAGAAAGACATTCTATTTGTGTGGGTGTTGCCTACAATGTTGCTTCTGCCATTCTGATAATCCATTGCTTGCTGGGAGAGTTCTTTACATTTTAGTTGTCCTAAACATCCTGGAGTCGTAAAGCATATTTCTGTGAACTCTCGGCTACCTGTGACACATATTAGCACTGTTTAAACCGATATGAAATAAGTTTTAATTTTAAACATTCGATCTCATTAGAAGAAGCAGAATGAGAAATTCTAAAATTTAAAATATCAATTTACGAAATAGTAATGAAGTCGAATGAGGTCGTTCAGAAAGCAATGACAAACTACTGAACGTAAACTTGCTAAGAGATCACAAACAGCAAAAATAACTGCTGGAGTTGACTTCCGCGTCCTGTAAAGGATATGCAACTATTTGCACTGGTAGTCCAAGGTATTCATGAGTACTATCTAACAATAATGTGAGAGAATCCGAGAAAAAAAAGGAATATTATTTTTTTTTAATATATATAATAAAATGACAAGAGAATTGTGAAGTTAAAATTTAACAATTGACAGTTGAGGTGATACATAATTTAAGTTGTGTTCAGAGGCTTCTAGTGTGATCTCTGAGAAAATACAGGCGCTCGTAAAAAGCTTTTAATTGAATTGTGAAGAAAACTTAATTAATCAAGCACAATGTTAAATGAGATGTGATTCAAATTAAATTAATCAAGCACGCATTTAAATGATATAGCAAACTACTGAACGTAAACTTGCCAAGAGATTACAACAGAAAACGTGCTGGTGATGATTGCGACGTCCTGGAAAGGATATGCAACTAACTTTTAACTTTTTAAAATGATCTGTGATTCAAACTACATTAATTAAGCACTGCTTTAATTGTTGTGGGATTCAAGCTAAATTAATCCAGCAGGCCTTTAAATGAGCTGTGATTCAAACTAAATTAATCAAACACAGATTTAAATGAGCTGTGATTCAAATTAAAGTAATCAAGCACCTCAGTCTATGAACTGTAATATACACAAAATTAATCAAGCACGTCTGTAGATGAATTTTCCTTTTTCAAATGTCTGACTGGGCTTTGTCAGGATACATACATCTGTTTTTTTTTTTGTTTTTTTTTTAAGTCAAGAAACCAATAATGCACATACAAGGTTGGAAAGCAGCACTGAAACATGAATAATATTAGAAGTACATTCAGACAATATCTTCATTATAAAAACTCGCACCTTTGCAGTCATTCATCTGTTGACGTTATCATTAGTTCTATATGTTGATGATTGAAACATGAATAATATTAGAAGTAAATTCAGGCAATATCTTCCTTATAAAACGCCGCGCCCTTGCGGTGATTCATCTGTTGTCGTTATAATTAGTTCCATATGTCATTGATTTAAGCTCTGTGTTTGAAAAAGGCACCGAAAATGCGGAAACAAAGGATGCGAAGTATATCATGAGATTAACTATATCTCTGTCTGTATCCTTGCTGATCACAGTCAGATTAACTATATCTCTGTCTGTATCCTTGCTGATCACAGTCAGACATTTCTATGATTTCAGTGGCTATAGAATTGCTTGTGATGGTGTTCTACTTTTACATTTTGGAAGCAATGTTCTATTAGTATTTCAGGGATCGTCAGTGTTTTTGTAATGAGCGTTAATGATAACCGGGAAAAAGCCGCGTTATGTGTTGTGAATAATTAGCAGCTGCTGTAAATATTGTGTAATACACCATCCGGGAGAATTAACAGTTGAAGATAACAGATCTTTTCACACTCTGATAAGTGACGTAATAATGTTACAGAAGAGTGTTAGTAATTTGTTGTACAGAAAGTAGAGCATGCGTATTTATCAGCAATAAATTAGTTTTGTAAATAATTGGTTAATGAAGCAAACAAACATCAGGAGAATTAATTATTTCGACATGTGACAAGACGCTAAAGTCCATAAAAGTTAGTTATATAGGGAAACAGAGAAGAGAAGGAAACAGAAAAGAGAGAAAACAGAGACGAGAGGGAAACAGAGAAGAGGGGGGAAACAGAAAAGAGGGGAAAACAAAGAAGAGGGGGAAACCAAAATGAGAGGGAACCAGAGAAGAGAGGGAAACAGAGAAGAAGGGGAAACGGAAACCAGGGGAAACAGAGAAGAGAGGGAAAAAGAGAAGAGGGAGAATTAGAGAAGATGGGGAGACAGAGAAGAGATGGAATCGGAGATGAGGGAGAACAGAAAAGAGAGGGAAACAGAGAAGGGGGTGGAACGGAGATGAGGAGGAAACAGAGAAGAGAGGGAAACAAAGAAGAGGAGGAAACATAAAAGAGGGGTAATGTAGAAGAGGGGCAAACGGAGAAGAGGGGTAAACAGAGAAGAGGGGGAAACAGAGAAAATAGGAAAACAGAGATGAGGGGGAAACAGAGAAGAGAGGAAAACAGAGAAGAGGGGGGAACGGAGAAGAGAGGGAAACAGAAAAGAGGGGGAAACAGAGAAGAGAGGGAAACAGAGAAGCGAGGGAAACAGAAAAGAGGGGGAAACAGAGAAGAGAGGGAAACAGAGAAGAGGGGGAAACAGAGAAGCGAGGGAAATAGAGAAGCGAGGGAAACAGAAAAGAGGGGGAAACAGAGAAGAGAGGGAAACAGAGAAGAGGGGGAAACAGAGAAGAGAGGGAAACAGAGAAGCGAGGGAAACAGAGAAGAGGGGGAAACAGAGAAGAGGGGGAAACAGAAAAGAGGGGGAACAGAGAAGAGAGGGAAACAGAGAAGAGGGGGAAACAGAGAAGAGGGGGAAACAGAGAAGAGAGGGAAACAGAAAAGAGGGATAAATTGAAAAGAGGGGAAAACGGAGACGAGTAAGATCACGACGTAGATAGATTCAAGATGGGATAGACAATTCACACGTGACAGCAACAGACGTGGGGTTTGGCTTACGATAGGTAGGTGTGCATGCAGATTAATCTCTGCGATCTCAATCAATCATGTGCCATGCCGGAAAGCCTGGGCGGTCATGACTCGCCATTTCACTCGATCACCAGAGTCGTGAATCAGCTCAATGTTCCAGATGACTGTACGGTGTACACAAACGTTGAAAACTGTATTTTACTGGAGTCGTCTTTACAACAAGAATTAAATAATGTAGTTAAGTGGAGCTATTCAAACCGTATGCAAATTAACATCACTAAAACAAAAGCAATGTTATTAACAACCAGACAAAGACTTCAAACTCTAAGCCCACACACATCACTTCAACTTCACATCGATAACATGCCAGTAGAAAGTGTGATTGAGCACAAAACATTAGGCATAATCATTGATAGAAATCTAACCTTTAATTCCCATGTTCAAGCGCTCATTAAACAAACAGCGAAAAAAGTCTATCAACTCGCCAAGATTAAAAACTTCCTTGATGAGGACACAAGGAAACTATTCTATACTTCTCATATACAGACACACTTTGACTACTGCTCTACAATCTGGGACGGTTGTTCTAATTCAAACACCAAGCGACTTTACTCACTACAGAAACGGGCCATGAGTCTAATTTATAGCAAACATTTATCTGACAATCCTAGCCTGTATAAACGCCTTCAGTTACTACCATTCCGCAAACGCCTGCTTTTCAATAAAGTTAACTAATTCACAAAATCCTGCATCGGAATGCCCCAAATTACCTTTGGCCTTTGTTTAAATATAATGCTAGACACAGTAAACGTTTAAATATACTACACATTCCGAAGCCTAGGATTGACTTATACAAAACAAGCTTAACGTGCTCTGCATCTCAGCTGTGGAACAATCTTCCACAAGAAATCAAAGACATCACCAATCCCTATTCATATAATCGCAAATTATTCGAACACTATCTCAATACGGATTACCTTCCCCCTTAATAATTGAGATAATAATAATAACAAAACCCTAGTATAACAGCCAATCACCTTTTTGTAGGCCAGTATATTCCACATGGCTAATAAGTGTCAGACCATTATCTAATATTACTGTGTCGTGTAGTTTTGATGTTTGCATTTTGCCCATGCCTTTATAATGCATATCTTTTATATTGTTACTGTTCTTTGTTAGCCTTGAATGATATGTGAATGCAATAATGTATGAAAGAGAGTGATAGAAGGGCAGAATGTTAGACGGGCCTGCGTGCCCAATTCTTAACCCTTTGAAAATAAAGTTTGTTTGTTTGTTTGTCTCGACCATGCCATGTGGCCAAGCCATCCAGGTATTTACTTCTTGGTCTTCCCTTGGTCTGTTCCCTTCGATCATGCCAGTTGTCACTAAGTTCTCCAATCCATTTCTTCTCATAACGTGTCCAAACAATTTTGACTGTCTAATCAATTTACCATCTGCGATCTGCCCAGACCTTAATCTGTGTTGGACGATTCCATGTCGGACATCGCCCCGTTTACCGAACCTGATGAAATACCGAAAGATCCACCATCTGCAAGCGTAGCGCACACATCGTGACATTTGTGAGGGGCCAAGTTTAGCGGTGCGACAGCCGTTGCCACAACTTTCTTCTTCATCTTCTGCTCTGGCTATAACTATTGATATAAATACGATAACAAGAAATGCCATAAATGTCAGCCATTTATTTATCTCTAATCTACCTGACTTCATGTCAAATTTAGGGCAGATATGTTGGTTATCAGCGAGCTTTGAAAGGTTGTGTAACTAATACTGTGTTTACTCTATACAGAAATGTTATTTCCGTACTAGATGCAAGTTCTGCAAATTTATTAACAGGACACAACTTTTAATGGGCCTTTCTATTCGGTTGAGAGAAAATAATAAACACGCATCGCTCAATGGCAAATGGAAGGGTACTTGTGTTATTATTTTTCCTCCTAATGCCAGGAAACGTCAGAATATTTCAGTTTAGTGTAGACAGGTTAAGCTTTTGCGTATATTATATTTGGTAAATATAACTCAGTGAAGCGATAAACAAAATACTTGTTTGCCAGTCAACCAGTATAGTGTCACGATACTGTAAGTTAACTGGGTTTTCTTGTGGTATTGTTTGTCCTATTTAAGGTTTCTACCAAGCGTTTAATAATTAGCTTTCCTTGATTTGCTCTTCAGATGTACTTGAAATATCTTGTCCAGCTTTCCCGCGTGTTGTTATCTGAAAAAGACGAAACGAAATAGTTAAGCAGTGATTAGAAGAAACTAATGCATTAACCAAAGTATGTGTTTCCAAATGATCTCTTCATAGTCATTGTTATCCGATGCTATCATGACAGTGAGGACGTCGATCAAACTTCGGAAATTGCAGTCTCTCATCATATTGAAATGTCATGTAAAATTCATGTTTAACTGATTCATTGATATTGGTAGGCTTTGACTGTAAAATGTGGAAACATTGAACCCGTAATGCATTACTTACGGGATTACACAACAGTATGTGCCACAATGATTAGGCTATTTAAAAAAAATATCCCAAAACAGATGTGCCTGTATTGTAGTTGTAAGGTCAAAGTAAAGACGCTTTACATGACTTGAGGCGTATTGGCATATGATGCTAACCCCTTAGTTTTATAGACTCATCTGCTCTCCGTGAGTCATGTGTTCAGCATCACACCGGCTGTTTCTACTTCCGAAAACTCTTTCGCTACCGTGAGCCCATCTTGGGACACGATGGATTTTCTGTGATGGCAGTCCGTCCTTTTAGTCCCACAAAATGATCAGTGGTTTATTTCATATATTTCTGCTCCGTTTCGGAATTTTAAGTTACAGTAAACTAAAAAGTCGTACAGCGAAAAGATTTCTACGCCATCTTGGTGCGGTCAAACGTTTTCTAATATTGGATTCTTGTGAATTTTCAGTTTTAAGGTAGTGTTAATTTGTTTTTTCACAATGGAAACGCCCACCAGTTTGCGTCCACGTAGTATGACTTGAGATCAAGCTAGATTATTGTTTATAACTGTTTTAAACAATAGTGATTCCCTCATCAGTGAATATTTAGAAAGAATTTTTAGTTGTGTCTAAAGTTTTAGCACGTGGTGATAAAGAAAAACCAGTGAATGTTCGTCAACAGCTGAGTGTCTGACAACGAAGCACGAATGGCTGAAGTTTACGTCTGTCATTATTGCTATGGGACTTGATCCAAGACCATGTATCAAAGACTACTGGTGTACAAGTGCACATTTATATACTCCTTGGTATGCCACTGCCACTACGTTTCCCAGTAATCAATTAGAAAATTAGAATATATTTATCACACCATGTTTCATGTATGTGAACCTGAGGGTACCCAAAAAAAAAAAAAATGATTCTGAAGAATATCCAGGAAGCATTTTACCCATTTGAAAATGTGTCCATTGATGAAATGATTATTTGGTGGAAGGGCTAAATAAAGCTTAAAAAAAACATGCATTGTTGTCTCTACCAAGTCTGTAGTTAGAACTGTTGAGAGCGGATTGCGAAAACCGCAAAGCAAGCCGAAGATGGTCTCCATGAAAATAACACGGCGATGAATGGCTGCGACAGAATGGACCAAATGGTTGGATATTATAATATCCATGATAGGAAAACCATTAAGTGGTGGAAGAAGATCTACTACTAGATCTTTGTAATTGCACAGATCAATGCTCACATCCTACATTCCATATGGCAAACAGAGAAAGGAGGATAAAAATTGTCATAGAAGGATTTCAAGTAAAGGAAAGTGCTCATCGCGAAGTAGCTCAGAGTATTCCTGAAAGTTTGACACTCTGCCTGCCGAAGAATTTCAGTCTGTTGCAGGAAATTATGCCGAAAGATTTACATGAGCCAAGCATTTAATAGAATTTGTCGGTGTCAATAGAGACTGTGTTTTTTGCAGCACTCGAACTAAACGACACATATCATCTTTTGTTTGCTCCGGCTGCACTAATAGACCAGACTTGTGCGCCAAAGTTTGCTTTGCAGCCTATCACAAATAGACTGCCACATATAGTAAATAAAAACAAGCAGACATGACAATTAAATGTAAATCTGCCAAGTGTTTTCCTAATTTTTGTCTGAAAAAAGAAAAATACATGATTCAGAATCTGCGGCAAAACTTCTTTTCGGATGATTGATTCGGAGCAATTGTATTTATAGTTTAGAAAAGTGTTGTTTGTGCAGTAAATTCAACAGGATTAGCAGTGATCAGGATATTGGATAACAACGCCCCCTTGGTAAGTACATTAGTTTACATTATTTTTACCTCTTTTTAACAAATTATTTTAGAAGTTATATTATTATTTTTATTTTATTTACAACATACAGCAAACATTCTCCTACCAACATATTCCTTGTGCAATCCCCTTTATTTTGATATATAATACAACATTTCTGCTACAATTTTAACCATTTTCATAACATTATTGCGACATACACCAACTTCCAGATTTCGGCCATTAGTTTTTTTCATTTTTGTGAAAAAGACATGGTTCAGAATGTGCACCAAAACTTCCTTTTGGATGATTAAAATGAGCAATACTGTTTATATTCTTGAAGACAAGTGGTGTTTGTTTGATTATTCAGTAAATTAAACATTATTAGCAGTATAGGAGTGTAGAAAACACATTCTAAGTGCAATGTTTACATTATTTTTACCTACTTTTGTCCAATTATTTTACAAATTATATTATTATTTTTATTTTATTTACAACCTAAAGCAAAAATTCTCCTACCAACATATTCCTTGTGCAATCTCCTTTATTTTGATATATAATACAACATTTCTGCTACAATTTTAACCATTTTCATAACTTTACTGTGACAGACCCCACCTTCAAGATTTCAGCCATTATTTTTTGTCATTTTTTGTGAAAAATACATGGTTCAGAATATGCACAAGAATTTCTTTTTGGGTTACTTAAATGAGCAATACTGTTTATATTCTTGAAGACAAGTGGTGTTTGTTTGATTATTCAGTAAATTAAACATGATTAGCAGTATAGGAGTGTAGAAAACACCTTATAAGTGCAGTTTTTTAAATAATTTTTACCTCTTTAATTTCAGTTGTTATTATTAAACCTCTCATTATTGTCATAATATTTGTAACCTATCAATTAATTATTAACACTGCCATGTTCCTTGTGCAATCCTCTTTAATTTGATATGTAATACAATAGATCTGCTACCATCTTAACCATTTTAAAAGCATTATTGTAACACATCCCTAGTTCCAATTTTCTGCCATAAATTTCTGTTTGGTCACAGCCCAGTTTTTGTTTGGTAGTGAAAGAGTTAAGACATTTTCTGGTACTCTGAGACTGGATCGACCTGGTTGCCCGGGTCAATTTAAAAACAAGTTCCTCCTCTACAGAACGCTTTAATGTGAGTTGGTAGAGGGATTATGTGTAGAGGGATTATGTGTAGAGGGATTATGTGTGGAGGACTTATGTGTTGAGGATGTATGTGTGGAGGGCTTATGTGTGGAGGGATTATATGTGGAGGGATTATATGTAGAGGGATTATATGTGGAGCGATTATGTGTAGAGGGATTATATGTGGAGGGATTATATGTGGAGGGATTATGTGTGGAGGGATTATATGTGGAGGGATTATATGTGGAGGGATTATATGTGGAGGGATTATATGTGGAGGGATTATGTGTGGAGGGATTATATGTGGAGGGATTATATGTGGAGGGATTATATGTGGAGGGATTATATGTGGAGGGATTATATGTGGAGGGATTATATGTGGAGGGATTATGTGTGGAGGGATTATATGTGGAGGGATTATATGTGGAGGGATTATATGTGTAGGGATTATGTGTGGAGGGATTATATGTGGAGGGATTATGTGTGGAAGTCTTATGCGTGGAGGGAATATATGTGGAGGGATTATGTGTGGAAGTCTTATGTGTGGAGGACTTATGTGTGGAGGGATTATGTGTGGAGGACTTATGTGTGGAGGGATTATGTGTGGAGGGATTATATGTGGAGGGATTATATGTGGAGGGATTATATGCGGAGTGATTATGTGTGGAGGGATTATGTGTAGAGGGATTATGTGTGGAGGGATTATATGTGGAGGGATTATGTGTGGAGGGATTATATGTGGAGAGATTATATGTGGAGGGATTATATGTGGAGGGATTATATGTGGAGGGATTATATGTGGAGGGATTATGTGTGGAGGGATTATATGTGGAGGGATTATGTGTGGAAGTCTTATGTGTGGAGGACTTATGTGTGGAGGGATTATGTGTGGAGGGATTATATGTGGAGGGATTATATGTGGAGGACTTATGTGTAGAGGGATTATATGTGGAGGGCTTATGTGTTGAGGATGTATGTGTGGAGGGATTTTATGTGGAGGGATTATATGTGGAGGGATTATATGTGGAGGACTTATGTGTGGAGGACTTATGTGTGGAGGGATTATATGTGGAGGACTTATGTGTGGAGGGATTATATGTGGAGGGATTATATGTGGAGGGATTATATGTTGAGGGATTATATGTGGAGGGATTATATGTGGAGGGATTATGTGTGGAGGGATTATATGTGGAGGGATTATATGTGGAGGGATTATATGTGTAGGGATTATGTGTGGAGGTATTATATGTGGAGGGATTATGTGTGGAAGTCTTATGCGTGGAGGGAATATATGTGGAGGGATTATGTGTGGAAGTCTTATGTGTGGAGGACTTATGTGTGGAGGGATTATGTGTGGAGGGATTATATGTGGAGGGATTATATGTGGAGGGATTATATGCGGAGGGATTATGTGTGGAGGGATTATGTGTAGAGGGATTATGTGTGGAGGGATTATATGTGGAGGGATTATGTGTGGAGGGATTATATGTGGAGAGATAATATGTGGAGGGATTATATGTGGAGGGATTATATGTGGAGGGATTATATGTGGAGGGATTATGTGTGGAGGGATTATATGTGGAGGGATTATATGTGGAGGGATTATATGTGGAGGGATTATATGTGGAGGGATTATGTGTGGAGGGATTATATGTGGAGGGATTATATGTTGAGGGATTATATGTGGAGGGATTATATGTGGAGGGATTATATGTGGAGGGATTATATGTGGAGGGATTATGTGTGGAGGGATTATATGTGGAGGGATTATATGTGGAGGGATTATATGTGTAGGGATTATGTGTGGAGGGATTATATGTGGAGGGATTATGTGTGGAAGTCTTATGCGTGGAGGGAATATATGTGGAGGGATTATGTGTGGAAGTCTTATGTGTGGAGGACTTATGTGTGGAGGGATTATGTGTGGAGGGATTATATGTGGAGGGATTATATGTGGAGGGATTATATGCGGAGGGATTATGTGTGGAGGGATTATGTGTAGAGGGATTATGTGTGGAGGGATTATATGTGGAGGGATTATGTGTGGAGGGATTATATGTGGAGAGATTATATGTGGAGGGATTATATGTGGAGGGATTATATGTGGAGGGATTATATGTGGAGGGATTATGTGTGGAGGGATTATATGTGGAGGGATTATGTGTGGAAGTCTTATGTGTGGAGGACTTATGTGTGGAGGGATTATGTGTGGAGGGATTATATGTGGAGGGATTATATGTGGAGGACTTATGTGTAGAGGGATTATATGTGGAGGGCTTATGTGTTGAGGATGTATGTGTGGAGGGATTTTATGTGGAGGGATTATATGTGGAGGGATTATATGTGGAGGACTTATGTGTGGAGGACTTATGTGTGGAGGGATTATATGTGGAGGACTTATGTGTGGAGGGATTATATGTGGAGGACTTATGTGTGGAGGACTTATGTGTTGAGGGCTTATGTGTGGATGACTTATGTGTGGAGGGATTATATGTGGAGGACTTATGTGTGGAGGGATTATATGTGGAGGACTTATGTGTGGAGGGATTATATGTGGAGGACTTATATGTGGAGGGATTATGTGTGGAAGTCTTATGCGTGGAGGGAATATATGTGGAGGGATTATGTGTGGAAGTCTTATGTGTGGAGGTCTTATGTGTGGAGGGATTATGTGTGGAGGGATTATATGTGGAGGGATTATATGTGGAGGGATTATATGCGGAGGGATTATGTGTGGAGGGATTATGTGTAGAGGGATTATGTGTGGAGGGATTATATGTGGAGGGATTATGTGTGGAGGGATTATATGTGGAGAGATTATATGTGGAGGGATTATATGTGGAGGGATTATATGTGGAGGGATTATATGTGGAGGGATTATGTGTGGAGGGATTATATGTGGAGGGATTATGTGTGGAAGTCTTATGTGTGGAGGACTTATGTGTGGAGGGATTATGTGTGGAGGGATTATATGTGGAGGGATTATATGTGGAGGACTTATGTGTAGAGGGATTATATGTGGAGGGCTTATGTGTTGAGGATGTATGTGTGGAGGGATTTTATGTGGAGGGATTATATGTGGAGGGATTATATGTGGAGGACTTATGTGTGGAGGACTTATGTGTGGAGGGATTATATGTGGAGGACTTATGTGTGGAGGGATTATATGTGGAGGACTTATGTGTGGAGGACTTATGTGTTGAGGGCTTATGTGTGGATGACTTATGTGTGGAGGGATTATATGTGGAGGACTTATGTGTGGAGGGATTATATGTGGAGGACTTATGTGTGGAGGGATTATATGTGGAGGACTTATATGTGGAGGGATTATGTGTGGATGACTTATGCGTGGAGGGAATATATGTGGAGGGATTATGTGTGGAAGTCTTATGTGTTGAGGATGTATGTGTGGAGGGATTATGTGTGGAGGGATTATATGTGGAGGGCTTATGTGTGGAGGACTTATGTGTGGAGGGATTATATGTGGAGGGCTTATATGTGGAGGGATTATATGTGGAGGACTTATGTGTGGAGGGATTATACGTGGAGGGCTTATATGTGGAGGGATTATGTGTGGAGGGATTATATGTGGAGGACTTATGAGTGGAGGGATTATATGTGGAGAGATTATATGTGGAGGGATTATATGTGGAGAACTTATGTGTGGAGGGATTATATGTGTAGGGCTTATATGTGGAGGGCTTATATGTGGAGGGATTATATGTGGAGGGATTATATGTGGAGGACTAATGTGTAGAGGGATTATATGTGGAGGGCTTATGTGTTGAGGATGTATGTGTGGAGGGATTTTATGTGGAGGGATTATATGTGGAGGGATTATATGTGGAGGACTTATGTGTGGAGGACTTATGTGTGGAGGGATTATATGTGGAGGACTTATGTGTGGAGGGATTATATGTGGAGGACTTATGTGTGGAGGACTTATGTGTTGAGGGCTTATGTGTGGATGACTTATGTGTGGAGGGATTATATGTGGAGGACTTATGTGTGGAGGGATTATATGTGGAGGACTTATGTGTGGAGGGATTATATGTGGAGGACTTATATGTGGAGGGATTATGTGTGGAGGACTTATGTGTGGAGGACTTATGTGTGGAGGACTTATGTGTGGAGGACTTATGTGTGGAGGACTTATGTGTGGAGGACTTATATGTGGAGGACTTATGTGTGGAGGACTTATGTGTGGAGGACTTATATGTGGAGGGATTATGTGTGGAGGACTTATGTGTGGAGGACTTATGTGTGGAGGACTTATATGTGGAGGGATTATGTGTGGAGGACTTATGTGTGGAGGGATTATGTGTAGAGGGATTATGTGTAGAGGACTTATGTGTTGAGGATGTATGTGTGGAGGACTTATGTGTGGAGGGATTATATGTGGAGGGATTATATGTGGAGGGATTATATGTGGAGGGATTATGTGTGGAGGGATTATATGTGGAGGGATTATGAGTGGAGGGATTATATGTGGAGGGATTATGTGTGGAAGTCTTATGTGTAGAGGGATTATGTGTGGAGGACTTATGTGTTGAGGATGTATGTGTGGAGGACTTATGTGTGGAGGGATTATATGTGGAGGGATTATATGTGGAGGTATTATGTGTGGAGGGATTATATGTGGAGGGCTTATGTGTGGAGGACTTATGTGTGGAGGGATTATATGTGGAGGGCTTATGTGTGTAGGGATTATATGTGGAGGGATTATATGTGGAGGTCTTATGTGTGGAGGGCTTATGTGTGGAGGTCTTATGTGTGTAGGGATTATATGTGGAGGACTTATGTGTGGAGGGATTATATGTGGAGGACTTATGTGTGGAGGGATTATATGTGGAGGACTTATGTGTGGAGGGATTATATGTGGAGGGCTTATGTGTGGAGGACTTATGTGTGGAGGGATTATATGTGGAGGACTTATGTGTGGAGGGATTATATGTGGAGGACTTATGTGTGGAGGGATTATATGTGGAGGGATTATATGTGGAGGACTTATGTATGGAGGGATTATATGTGGAGGACTTATGTGTTGAGGATGTATGTGTTGAGGGCTTATGTGTGGAGGACTTATGTGTGGAGGGATTATATGTGGAGGACTTATGTGTTGAGGATGTATGTGTTGAGGGCTTATGTGTGGAGGACTTATGTGTGGAGGGATTATATGTGGAGGACTTATGTTTTGAGGATGTATGTGTTGAGGGCTTATGTGTGGAGGACTTATGTGTGGAGGGATTATATGTGGAGGACTTATGTGTGGAGGGATTATATGTGGAGGACTTATGTGTGGAGGGATTATATGTGGAGGACTTATGTGTGGAGGGATTATATGTGGAGGACTATGTGTGGAGGACTTATGTGTGGAGGGATTATATGTGGAGGGATTATGTGTGGAGGGATTATATGTGGAGGGATTATATGTGGAGGGATTATGTGTGGAGGGATTATATGGGGAGGGATTATGAGTGGAGGGATTATATGTTGAGGGATTATGTGTGGAAGTCTTATGTGTAGAGGGATTATGTGTGGAGGACTTATGTGTTGAGGATGTATGTGTGGAGGACTTATGTGTGGAGGGATTATATGTGGAGAGATTATATGTGGAGGGATTATATGTGGAGGGATTATATGTGGAGGGATTATATGTGGAGGGATTATGTGTGGAGGGATTATATGTGGAGGGATTATGTGTGGAAGTCTTATGTGTGGAGGACTTATGTGTGGAGGGATTATGTGTGGAGGGATTATATGTGGAGGGATTATATGTGGAGGACTTATGTGTAGAGGGATTATATGTGGAGGGCTTATGTGTTGAGGATGTATGTGTGGAGGGATTTTATGTGGAGGGATTATATGTGGAGGGATTATATGTGGAGGACTTATGTGTGGAGGACTTATGTGTGGAGGGATTATATGTGGAGGACTTATGTGTGGAGGGATTATATGTGGAGGGATTATATGTGGAGGGATTATATGTGGAGGGATTATATGTGGAGGGATTATATGTGGAGGGATTATGTGTGGAGGGATTATATGTGGAGGGATTATATGTGGAGGGATTATATGTGTAGGGATTATGTGTGGAGGGATTATATGTGGAGGGATTATGTGTGGAAGTCTTATGCGTGGAGGGAATATATGTGGAGGGATTATGTGTGGAAGTCTTATGTGTGGAGGACTTATGTGTGGAGGGATTATGTGTGGAGGGATTATATGTGGAGGGATTATATGTGGAGGGATTATATGCGGAGGGATTATGTGTGGAGGGATTATGTGTAGAGGGATTATGTGTGGAGGGATTATATGTGGAGGGATTATGTGTGGAGGGATTATATGTGGAGAGATTATATGTGGAGGGATTATATGTGGAGGGATTATATGTGGAGGGATTATATGTGGAGGGATTATGTGTGGAGGGATTATATGTGGAGGGATTATATGTGGAGGGATTATATGTGGAGGGATTATATGTGGAGGGATTATGTGTGGAGGGATTATATGTGGAGGGATTATATGTGGAGGGATTATATGTGGAGGGATTATATGTGGAGGGATTATATGTGGAGGGATTATATGTGGAGGGATTATGTGTGGAGGGATTATATGTGGAGGGATTATATGTGGAGGGATTATATGTGTAGGGATTATGTGTGGAGGGATTATATGTGGAGGGATTATGTGTGGAAGTCTTATGCGTGGAGGGAATATATGTGGAGGGATTATGTGTGGAAGTCTTATGTGTGGAGGACTTATGTGTGGAGGGATTATGTGTGGAGGGATTATATGTGGAGGGATTATATGTGGAGGGATTATATGCGGAGGGATTATGTGTGGAGGGATTATGTGTAGAGGGATTATGTGTGGAGGGATTATATGTGGAGGGATTATGTGTGGAGGGATTATATGTGGAGGGCTTATGTGTGGAGGACTTATGTGTGGAGGGATTATATGTGGAGGGCTTATGTGTGTAGGGATTATATGTGGAGGGATTATATGTGGAGGTCTTATGTGTGGAGGGCTTATGTGTGGAGGTCTTATGTGTGTAGGGATTATATGTGGAGGACTTATGTGTGGAGGGATTATATGTGGAGGACTTATGTGTGGAGGGATTATATGTGGAGGACTTATGTGTGGAGGGATTATATGTGGAGGGCTTATGTGTGGAGGACTTATGTGTGGAGGGCTTATATGTGGAGGACTTATGTGTGGAGGGATTATATGTGGAGGACTTATGTGTGGAGGGATTATATGTGGAGGGCTTATATGTGGAGGGCTTATGTGTGGAGGGATTATATGTGGAGGGATTATATGTGGAGGACTTATGTATGGAGGGATTATATGTGGAGGACTTATGTGTTGAGGATGTATGTGTTGAGGGCTTATGTGTGGAGGACTTATGTGTGGAGGGATTATATGTGGAGGACTTATGTGTTGAGGATGTATGTGTTGAGGGCTTATGTGTGGAGGACTTATGTGTGGAGGGATTATATGTGGAGGACTTATGTGTTGAGGATGTATGTGTTGAGGGCTTATGTGTGGAGGACTTATGTGTGGAGGGATTATATGTGGAGGACTTATGTGTGGAGGGATTATATGTGGAGGACTTATGTGTGGAGGGATTATATGTGGAGGACTTATGTGTGGAGGGATTATATGTGGAGGACTATGTGTGGAGGACTTATGTGTGGAGGGATTATATGTGGAGGGATTATGTGTGGAGGGATTATATGTGGAGGGATTATATGTGGAGGGATTATGTGTGGAGGGATTATATGGGGAGGGATTATGAGTGGAGGGATTATATGTTGAGGGATTATGTGTGGAAGTCTTATGTGTAGAGGGATTATGTGTGGAGGACTTATGTGTTGAGGATGTATGTGTGGAGGACTTATGTGTGGAGGGATTATATGTGGAGTGATTATATGTGGAGGGATTATATGTGGAGGGATTATATGTGGAGGGATTATATGTGGAGGGATTATGTGTGGAGGGATTATATGTGGAGGGATTATGTGTGGAAGTCTTATGTGTGGAGGACTTATGTGTGGAGGGATTATGTGTGGAGGGATTATATGTGGAGGGATTATATGTGGAGGACTTATGTGTAGAGGGATTATATGTGGAGGGCTTATGTGTTGAGGATGTATGTGTGGAGGGATTTTATGTGGAGGGATTATATGTGGAGGGATTATATGTGGAGGACTTATGTGTGGAGGACTTATGTGTGGAGGGATTATATGTGGAGGACTTATGTGTGGAGGGATTATATGTGGAGGGATTATATGTGGAGGGATTATATGTGGAGGGATTATATGTGGAGGGATTATATGTGGAGGGATTATGTGTGGAGGGATTATATGTGGAGGGATTATATGTGGAGGGATTATATGTGTAGGGATTATGTGTGGAGGGATTATATGTGGAGGGATTATGTGTGGAAGTCTTATGCGTGGAGGGAATATATGTGGAGGGATTATGTGTGGAAGTCTTATGTGTGGAGGACTTATGTGTGGAGGGATTATGTGTGGAGGGATTATATGTGGAGGGATTATATGTGGAGGGATTATATGCGGAGGGATTATGTGTGGAGGGATTATGTGTAGAGGGATTATGTGTGGAGGGATTATATGTGGAGGGATTATGTGTGGAGGGATTATATGTGGAGAGATTATATGTGGAGGGATTATATGTGGAGGGATTATATGTGGAGGGATTATATGTGGAGGGATTATATGTGGAGGGATTATGTGTGGAGGGATTATATGTGAAGGGATTATATGTGGAGGGATTATATGTGGAGGGATTATATGTGGAGGGATTATATGTGTAGGGATTATGTGTGGAGGGATTATATGTGGAGGGATTATGTGTGGAAGTCTTATGCGTGGAGGGAATATATGTGGAGGGATTATGTGTGGAAGTCTTATGTGTGGAGGACTTATGTGTGGAGGGATTATGTGTGGAGGGATTATATGTGGAGCGATTATATGTGGAGGGATTATATGCGGAGGGATTATGTGTGGAGGGATTATGTGTAGAGGGATTATGTGTGGAGGGATTATATGTGGAGGGATTATGTGTGGAGGGATTATATGTGGAGAGATTATATGTGGAGGGATTATATGTGGAGGGATTATATGTGGAGGGATTATATGTGGAGGGATTATGTGTGGAGGGATTATATGTGGAGGGATTATGTGTGGAAGTCTTATGTGTGGAGGACTTATGTGTGGAGGGATTATGTGTGGAGGGATTATATGTGGAGGGATTATATGTGGAGGACTTATGTGTAGAGGGATTATATGTGGAGGGCTTATGTGTTGAGGATGTATGTGTGGAGGGATTTTATGTGGAGGGATTATATGTGGAGGGATTATATGTGGAGGACTTATGTGTGGAGGACTTATGTGTGGAGGGATTATATGTGGAGGACTTATGTGTGGAGGGATTATATGTGGAGGACTTATGTGTGGAGGACTTATGTGTTGAGGGCTTATGTGTGGATGACTTATGTGTGGAGGGATTATATGTGGAGGACTTATGTGTGGAGGGATTATATGTTGAGGACTTATGTGTGGAGGGATTATATGTGGAGGACTTATATGTGGAGGGATTATGTGTGGAAGTCTTATGCGTGGAGGGAATATATGTGGAGGGATTATGTGTGGAAGTCTTATGTGTGGAGGACTTATGTGTGGAGGGATTATGTGTGGAGGGATTATATGTGGAGGGATTATATATGGAGGGATTATATGCGGAGGGATTATGTGTGGAGGGATTATGTGTAGAGGGATTATGTGTGGAGGGATTATATGTGGAGGGATTATGTGTGGAGGGATTATATGTGGAGAGATTATCTGTGGAGGGATTATATGTGGAGGGATTATATGTGGAGGGATTATATGTCTAGGGATTATGTGTGGAGGGATTATATGTGGAGGGATTATGTGTGGAAGTCTTATGTGTGGAGGACTTATGTGTGGAGGGATTATGTGTGGAGGGATTATATGTGGAGGGATTATATGTGGAGGACTTATGTGTAGAGGGATTATATGTGGAGGGCTTATGTGTTGAGGATGTATGTGTGGAGGGATTTTATGTGGAGGGATTATATGTGGAGGGATTATATGTGGAGGACTTATGTGTGGAGCACTTATGTGTGGAGGGATTATATGTGGAGGACTTATGTGTGGAGGGATTATATGTGGAGGACTTATGTGTGGAGGACTTATGTGTTGAGGGCTTATGTGTGGATGACTTATGTGTGGAGGGATTATATGTGGAGGACTTATGTGTGGAGGGATTATATGTGGAGGACTTATGTGTGGAGGGATTATATGTGGAGGACTTATATGTGGAGGGATTATGTGTGGAGGACTTATGCGTGGAGGGAATATATGTGGAGGGATTATGTGTGGAAGTCTTATGTGTTGAGGATGTATGTGTGGAGGGATTATGTGTGGAGGGATTATATGTGGAGGGCTTATGTGTGGAGGACTTATGTGTGGAGGGATTATATGTGGAGGGCTTATATGTGGAGGGATTATATGTTGAGGACTTATGTGTGGAGGGATTATACGTGGAGGGCTTATATGTGGAGGGATTATGTGTGGAGGGATTATATGTGGAGGACTTATGAGTGGAGGGATTATATGTGGAGAGATTATATGTGGAGGGATTATATGTGGAGAACTTATGTGTGGAGGGATTATATGTGTAGGGCTTATATGTGGAGGGCTTATATGTGGAGGGATTATATGTGGAGGGATTATATGTGGAGGACTTATGTGTAGAGGGATTATATGTGGAGGGCTTATGTGTTGAGGATGTATGTGTGGAGGGATTTTATGTGGAGGGATTATATGTGGAGGGATTATATGTGGAGGACTTATGTGTGGAGGACTTATGTGTGGAGGGATTATATGTGGAGGACTTATGTGTGGAGGGATTATATGTGGAGGACTTATGTGTGGAGGACTTATGTGTTGAGGGCTTATGTGTGGATGACTTATGTGTGGAGGGATTATATGTGGAGGACTTATGTGTGGAGGGATTATATGTGGAGGACTTATGTGTGGAGGGATTATATGTGGAGGACTTATATGTGGAGGGATTATGTGTGGAGGACTTATGTGTGGAGGACTTATGTGTGGAGGACTTATGTGTGGAGGACTTATGTGTGGAGGACTTATGTGTGGAGGACTTATATGTGGAGGACTTATGTGTGGAGGACTTATGTGTGGAGGACTTATATGTGGAGGGATTATGTGTGGAGGACTTATGTGTGGAGGACTTATGTGTGGAGGACTTATATGTGGAGGGATTATATGTGGAGGGATTATGTGTGGAGGACTTATGTGTGGAGGGATTATGTGTAGAGGGATTATGTGTAGAGGACTTATGTGTTGAGGATGTATGTGTGGAGGACTTATGTGTGGAGGGATTATATGTGGAGGGATTATATGTGGAGGGATTATATGTGGAGGGATTATGTGTGGAGGGATTATATGTGGAGGGATTATGAGTGGAGGGATTATATGTGGAGGGATTATGTGTGGAAGTCTTATGTGTAGAGGGATTATGTGTGGAGGACTTATGTGTTGAGGATGTATGTGTGGAGGACTTATGTGTGGAGGGATTATATGTGGAGGGATTATATGTGGAGGTATTATGTGTGGAGGTATTATATGTGGAGGGCTTATGTGTGGAGGACTTATGTGTGGAGGGATTATATGTGGAGGGCTTATGTGTGTAGGGATTATATGTGGAGGGATTATATGTGGAGGTCTTATGTGTGGAGGGCTTATGTGTGGAGGTCTTATGTGTGTAGGGATTATATGTGGAGGACTTATGTGTGGAGGGATTATATGTGGAGGACTTATGTGTGGAGGGATTATATGTGGAGGACTTATGTGTGGAGGGATTATATGTGGAGGGCTTATGTGTGGAGGACTTATGTGTGGAGGGATTATATGTGGAGGACTTATGTGTGGAGGGATTATATGTGGAGGACTTATGTGTGGAGGGATTATATGTGGAGGGCTTATATGTGGAGGGCTTATGTGTGGAGGGATTATATGTGGAGGGATTATATGTGGAGGACTTATGTATGGAGGGATTATATGTGGAGGACTTATGTGTTGAGGATGTATGTGTTGAGGGCTTATGTGTGGAGGACTTATGTGTGGAGGGATTATATGTGGAGGACTTATGTGTTGAGGATGTATGTGTTGAGGGCTTATGTGTGGAGGACTTATGTGTGGAGGGATTATATGTGGAGGACTTATGTGTTGAGGATGTATGTGTTGAGGGCTTATGTGTGGAGGACTTATGTGTGGAGGGATTATATGTGGAGGACTTATGTGTGGAGGGATTATATGTGGAGGACTTATGTGTGGAGGGATTATATGTGGAGGACTTATGTGTGGAGGGATTATATGTGGAGGACTATGTGTAGAGGACTTATGTGTGGAGGGATTATATGTGGAGGGATTATGTGTGGAGGGATTATATGTGGAGGGATTATATGTGGAGGGATTATGTGTGGAGGGATTATATGGGGAGGGATTATGAGTGGAGGGATTATATGTTGAGGGATTATGTGTGGAAGTCTTATGTGTAGAGGGATTATGTGTGGAGGACTTATGTGTTGAGGATGTATGTGTGGAGGACTTATGTGTGGAGGGATTATATGTGGAGGGATTATATGTGGAGGTATTATGTGTGGAGGGATTATATGTGGAGGGCTTATGTGTGGAGGACTTATGTGTGGAGGGATTATATGTGGAGGGCTTATGTGTGTAGGGATTATATGTGGAGGGATTATATGTGGAGGTCTTATGTGTGGAGGGCTTATGTGTGGAGGTCTTATGTGTGTAGGGATTATATGTGGAGGACTTATGTGTGGAGGGATTATATGTGGAGGACTTATGTGTGGAGGGATTATATGTGGAGGACTTATGTGTGGAGGGATTATATGTGGAGGGCTTATGTGTGGAGGACTTATGTGTGGAGGGATTATATGTGGAGGACTTATGTGTGGAGGGATTATATGTGGAGGACTTATGTGTGGAGGGATTATATGTGGAGGGCTTATATGTGGAGGGCTTATGTGTGGAGGGATTATATGTGGAGGGATTATATGTGGAGGACTTATGTATGGAGGGATTATATGTGGAGGACTTATGTGTTGAGGATGTATGTGTTGAGGGCTTATGTGTGGAGGACTTATGTGTGGAGGGATTATATGTGGAGGACTTATGTGTTGAGGATGTATGTGTTGAGGGCTTATGTGTGGAGGACTTATGTGTGGAGGGATTATATGTGGAGGACTTATGTGTTGAGGATGTATGTGTTGAGGGCTTATGTGTGGAGGACTTATGTGTGGAGGGATTATATGTGGAGGACTTATGTGTGGAGGGATTATATGTGGAGGACTTATGTGTGGAGGGATTATATGTGGAGGACTTATGTGTGGAGGGATTATATGTGGAGGACTATGTGTGGAGGACTTATGTGTGGAGGGATTATATGTGGAGGGATTATGTGTGGAGGACTTATGTGTTGAGGATGTAGGTGTGGAGGGCTTATGTGTGAAGGGCTTATGTGTGGAGGGATTATGTGTGGAGGGCTTATGTGTGGAGGGATTATATGTGGAGGACTATGTGTGGAGGACTTATGTTTGGAGGGATTATATGTGGAGGGCTTCTGTGTGGAGGATTTATGTGTGGAGGACTTATGTGTGGAGGGATTATATGTGGAGGACTATGTGTGGAGGACTTATGTGTGGAGGACTTATGTGTGGAGGGATTATGTGTGGAGGACTTATGTGTTGAGGATGTATGTGTGGAGGGCTTATGTGTGGAGGGACTATGTGTGGAGGCCTTCTGTGTGGAGGGATTATGTGAGGATTATGTTCTTGTTGCTATCAATGTGAACCTTTTTAAACCAAGCTATGCCAGGCTAGAGGAGACAACTGCAACACAAGTTGTATTCATTACGGATTCAAAGAGTATGCTTAGTAAGGTGGAGAAAGGAATGTTTCGTGTGGAATGGCTCTCGTCGCTTCAGAGGATACAGATTGTGAGAATTGTATGGATATTTTGCACTGGTCATGCGGGGGTGCGGGGAGAATAAACAGGCTGATAGGCTAGCAGGGAATGCACCTCTTGGTTGTAGATTGCCTATGGACAAGGGGGAGGTGGTCGTGCGCTTGTGGGACCAGGTGGAGAAAGCGGAGGAACAGATTGAGAACCCAAATGTGAACTGAATGAGATTGCGGGAGATCTGCGGGGGTTCTGGAAGAAACTCAAAACTGAAAGGGAAGACCAAGAAAACTGTTAATCAGATAGCGGTGGGAATGATTAGTAGTGTTACGCTTCGCTGGCTGTTGAACGAGGGGACAGAGCACGTATGGGAATGTCCTGAGTGCAGTGATGTCGGTTCTTAACTCAACTCAACTCAACTATGCTGAAGAAACTAGAGGACTTTGCAATCTACCCCAGCTTTCCTTCGCTTTTGTGATTTACTTGGTAATTTTTATGTTCAGTAGTTGTCATTTCTTTCTGAAGGACCGACGCCTCATATCATCAAAATCAACGCAAAGCGGTCTGCTTTCAAATCGGCTGCGACTGACTCAGTTCTGTCAGTTCTGACACCTCAGCTCTGTTTGTCCGTGATTTGTGAAAAGCGTTCACCGCTGCTAAGCCACAGCGTCGGCTGAAGATGCATTTTGTAACATTACATCTGAAACGCACAAGCCACACGAGGCCAGCGCCCAGCAATGTTACAACCGGCAGTTTCACTTTTTCTGGTGAAGATATTATTTTATTGAGTTTAATCCTGAATAATGTTTATTTCACCGCTTCATCATCATCAAGTGTTTTTTTTCGACTGATGTGGGCGATCATGCGTCTCCACATCTTGCGGTCTTCAACGGCATGTATCGGTTCGGGTGTTGACTCCCTTCCGTGCCGTGACACAAGATTGTCAAGAATTTTCTCTCGCTGTTTTCCATATCTCTCTTTCCATAGATCTTTCCAGCTGTCACAGTTTTTTACTTCTTATAGCGTGGCAAATTGTTTTTAAAAATGAAGAAACAGTTATAGCCACATTCCATCCAATAGTTTATCCTGTATCTGATTTCGTGTATGAGACAGGAGGGCAATGTCCTCAGCGAAGTCCAGATTGCCAAGCCTCTATCCTGTATCTGATTTCGCGTATGAGACAGGAGGTCAATGTCCTCAGCGAAGTCCAGATTGCCAAGCCTCTATCCTGTATCTGATTTCGTGTATGAGACAGGAGGGCAATGTCCTCAGCGAAGTCCAGATTGCCAAGCCTCTATCCTGTATCTGATTTCGTGTATGAGACAGGAGGGCAATGTCCTCAGCGAAGTCCAGATTGCCAAGCCTCTATCCTGTATCTGATTTCGTGTATGAGACAGGAGGGCGATGTCCTCAGCGAAGTCCAGATTGCCAAGCCTCTATCCTGTATCTGATTTCGTGTATGAGACAGGAGGGCGATGTCCTCACCGAAGTCCAGATTGCCAAGCCTCTATCCTGTATCTGATTTCGTGTATGAGACAGGAGGGCAATGTCCTCAGCGAAGTTCAGCTTGCCAAGCCTCTTGTTCAGAGGAGTCAACTCAATTCCATGTCTGTCGGCTCTTGTAGACGTCTTCATAATGCTGTCAGTAACGAGTAAGAATAGTAAAGGTGACAAGATGCATCACTGTTTCACTTCTTGTCTTTCTTTTTATTTTATGACTTCGCTCGCTTTGAACTCAGTCTTAGTCCATTCACGTGCTACTACTTCTTGTGCACTAGACTAATTTTTGCGTGTGGATTAGCTTTCCCTATTACCAGTGTCCCTCGCCATCAGGCGAATCCATTCGAATTTCTGAGGCATAAGTAAATGACATCACCAAGTCAAGGACGAGAAGTCAATATTGTAGTTCAACTGACCGGTGTAGGGAGTGAACCAGCTACCTCGACATCAGCACACTGGAAGCTTTAGAGTGAGCGGTCTTACCCATCCGCCATGCTGACCTGTCTTCTTCTGTTCTTATTACGATTGTCTTTGTTAGTGTTTCCTGATGGAGGACTCTATACCTCACGTCTCTATATGTTGTCTTTATTAAGTTAATAGTTTTCTGCGGTATTACACAATGGCTCAGAGATTTCCAAGAGATTTCACATCAATGCTATCAATGGCCTTTTCATAGTCCACAAATCCAATAGAAAGTTATGAGTTCAGTTCGATGCTTTGCTCCATTATTATGAAAGTTGGTACTATCTGGTCAATGCAGGATATATTTGGTCCCACACCTTCCTTTCCATCCTTTATTTGTTTTTCAGTAGCATTTTATATTCTCTCTCTAGAATGATCCTGCGTAATATTTTCCCCAGGTAATATTATTATTCTATATGTTTATACTGCTCTATGTACCCTTTCATTGGCAGCTTCACTAGACATCCATCTCCCCAGTCAGATCGTATTTCTTCAGTTTCCAACATGGAGTTTGCTAAATAATCTGTGCCGTAAATTGAGTTGAGGCGTTTACGTTAATTATGACGGTCTCTGTTATGTTGCCATCTGGACTAGCAGCTTTCCCATCCTTCCAAAGTTTGCTAGCTTTAATAATCACTTCTTAGATGGTTTCTCGCAGTAAATATCCAGCTCGCCTTCTTCAGGCTGGATATCTGAAGAGTCTTCTGGGACAGATCTGTTTAGGAGTTCCTAAAGTAGTAAGCTCATCTGTTATATATTATATATATGAGAGTGAATGAGAGAGAAAGAGAGAGAGTGTGTGTGTGTGTGTGAGCGTACGCATGCGTGTGAGTGTGTGTATATGAAAGAATACAGAGAGAGTGAGAGAGAGAGAGAGAGAGAGAGAGAGAGAGAGAGAGAGAGAGAGAGAGAGAGAGCTCAGCAGATGCATGTCATGTAACACGCATGTTATGTAACACGCGAATCCATATGTTTGTGTATTCTCATCTGTCATATTATCAGTTAAA
The DNA here is from genome assembly GCA_963921405.1 of Cepaea hortensis. Classification (NCBI taxonomy): domain Eukaryota; kingdom Metazoa; phylum Mollusca; class Gastropoda; order Stylommatophora; family Helicidae; genus Cepaea; species Cepaea hortensis. Next base: position 37,335,752 of record OY992892.1, on the reverse strand, counting down.
TACCATTTTATTTTATCATGTATAATCTAAACTTATGTTCATTACTGTAGTTTGAGTGAGAGAGTGAGTGGGTGTAAATGAGAGACAGAATGAGTGAGCGTGAGAGTGAATGAGTGAGCGTGAGAGTGAATGAGTGAGCGTGAAAGTGAATGAGTGAGCGTGAAAGTGAATGAGTGAGCGTGAGAGTGAATGAGTGAGCGGGAGAGTGAATGATTGAGCGTGGGAGTGAATGAGTGAGCGGGAGAGGGAATGAGTGAGAGTGAATCAGTGAGCGGGAGAGTGAATGAGTGAGCGTGAGAGTGAATGAGTGAGCGTGAGGGTGAATGAGTGAGCGGGAGAGTGAATGAGTGAGCGTGAGAGCGAATGAGTGAGAGTGTCTGTGTGTGGGAGTGAATGAGTGTGAGTGAATGAGGGAGAGTGAATCAGTGAGCGGGAGAGTGAATGAGTGAGCGTGAGAGTGAATTAGTGAGCGTGAGAGTGAATGAGTGAGCGGGAGAGTGAATGAGTGAGCGGAAGAGTGAATGAGTGAGCGGGAGAGTGAATTAGTGAGAGTGAATGAGTGAGCGGGAGAGTGAATGATTGAGCGGGAGAGTGAATGAGTGAGCGTGAGAAAGAATGAGTGATCGTGAGAGTGAATGAGTGAGCGTGAGAGTGATTGAGTGAGCGTGAGAGTGAATGAGTGAGAGTGAATGAGTGAGCGTGAGAAGGAATGAGTGAGCGTGAGAGTGAATGAGTGAGCGTGAGAGTGAATCAGTGAGCGGGAGAGTGAATGATTGAGCGTGGGAGTGAATGAGTGAGCGTGAGAGTGAATGAGTGAGCGGCCGAGTGAATGAGTGAGCGGGACAGTGAATGAGTGAGTGTGAGAGTGAATGAGTGAGAGTGAATGAGTGAGCGGGAGCGTGAATGATTGAACGGGAGAGTGAATGAGTGAGCGGGAGAGTGAATGAGTGAGCGGGAGAGTGAATGAGTGAGCGGGAGAGACAGAATGAGTGAGCGTGAGAGTGAATGAGTGAGCGGGAGAGTGAATGAGTGAGCGGGAGAGTGAATGAGTGAGCGGGAGAGTGAATGAGTGAGCGGGAGAGTGTATGAATGAACGGGAGAGTGAATGAGTGAGCGGGAGAGTGAATGAGTGAGAGTGTGTGTGTGTCAGTGAATGAGTGAGAGTGAGAGTGAATGAGAGAGAGAGAGAGTGTGTGTGTGGTGTGTGGTGTGTGTGTGTGAGTGAATGAGTGAGAGTGAGAGAGAGAGTGTGTGTGGTGTGTGTGTGTGTGTGTGTGTGTGGGACGCGCTGGCATCACTACTTTTACGTCACATACTTTTTATGTACACATTTTTCTCCATGTTTAGCCTTGTTTATGTTTACAACATTCATTTCACAATGTTTATTTTTCTTCCTATGTAAATGTATAATGCTCTTGATGAACGAAAGACGAGTGATTGGAAGGGCCGAATGTAAGACGGGCCTGCGCGCCCAATTTGTGACCCTAATAAAGTTGATTTGATTTGATTTGATTTGATTTAGCTAGTCTTTAAAATAAGTGAGAACTTTCCAGTTTCTATTGTTTTTTTTTATTTTGTTATCTTCTTCATGGTACTGTAAAGTTCTCTGATGTTTCCTTTAGATGCTACTTCTTCTGCATCTCTTGTTAGGCCATATGCATATTGTATTTTATCCGCCTTTATGTGTATTTTCCCCTGGGCTCTGGCTTACGTAGCTCTAATTTTGCTATTATGTAAATCTTCGTTCTTGTGTCTCCTTTCTTGTATCTTTTAAAGGATTTATTTTTTAAAACGTTATCAAAGTTTTGATTTCTTTCAGTCTCGCCAATTACTTCTAAACAAGATTCACTCCAAAATGTCTTTAGTCTGCAGCGAGCAGTTTTCCGTCCTTACTTAGCCTACTAAGTGTTGTATGACCTGGTATTTATTTGAGACTATGGCCATAAAATATTCCTTTCTTTTCTGATGTTTGATTTTGCCTACATTGCATTGCTTTCTGTGTTTATGGACTGTTATTTATCTCTTTGGCGTCAGTTTAATTTTATCTATTAGAAGATGAGGATGTGCAAATACGTCTGCTCTACTATAAACACTTACGTCGTGCAGAGAGATTTGTAGTATAGGGTTGGTGTGAATATGCTATTTATTATTAATATTATCTGTCGTTTTGCGGGCATGGGTATATTTGGATGTTTCAGTAAGGGTGATAGTTGATTTGTAAATGCACTAGCTTTTTGACATTTTATTTCGATTTCGCTGTCCAATCTGCCATCTTCTGTGATCATACTACCATGATATTTATTTGAATTCTTTAACTTGTTTCAGAGTTGTGTTAGTTATCTGTATACTTAGTGGGCCCGGGGATCTGCTAACTCGCATTACTTCGGTTTTGGCTGTATTTATGCTCATATTGTAACTCCTGCATGTTGAACTCAGATTATTAATATGATTTTGCAGTCTGCCTCATAGCTATAAAACAGGCACTGATCGTCTGCAAATAGAAGTTCATTTATTTCCTGTGGATCAGTTGTTTCATCTGGAGTAAAGAGTTCTAAATGTCCTGAATCTGTTCTATCGAGACTTGCTTCTTCAGAAATTCTGTCCATGTAGATATTAAATAGCAGGGAAGAGAGCACACATCCCTGCCTCACTCCTGTATTGACTGTGAACATATATGATACACCTTCTTGTGTTCTTATTGCACTTCGACTCGAGTGGTACATGGCTATGATGTTTTCTAGCAATTGCCCGTGTATCCCGTAGTCTTCAAGAATGGTCCATAATTTGTATCTGTCTACTCTATCGAAAGCCTTTTCCTGATCTACAAACACAATATTCTGCTGATCACTATATTCGATAGTTTTTTCACATATTTGACTAGGTGTAAATAGTGCATCAGTGCAGCTTTTACCTTTCCGAAAACCGAATTGTACTTTGCTTAACTGTTGTTCAACTATGGGTCTAGCTCTGTTCCAATAGTTTTGCATACATTTTCCCTATATGGCTCAGGAGTGATATACCTCTGTATGTTTCGCACTCTCTCATATTGCCTTTCTTTTTCCATATTGGTACTATTATTGCCTGTTGCCAATCATCTGATACTTTTCTTTCTTCCCATGCTATATTAAAAAGTCTTGTTAGCCATTTAACTCCTGTTTCCCCACAGGCCTGAATAGCTTCTGTGGTTATTCCATCTGGACCTGGTGATTTGTTTTTAGGACTTTTCTGTGTAACTGCTTTGACTTCTGCAGGTATGAAATTTGGTTCTTGTTGTCCCTGGCATTTAGGCACAAAAGTGAGATTGTCTATGTTATGTGTGGGGTTAAGTAGTTCTTGAAAGTATTCTGCCCACATTGCTAGTCTTTGTGGTGGATTAAATATCGGTATACCTCTTTTGCTGTTTATGATGGTGGTTGGGTTGTAGCATGCATCTCTGTTTCTCATTGCATTGACACGTTTATAAAATTCTCTTGGGCAGTCTTTGCTAAGTGTCGCCATCTGTTCACCATATATTATCCAGGATTCATCTTCAGATGCTCTAATTGTTCGTTTGGCATTACGTCGTGCTATTCTATAAGTATCATAGTCTTGTTCAGATTTAGTTGTGATCCACTTTTTGAACTCTACCTTCTTTTTGAATATGCTATCTTTAACTTCGTTGTTCCACCAGGCTTTTCTTAATCTTTTGTCCTGCCCTAATTTCTTTGTTTCACATTTATTTTCCCGTGTGTCGAGCATGGCAGCCTTGAAAAATGTCCATTCCTTATCTACGCTTGAGTGGTCATCAGGGATGTTCTTATGTAGGTTTTTGATTTCTTAATTGAATTCGTCTTTAACAGTATTTTCCTGAAGCCTCCTATAACTGATGACATGTGCTGTTAACTTTTTGTTTCTTATTTTCCTGTATGTTGACATCTTTTTTATTACGACTGGTTTGTGATCAGTATCAACATCTGTATTTGGGAGTGCTCTTGAATCTAATAGTAGTCTTCTGTCTGATTTCCTAATTAGAATAAATGAGATGCTTGGTCTATGTCATTCAATTTATACCAGGTTTTGGTGTGGCTACGACGATGTTGAAAACAACTATTTGCTATTATTAGTCCATGATCGGAGCATATGTTGAGTAGATGTTGACCATTGCTGTTACATTCTGTCTCTGTGTCGCTGAATGGCCCCATGCAATCCTCCCACGGTGTTCTTCGTGTGCCTATTCGTCCGTTAAAATCACCCATTACAATAAGTTCATCTGTCTCCCTGACATTATTTAACGTGTCTGCAAGTTAATCAAAATACTCGTCTTTTCTTCGTCGCTGTAAGTGTCGTTAAATGGGGCGTATGTTTGTATAAAAGTTGTTGTTCTATTTCCTTCTTTGATCTGTACTAGTATTATCCTTTCTGATATAAATTTAGTGTTGATAATGGCTTTCGCTTTGTCTTTATGTAACAAAAAACCCACTCCATGTTTAGCTGTAGCTCGCTGGTCGACGCCACTCCATATAAGAACGTAACCTTCATGTGTTCGTTTCGTGTTCTGCCCCTTTTTCCGAGTCCTAATATTTGAATATTTGATGTTTTCATAAACTCTACGAGAGCTGGTTCCTTATACCCTAGACCAGTGTTCAAAACAATAACAATTCTAATCAACTGATTGTTATTTACTAACACAATCAACTGATTGAGGGACACATTAAATATATTTGACTGAGTGAGATTAGAAAGATTATTATTAAGTTAAATATATTGAACGGAGCGATATATTATATAGATTATTAATGAGTTATAAGTGTCAACTGTTATTATTATGCTTTATTTATTGATGGACACTGAGGATTCATTAATTTAAAGTTCATAGAGGGATAGTATTTATTATTTAGTAACTAATTAGTTGGTAGTGGATTAGTTATACAGATAATGAACGTAAAGATAGATAATATTAAGAAACAACAGGTATAAAATACGAAAAAGAAGAACAACATGAGGTTTAACAACAAAAGCATAAAGTTTCCATCCTTTCTGTCTGCTTATGGCTGAGAGTCATGATCGTCATTGCATACTCCAAAAGAGAAAGGACCAGACCCTTGTAAAGAAGACACAGATGGCGCCACTCACAGTTTGCCGCCGCCATTACCCGCATCGCAGTCAAGCCCCTCTTGGCTTTTGTTACCACCTGGTCTACGTGCTCAGTATAAGCAAGGCTTCTATCAGATCGTATCCCCAGGTAATTCATTGCATGTGTTCTTTCCACCGTCTCTGAACCCAGATTTACAGTTGGCGTTGGGGTATTGAAAAAATGGTTATTTAAAGAGAACCATGACACTGTTGCCTTTGTTGAGTTGACCATTACCACAGCTTCAACACACCAAAAGCTTATGCAATTGAGTTCAGTTTGTAGTTCCACAGCAACCTGATCTCTATCCTTACCCTGACAATACACTAAAACATCGTCTGCATGCGACAATGTCCTCCCCGGTCCTATGAATTGCTGGCTGGTGATTCTCACTGTGTAGGCGTTGAAAAGCACCGGAGATAATGATGATTCCTGTGGTAGGCCAGGATATATTGTTGTTGGTTCCGAAGTCCAACTACCACATCTAAAGACTACTTTCCGTTGGAAGAAGGCTGCAGCGATCCAATTAAGGAGGAAAGGCCTTATCTTGAGTTCAAGAAGCTGAAGCATTACAAAATTCAATTTTACTCTGTTTTATGCGTCCTCAAGATCAATCTCTGCAGCAAATGTTTCAATGCCTGAGTGGAAACCTTCATAGAAATCATGGGCAAAAACTGCTGCACTGGTCCAGGTTTCTCTTTTTGGACGGTACCCTCCCATGGTAGGTGGGAAAACATCTTGCCTCTCTAGCTGGCTTGATATTTTTCTGGCAATTAACTTCTCCAGAAGCTTGCCTATTGTATTCTGCATGGTTATAACTAGATACCTGAACTTTTGTGTGGTCTTTGCCAGGCTTCGGTGGGAAAACATCTTGCCTCTCTAGCTGGCTTGATATTTTTCTGACAATTAACTTCTCCAGCAGCTTGCCTATTGTATTCTGCATGGTTATTACTCGATATCCCTGAACTTTTGTGTGGTCTTTGCCAGGCTTAGAATAGGCCAGCAGAATACAATAGGCAAGGGAATCAAATAGCTGTGTAACCACTCCTCCTTGATGCTAGCACTCTCTATACTGTTGTTGTATATGTCTGCTAGTTTCTCTAGCTCGTTGTCGGTACATCTATTGATTTTGTCAAATCCTATGCATCTGTCCCTGGAGCGCTGGTTTCTGATCGTTGAAGTACAGCCTTGATTTATTTCACTGTCACTGTGTCTTCATCCGAAATTTTCTGGGCCTTGCACCTATCTGAGGTGACCTCCTTGGCAAGATTTCGGCCTCTGGTGTCTGTCTGGTTGCTCTTCTCTAGATAGCGTTCGAAGAGGGCTTTGCCCTTTTTCTCGTCAGTCCTCTGCCAGATGAGGTCAGCACCTTGGAACTCAGGAATATAGTGGTACCTCGGGTTACGAACTTAATTCGTTCCAGAACTTGGTTCGTAACCCGAAACGCCCGTAACCCGAAACACTTACATCAATGAAATAGAGACAATCAGTTTCAAGATGAAAGAATCGTTGTTTTTAATTGACATCCGGTCGTTTGCTCGACAAAACGCAAAGAGTACGTGTACTTCACGTATTAAATAAAGAGAAAGAAAACAACCAAATAAATTACATGTAAAATAATTTAAAAAAAAAAAAAAAAACATTTGTCTATCTTTCTTACCAGAAAACGATCATGGGAAATTTGTCACTTTCTTTGCTATTCTGAATCATTAGATTCAGGAGTTTCTTGTCGCTGTTTCTTGGCAGCCGACTCTGAATCTTTCTGCGCCAAGAAACTATCAAGGGAAATTTGTCGCTTCCTTTGCTGGAGAATCTTTCTGCAGTGGGCCATCGCGCTATCATTCATCGGGTTTACTGCCCTGTTAGCAACAAGTTTGTTTGGATGATGGTTCATAATGAAGTCTTCGACATAGGCCCTCTTACTGCAATTTTTTTAAATCCTGGCAGTTGAAACGGTCACTGGCTCATCATCATCATCCGACGACTGTTCCTTCTTTAATATCTGTAGCTGTTCTTTCTTATTATTGCCTTTAAGCTCTAACTGGTATGTCCGCTCACATCCCGAGATCCACTGCCATTCAGCAGAACAGGTTTGGTATGCATTGTCAGTACTCCCTTGTGCGTGTGTGTTCGAGTACGTGTGTGTGTGTGTATGTGTGCGTGCGTGCGTGCGTGCGTGCGTGCGTGTGTGTGTGTGTGTGTGTGTGTGTGTGAAGTAGGTACTGATAGATAGCCTTACAGTTACTGATAGATAGCCTATAATTGTTACTGATAGTTAGCCTATAGAGGAGTGGCTGGCCGAGTGGCTAGAATGCCGGATTCTTCTTAGGGAGACCCGGGTTCGAAACCTCGGTAAGGTGTGGATTTGTTTTCTCTCTGGGAAAAATGAAAACCCTAACCTGTACAGTTCGCGGTGACTGCACTAGCCATGTGGCCTTAATTCCTCAGGTTCAAGACCCCGCTACCATACACCGCAAGGTACTATAGGCAGTAAATGACAGTTTGACAGTTGACAGTCAGCCTATAATAGTTAATGATAGTTAGACTTTGATAGGTGCTGACAGGACAGCCTATAATAGTTAATGATAGATAGCCTATAATAGTTACTGCTAGTTACCCTATGATAATTACTGATATTTAGAATATGATAGTTACTAATATCCTATACTAATTACTGATTGATTGCCAATTACTGATAGTTGGCCTATAATAGTTACTGGTAGTTGGACTAATTTAGTTACTGATAGATACCCCTTGATAGTTACTAATAGTTGGCATATTATATATACTGATAGATAGCCTATAATAGTTACTGATTGTTAGCATATGATATTTACTGATAGTTAGCCTATAATAGTTATTGATAGATAGCCTATAATAGATATTGATAGCTAGCTTGAGACAGTTACTGATAGATAGCCTATAATAGTTACTGATAGATAGCCTATAATAGTTAATGATGGTCAATGATAGTTACTACGAGTTAGCTTATAACAGAATCTGCTAGTCAGCCTATGATAGTTACTGATATTTAGCCAATGATAGTTACTGATATCTTATAATAATTACCGATAGCCTACGGCAGTTCCTGATAGTTAGCCTAGGACAGTTACTGACAGTTGGCCTATGATAGTTACTGACTGTTAGCCTATGATAGTTACTGACAATTGGCCTATGATAGTTACTGACAGTTGGCCTATGATAGTTACTGACAGTTGGCCTATGATAGTTAATGACAGTTGGCCTATGATAGTTACTGATATTTAGCCTATGATAGCTACTGATATCCTATAATAATTACCGATAGCCTATGACAGTTCCTGATAGTTAGCCTAGGACAGTTACTGACAGTTGGCCTATGATAGTTACTGACAGTTGGCCTATGCTAGTTACTGACAGTTGGCCTATGATAGTTACTGACAGTTGGCCTATGATAGTTACTGACAGTTAGCCTATGATAGTTACTGACAGTTGGCCTATGATAGTTACTGACAGCTGGCCTATGATAGTTACTGACAGCTGGCCTATGATAGTTACTGACAGTTGGCCTGTGATAGTTGCTGACAGTTGGCCTATGATAGTTACTGACAGTTGGCCTATGATAGTTACTGACAGTTGGCCAATGATAGTTACTGACAGTTGGCCTATGATAGTTACTGACAGTTGGCCTATGATAGTTACTGACAGTTGGTCTATGATAGTTACCGACAGTTGGCCTATTATAGTTACTGACAGTTGGCCTATGATAGTTACTGACAATTGGCCTATGATAGCTACTGACAGTTGGCCTATGATAGTTACTGACAGTTGGCCTATGATAGTTACTGACAGTTGGCATATGATAGTTACTGACAGTTGGCCTATGATAGTTATTGACAGTTGGCCTATGATAGTTACTGACAGTTGGCCTATGATAGTTACTGACAGTTGGCCTATGATAGTTACTGACAGTTGGCCTATGATAGTTACTGACAGTTGGCCTATGATAGTTACTGACAGTTGGCCTATGATAGTTATTGACAGTTGGCCTATGATAGTTACTGACAGTTGGCCTATGATAGTTACTGACAGTTGGCCTATGATAGTTACTGACAGTTGGCCTATGATAGTTACTGACAGCTGGCCTATGATAGTTACTGACAGTTGGCCTATGATAGTTACTGACAGTTGGCCTATGATAGTTACTGACAGTTGGCCTATGATAGTTACTGACAGTTGGCCTATGATAGATACTGACAGTTTGCCTATGATAGCTACTGACAGTTGGCCTATGATAGTTACTGACAGCTGGCCTATGATAGTTACTGACAGTTGGCCTATGATAGTTACTGACAGTTGGCCTATGATAGTTACTGACAGTTGGCCTATGATAGTTACTGACAGTTGGCCTATGATAGATACTGACAGTTGGCCTATGATAGCTACTGACAGTTGGCCTATGATAGTTACTGACAGCTGGCCTATGAAGTCGACCCTTTCTAAAATGAGTACCTTGAAATGTCCTGGGAAGCAAAGGTAGCCGTCTGGGGACTGAGCACGTCACTCATCGAGCGTGAGTTGGCTTGACAATGTGTGGCCAACACCATATTCCTAACACTCTTCATGCCTGGAAAATTGATCCCGCACTTTACTAACTTGTAATATCTTTGTAGGCAAGTGTACTGTCAAATATGTCACTGCGGTTCCTGTCTGGGTGTGTTTTAAGAAGTTAGTTGTGTATCCTTTACAGGACGTTGCAATTAACCCCAGTATGTATTAGCTGTTTGAGATTAACTAATGTTAGATCAGTAGTTTTCCATTGCTTTCTGAACGGTCGACTCATCATACTATCAAAATCAAGGCAAATTGGTCCACTTCCACATCTCCAGCAATTAGTTTCACACCCTCGGGTCAGTATAATAGGGACTTTATTACACAAAGCATAGTATATATATATATATATATATATATATATATATATATATATATATATATATATATATATATATATATATATATATATACACACACATACACACACACACACACACACACATACACATAAGGGTGTAAATACCTTATCATTGTGCAATTTAGCTTGATTTATAAAACACTCTTCTGCACTGTGTATCACAACCAATTTGTTTCTGTCACAAGCTGTGCAACAGTAACGATTCGAACATGGCCACCAAAGAAGTTCGGTTAAAGCAGCGTAATGTCATATAATTTCTCAATGCTGAAGGTGAGACCCCGATTCGCATCCAGGAACGTTTGAGTTTTGTTTATTGTGATTTAACAGTGGATGTTAGCACTGTCCGACATTGGGTACGTCGTTGTGAAAAAGCTGAAGTAGGTCGATCTTCACTCGCTGACGCAAAGCGGACTGGCCGTCCGTCAACCGCGTTGACTCCACACAACATTTATCGAGTTGATGACATCATTCGTGGTGACCGGGTAACACTTGATGTACTGTGTTCCATGTTGTCCATTAGTAAAGGTAGTGCCCAGACCATAATTAAAGACCTGGGTTATTCAAAGGTTTGTGCACGGTGGGTACCCAGACTGTTGACAGAGAGACAATAAACAAGCAAGGAAAACCATAGCCATCAACCTCTCGCACCGTTACGAAACTGAAGGAGAAGGGTTTTTATCTAATATTGTAACAGGTGATGAAACTTGGGTTCATTTCTTTGAACTAGAATCCAAGAAGCAGTCAATGGAATGACATCATAGAACATCGAAGACAAAAAAGAAGTTCAAAATGTCACCATCTGTAGAGAAAGTTATAGTCTCTGTGTTTTGGGGTAAGAAAGGTGTGATTCTCCTCGACTTCTTCGAACAGAGAAACAAGGCAAATGCTGACAATTACATTGAAACTTTGAAGAAGCTTGGAGGGAGTCTTCGACGACTTTACCCATTCAAAGATCTGAGAACTGCACTACTGTTGTATGATAATGCCACGCCAAACACCGCTAAACGCACCAATAATACGTTTGCAGTATTTGGCTGGACATGATTACCACATCCCCTTTACAGTCCCGATTTAGCACCTTCAGACTTCTATCTGTTTGGACCATTGAAAGAAGATCTTCGCGCATATCACTTTGAGGGCACCCAGACCCTTAAACGCACCTACGCCAGTGGTTTAGGTACAATTACACGAAATGTTACAGTGCGGGGATACATGCCTCGTGATAAGATGAATAAAAACTATAACGAATAACGGAGACTATACTGAGGAATAAATGTTTGAAGAAAAACTTAGGACTTCACTTCAATGTGAATTCTATCAGTTTTTTTTTTTTAAATTTTTCTATTGCATTAAATTAAAAATTACGAGGCATTACTTATTGACCGCCCCTCCTATGTATGTATGTGTGTATATATATACCAATTTATTTAATTATACATCCTTTTCTTATCTAATCATACACGTTTAGATGTTGAGAAACCAACCACTCCTTAACCATACCTACCAATTCTAATGCAAATACTCAGACGTCCACACAGGAGATGAACGTCTTCATAATTTGACTGATGCAGGCATTTTGAGGAAGTTATGATTCCATCAGTTCAAACTCTCACAAGGTGATGCTGGCGGCAGATTGCACCTTCGGTGCCCGTTGCCATTGTTTTAGGACCTTTTAAGCAATTTGCATAACGGGGTGAGAACTACCTGGTCATTGGAAAAAAAGTCTTCATGTTTCAACACTCTAACGTTCCTACGCAACTACGGAATCCCATTGTGGTCAACTCTCGAATAACATGTCGAAGTTAAAATAGGTTAGTTGTATATCCTTTATAGAACGTTGCAGTCAATACCAGCATTTACTGCTGTTGTGATCACTTTGCAAGTTTAATTTGCCATTGCTTTCTGAACGACCGGCACCCATACCATTCCGTAAACAACCAACTTTATGCGGTCTGCTGCCAAATCGTGCGCATTGTTTCTAACGCGGGTATGCGGGATCACGAACTACGTCCGTAACCTTTTCGCCACGCAGCCGCTTAATTCATTAACATTGTGTTTCTTATTGTATTTAATAATAAGAATACATATTAATATACATTTATCGCAAAAACCATATATCCCATCTGAACATATAACAGTATGGGTGAACAAGATAATTAAACAGTCTTCAGGAATCTCTGTGCAGTCGAAAGGCTATAAACCCGTTCTCGCATTATTATCAACTTCGTTAACGAGCCCGGTCATGATAGGTTACTGTGAGCTATTCTGTGTTTTCCATAGAGCGCCGGCATTCGACGGGGGCCTATTCGGTGAAGCTTTCGCTATTTTCAACTGTAGAGATTTTAAAGTGTCAGTGTGTTCAACGGCTCTCATATGGTTTACGATTATTTTAAGACATCTTCATCTCCCCATTCCATTGTGAACACTGTATTACTGTGTTTCACACATAATCTTTCCTAAACTATTTCCAGAAAAATACACAGTGGCAGACCGGTGTTCCATACTTCTCACATACTAGTGACTTACGTGTACAGGAAAAAGGGGATGTTATCAATGTGGTTTCTGAGGAGAATTCAAAGAATATTATGGACAGACAGAAAAACCAATGACCAAATACTACAGGAGACAAATGAAAATCGTAAACTGATTAGAGAAATTAGACGTAGACAGTCAACATTTTTTGGGCATGTTATCAGAAGAAATAAATGGGAGAACTTGGTGACAACTGTCAAGATAGAAGGGGACAAACCAAGAGGAAGACCGAGAAGTAAATACATGGATCGCTTGGCCACATGGCATGATCGAGACAGGAACACTGAGCTGATCCACGACTCTGGTGATCGAGTGAAATGGCGAGTAATGACCGCCCACGCTTTCCGGCATGGCACATGATTGATTGATATCAAGTTTTACTTATCACATTCATTACTTATTTTTTTTTTTTTTTTTTTTTTGGGGGGGGGGGGGGGCTTGTTATGACATCAGAACTCCCTGCTTGTTTCTCTCGGCCTGGGGCTGTGAGAAAACAGACTAATGTTGCCTGTCTGCAGCCATTATCACGATTCTGTCAAATGCCATCATCGTTTCGGAAATATGCACATTATTTTGGGGTGAAATCGAATCATATGGTACCTTTTTATCGCCAACTGACTAAAAGAGCACTATCCAACCGAAGTGTAAGAACGGTTACTAACTCTTCTTATCAAATGTAATATGTGATTAGTAACAAAATTTTAACAAAATTAATTCGCTAACCAACAAGAAACACTCGTCATAGTCTGAAACACCAAACTCTATAACATGCCAGGATTTCAGTTGTTTCTTTCAATCGGAAATAGAGAATCTGAAGTCTTCAATACCAAACACATCATGTAATTTAAGGTCATTGTCATCATTCTGTGAGGAGAAGTGCATTAGAAATACTCCCGCTGAGATTCCCTTTATGTCGGTTGCAGAAGTATATAAATATCTCTCAAACCTCAAAGCAACAAACTCACACGGCCTAGATGGGACCAGTAATAGAATTCTTCGCTGTGTCTAATCATTAGTGAGTCTTTAACGATCATATATAATCAATGCCTGGCCAAAAAGCTACTTTCCATCTGCATTAAAATTGCTAAAGTTTATCCTCTATTTAAAAAATGGCTCAAATGATAACAACGTCTTGGGTTATTATTGACCTATTTCCTTACTATCGTCGCTATCAAAGCCATTAGAAAAGCACATTCATAAAATAACATTACATCATTTAATTAATACCGATCTAATAAATGACAGCCAATCTGGGTTTCGACCTAAATATTCTTGCCATAGTTCTCTAACAAAAATTACCGATAACTGACATTGTAACATCAACAATGGCAACATTTGTGGAGCGGTGTTTGTAGACCTTAACAAAGCTTTTGATATGGTAGATCACAGTATTTTAATTAGCAAATTGAAACAAATGAAGACTAGTGCCAATATGGTGAACCTAATTACGTCATTTTTATCCGACAGACAACACGTCGTGTCCTTTAACAACCGTCAATCAAGACCCACACAGCTTAATATTGGTGTGCCCCAGGGCTCAATACTAGGTCCGCTGCTTTTCGCAGTTTATATTAACTACCTTCCTCTATATCTCAATACTACATGTGATCTATTTGCAGACGATTGTACTATATATGCTAGTCAGGAGAACCGTAGTGAATTAGAAAGTTATTTACAAAATTAACTTGATAATCTTACTAGATGGAGCAATGAAAACCGCATGCAAATTAACACCGACAAAACCAAATCCATGCTAAATACGACCAGACAAAAACTTCAGACACTAGCCATAACTGGGGCAGCGCTCGAACTCTGCATAGACACGTTACCTATAGTTAATGTAAATGAACATAAGTCATTAGGTCTTTTAAATTGATAGACATTTAAATTGGAGCTCCCATGTCCACGTCCTTACCAAGAAAATAGCACAGAAAGTTTACCAACTTGCTAAAATTCAGCACTTCCTGGACAAAAGCACGCGAACGTTATTCTATACATCGAATATTCAATCTCATCTCGATTATTGTTCCACAGTCTGGGATGGTTCCCCTAAATCCAATATGACACGACTTTGTTCTCTTCAAAAGCGGGCTATATGTCTAGTTTCTGGCACAAAACTCGCTGAAAGTGATAATTTATATAGTCTTCTAAGACTTCTACCACTTCGAAAGCGTTTCCTTTTTAACAAAGCCAAATTAGTGAATAAAGTAATATCTATAAATACCCCTGTGTATCTTCAACCGTTGATTCAATCTCATGCAATGAACAGCAAGCGCTTAAATTTATTATATGTCCCAAAACCTAAAACGGACTTATACAAAACTTGCTTTGCGTATTCTGGTGCCCACTTATGGAATGACCTTCAAACAGATCTGAAAACTCCAATGAGTCCCTACACATTCAACCGAAGACTCTTTCAATACTTACTCCATACCGACTATATGTCTCCATAATTCGCTTAGCGGTATCATTGTTTGCTATGTGTTTGTGTGTGAGAGTGTGAAAGTGAGTGAATGAGTAAGAGAGGATGTAAGAGAGTGAGTGAGTGAGAGAGTAAGTATGAGACAAAGGGAGCGAGCGTGTGTGTGTGTGGGGGGGGGTGTGGGTGGGGTAGGAGTGTGGGTGGGGATGTGTGTGTGCGTGGGGATGTATGTGTGTGGGGTGGGGTAGGAGTGTGGGTGGGGATGTGTGTGCGTGGGGATGTATGTGTTGGTGGTGGGGTGTGTGTGGGTGGAAGATGTGTGTGTAGATGGGGAATGTGTGGGTGGGGGTGCATTTGTGGGGGATGTGTGTGTGGGTGAGGATGTGTGTGAGTGGTAAGGGATGTGTGTGGGAGGGTGGGTTGGCAATATGTGTGTGGGTGGTTTAGAGATGCATGTTTGGTGGATGGGTGATTGGGGGTGTGTGGGTGGAGAAGTGTGAGAGGATGAGTGTGTGTGGGTTGGGGATATTTGGTGCTGTATATGTGGGTGGGGAGAGATGCTTGGGTGGGGATGTGAGTGTTGGTGTGTGCGAGATGTGTGGGTAGGTGCGGGATGTGTTGGTTGGCGGGAACTGGATGTGTTTGTGTGTGGGAGAGCATGTGTGTAAGTGTGTGTGTGTGTGTGCAAGAAGGGAGATAGAGTTGAGCGCACGAACGTCATGTAACATGCTATTCCATATTTTATTTCCTCATCTTTCATATTATCATTTTGAATGCCCCTTGATTCCATATTGTTTTGTGTATTCTCATCTTTCGTATTATCATTTTGTATGCCACTTGATATAATCATAATACGAACACATGCACATTACTGTAGAGTTAGCGAGAGATAGAGTATGACTGAGAGAGGTTGAGTGAGTTGAGAGAGAGAAAGAGAGAGAGAGAGTGTGTGTGTGTGTGTGTGTGTGTGCGTGTGTGTGTGTGCGTGTGTGTGTGTGTGTGTGTGTGTGTGTGTGTGTGTGTGTGTGTGTGTGTGTGTGTGTGTGTGTGTGTGTGTGAAAAACTCCCAAACATTGCACACACATACACTGACGATTGTCGTGAGCATTCTCGCAAAAACTGTAAACAATAGAGAGAGAGAGAGAGAGAGAGAGAGAGAGAGAGAGAGAGAGAGAGAGAGAGAGAGAGAGAGAGAGAGAGAGAGAGAGAGAGAGAGAGTTGTATTGCATCACTAATCTGTACGTTACACAATGTATATGTACAAATTTTCTCTATTTTTTTTTTTTTTAAGTTTTTGCGAGAATGCTCACGACAATCATCAGTGTATGTGAGTGTTATGTTTGGGAGTTTGTTCATACTAGTTTCAGTGATTATGTGAGGCATCATGCAAGAGTCTAGATGTGAGAGTGTGTTTGTGAGTGTTATGTGGGGGATGTGTGTTGGGGGATTGTGTGTGGAGATGTATGTGTGGAGGGGTTGTGAGTGAGGTATGTGTGTTGGTGGATGGGGTTGTGTGGTAGGTTAGGGATGTGTGTGTGCGTGAGGGATGTGTGTGTTTGTGGGGGATATTTGGGTGGATGGGTGGAAGTGTGTGGGTGTTGGTGGGTGGGGGTTGTGTTGGTAGGGAATGTGTATGTTGGTGGGTGGGTGAGGGATATGTGGGTGAATGGGTGTGTATTTGTTGTTTGTCCATCAAGAATGTTGATGACCATTCATTTCATCCAGTGGGGTTGAAAGTATGGAGCCGTCAGTTCTAAGATGGCCGACAAGGCCTATCTTGGCTCGAAATGTTCTTTGACAATGTGGGCAAAGAATTCCTGACGTTCCAGGAGGAGGATCTCCTGCAGTGATTTTTCTGTCCAGCGTGTTCTTTACAACTCTTGCAGTCCTGGTTGCCCCACAAGTGACCGCACCCTTATGTACTGATGTACGTCACGAATTACGGTCCTTAGCAGCAGTCTCCCATGTGTCAAGATGAATACCAAAAGAATGGGTGTGTAGCGGGAGGTGGGGGAATGTGTGTTGGTTGAGGGATGGGTGTGTGATAGGGTGTGGATGTGTGTGTGTGGGTGGTGGTGGATATGTCAGTGTGGGTGGGGTGTGGGTAGGTGGAAGATGTATGTGTGGGTGTTTGGGGGGGGGGGTGTAGGGGGATGTGTGGGTGGGTGGGAGATGGGTGAGGATATGTGAGTGTGTGAGGAATGTGTGGGTGGGATGTGTATATGTGTGGGGTGTTGTGTGGGAGGGGAGATGTGTGTGGGTGAGGGGTGTGTGGGTAGGTGGGGAAAGTGTGATTGGGCATGGGATGTAAGGGTGGATAAAAGATGTATGTGAGAGTGGGGTGTGTGTGTTTGGCTGGGTGGTTGGGGAGTGAGTGTGGGTGGATAGATGGGAGATGTATGTGTTGATGGGTGGGTGGGGGATGTGTAGGTGTGAGTGGTTGAGGGATGAATACGTGAGTGGGTGGATGTGTGTGGGGGATGATTGTATGGGTTGGAGATGTGTGTATGGGTGGGAAGATGTTTGCGGTTGGGGTAGGTGTGTGTTGGTATATGTGGGTGGTGGAGTGTGTGGATGGGAGGTATGTTTGGCTAGGCGGTTGGGGGTGTATGGGTGGATGGTGGAGAATATGTGGGTGGGTGGTGGGGGTATGTGGGTAGGTGACTGTTTTTGGGTGGAGGATGTGTGTTTGGGTGGGGAAATGAGACAACGGGAGAGTTAGTGTGTGTGAAAGAAACAAAAAAGAGAGTTAGAGAGAGTTGAGCGCATGTATGTCATGTGACGTGCTATTCCATGTTTTTTTCTGTATACTCTTCATTCATATTATCATTTTTACTGCCACTTGATTTTCTAACATGTACTGGCGGGCTCCCTGGTCTAGGGGTTACACGACTTTCTCCGTAATCCCGTATATCTCGTTAGTAACGTGACGTATGTGAGAATCGGTAGCGGTTCGCTCCGCGTAGGTAACATAGGGGTATGTGTGCCGGTCATTCAGAAAGCAATGGCAAACTACTGAACGTAATCTTGCCTAGTAATCAACTGCAGCTGAAAAATGCTGATGTTGACTACAACGTCATGTAAGAGATATGCAACATTAAAAACAAAAAAAAACACACACACACACATACACAAATTTGCGCAATGCTTATTCCGTCATGTTTATGTCAATTTTAGGAATCAACTTATTGAATCGCATCACTAATTTCTACGTTACACAATGTATGTGCATAATTTGTTCTTCATTATTTACATTTTTGTGAGAATGCTCACGATAATCGTCAGTGTATGTGTGTGTGTAAAGTGTGGGAGGTTGTTCACATTAGCTTCAGTGATTATGTGAGGCATCATGTATGTGTCTAGATGTGAGGATTGTGTTTGGGTTGGGGGATTGGGGTATGTGTGTGGGGGAAATGTTTGTGGGTTGGGAGATGTGTGTGGGTTGGGGATGTTTGTGTGGGAGGGAGATGTGTGGATGGATAGGGATATGTGTGGGTGGGTGGGTGGATATGTGTGTGGATGACTGATGTGTGTGGGTGGGGATGTGTTTTGGTCGGTGGGGGATGTGTTTTGGTTGGTAGGGGATGTGTGTGTGTGTGTGGGTGAGGTATGTGTGTATGAGGTGTGGGTGTTGGTGTGGATATGTGGGTGGGGGTATGTGGATGGGTGTGTGGGGATGTGTGTAGGGGGTGTGGGGATGTATGTATGGGTTGGGGAATGGGTTTGGCTGATGTGTATATGGATGGGGGAGGTGTGTGTGGGTGGGGGGTGTGTGTATGGATTGGGGGTGTGACTGATGTGTATATGGATGGGGGAGGTGTGTGTTGGTGGGGATGTGTGTGTGGGTGGGGATGTGGGTGTGTGGGTGGGGCATGTTTGTGTGGGTCGGGGTGTTATGTGGGTGGGGGAATGTGTGAATGGGGAGTGTATGTGTGGTGTCAGCAACCGCTGTCACAGGCATTCTAGGATACTTCTCTCGCACCACACAAAAGACTTGCTAGTCGTACGAGAGGAATTGGTTCCACATTTTATTGCCACTGGCTCTTTGTATCACATCAATGTACAACAAACAGTCGCTAACAAATCACACAAGAATAAATGCACAGAATATCCTATCACTAGTCATTTCCTAACCCTATCGCTAATCTATCTATTCGGCTAACGAAACAAGCATCGCTAAGCGATGTTATCACTATGAAGTCTGTGTCCCGTTTGATTCTACTCCGCGTGCTGTTTACACAGTACGCGGAAGGACTCAGGGCGCACTACGGCTTTTTGCGTGCGGCCTCATTTAGCACGCTCGAGTAGTGGCCTCTCTTGAGCTATACTCTAGATTCACGTTGCCGTGATCATGCCGTGACCAGAGTGCTAACTCTCTGGTTGACACTTCCGTGTCTCATGAGAGAACTATTTAATAGTTCCCCTTCCTATCACCTACCCTGCCCTCATATAGGGGCACTGAGTTACCTCTAATCTACTGGAGGTAGACCACTCATTCAGGGTGGTCTTCCTCTTCTATATTTGAGTCTTTGACACACACCCTCCCCTCCTGTGTTGCGTTACAAACTTTGACTCATGGTTGTGACGCAAGAGGTGTCTAAAAAATTAGTGTATCTAATTTTTGTCAAAGACTCCTGATAACCTGGTTCTGGGTTTCCCAATAGACGTCTACTGACTATTGTCACAGTGTAGTATCACTTTACTTGGCTATTGCTGATCGCCACAAACTTGTCAGGTTGGCGTGAGCCCTCTTCTCAATCGCAATATTATATAATTAGAGGTTTGTCTGAACCGGACCGTTGTCTTATAAGACCTGCCCTCAAATAGTAAATTAACTCACTACCCATACAAAGTTGAATTGCTTCATGTCCCCCATATAATATTAAACAACCCTTGCACAAGCTGAGTGCGACAGGCTTTACCTATCTCGCTTCCGCGTGTAAAGTTATCTTTCACTGTTAAGTTAGTGTTTCGTTGTCTATTGTGTCCCCTGACCCGAAGTTATATCCCTTCGTTCTAAAAAAAATGTATGTAATTTACCTGTGTGTTTTCCTGGTTGTTTGCGTGTTTGAATCTAACTACTAATATAATTTAACTCCTAACATGTGTGTCTGTCTATAAATATGTATGCAAATTAGTTTTCAAGTGCCATAATTCGGTTAAATGTGGCCACAAACAAGTGTGTGTCAAAGACTGAAGTAGAGAGGTCTGAGCGCTGCCTCAAGATAGAAGACCACCGGGAAGAGTGGTCAACCTCAAGCAGATCAGAGGTAACACAGTGCCCCGGTATGAGGGCAGGGTAGGTGATAGGAAGGGGGACTATTAACTAGTCCTCTCATGAGACACGGAGGCGTGGACCAGATAGTTAGTACTCTGGTAATGGCAGTATCACGCTTACGTGATAGCCACAGAGAAGTGGAATGCCACTCAATAGGAGACGGCTGCTAGAAGCGTGCTGAGTGTGACAGCACGCAAAAAGTCGTAGGACGCACAAGGTCCTTCCGCGTGCTGTGTAGCCACGCGAGGAGAAGAATCAGACTGGGGACTGACTTCTTAGCGAGCGCACCGTTGAGTGTCGATAGGGGTTTCTGTTAGCCAAGTAGATAGAGATTAGCAATAGGCTTAGGAAACTAGTGATAGGCAATTCTGTGGCTTTGTGTGTGATTTGATAGCGACTGTTTTGTAAATGTAAAGAGCCAACGGCAAATAAAATGTATCATCCATTTCCTCTCACACGACTTGCAAGTTCCTTGTGTGGTGCGAGAGAAGTAATCCTATGACGCCTGAAACACCAGTTGCTGACAGGCGAGGATTAAAGTGGTGTCAGAAGTGTGGCTTGGACAAACGTTCAAGCTATTACACTCACCCACGGCTCTAGACTAAGGTTACTAGTAGTGAATTACAAGGTTTAATTTGTGTCAGTGACTGATGACGTGTGCAGACTAGAACAAGTTGCGAGCTGAGCTGTGCCTATCGTGACAAAATAATGTTTATTTGTGTTTAATTAAATATTGTGTACTTATATTCATGTGTTCTTCGAAGTTGTAAGTATTGATATTATGTATTTCTTCCATTTATTTATGTAATTATCTATTTGTTTATGAATAATTATCAAATTTGATTCATGGCGGAGCGATACACATGTCGGCAACAGTATCGATTTTTGCAAGCTAAAAATAGCGCTGCGCCTCTGACGTATTGCGACTGACAAACAGTTGTGTTACGCCATTTGCATTCAGCATCTGATTGTTTACGAATCGCCAAGCTGCTGCCCGCCTGAATCTGTGCTTTATATTAACTATTATTTGTTTATTTAAGTTAGTAAATGAATATATTTATTTATTTAAACAATATTATTATATTTATATTTATTTCAAAGCAGTTATTGAATATTTTTTTCGTACTTTTTCTATTTGTTTACCGTCTCGATGGCACTACTTTCGGCTATGCAAATTAGACTTGGTCTGCACAACACTTCCATAGATTAAACTAGAGTAGGAACGAAAGGCATAAAACGTTAGTACGAAGACAGGACATTGACATTTAATATTAATTAATTTACATTGTAATTGTTCGGGGGCATGTCATTGTGATTGTACCAATCTGTCGAAAGTAATATGTCGTTTGCAATTTGTTAATTGTTGCTTCTCTTGTGAACCAGGGTGAACAACAGGCGAATAGAAAAGTAATTCGTGTGTATGCCGCAGTGCCAAACGATTAGACCTGAGTTGCCAAACGATTGTCCCTGATTTTCTGGAACATTAAGATGAGTATACACAACATTTTGGCATGCAATGTGATTAATAATGCATCTCTTTTTCAGCGTGTGATGCATTAGCATATTTTTGTGCTCTGTTTTCCAGGATAAAATTTTCCAGGTTATAAAGTAAGAGTACAATTGGTAGTACTCAGAGATTAAGAAAAATAACATATCTGAGATAAATAAGTGATTAAAGAGGTCAGTGCCTGTTAACGCTAGCTAATTACCCAACAACATGGCTACTTTAGCTGATTTCATAAAAGCAGGTAAAGAGTTAGAATACACAGGAAAGGAGCTAGAACAATATGATGATCAAAAATTTAAAGAAGCAAAATATGCTGAGAGAACTGAACGGACACGAAAAGAAGATGTGGAGAGAGATGAACGCGCACGAGAAAGACAACACCAAAAGGGGATTGCAGAACTAGCTGAGATAACAAAACAAAAACAGCTAGAACATGATAAGGAGATTAAGCAACAACAGCTAGAACATGATAAGGAGATTAAGCAACAACAGTTAGAACATGATAAGGAGATTAAGCTAAAACAGTCAGAACATGATAAGGAAAATAAACAGAAAGAAATAGAGATTAAACATAAAGAATTAGAATTAAAACAGAAGCAGTTAGAACATGATAAGGAAATTAAACAGAAGGAATTAGAGTTAAAACAAAAGTAGTTAGATCAGGAGAAAGAACTAAAGCAAAAAGAGATAGATGAAATGGCAAGAGTTAAGGAAAAACAAATACAAGTGGAATCAGAAACACAGTTAAAGATGAAAGGTATGGATGTAAACTCACACGCAGAGATCTCTGCTATTAAATTAAAAAGTCAACAAGAAGAAAACAAGTTCAATAAGTACAAAAATATTATTAAACCATTCTGTAAAGAAGATTCCATATCAGCCTGGACAGAAAATGTCGAGTATCAGTTTAAATACCACCAAGTTCCAATAGAGATGTGGGCTATGATTTATATGAAGAACCTGAGTGGTGAGCCCCTTAAGGTGATAGAATCAATACCAACTGATCTTAGATCTAACTATCAATACATCCATGATAGGATAATGCAACACTTTTTACTAGATGCCCCAGGGTATCAGGTTCAGTTCTCAAATTTAAAACCAAAACCTAGTGAGACTTTCATTGATTACGTCTCAAATGTCCAAAGTGTACTAGATAGGTGGCTTAAGGCAGCTAACATAGGAAAAGACTTTGACAGACTTAAAAATTTAATAGCCATGGATAAAGTCATATCCACTATACCATCTCCTTTTGCTAAATTCCTGCAGCAGTCAGATATTGAGACCATAGAACAATTCGAAAAGAAAGGCTCTGCATATTTTTCCTCAAATAGAGATATTTTTAAGACATCAAGTAGCGACTCTGAAATAGTTTCTTTTGTAAAGGACCAACCTAAAAACTATCAGAGTAATAGAAAACCATTTCATAAAGTCGACAAGAAAGATAAGAAGGTGTCGAAATGTGTCTACTGTCAACTTTTGCATGACACTTATTCTATGTGTGATAAATCGCCTAACTATCCGGCACATCTTGAAAATGTCATTAAGAAGCAACAAAACAAAAGAACTGCATACAGGCGTGCAGTCAAATGCTTCTTTTGTTCCAGCTACGGCCATTATTCAAATAAGTGCCTGGGGCGCCAACGTTTGAAAGCAAACAATACTATTTTGATTGAAACATCTTCTGATAGTGGTAGTGAGACTGAGTGTGACGTTGAAAATGAATTACCTTTTAACCAAGCTGAAGATGTGTGTTGTGTAAACGATATATTGAGCAGTTGTGAGCGATGTCACCAATTTCATGCAGACGGAAAATTAGAATGTGAACATACAGTACCATTCTCAACTGAGAGTGTAAATGCAGCATTAGCCTCCAGAGGCAATTTGGTGTTCCACAATGCAATGGTCAACGACAGACCATGCCAATGTTTGCTGGACAGCGGCAGCACCCTTATTGGTCTTAGAAAGGAACTGGTGAGTCCAAATGATTATACAGGTGACTCTGTCAAATGCCGAACTTTTTCGGGTAACATTGAAATTTACCCTTTGGCCAAAGCCCGTATTAACACTCCTTTCCTTTCTGGTACCTTTACTTGTGCAATACTTGACAACCCTTGTACTGATTTAATTTTGGGTTGCTTACCCCAATTGAAACAATGCACTAGCGATGAAATAGCTGCATGGGAAAAATTAAATGCAGCTAATGCAACAACCAGAGCAGACACTTTGAAACATCAAGACACACTACAAGATGAGAGACTACTGTTGCTATCACCAACTAGCACGGATGCTACCACCAGACAAAAATCTATAGAACAGCAGAAAGCTGATCCTAGTGTGTCTCCATATTTAAAATTATTGAAAGAAAGAGCCAAAGTGACAAAAAACGCATCATGGTTCTTTAGACTTAGTAATGGTATTCTTACTAGGTATTATACAACTGGTAACCATGAGATTCAGCAAACGGTGTTACCTGTACAACACCGCCTAACTATGCTAAAGATTGCACATGAGTCACCGTTTGCTGGTCACCTTGCATATGACAAAACCAGGGCCAGAATTCAGGCTCATTTTTATTGGCCAGGTTTTTGTAATGATATAAAATTATTTTGTCGTTCTTGTAATGTCTGTCAACAACTAGTACGTAAGGGTAAACATCCTACAGCTGAAGTACAACCTTCTACACTGGCGGCTAGGCCATTTGAGAGTGTGGCGGTAGATATTGTTGGACCCCTGAATCAGGTGTCCAGCAAAGGAAATCGCTTCATATTAACGATGGTCGACCTATGTTCAAGGTGGGTTGAGGCAGTAGCTTTGAAATACATCACCTCCAAAGACGTTGCCAATGTATTTCTACACCTGTTCTCACGATTCGGATTTCCACGTACCATCTTATCCGATCGTGGAACTCAATTCATATCGGCTGCAACGCAAGCCCTTACAAAAATGTTAGGGATTAAACAGCATTTTACAACAGCGTACCATCCAGCCAGCAATGGTATAGTAGAGAAAGTTAACGGAGATCTTAAGCATATGCTGGCTAAGGTAACAGCAGAAAACCCAGCTGATTGGGATACACTGTTACCAACAGTGCTGTTCGCCTATCGGGAGATTCCCCATTCAAGCACGGGTTTCTCACCGTTTGAATTAGTATACGGGGCTAACCCACGTGGACCCCTAACCATTTATCATCAGGTAATAACTAATTCCATCGAAATTCCAACCCCAAAAACACCTTATGAAATGGTGACAGAAACACGAGATAAAATCATGAAATCTTGTATCATAGCTAAGGCAGCTTTGGAGAGGAAGGGTCAAATCTACCGCCAATACGCAAACAAAGGGGCGAGAACAATTGATCTTGAACCAGATCAAGACATACTTTTGTTACTTCCAGACAAACGAAATTTATTATTGACCTCATGGCAAGGGCCATTCAAGGTGGTACGAAAAATTTCAGACGTCGACTATGAAATATCGATAAACGGACACTTAAAGATATTTTATGTCAACATGTTGAAACCCTACTTTTCACGACAAGGGACAGAAGTAGAGGCAGACGAACACAATGCACCCACACCTAGTGATGAGACGACAGACGTACACAACGCAACTACACTAGTTAGCGAGACTGGCAAATCCGACGATGTCCATACACTTAGTGAGAATACAGAAAACGCACTTAGCACCACTACCGTACTGAATCAGGTAGACGACGACGAAATGGAACTACCTGTTCCTATTGTAGACAAGACTGCGACATTAGATAGCATACGGATAGAACAGGGACTAACAGACGTTCAACGACGACAATTAATAGAATTAGTGACGGAGTATAAAGACATATTTTCTGACATTCCAAGTAGGACGGACAGAATCGAGCACTCCATTATTCTTTCGGACTCTAAGCCTATAAAATGCAGGCCGTACTCTATCCCACTCAGCTATAGAGAGAATCTAAATAAGGAAATTCTTAATTTAGAAGCTAGTGGGATCATCCAGAAATCTACATCTGAGTACTCCTTTCCAATCGTCCTAGTTAAGAAACAAGTTCCACAATTCGTCTGTGTGTGGACTATAGAAAGCTCAACAACGTCACTAAGATCGACGCAGAACCAATTCCTTCCTGCGAAGATCTCATTCTTGACATGTCCACCTCCAAAATCTTTTCTAAATTAGATCTTACTAAGGGATATTGGCAGGTCCCTATGCAGACTCAATCCGTTCATCTTACTGCTTTTTCAACACCTTTAGGACTTTACGAGTGGCGTTTTCTTCCTTTCGGACTTCGAAAAGCTCCTGCCACTTTCGTACGCTTAACTAGAGATCTACTTCATGGAGTGACGAATACAGTGACGTACATAGATGATATATGTGTCCATACAGATGACTGGACAACACACTTACTGAAACTAAGACATGTCTTCGATAGGTTGCGACTCTTCGGTCTCACTGTCAAACCGACCAAAGTTGAATTGGGCCTACAAGAAATTGATTTTTTGGGTCATGTCATTTCACAAGGTCAACTAAAAACTGACAATAGAATTATTACCAAAATTATGAACCTGACCATGCCAACAACAAAGAAGCAGGTCAGAAGCCTTTTGGGTTTAGTAAATTACTACAGCAAGTTTATACCAAACTTAGCGGAAATTACAGGTGTATTTTCAAATGTTTTTAAAGCATCTGTAAAATTAGATGTCAAAGATGCATTATTAATTTCTGCATTGTCAAAATTGAAAATCCTGTTTAGTCATGTGCCAATCCTCCGCTTGCCTAATCCTAGGCTTGTTTATTATCTTAGGACAGATGCCAGCAGGATCTCCATCGCTGCAGTACTAGGCCAATTTTATGATGGCATCTTCCATCCGATTTGCTACGTGAGCCGCAAGATCACACCTGCTGAGTCCAGATATTCCATATCAGAGTTGGAAGCCCTAAGCGTCATCTATGCGGTGAGGAAGCTGCATCGATTTCTAGCGGGTGTTCACTTCGTTGTCCAGTCAGACAACTCCCCAATCACGGTCATACAAAGTGGTGTGCATCGGAATGACCGTATATACAGGTGGTCGTTAATACTACAAAATTATACTTTTAGTATAGAGCATATTAAGGGTAAGGATAACATTCTGGCAGATACCCTTAGTCGACCATCTGAGTTAGAAATACCAGATATCCCACATGAGAGTGTAGAGTAATAGAGGTTATATTAGTTCGTTAGAATAGTCTATATGAAATATTTTATGAATACATAGACATTATGTTCTGAACTAGGTACTAAAAACAGTGAACTACGATGTGTCCGTAGACAGCAAGAGAAGAACTGTACTCCGTGAACCAGTATATCACCTTGTGAACTAAGACAGCTCGTTACATACTAAGCTCCATATGTGTTCCGGTGAATCATCTGTGTTAAGCAGGGAAAAACAGTGTCAGAACAGTACATAAATAATAGACACGAAAATACTTGTCTACGACACCAGCAAACTCTACAGGTGCAAAACCCATAGGACACAATTATGACTGTGGAATGTATTTAATATACCCAGGACAATTGTGTAAATATACTATGCCAATGAAAGCAATTTCTAAACATTAAGGCAACGACTAACCTGAGGTATTTAAATACCATGTATATATAGACTCATTGTGATATGTATTATAGCGTTTTAATATAGTGATAAATTATAGTTAGATTAGGTCACTCTAAGATACATTTAGATTTAGGAAATATAATAGTTTTCATTTTTTTTAGTAGTTTAGCTAGATCATTAATTTACCCA
The DNA here is from genome assembly GCA_963921405.1 of Cepaea hortensis. Taxonomy (NCBI): domain Eukaryota; kingdom Metazoa; phylum Mollusca; class Gastropoda; order Stylommatophora; family Helicidae; genus Cepaea; species Cepaea hortensis. The sequence continues at coordinate 37,308,172 of OY992892.1, read as the reverse complement.
CTTACTTAGCTTAAAACTAGATTAGGATAGTAATTTAAACGTAATAACATCTAATTATAAACTAGGATAAAAAGTTTAGATAGTAATAGTACCATTTAGTTTGTGACATTTCACTTTGGTTCATTTCACTAGAGTTCATACCATCTTAATGAACCAGTCCAGTTAACAAACTTGTTCATTTAATATTATAATTAATTTACACCGGATAGGATAAAAGAATTATACAAATAAACGTACATCATTTACACCATTTAGAGTAAAAATATCAATCATATATTTTGTTCATTTAAAAACATTACTCATAATTTTGTTATATTTCACATTACCCATGTTAGAAAGGGACATAATTTATTACATTTCACATTACCCATGTTAGAAAGGGACATAATTTATTACATTTCACATTACTCATTTTAGTTAGTTACATAACTCATCTCACATCAATTTCATTTTAAATAGTTAGATTACTTCCCTTAAATTAGATTAAAGTAGGTAACACATTAAATACATAGTTATAGAACTAGTATTAGTATTTCAGTAGAGTATTATTTCAGTAGAATATAGTGGTTAATAATATCAGGGTACAAACCATCAACCCTTTTTCTTACATGTAAATATGTTATAAATACATGACTCGTGCAGCAATTTACGCACAGTCATGAAGCTCAACTTTCTCAATCTGAGCCAAACTTGTACAGTGTCACTCCAAGGTTTTTAAATAATTGTGAAGGTGAAAGATGTATGACAGAAGTGTGAAAGTGAGAGCATATGTAAATTATACAGGAGAGAGTGAGATCAGTCAGCGGATTTTTTCTGCCGCTTAACGCGACTTTTTTATTTTTTGTCTGCGTCAAATGTTTGCTTTCGATGTTGAAAGTGTGCTGTCTTGAATGTGTTGTGTGTAGTTTAGTGTAGATCTTAGAGAAAATATTTTAAGTCTCATAAGACGGAAACGTAGTCACGAATTAGTGTTATACACTGGTTTGTGGCCACATTTAACCGAATTATGGCACTTGAAAACTCACTTACATACATAATATAAATAAACACACATGTTAGAAGTTAGATTTACTATTAGTTAGATCCAATCACGCAAACATCCAGGAAAACTAACATGTAAATTGTATACATTTTTGGTAGATCAAAGGGAGATAACTCCGGGTCAGGGGACACAATAGACAACGAAACACTAACTTAACAGTGAAAGATAACTTTACACGCGGAAGCGAGATAGGTAAAGCCTGTCGCACACAGCTTGTGTAATGGTTGTTTAATATTATATGGGGGACATGAAGCAATTCATGTGTTGACTCTAAAAAAGTCAACTTTGTATGGGTAGTGAGTTAATTTACTATTTGAGGGCAGGTCTAATAAGACAATGGTCCGGTTCAGACATACCTCTAATTAATATAATATTGCGATTGAGAAGAGGGCTTACGCCAACCAGACAAGTTTGTGGCGATTGCCAGTAGCCAAATAAAGTGATACTACATTGTGACAATAGTCAGTAGAAGTCTATTGAAGTACCCAAAGCCAGGTTATCAGCAGTCTTTGACAAAAATTAGATACACTAATTTTTTAGAAACCTCTTGCGTCACAACCAAAGAGTCAAAGTTGGTGACGCAACACAGGAGGGGAGGGTGTGTGTCAAAGACTGAAGTAGAGAGGTCTGAGGGCTGCCTCAAGATAGAAGACCACCGGGAAGAGTGGTCAACCTCAAGCAGATCAGAGGTAACACAGTGCCCCGGTATGAGGGCAGGGTAGGTGATAGGAAGGGGGACTATTAACTAGTCCTCTCATGAGACACGGAGGCGTCGACCAGATAGTTAGTACTCTGGTCACGGCAGTATCACGCTTACGTGATAGCCACAGAGAAGTGGAATGCCACTCAATAGGAGACGGCTGCTAGAAGCGGGCTGAGTGTGACAGCACGCAAAAAGTCGAAGGACGCACAAGGTCCTTCCGCGTGCTGTGTAGCCACGCGAGGAGAAGAATCAGACTGGGGACTGACTTCTTAGCGAGCGCACCGTTGAGTGTCGATAGGGGTTTCTGTTAGCCAAGTAGATAGAGATTAGCAATAGGCTTAGGAAACTAGTGATAGGCAATTCTGTGGCTTTGTGTGTGATTTGATAGCGACTGTTTTGTAAATGTAAAGAGCCAACGGCAAATAAAATGTATCATCCATTTCCTCTCACACGACTTGCAAGTTCCTTGTGTGGTGCGAGAGAAGTAATCCTATGACGCCTGAAACATCAGTTGCTGACAGTGTGTAACACTAATTCGTGACTACGTTTCCGTCATATGAGACTTAAAATACTCTATCTAAGTTTTACTCTACACTACACACAACACATCTAAGACAGCACATTACAACATTGAAAACAAACGCCCGACGCAGACAAATAATAAAAAGTCGCGCTGAGCGGCAGAAAAAATCTGCTGGCTGCCTTCACTCTCCACTGTATATTTACCATTTTCTCTCACTTTCACACTTCTGTCACACATCTTTTATTCTCACACTTCTGTCACACATCTTTTACCCTCACAATTATTTAAAAACCTTGAAGTGACACTGTACAAGTTTAGCTCAGTTTGAAAAGAGTTGAGCTTCATGACTGTGCTTAAGTTACTGTACGAGTCATGTATTTACAAAATATTTACATGGATGAAATAGGGTTGATAGATTATAGTTGATACTCGACATTTTCTGTCCAGGCTGATATGGAATCATCTTTACAAAATGGTTTGATAATGTTTTTGTACTTATTAAATTTATTTTCCTCTTGCTGACTTTTTAGTTTTGTAGCGGAGATCTCTAAGTGTGAATCTACATCCATACCTTTCATCTTTAACTGTGTCTCTGATTCAACTTGTATTTGTTTTTCTTTCACCCTTGCCATTTCATCTATCTCTTTTTGTTTTAGTTCTCTCTCTTGATCTAATTGCTTTTGCTTAACCTCTTTATCTTGTTCTAATTGTTTGTGTTTTAATTCTAATTCTTTTTGTTTAATCTCCTTGTCTTGATCTAACTGTTTCTGTTTTGTTATCTCCGCTAGTTCTACAATCTTCTTCTGGTGTTGTCTTTCTTGTTCTCCAATCTCCTTTTGATGTTGTCTTTCTCGTGCACGTTCATCTCTCTCAGCAACTTTTGCTTCCTTAAATTTTTGATCAGCATATTGCTATAATTCCTTTCCTGTGTATTCTAGTTCCTTGCCTGCTTTTATGAAATCAGCTAAAGTTGCCATGTTGTTTGGTAATTAGCTAGATTTGATAGGCCCTAAAATATTTACTCACTTATTTATATTAGATACGTTAGGTGTTTAAGTCTCTGAGCACAAAAAAAAAAATTGTACTCTTAGTTTATAACCTGAAATACAGATCACCAAAAAATATGCTAATACATCACACGCTGAAAAAGAGATGCATTATTAATCATATTGCATGCAAAATCATTTGGGTATACTCATCTTAATTTTCCAGATCAATCATGTACATTCGTTTGGCACCTCAGGTCTATTAGTCTGGCAATACCACACACAGCTTGCGTAATGCTTATCACCAGCTGTTGTTCACCCTGGTTATCAAGAGCATCAACAATTAACCACTTGCAAACGATATATAATTTTAGACAATTATACAATTAAATGCCCCAGGACAAAAAAAAAATGTGGTTTAAATAATATTATATGTCACTGTCCTGTCTTCGTTCTAACGTATTTATGCCTTCCCTATCTCTATCTGTTTAATCTATGGAAGTGCTGTGCATCGCAGAAGTAGTGCCATCGCGACGGTAACAAATAGAAAAAATATGAAAATAATTAAATAAATGCTTTAAAATAAATATAAAAGTAATAATAATGTTTAAATAAGTAAATATATTGAATAAGTAACTATTATAAACAAATAATGTTTGATATAAGTCAACGATTCAGGCGAGCAGCCGCTTTGCGATTTGTAAACAATCCGTCGCTGTACTGCAAATGGCGTACCGCAGCTGTTTGTCAGCTGCGAAACGTCAGAGGTGCAGCGCTATTTTTAGCTTGGAAAAATCGATAATTTTCTCGGCTCATTTCTGTGTATCGCTCCGCCGTGAATCATATTTGACAAATAATCGTAAATAAATAAGTAATTATAGAAATAAATGATACAAAACTATAATAATAATACTTACAAATGAGAAGAAAACATGTACATAAGCACAACATAAGTAAATAAGCACAAATAAATGTAAATTGGTCACGATGGGCACAGCTCGCACCTTGCTCTGTCTGCACACGCCATTGTCACTAACACAAATTAAACCTGTGATTATCTAGCCGTTATTCTATTTTAGAGCCGTGGGTGAGTGTTTTGGCTTGAACAATTGTCCAAGCCACACTTCTGACACCACTTTATCCTAGCCTGTCAGCAACCGCTGTCACAGGCATTCTAGGATACTTCTCTCGCACCACACAAAAGACTTGCTAGTCGTACGAGAGGAATTGGTTCCACATTTTATTGCCACTGGCTCTTTGTATCACATCAATGTACAACAAACAGTCGCTAACAAATCACACAAGAATAAATGCACAGAATATCCTATCACTAGTCATTTCCTAACCCTATCGCTAATCTATCTATTCGGCTAACGAAACAAGCATCGCTAAGCGATGTTATCACTATGAAGTCTGTGTCCCGTCTGATTCTACTCCGCGTGCTGTTTACACAGTACGCGGAAGGACTCAGGGCGCACTACGGCTTTTTGCGTGCGGCCTCATTTAGCACGCTCGAGTAGTGGCCTCTCTTGAGTTATACTCTAGATTCACGTTGCCGTGATCATGCCGTGACCAGAGTGCTAACTCTCTGGTTGACACTTCCGTGTCTCATGAGAGAACTATTTAATAGTTCCCCTTCCTATCACCTACCCTGCCCTCATATAGGGGCACTGAGTTACCTCTAATCTACTGGAGGTAGACCACTCATTCAGGGTGGTCTTCCTCCTCTATATTTGAGTCTTTGACATGTCGATTGTGAGGGTGTTTGTTGGGGATATATGTGTGTGGGTGGGGAGATGTGTGCAGGTTGGGGTTGTGTGTCTGTGGTGGGGGATGTGTGAGTGGGTGGGTCGGAAGATATGGGTTAGTGTGTGATCGTGGGGGATGTGTGGGTGGGTTCGGAGATGAGTGGGTGGGTGGGGAGATGTGTGGGTGGGTAGAGGGATGTGTGTATGGATGGGGCTTGTGTGGTGGGGAATATGTGTGTGGGTGAGGGGTGTGTGGGAGGGGAGGTGTGTTTGGGTTGGTGTCTTTGTGTGGGTGTTGGTGGGTAGTGGTGTGTGTTCGGGGATATGTGTGTGTGGGTGGGGGATGTGTGGGTGTTGGAAGGTGGGGGATGTGTGTGTGGGTGGGTGAGTTAAGGCATGTTTAGGGGGTGTGGTGGATGTGTGTATGCGTGGGGATATGTGTGTCTATGGGGGAATTTGTTTAGATAGCGGATGTGTGAGTGAGTGGTGGATGCATGTGTGGTTGGTGGGGTGTGCTTGTGGATTTGAAATGTGTGAGTGGGTGGGGAAATGTGTGTGAGCGATATGTGTATGTGTGAATTGGAAGATGTGTGGGTATGGGTGGGTGATGTGTGAGAGGATGAGGGATGTGTGTGGGTTGGTGCGGGATTGTGTGGGTGGAGCATGTGTGTGTGGGTGACTTTGTGTGGGTTGGGGTATGTGTGAGTAGGTGGAGAGATGTGTGTAGGTGGACATGTGGGTAGGGATGTGTGTGTGGGTGGGTGTGAGATGTGTGGGTTGGTAGGGGATGTGTGAGTGGGTGGAGGGAATGTGGTGGGTGGGGGATGTGTGGTGGGTGTGGGTGTGGGTATGGGTGGTGAATGTGTGAGTGGGTTGGTGCGAGATGTGTGTGTGTGGGAGTGGGGATGTGTCACATAACATAATAATATGCATTATTTATGCTTACAACATTCATTTTACAATGTTTGTTTTCCTATGTGAATGTATCATGCACTGTTGATGAACGAAAGATGAGTGATTGGATGGGACGAATGTAAGACGGGCCTACGTGCCCAATTTGTAACCCTTTTAAAATAGAGATAAATCCAATTCAATTCAGTTCAGTTCTTCTTCTTCTTCTTCTTCTTCTTCTTTCTTCTTCTTCTTCTTCTTTCTTCTTCTTCTTCTTCTTCTTCTTCTTCTTCTTCTTCTTCTTCTTCTTCTTCTTCTTCTTCTTCTTCTTCTCCTTCTTCTTCTTCTTCTTCTTCTTCTTCTTCTTCTTCTTCTTCTTCTTCTTCTTCTATTACTGCTGGTGCTGCCGTTACTACTTCTTCCTCCTCATGTTCTACTTTCACTCATCTGCCTCTTCCTCCTGGTCCACCTCCGCCTCATCCTTCTTCCTATTTTTCATAGTCCTTTACAATCCCATACTAAGGTCTCACATCCGTTGAAATAAATTATAGTTCCTTTCGTGTCTTGTCCAATTTGTTGGCCTTTGCCTGAAAAAGTGATGACACAGCCACACAGGCTCCACATTGTCGATTTAATTATCTATGAAAGATCTTCTCTTCATCTTGCTATGCTGTACATATTATTGTGTATGAAGGCGTGTGTATGCTAACTTAATTCTGCGACTGCAGATTTCTGAGGGTCTGGTTTAACGTCGAACTTTCTTATTCACCTTCTACGATGCACTTATCGGTTGAATACACCAAATGAGACCTTAGTCTAATCATGACTCGTATAAAAATCGCTTAAAAGTCGACAGGGTCGACTTCATTGCACCGGGTTTTATCCCATATGGCTCGGTCTCTTTCCGCAGCGCGGAAAGCGTCACACAAAGCACGAACTCCGTAGCTCTAGCGACGACCCACAGAAGTCTCCGAAAAATTTAACTCGTGAACCGAAGGACGCGGCCCGGAATGGAACCCAACACCTTCGGAGCCCGAGTTAAACGGCTTGACCACTTCGCCACGAAGACTCCCAAGGTGTAGTTATCATTACTGAAGCAACAACACTACGCTTCATTGTTTCTTTTAATGGGATTCCACCTTACCCTCTTGATAGAAAATAGTTTGTAAAATGGAGTTATGTCTACCTCTCCATAGCACAAAGCATGTGATTAGATGCAATAAATGGTGAACACTGTCAGTCTAGTAAGAAAATAGTTTATAAGAGCTAAATTGGGCCAATGCGGATGTTCAGAAGTGAATAAGGAGTATTTAGCAGACAAGTGAGAAATTATATGGAAGCTGCGGAGATGTGGTTTTATAGAAGAATGACGAGACAACTCGAATGGTTAGAAAAAAGTAATAACATTATCTTAAAATACATTAATTCATAAAGAGAACTTACTCGCATCAGAAAAAGACGGTCCATATTCTTTTGGCATTTGATGAGAATGGAAAAAAATTGAGTATGTCGTGACAATGGGAAAGATAAAAGGGAGTATTGGCTGGGGGAGACTAAGAGAGAAGACAGTTTTACATCATGTCATGGATGAGAGAAAACAGTTTTACATCATGTCATGGAGGTCCATCAGCATCAGAAATGACTGGCAATACTCGAAACAGAAGGCAGTAAACAGACATGATTAGCAATTCCACACAGCACGGAGTAAAGGAAAAAGAGGTGTGATCATCTCATATCCAAGACTTAAAGGTATTGACTGGCACTCATAGAAGTAGACGAAAGAAGTAGAGATAGAAGGACACAAAAGACAAAATAGAAATTGAAAACTATAGTGTGGTCTCAGAGGGATTCGTGTCTGTCGCCGTCAAAATACGACAGTGTCTGCTCAAGAAGGAAGTGTACTACATACCACTAAAAGTGTCTTCATTAGTCTGTTCTATCACCCACCTAAACTCACAACTATACAAGATAGGCAGAATTCGTTCCCAACAATTTAAATAGCACCATGGGTCTCAGAAAATTGCTTGCCGCGTGTTTAAATTTCTGTGTGGCTACATTATAGCTTTATATGTGTACATTGTCTAGTGTGGCCAGTTATCTGCACTTCTTTCCTCTACTGCTACGAGTGCCAGTCAATGAATGTATTCCTCAAGCTATTGCATTGCTTCAAGAGTTCCCCACCAATTCATATTTCTGTTTAATCTCATCATCATAAACACCATTTAGCAGGTTATGTACAGACCGTCGCTCTCATTATGGCTCGCTGAAAACTGTCTGTACTTCTTGGCATTTCTTCTGCATCGGCACCTTCATGCCCAGGGTATCAGCAATGTCTGGTGACAATCTTTGTGTCTCTCCTTTTTCTTGACCTCATGCCATTTCTCCTGCATCGGCACCCTCATGCCCAGGGTATCAGCAATGTCTGGTGACAATATGAATGCCTCTCCTTCTGTACCTCTTGCCATTTCTCTTGCTCAATTTTTAATTGAATTGTGAAGAAAACTTAATTAATCAAGCACAACTTTAAATGAGATGTGATTCAAACTAAATTAATCAAGCAACCTTTTTAATTAACTGTGATTCAAACTGAATTAACGAAGAAGGGCTTTAAATTAGCTGTGATTAAAAGTAAATTAATCAAGCATAATTTAAATGAGCTGTTATTCAATCTAAATCAATCAAGCACGCCTTTAAATGAACTGTGATTCAAACTAAATTAATAAAGCACACGTTTTAAATAATATGGCAAACTACTGAACGAAAACTTGCCAAGTGATGACAACAGAAAAAATGTTGGTGTAGACTGCGACATCCTGTAAAGGATATGCAACTAACTTTTAACTATTTTACATGAGCTGTGATTCAAACTCAATTAATCAAGCACACCTTTACATAATCTGTGATTCAAACTAAATTAATTAAGCACGCCTTTAATTGTTCTGGAATTCAAACTAAATTAATCAAGCACCTCAGTCTATGAGCTGTAATTTACACAAAATTAATCAATCACACCTTTAGATGATTTTTCCTTTTTCAAATGTCTGAAGGGGTGGTGTCAGGATACATACATCTTGTTGTTTCTTTTAAGTCAAGAAACGAATAATGCAAATACAAGAATGGAAAACAACGCTGAAACATGAATAATATTAGAAGTAAATTCAGACAATATATTCATTACAAAAACTCACGCCCTTGCAGTCATTCATCTGTTGACGTTATCATTAGTTCTATATGTTGATGATTGAAACATGAATAATGTTAGAAGTAAATTCAGGCAATATCTTCCTTATAAAAACCCACGCCATTGCGGTGATTCGTCTGTTGGCTTTATCATTAGTTCCATATGTCGTCGATTTAAGCTCTGTGTTTGAAATAGGCACCGAAAATGCGCAAACAAAGGGTGCGAAGTATATCATGAGATTAACTATATCTCTGTCTGTATCCTTGCTGATCACAGTCAGATTAACTATATCTCTGTCTGTATCCTTGCTGATCACAGTCAGACATTTCTATGATTTCAGTGGCTATAGAATTGCTTGTGATGGTGTTCTACTTTTACATTTTGGAAGCATTGTTCTATTAGTATTTCATGGATCGTCAGTGTTTTTGTAATGAGCCTTAATGATTACCGGGAAAAAGCCGCGTTATGTGTTGTGAATATTTAGCAGCTGCTGTAAATATAAAGCAGGATCAGAAACCAGATTGACTACATTCTGATTAGCAGAAGATTTAGAAACGCACTAACAGTAGCAAAAACAGTTCCCAGTGCTGATTGTTATAGTGACCACAGACTACGTACAGGAACATTGAGGATAAAGCTGAAGAAAGTCAAGTATATAACAGGAAACACTAAATATGATTTGTGTACATTGAGTAATGACAAGGAAATACAAAACAAATTCAACATAGAAGTACATAACAGATTTGATATATTGTCCGATCTAGAAATATTATTCCAGGATGTGAAAGATCAATGGGAAATGTTAAAGAATTCAATCAGATTGGCTACAGAAACAACTATTCCAAAATTAAAGAAGGTGGGTCGTAAGAAATGGATGACTGAAGAAATTTGACACCTAATGGAAACAAGAAGACTCAACAAAAATAATCCTGCCAAATATGAAGAAATTCACCGACAAGTCAGAATATTGTGTAGGAAGGCAAAAGAATCATGGCTTGGGGAAAAGTGCTTAGAAATTGAAAAACAACACAACAGTCAAAATACCAAATTAGTGCACAAAAGAATTCAGGAACTTACTAATAAAAGAACAAGTACATCAACAGGCTGTCTAAAAACTGAAGATGGCAAAATCATAATAGAAAAAGATCAGATTCTACATGTATGGACAGATTATGTGAAAAACCTGTATAATGATAACAGAGAGGAACAGTATGATATTATATTTAATAATGAAGGACCACCACTTTTAAAGATTGAGGTTCAAAATGTCCTTATGCAAAATGTCCCAATGCAGATAGCATCACAACAGAAATGATTAAAGCTTTAGAAGAATTTGGATTAGAACAAGTCACCAGACTGCTTAACACATTATATGATACTGGAGATATACCTTCTGAATTATGTAATTCTGTATTTATTGTAATCCCAAAGAAATCAGGAACCTTGGAATGTGATCAACATAGAAAAATTAGTATAATGAGTCACATCACAAAGATTTTGCTACGAATTATCATGCAAAGAGTGAGGAAGAAAATACAATCTGAAATAGGGGAAGAGCAATGTTAGTTTGTAGAAGGAAAGGGTACAGTAAATGCTGTGTATATGCTGCGATCAGTTACTGAACGTGCTATAGAAGTAAACAAGGATGTACATCTTTGCTTTATTAACTACACAAAGGCTTTTGATAGAGTTAGACATGTCAACATGGTGGATATGCTTGCAGATCTACAAATTGATGGGAAAGACATTAGACTTATAAAAAACATATATTGGAAACAAGCTGAGATAAGAATTGATAATGTAATGGGACAATATCAACCTATTAAAAGAGGTGTTAGGCAGGGATGCGTAATGTCTCCAGATCTTTTTTCTCTATACAGTGAAAATATTTTCAAAAATGTAGAAGATATAAATGGAATCAGCATTGGAGGAAGAAACATCAATAACATTAGATGTGCAGATGATACAGTATTGATTGCAGACAATGCACAGGATCTGCAACAATTAGTAAATGCGGTTGTTGTACACAGTGAGCAGCTGGGGTTGGAATTAAATTGTAAGAAGACACAGGTTATGGTCGTCACTAGGAAGAACGAAGTACCACAATGTAATATACAAGTAAATGGGAATATTCTTCAACAAGTGAATCGATACAATTATCTCGTAACAGTCATAACATCTGATGGGAGATGCCTTGAAGAGATTAGAACAAGAATCGCCATGGCGAAAGTAGCCTTTAGCAAGATGAAAAACATTCTGACCAATAAAATGATGTCAATTGAAACGAGAAAAAGAGTGTTGAGGGGGTACGTAGAGCCTGTTCTTTTGTATGGATGTGAAACTTGGACAATGTGCAGTCAAGCTGAAAAACATTTGATGGCTACAGAAATGTGGTTTCTGAGGAAAATGCAAAGAGTATCATGGACAGATAGAAAAACCAATGACCAAGTACTACAGGAGACAAATGAAAATCGTAGACTGATTAGAGAAATTAGACGAAGACAGTCAAAATTTTGTGGACATATTATGAGAAGAAATGGATTGGAGAACTAATTGACATCTGGCAAGATCGAGAGGAACAGACCAAGAGGAAGACCGAGAGGAAAATACCTGGATGGCTTGGCCACGTGGCATGGACGAGACAGGAACACTGAGCTGATACACGACTCTGGTGATCGAGTGAAATGGCGAGTCATGACCGCCCACGCTTTCCGGCATGGCACATGATTGATTGATTGATTGCTGTAAATATTGTGTAATACGCCATCCGGGAGAATTAACAATTGAAGATAACAGATCTTTTCACTCTCTAATAAGTGACGGAATAATGTTACACAAGAGTATTAATAATTTGTTGTACAGAAAGTAGAGCAAGCGGATCTATCAAGTAAGAACTTAGTATTGTTTAATGAAGCAAACAAAAATAAGGAGAATTAAATATTTCGACATGTGACAAGACGCTAATGTCCATAAACGTTAGTAATATAGAGAAACAGAGAAGGGGGGAAACATAGAAAAGGGGGAAACGGAGAAGAGGAGGAAACAGAAAAGAGGGGGAAACAGAAAATACGGGGAAACAGAGAAGATGGGGGAAACGGAGAAGACGGGGGATCAGAGACGAGAGGGAAACAGAGAAGAGGAGGAAACAGAGAAGATGGGGAAACGGAGAAGAGGGGGAAACGAAGAAGAGAGGTTGACAGAGAAGAGGGGGAAACTGAAAAGAGGGGGAAACAGTAAAGAGGGGGAAACAGAAAAGTGGGGTAACGGAGAAGAGAGGGAAACGGAGAAGAGGGGGACACAGAGAAGAGGGGGAATCGGAAAAGTGGGGGGGGGGAACAGAAAAGAGGGGAAATCAGAGAAGTTTAGTTTAGTTTAGTCGATGGATCAACATCACGGCACATGAGTGCAACCCATAAGTGCTCCGTTCTCCTCCTAACTCAAACCTGGGTCTGGAGAAACTCAGCTCAGTGCACGAACTCCGTAGCACCGGCGAGGATCCTGAAATACTTTGGGTAGATTTTTAACTCGAAATTGTACCCGGGCAGCGCCGTTAGGCTACTCTTTTTCAATTTCCAACTGCCAAGGGATATTTTACGTGAGCAACTATACACACGGGCGTCCGATCTCACTACGAAGTCCACGAGAAAAAATCCCGGCATCGCCGGGGCTTGAACCCGGGACCTCCAGCACTCGAGGCGGACACCATACCTCGAGACCACGCAGCACAGAAGAGAGGAAAACAGAGAAGAGAGGCAAACAGAAAAGAGGAAAAAGCAGAGAAGAGAGGGAAACAGAAGATGGGGAAACGGAAAAGATAGGGAAACAGAGAAGAGGGGGAAACGTGGAAGAGGGGGAAACAGTACAGAGGGGAAAACAGAGAAGAGGGGGAAACATAGAAGAGAGGTTGACAGAGAAGAGGGGGAAACGTAGTAGAGAGGTTGACAGAGAAGAGGGGGAAACGTAGAAGAGAGGTTGACAGAGAACGGGGGGAAAATGAGAAGAGGGGGAAACGTAGAAGAGAGGTTGACAGAGAAGAGGGGGAAACTGAGAAGAGTGGGAAACTGAGAAGAGGGGGAAACGGAGAAGATAGGGAAACTGAGAAGAGGGGGAAACTGAGAAGAGGGGGAAACGTAGAAGAGAGGTTGACAGAGAAGAGGGGGAAACTGAGAAGTGGGGGAAACGGAGAAGATAGGGAAACAGAGAAGTGGGGGAAACGGAGAAGATAGGGAAACAGAGAAGTGGGGGAAACAGAGAAGTGGGGGAAACATAGAAGAGAGGTTGACAGAGAAGAGGGGGAAACTGAGAAGTGGGGGAAACGGAGAAGATAGGGAAACAGAGAAGTGGGGGAAACGGAGAAGATAGGGAAACAGAGAAGTGGGGGAAACAGAGAAGTGGGGGAAACATAGAAGAGAGGTTGACAGAGAAGAGGGGGAAACTGAGAAGTGGGGGAAACGGAGAAGATAGGGAAACAGAGAAGTGGGGGAAACGTAGAAGAGAGGGAAACAGAGAAGAGGGGAAAACTGAGAAGAGGGGGAAACGGAGAAGAGGGGGAAACGTAGAAGAGAGATTGACAGAGAAGAGGGGGATACTGAGAAGAGAGGGAAACAGAAAAGAGGGGAACAAAGAGAAGAGGAAGAAATGGAGAAGAAGGAGAAACAGAGAAGAGAGGGAAACAGAGAAAAGTTGAGGAAACAGAGAAGAGAGGGAAACGGAGAAGAGGGTGACACAGAGAAGAGGGGGAAACATAAAAGAGGGGTAAACTGACAAGAGAGGAAAACGGAGATGAGTCAGAACACTGCGTAGATGGATTCAAGATGTGATAAACAATTCACGCATGACAGCAACAGACGTAGGACCTCTGACTTATGATAGAGAGAAATTTCTGAAGGGAAAAGTAAAAGCACAGACAAGCCATCGGTTGATGTAGCGATGTTCCGCTGGCTCGGGGACAAACAGCACACACACATTGTGATTGTGACGGATTGATAGAGCATGACGAGTAAGGTGACAAGCATAGTTCGTGTAGAGTGACATGCTTCAATTAAAATAGTTAAGGTAGGGAGCATCCCTTGGATCTTTTCTCCAGGACATGGTGGTGTTGTGGTAAACGAGCAGACATACAGATTAGCTGGGTCTGCTCAGTTGGGTGGGATATTGGTTCACTATACTATTGGCACCCTGCCGTCTTGACAGACGATAGATGATAGCTTGTTACGTTGGACTGAATTTAGAGATCATATGTTGCCCATGCAGCGTGGTCGTTCTCTTGACCTGCCTAGTAGTTTACTCCAGAGAAAAGGTAACATCAATACATCTGGTACAAGACAAGCGGTAGAAGCTGCCTGATCAGCAAAGCAATTCTCTGACTGTCCGCCTGTCGGAGCTTCGATTCTAGACCAGTTGCCAACAAGGGCTTAGGATTTGGTTTGCCCTGCCATGACATTTAGTCTTTAGGTTGCATTTCCTCTCACCAAGAGGAGGTTTGTGCCCTCCAAATTGCGCTCCTCCGCTAAAAGCCGTTGGCACTATGTGGGGTGTTCGGTTTGGTAAGAGCCGCGTTTTACTACAGGCCAGGGGATTTCAGAGTCCTTTGGGATCATATATATATAGTCTGGAAGAGCAGACATATTATTATGGCCTTCGGAGAATTGTGTGTTGCAGAACGCGAACAAAGGATCTGGCCGATACTCAGCGCTCCGAGGATAGACCAAACGGACACATAATCAATAGCAGCTAGTACCATTAGTACTCTCTGATATGATCTGTCAGTATAACAATAGCATGCAATTTCTGATATGATCTGTCAGTGTAAGCAATGACATGGTAATCTCTGATATGATCCGTCAGTGTAACAATGACATGGTAATCTCTGATATGGTCCGTCAGTGTAAGCAATGAAATGTTAATCTCTGATATGATTCGTCAGTGTAGGCAATGACATGGTAATCTAACATGATCAGTCAGGGTAAGTACTGACATGGTAATCTCTGACATGATTCGTCAGTGTAAGTAATGACATGACGATCTAACATAATCAATCAGTGTAAGTAATGACATCGTAATCTAACATGATAAGTCAGTGTAAGCAATGACATTGTAATTTCTGATATGATCCGTCAGTGTAAGCAATGACATGTTAATCTCTGATATGAACCGTCAGTGTAACGACGGCATGGTAATCTCTGATATGATCCATGAGTATAAGCAATGACATGGTCATCTCTGATATGATCTGTCAGTGTAACAATGACATTGTAATCTCTGATATGATCCGTCAGTGTAAGCAATGACATGGTAATCTCTGATATGATCCGTCAGTGTAACGATGGCATGGTAATCTCTGATATGATCCGTCAATGTAACGATGGCATGGTAATCTCTTATATGATCCGTCAGTGTAAGCAATGCCATGGTAATCTCTGATATGATCTGTCAGTATAACAATAGCATGGTAATCTCTGATATGATCCGTCAGTGTAACAATGACATGGTAATCTCTGATTTGATCCGTCAGTGAAAGCAATGCCATGGTAATCTCTGATTTGATCCGTCAGTGTAACAATGCCATGGTAATCTCTGATATGATCTGTCAGTGTAAGCAATGACATGGTAATCTCTGATATGATCCGTCAGTGTAACATTGGCATGGTAATCTCTGATATGATCCGTCAGTGAAAGCAATGCCATGGTAATCTCTGATATGATCTGTCAGTATAACAATAGCATGGTAATCTCTGATATGATCCGTCAGTGAAAGCAATGCCATGGTAATCTCTGATATGATCTGTCAGTATAACAATAGCATGGTAATCTCTGATATGAACTGTCAGTGTAAGCAATGCCATGGTAATCTCTGATATGATCTGTCAGTATAACAATAGCATGGTAATCTCTGATATGATCCGTCAGTGAAAGCAATGCCATGGTAATCTCTGATATGATCTGTCAGTATAACAAAAGCATGGTAATCTCTGATATGATCTGTCAGTATAACAATAGCATGGTAATCTCTGATATGATCTGTCAGTATAACAATAGCATGGTAATCTCTGATATGATCCGTCAGTGTAACATTGGCATGGAAATCTCTGATATGATCCGTCAGTGTAAGAAATGACATGGTAATCTCTAACATGATTTGTCTGTGCAAGTAACGACACGATGGCATGGTAATCTCTGACATGATCCGCCAATGTAAGTAATGGTATGATAATCTCTAATATATCCGCTAATAGTTGCTATGGTTCTGCTTCAACTTGCCAGCCAAGCCACTCACTAGACTCCCTGACCATTGCAATGAAGACATGATGGCAGTACCCTATATCCGCCCTACTATAAACCAGTTGCCGGTCTCTCTGGCCGAGGGGTTACAACACTTTCTCCGTAATCCCGTTTATCACGCAGAGTCTCATAGCAGGGCGAGAGCTGGGAGCGGTTCGACCCCCGCTGGTGACTTGCGGGATAACTGAGCCGGCCGCTCAGAAAGCAAAGGCAAACTATTGAGCGTAATCTTGCCAAGAAATCAACATACAGCTGAAAGATGCTGATGTTGACAGCGATGTCATGTAAAGGATATGCAAAACATTTATAAACCAGTTCCTGTTCTCGGTGTATACTCCTCAGCACGCTTGCCTTCTGGCCCAGTGGTCATGGGTTCGATTCCTATCGGGGCAGATTCGAATGTTTAAAACTGACTTGGGCTCCAGGTCGACCCAGCCTAAAATAGGTACAAGGACATGTTTTGGAAAGTAAAGGCGACCAATGGTAAACTGATCACATGACCCACGAAGAGCCGATTGGTCTGTAAAACTACGGGTCTTGCACCATATGCCCAAAGTGTCTCGTTGTGTGATAAAGGGTCGTTGATGTTACATTTACTTATACTCTTCAGTGTAGTTATTTGCTCGATGGTAGATGCTATCGTAATCCATGACAACTCTTTCTTGATTTCAAAACCTTTCATAAACTCTAAGTTTTATTGAGGATGTTTTATATCATTTCTGACCGAGGGGTACAAAATACAATGTACATAACTTTTCTATGCAACCATCTTGTCATCATTCGCCATAATGATAGGCGCAGGCGAACATGGTTCACCAGGTCGCATGATCGTCAGTCTCGGATCACGTATAGCGTCTTGTCTCGATCATGCACTTTGACCTACTCAAGTTGGGAAGTTTGATTTTTACTTGGTATATATTCTCTTGTTTCCACACTCGTATTTGTGCATATAGTTTGTCAATTGTCACTAAGCTTATACGAGTAAAACTTCTTATAACATGCTTTAAAAACTGGACTGTGTACGTCTAATAAATATATCTAATAAATTTTCGCTTTCATCTGTTTCTTGAAGGACTGTCTCGTTTGCATACCTACCCGTCCATTTTCTTTGAATCGTCCACACAAACCATATCTCTGCTGCCAACAGATGGTTTATTTTACAAAGTCCACAATTCTACTGCTAGGAACAGTCCAGACTGTCGTCATCACCTCTCATTAATCACAATAATTTTCCAAGCCAATCAGTGTGGGCGATCATGGTTCGCCATCTCACACAATCATGTCTTTTACTGTTTGTGTGGTCTAGATTTTGCCACGCGGCCAAGCCATCTGAGTATTT
The DNA here is from genome assembly GCA_963921405.1 of Cepaea hortensis. Classification (NCBI taxonomy): domain Eukaryota; kingdom Metazoa; phylum Mollusca; class Gastropoda; order Stylommatophora; family Helicidae; genus Cepaea; species Cepaea hortensis. Next base: position 37,290,478 of record OY992892.1, on the reverse strand, counting down.
ACCTCTTTGCCTTCTACTTTGGTTTACTCCCCATTAAGTTTGCCAGTTTCTCATTACGTTTTCAAGTTTATTTCTCCAAATAACTTGCTTAAATTTCTGGAGTGTTTACGTATAATTTATCCAATAAGTTGGTAGTCTCACAGGTGATTCTTGTTGCACCATCTCATTCATGCGTCCCGGTATGTAGAGTATAACAACCACTTTCTCTCCACGATTTCTCCATTTGTGGACACTTTGTTAAACCACTTTTTCGAGAAAGAAAAAAAAACTTCTTCCTTCCTTCTCAGCAAATGGGGTAAATGGTCCACTCTTATTTTGATATTTTTCTGGACCGTGTTATATTATTGTCATTTTCAACTTATCTGAAAACGATTTCTTCAAATAGCCAAAATCGTTTTTTTTGTCTTCCAAAAATGTGCTTAAGTCTCCCTTATCTTCCACTTCCTCACACGAATCATCATGTTGACAATGAGACTGAGAAGACTCGGGACTCCCAGGAGGAGAGACTGTATTACTATTATGTTCTGATTGAGCTGAAGATGAATCCTCCGAGTCCGAGCCAGCACCGTCATCGTGATCATGATGCTCATCGTTTACTTCTCCGTGTTCTTCTTCTTCTTTTCGTTCATCCGGAGTGTTTTTTCAGATGTGATTGCGGTGTGTCTGTTATGCGCCCTTGGGCCGAAACCCGTAGGCCAACAAACACATCGACTTTAGCGTGCATTTTTGACCAGGTAGCATTCCTGGGAGACTCTCACTTTTGTGGCGCCATCTGCAACCATGCTGGCCAAGGTGGAACGGTCGAAGACAACGGTCATCCCTCAAAGGAAGGCAGGGACAGTCCATAGCATTTTCCGCCATCCAAGGTTGCTTCCATAGTTGCAGGGCCGACACATAACGCCCTGGATCTGGGCTCACCGAGGGAGATCGTCACGTCCTGCTCATGGCTGCTTTAAATCCTCACTTCAATATATTGGTCATTTCGTTTCCCCGGGTCATTCCCGCACAAACCAGACAGGTTTGCAGACGGCATCCACTCAGCGAGTTTTCGGACATGTGCTTGTCGTTGCGCCCATCAGAGCTTTTCCAGGCTCAACAGACATTCGGAAAACTACCCAGTCAGAGCTGTTCCGAACAAGAGCGGCATTCGGAAACTAGGTAGTCAGAGCTGTTCCTAGCACGAGAGACATTCGGACGAGACATTTCACTCGGACGTAATTGCGTAGTGTCAATTTTTAGTTTGCCACCCGTAGGACGACACTTCCGACTTCCAGCGGGCATTTTTTAATGAGGTTAGCCATCCTCTGGTTTCGAGGCACGTTGGACTGTTGTGATGTCGCTAACATCTCAGCTGGTCAAGATAAAACGACGAACGACATCGTGGTCGGCCCTCAAGGGAAGGCAGGGGCAGACCATGAGCATTCCCTCGCTATCCAAGGAGGCTTCCATAATTGCAGAGCCGGCACATATTGCTCTGTGACTGGGCTCACCCGAGGAGTTGCCACGTCCTGCTCATGGCTGCTTTAGTTCCTCACTTCCATGTGTTGGGCAACTCGTTTGCCACTGATCGCTCAAGCACACACCAGGGACGGTCAGACTGCAAGCGACACCCACGCTTTGGACTTCGGACAACGCAATAGGTTCGCTCGCCGTGCGTTCCATTTTGCGGCATTGAGACGTTCTTCTACTTTTGTCTACACTCTCTATGAGATAGATACAGTTTTCGCAGCCACTTTCTTCGACTGGGGCACTTTTGGACTTTTTGTACTCGCTCACGAGGTAGGCTACTTGTGCTGCCGGATCAGCACCTTACCTTCGTGCAGCGGTGAACGAGAAACGGCCTGGCCTCTCATCCGGGAATCTCTCATATCCCCCAGCTGAGAGCCTTCGAACTTCTATCAGACCTGAGCATGTAGCTTGCTCAGTATCACGCCTTTATTTTTCGAGAGGTGGCTATCGACCCGGCTCTCAGGTCCGAGGGTTTGTGGCTTAGAGGCGTTCAGCCACAGCCCTCGACAGGGAGCCTTTAGTGTTTTGTCCGGACCAAGAATTTCTGCCTTCGTGCGCCTGATTTAAATTTTGGACTGCTATCCTCAGTCTCACCTGCAGAGCAGCAGGTTGTGTCTCTCTTAGTCTTGTCCCTATCCCATATGCTGTCCGATATGTAGTTTTTCACCCATCGGCAAGCACATGGGGTCGATGATACACGCAAGCTCCCCCACCACGGCAAGGTGGAGACACATCGGGGGAGCTTCTCCGTGTTCAACAACTTGTTCTTGACTTCTATTTATCCAGGTATCTAATGCCCATCTTTGACGGAACTGTTCTTCATATCTAACCCTCTTTTTCTTCCTGTTCTGTGCACCACTCGCTTGAACTTTCTTCATCTGTGACATTGGGAATAAAAACCATCAATAAAAAAGAATAAAGAAACCCACTCTTTTTACACAATTAATGGGACTAAACCTCGGCATGAAGACAAACACACATTTAACATAGACAAATTCAACTTGGGTCTTGAGTGTTACGGCTAACTGTCGACTTGCGCACTCATGTCTTACTTCGCGATGTATTGTAAACATAAATATTTGAATAGCGATTTATTGGCGGCCGGTTATTAGTAACTTGCAACGATATAGTTGCAAGAACACAAGATTTATCTAAAATAAAGATGAATGGTACGTGTATGCCCGCCAAGCCAACGTCAGCTGATATTAATGGTTGTCTACAAATGTTTGATTTTTTAGAGTGATACAAATTTACAAATAAATGCTATAATGGGTGTTGAATGCAATCATGCAATCATTGGCAATGAAATTGCTATTAATATTCCATAACAATATTAAATGTTCATAGTTGAATGACAACTGCCATGTCCCGGTCCCACTATTGAAATACCACAAAATACAGCATGCCATCTTTATAATTTCAGTTTGATATGGGATTGCCAACTCTAATAGTTGAAAAATACATAATCATAAGTAAAAATGGGTGTTAAAGTTTAAAAAAAAAAACATACTAGAACAATGCACAAAGTCTAGTTAAAACGGAATTGACGGGTGTACTTAGTCTTATAAAGTCAGTCTGTACTTCCGTCCATGACACGAATTTGGGAAGACAAAAGGTATAGATTCGTAGCTCGTGGAGGCAAACATAATATCCAGTAATCGGTTTCTGTTTTAGTGCGATCTTGAAATAATCGGGGAATTTAACATAACGAGCACACTATATCAAAAACAAGACAACGAAAATTAGCGAAGAAATATATCCGGTAAAATACGACAAACATAACCGTAGTACCTACTAAAACGGTTCGCAATGCATTAGATACTACTATTAGTACGTAAACTACGGCATACGATTCGTATGATACGAAATTAGTCCATCAATACAAGCCCAAGAGATGTGACTGGTGTAACAGAGGTTGGGTTTTAGGTGGGAAAAGGCTACAGCACGACTGAGCATCGGGATGGAATGGGAGGAGAGATGCTCAAGTCGTGACGTAGGTTGTTGTCAGGAATCAGTTTACATCTGAACCTAGCCCTAGAAGGCAGGCCGTCAACACGTTTATATTCTACCATGACATTGTATCGGCCATAACGTTTAATAAAGTTGATTTAGAATTTCTACAAGACTTGTTAAGCCATCGTTTCATTATACACTGTTATATATGGCTTAAATGGTGCCGTGACCAGGATACGAACTTGGAGTGTCGTCGCGGAATTACAACATGCTGGCCAAGATGAACATAGAACTAAACTAAAATTTTTGAAGAGATCCCGTGCTGTTTACATCAAGTACCCAGAAACAGAATTGTGGCACGAATCTATACTTATGTTGAACGGAAAAAGCGAAGTTAAAAATGGCCAATAAGTCGTATGTGAGAATTACAGCAGCCAAAAGCCCGGCTAGGGGTGGTTGTTTGTAAGTGTTTTTCAGAATCCTCGCTGTACGGACCTGCTATCAAAATTCTCAGCTGTACAGGCGAATGTTGGAGAAGTATGAAAACCAGCTTGCCATAACGGGGTGCGGTGCCTGCGATTGTTTGTCATCATTTTGCTGAAGGTCAATCCAGTTTGATCGTTGTCTCGAGCGAACAAGAATTTTGCTGAAGGTCAATCCAGTTTGATCGTTGTCTCGAGCGAACAAGAATTTTGCTGAAGGTCAATCCAGTTTGATCGTTGTCTCGAGCGAACAAGAATTTTGCTGAAGGTCAATCCAGTTTGATCGTTGTCTCGAGCGAACAAGAATTTTGCTGAAGGTCAATCCAGTTTGATCGTTGTCTCGAGCGAACAAGAATTTTGCTGAAGGTCAATCCAGTCTGATCATTGTTTCAGGTGAGCAAGAATTTTTCAATTCCTCAATCAAGTTCAGTCCTTGCCTCAAATCAAATTTGCGGAAGTTAATCAAAAACTTTAAGACTTAATCATCTAGAAAAAAAAAAAAAAAAATTTTCCAGAATGGTGATGAATTCGGACAACTCGTTTCATCAAATCAAATATTATCTATGATCTGTGGACAATGTTAAAAAGTTTTTGAGCTCTCTTGCAACTGAATCGTTATAGGAAAAGAAAATCAGGACAGCAGCTAAATACTTCATTCCTTCATTGATTGGCCCATATCTTTTTGACGCAGTCAGACTATCTCTGGGCTCCGCTGCATATGAGAGCTAATCCTTTTGGGCCCTGTTGCGTGTGAGTCGTTCTCAAGACGTCGATTTGATGTACCCCAACCGGGGCGAAGTCAGAAGCCAGAAGTCTGGTAGGGACCCAACCAGGGGTTGAAGTATTGAGACATCCTAAGAAGAGAAACTACCTGAAGAGTGCGAGATCCCTTGGAAGAAGGAACTACCTGAAGTGCGCGATTGGTTTCAACTTATACAGACTCCAGGCGTTTAAGTTCAACCTGACGGCGAACCTAGAGGAGTACGTCTTGCTTGAATCGGGAACCGAGAGTAGGGTAATCAGTAAACCTATTAGCTGGTCGAACTGTTCTTGGTGTATAAGGTAAATGTGATTTGTATTTCTTAAATTAGCTGGTTACAAATGTGAAATTGATTGTTTGGATTGTACAATAATATTTCAGCATGACGGAACAGGATTCATTGGCACAAGTTTTGACGGGGGTAGGAACAGCGGTAGGTAGACTTCATACGGTCATAAAACAACAAGAAATGGCAACTGAAATTGTTAAGTTTAGTGGACAGGCCAGAGAGTTTAAGAAATGGATAACTTCCATAGAGAAATATGCATATTTAGTGTCTGCATCAGATGAAGAGAAAATGAGACTTGCTTATAAGGCGGCAACAGAACCGGTTTCGGATCATATCAGAAGAAAACTAAAGGCTAGAGTAGATGAGACATGGGAACAATTCAAAGAAGACCTGGCACACAAATACGCGGAAATAACAGATCCACAACATGCGTTTTCGGTATTGAGGCAGTCTAAACAAAATAATGGAGAGACGGTACAATTGTTCAGCGATAGGTTGATTAACCTGGCTGAAGAGGCATTCTTGGGACAGAATGTACGAGGAGAAGAGGTGGAGAGGATGTTAGTCGGTATTTTTGTGGATGGCATAAAATCCTATGGACTGAAGTTTAAGTTAATGAGAGAAAACCCCGAGAGGTTGTCACAAGCTGTAGATATTGCAGTACAAGAAGAAAATTTGAGACGTAGATTTAGATTGAGAACAGGACGAGAAATAGGAACTAGTCGAGAAGATAGAATTGAGGAGCCTATGGAGATAGGACAAGCGAGGTTCGGATGGAATAGGAGAGGAGGTGTACAGACGTTACAAGGTAGTAATAGAAATGCGTATGATGAAAGAAGACAAATGAGGTATTCTACCGGTGAGACAGTGGGTAAAACAAATAACACAAATGTAGTCTGTTGGTTTTGTGGTCAACGCGGACACGTTTCTAGTTTTTGTGGTAACAGGCATGTCCAGTCGAATACACAGAGTAGAAATGGCAATAGCAGGTTAAATAGGAATGCTGAAGATAGACACAGAAATTTTACAGGTACAAGAACACAGGGAAACGGGCGCCCTACCTATTAAATAGGACCTGTGATAGGAGGGAAAATAATACGGTCCCAAGGTTTAAAGAATATGTTAATAACAGGCATAGTAGAACGAACTTTCAACTAGATAAAGTCAAACAGTTTACAGAAAATAAAACAGATTATAGCTCATGTATAATAGAAGTAGGAAAGTATAGAGTTCGTACATTAATTGATTCGGGAGCTCAGGTTAGTGTGGTAAAAGAAAGTTTTCTATACAAAATAGTGAGAAATTGTAGAATATTTAAGAGTCATAATAATCTTCACTCTGTTACAGGACAGAATTAACAAGTAATTGGACAAACAATGATAAATTTTAAGTTAGGAGGGCTCAACGTAAGACATCTTTTTCATGTAGTGAAAGGTTTAAATAGAAACATGCTGTTAGGAAGAGATTTTTTAATAAAAAATGGAGTAAGACTTTTCTTTGATTTACATAAATTAAAATTCAAGGACGTCTATGTAGATATGGAAGAAGACATGCATATATCAGCACTAGTTAGAGTTAAAATGTCCACGACATTAAAACCACAGTCGGTTAATTTGATACAAGCAAAGGTAAAGAGAAACCCATATTATGTGGCAGGAGACACAGTCAGAATCACTGAGTTGCAAGAGGAAGTAATTGATGAGACTGGTTTGGAAGTTCCGGATGGAATAATAGCGTTAGATAAACACTTAACCTTTCCAGTAATGGTGATTAACAACACAGGTAGAGAAATTAAATTGTACAGAGGGTGTGTAGTAGCTAAACTGGAACATAACATTAGTGATATATTGGCAACAGATAGAGTAGAAATGCCGGGAGCGGACTATTTACAAACTTCTAGTGAAAGAATTAATAACAGACGCGGACGCGGAAGTAGAGGGAACGCACAAATGGATGAATTGATCCATCCATTCGGAAGAAATACAGCCCAAATACATTCACTAGACAAAAGGACAAGAGAACAAGAATTGTTGGCACAGTTAAAAGCTCCACCAGAAAATAAGAAAGTATTAGAACAACTTATAAAAGAAAACCAGGATGTGTTTGCAATTAATGATTTAGAATTGGGAAGGACAAAAACAGTTACAATGGAAATAGATACGGGAGACCATCCACCAATTAGTTTAAAACCATATAGAACTCCCTTAAGAAATAGAGAAATTGTCGAAAAAGCAATAGAAGATATGTTGAAAGCAGGAATAATAACAAGATCAAAGTCAGAGTGGTCATCTCCGATTGTAATTGTAGCCAAACCTGATGGTTCAAGTCGGTTCTGCTGTGACTATCGGGCGTTGAACAAAATCACTAAGAATGTAGCGTACCCACTGCCGGTGATTGATGATATTTTAGGGTTGCTTAATGGTTCTACATTTTTCACGACACTGGACGCAAGATCAGGATTCTGGTGTATCCCGATGTCGAAGGACGCTCAAAAGAAAAGTGCTTTCTGCACTCATATGGGTTCCTACGAATTTTTACGAATGCCATTCGGGGTTCGAACGGCTCCATCTCATTACATGTTGTTAATAAATGAAGTACTGGAGGGTATGCAAATGTTTGCCCTAGCATACATAGACGCTATTCTTATCTATAAGGCAGGCGATGTAGAAGATCACTTAAAACATGTAAGGTTAGTATTCGACAGGTTAAGAGTACATGATGTGAAATTAAAGCTTAGTAAGTGCGAGTTTTTAAAAACAGAAACAAAATATTTGGGATATATTATAAATAGAGACGGAATTAAACCGGACCAAGACAAGATAAAGGTTATTAAAGAGTTACCTCCTCCAACTAACGTAAAAGAAGTGCGTGCGTTTATAGGAACTTGTGGGTACTATAGGCGCTTTATCCCAGCGTTTTCAAAGATAGCAGAACCTATTACGAATTTAACGGGCAAATACGCTAGATTTAAGTGGGATGATGAGTGTCAAAAAGCGTTTGAGTTCTTAAAAAACAGTTTAACGGTGGTACCGCTATTGACGCATCCAGATTTGAATAAACAGTTAATACTATACACAGATGCTTCTGATAATGCTATAGGAGCGTGTTTGGTTCAACCATATGAAGCAAAAGAATCTGGAATACCAGGGGTTAAAAATTAAAGGCCAATTTATTTCTTGTCTCATAAACTTAGCAGGTCTCAACGGAAATGGACTACTATTGAGAAGGAGGCTTATGCAATACACTATGCTCTACAGAAATTAAATTACTATTTACATAATGCAAATTTTGTTATTAGAAATGACCATATGCCTTTAAAGTCTCTATTAGAAGCTCCAGTGCAGAACAGGAAAATACAGACCTGGGCGTTGAATCTACAAGGATACAATGCCAGAGTTGAATATATTCCAGGTAGGATTAACACGTGTGCTGATTTATTGTCTAGGATCCCCTATTCACAGTCATCAGGTGACACAGAAGATGAAGGTGAACCAGAGATCGACGACCGAAACTGGCAAGTAAATATATTAGACTCTGCCATAATAAATAGAGAAGAGTTTGAGAGTTTACCATCGGATCAAGAGGTTGAACCTAGAGCAGAAGACCCACATTTAGCACAGTTTAATATGAAAGAAGAACAAGAATTAGATCCAAAAGTATTACAAATAAAACAGAAATTAAAAGAAACGGAAGAGAATAAATATAAGAAGAATTACTTAGTTTTACAAGAAGATGAACAGTTATATTATATGACCGAAAAGAATGAACAGCTAAGGAAATATATTCCCACACATTTGGAAAATGAAGTTTTAAAAGCATATCATGATGAGAATGGTCATCTCGGTCGTGATAAATTGGTGAAAGCGCTTACGAGTAAATATTATTGGCCGAACTTATTCAAGTCTGCCTGTAAATATGTAGATAAGTGTGAAAGATGCAGATTAAGGAATATGAAAGCAATTAAGTGTCCATTACAAGATACAGATATTCCTCAGTTTCCAATGCAAAAGATTAGTTTAGATATATCAGGTCCTCACCCTAGGACATTGTCAGGGAACGTGTATTTAATTCATATAGTGGACGTCTACAGTCTTTGGCCGGAAGTTTATGCAATACCAGATAAGAGTGCAGATACTGTCATTAATATTTTTTTACAAGAATTCGTACCAAGATTTAGTTGTCCACAAAGTATACTTACGGATAATGGTAAAGAATTTGTAAATAAAAAATTTGAAAAGTTATTAAAAGATTTGAATATAAAACATATAAAGACCTCATACTATAGACCTTCTTCAAATGCTAAGAACGAACGTCAACATAGGACGTTATACGACGTTATAGCAAAGATTGTTGATGAACATGAAAAAGATTGGGATCTATTCTTAGGACCTGCCCTTAGCGCTATTCGCACAAATCAAAATGAGAGCACGGGGTTTTCACCCTTCTATTTAATACACGGGAGAGAACCAATACTACCTATAGATAATCTATTAAAACCAAGACGGAAATATATGGGGGAAGACTTTCAAGAAACCATAATACAGGAAATGCATAAGGCACACGTAAGATTAAAGAATAATATAATTCAAGCTAGAGAAAGACAGAAAAAGTACAAAAACGTAAATACAAGGTTACAGGAGTTTAAAGTAGGCGATAGAGTTTATTACAAGAAGCATAGAAGGAACTCTAAATTTGATGCTCGTTGGGTCCCAGGTTATTACGTTTTGGAAAAGCTAGGAAATGTATCGTATAGTATCAAGAACCAGGTTACGGGACATGTGGCAAGGGCACACGTGGAACACTTAAGAAGAGATGACGATGAGAAGGAAAATGATAATTATAATAATAATTATTGTTCAGACACCGGATACTTAGATGAACGAGTCGTCAGGGGAACTACAATAACCCCAGGTTTTAGAAAAGATCCAGCACACAGTCAGTTAAAAACAACTCCAGTTTACGAGGATGCTCAAGAACAGACAATACCGAAAACGATAGAAGAGGGAAATGTGAATGAGAGTCATTATGATAGTATAGAGTCTATGGAAGAGGAAGTAGGTGCTCCATTTAAGAATACTAGACAAGCGACAAAAAGAAGAATGGATAAACAAAGAGAAAGAGAAGTGAAAAGACAGAGGAGAATTAGAGAATATTCAACAAGCGGTGAAGATATGCCTTTACTAGAAAGGTCCTTAAGAAATAATGATAGACAAATTAGATGGGATATTGAACGGAAGAGATTAGCGGCTGCTAGCGAGAGACATACAGATGAAGAAGAAGAAATGGATGAGAAGTCAGAGTCAAATAGTGGTATGGAGGAAGCTGATAGGTTATACGAGGAGGAGGATATTGATGTGGAAATAGCACTTATTCAAAGAAACTTGGAGTTATTGAAGAAGTGGAAACGTAGGAGGTAAATGGATAGAAAATATTGCAGATAGCAAGATATGAGAAAATAGATACTGGATGAAGTATATGAGACGGTGGAAATAGAAAAGGCTTCTGTTGATACTTTTCATAAGTGATCTTGAGGAGTAGTTAAGCATTAAGATAACTAATATGGATGTAGGTTCGAGTGAGACATATATATTTTTTTTCTCTCTCTGTGATGGAAAGGCTGGTTGATTATATGTTAAACTTCTTATCAGATAGATAAGTTAGTCAATGTTACAGCAGTTAGATGTACTCTATAGTAAATAGACAAGTGTTAATTGGTGCTAAGAAATACCGTGGTTGGTGGTAATGAATATGTAGTTATAAGAATATGTGGAACAAATCCAGGAGAAACAGTTGGTGTGTCGAACCACAGGTTCTGTTGGTAGATAATACGCTCATTGTTAGTTAAAGACTTTTGTGAGAAGAATAGATATTGTTTTAAGTTAGAAATTGGTCTGTAGATAGCAGATATATATATAATTGGCAGTGAGTTGTTTTAGTTTCTCGGTTATAAAAACAATGGAATGACTTGAGTGAATAGATATAAGTTACATTGATTCGTATAGGAGGACAATGTTGCTTAGGCACTGTAAGTAGGTAGTTCTATGTAAGTTAATTTTGTTTGAAAACCTTCTCTTTAGCGAGAAGACAGTTGTTTTATTGAGTTTGAGTTTTAAATGCCTCATACATAATATGTTTTTTTGCTTGATTTGGTCCTGTGAAATGATGGTTGTTATGTGATTTTAGAATAGGATTATTGTGTTCCTAGATTTTCCGTACAAACTATTGGTCCGTAAAAGAGACCAATAGTGATAGGTAGTAATAGAATATTTTCTTTTGATGTGATAAAATGCATGTTATGTCATTTTAAAATCTGTTTTCTTTGAATGAGTTGGGGGGTATGATATCTTATTTTGATTTTATTTCGTTTAATTTAATTAAGTTGTTTTGTGTATTATGTTACCTAGTTATAAATTTAATTAAATAAGTTGTTTTTTTTAAAGTAGTTATGGTGTTGGCTGGAATAAAGAAAATATATGAGGGCTAATAGAGAGACACATACTGAGGGCTAATAGAGAGACATATAGATAGTCGGCATGAAGAGGGTCTTATGGATATGAAGTATTAGAAAATAAAATAGGAGCTGCATTGAAGTCAGCATTATATGAAGAAAAAGGAGGGGGAGACTGTGAATGGCAGCATATAAGCGGGAGTGTTGATATAGGTAGACAAAGAAGCACATTATGGGATGTGAGGGGGAAGATATAGGAGCTGTGAAATACCAGCGTTTATTAAATTAAAAATGTTCATAGAATATGAACATTGGCTTGTGGTAAAGGATGAGGTAACGGAAATATAGACAAGATTGTGGATGGCAATATAAATGTTGAATATATAAATGTTGAGAAAACTTATGACAACTTGATTTATAGAGAACAAAGATCTATTTCATAAGATGTATTTTTAAAAAATTGTTGTACAAAATTTTTTTATTGGCAAGGGAGGTAAATGTGATTGTGTGGACTATGCATTACTTTAGGTAAATGTGATCATGTTGACTATTCATTCTTTATGCTTTTCACTGGGTGCGGACCCCTTCTTTACTTTTTCTAACTACGTTATTTATGTTTGTCCTGTGTTGTGAAAGAGTGAGGGATTTCATAATGCCATGTGTACAATAACGATTATACGAGCTATTATTCTTATGATATGTATATTTGATACAGGAACTTGAGGTGCCAAGAACGAACCCGAAATACCTAGTGGATTACTATATGGTTTGGGGAAAGAGTTACGAATAGATTGGTTTACTTAAAATAACGTGGTTTGGGGAGATTAGAGGAACGGTGGGAGGTAAGGAGAGGGAAGAAGGAAGGTTTAGTTTAAAAAAAAAAGGTAACCATATGTGGTATGAGGTATTGTATAAAGTTGAGATTTATATGTGTCAAAGTATGAAGAGGCAGAAACGAAGAAGAAGTTTATAGTGGGTTACTATATGACAATATGACAGGGAGAAGAGTTAAAGAATAGAATATTTACTCACATTGGAGTTGGTTTGGGGAAGATTAGAGGAACTGTGGCAGGTAAGGAAAAAGAGGGAATAGAGTAAGGGAATTGGGAGTAAAGAAATTTTCCTTTACAGGAAAAATTCTTTAGAAAACATAGGGAGGTGTAACAGAGGTTGGGTTTTAGGTGGGAAAAGGCTACAGCACGACTGAGCATCGGGATGGAATGGGAGGAGAGATGCTCAAGTCGTGACGTAGTTTGTTGTCAGGAATCAGTTTACATCTGAACCTAGCCCTAGAAGGCAGGCCGTCAACACGTTTATATTCTACCATGACATTGTATCGGCCATAACGTTTAATAAAGTTGATTTAGAATTTCTACAAGACTTGTTAAGCCATCGTTTCATCATACTAATTGGATGCCCCCCCCCCCCCGGCTGGATGCCCGGGGCCGTCGCACCCCTTGCACACTCCCCCCCCCCCTTTTGCACGCCACTGCTTCGGCGACCTGTAAAGGATATGCAACTACTTACACTGATAGTCCAAGGTAGGCATTAGTATTATCTAACAATAATGGGAGGGAATCCGAGAAAGAAATGAGGAAAATCAATTTTTTAAAATATATATAATAAAATTACAAGACAATTGTGAATTAAAATTTAACAATTGACAGTTGATGTGATACAGAATTAAATTGTGTTCAGAGGCTTCTAGTTTGATCTCTGACAAAATATAAGCACTCGTAAGGAGCTTTTAATTGAACTGTGAAGAAAACGTAATTAATCAAGCACAACTTTAAATCAGATGTGGTTCAAACTACATTAGTCAAGCATGCCTTTAATGAACTGTGATTCAAACTGAATTAACGAAGCCGGCCTTTAAATTAGCCGTGATTAAAAGTAAATTAATTAAGCATAATTTAAATGAGCTGTTATTCAAACTAAATTAATCAAGCACGAATGTAAACGATATAGCAAACTACTGAACGTAAACTTGCCAAGAGATTACAACAGAAAAAGTGCTGGTGGTGATTGCGACGTCTTGTAAGGATATGCAACTAACTTTTAACTTTTTTAAAAGAGCTGTGATTCAAACTCAATTAATCAAGCACACCGTTAAATGATCTGTGATTTAAATTAAATTAATTAAGCACGCCTTTAATTGTTCTGGGATTCAAACTAAATTAATCGAGCAGGCCTTTAAATGAGCTGTGATTTGTTAGTCGTTAGTTATTAGTCGAGGTTCCAACTTCACGGCAACGGGTCGTCCCTATTATGCTCCGTCTCTGTGCTAATGAATATCACACAAAATGCTCCCCACTGTCCAATGTGAAAAGTGGAATAGGCAAGAGTTTCGGCAATCCAACACCCCGCACAGGTACATTGTGCATAATGCCGCTGCCAGAATGCTAACACAAAATTAATCCACGAAAACCACAGTTCATCGTCGATGGACTTGGCAGTCACCAGAAAGACCTGATTGACCCGGGTTTTTTCACATGGCTCGGACTTTTACCGCAGGGCAACCCGCCGAAAGTGTCGCATAAAGCACGAACTCAGCAGTTTCAGCGCCGACTCCCGGGAGTCTCCTGAAAAATGCACTCGTGAACCGTAAAGGCAAATCAGTCTATTCAGCAACAGCCAGTAGCCATTGTTCCGAACATGCAGGTCACTGTACAGGACAGATGTAAAAGCATTCCCCGCGAATTTCACAGCTCACATTGTCGCCCACGTACCCACTCAGTAGCAGGGCGACGGAACCATGTACTACCAGTCCAACATGAGGGAAATGCGATTGCATACCGTAGCTGCAAGCATAAACACGCCACAGGCCTTAACGGTTCAACGCCTAACCGCCATGTTGGCGAACGGAAGTTCATGAGCTGTGACTCAAACTAAATTAAACAAACACATATTTAATTTAGCTGTGGTTCAAACTAAATTAATCAAGCACCTCAGTCTCATCTCATCTCATCATGTTCCTCTTGTACCTTGCGGTGTCGAGGTGAAGTATAAACATCGTGAGAGTGTCCGATTATGGGCTTCATGTATCGATATTCCCATAGACTCTGTTTTTCTCTCCATCCAACGTTTACGTGGTCGGCCTCTTCCTCTGTTTCCATCTGGTCTGTACATCATTGCTTGTTGTGGTATGTTGTTGACTGGTAACCAACTTGCATGGCCAAACCATTTGAATTGCTGCTTTCTAATAAAATCTTATGCTGCTATAACCCCCACTTTAGTCCTGATTTCTTCATTTCTGATCTTATCTCTTCTTGATACGTTGAGTATTTTTCTGAGGAATCTGATTTCTGTTGTTGTGATTTTTCTTTTCTCGTTTTCTGTCATTGTCCAGGTGTGGCATTGGTGCATAGATTTGGTAGGAAGATTGTGTTGTAAAGTGCTTTCTTAGTAGTTATTGATACCTGTTTGTTTTTTTAGTATTGGTGTAATTTGTCCAATGAGTTGGTTTGCCTTATTGCATCTATTTTCGATCTCGTCTTCTGATCTGCAATTTGACGATATTATACTTCCTAGGTACTTGAAACTCTTTACTTGTTTCAAGGGATGTTCGTTTAGGTGAATTGTTGTTTTTTCTTATTTAGTTATAGTCATTACCTCTGTTTTGCTTGTGTTAATTTTCATGTTATGTTCCCTACATATTTCGTTTAGACTATTCATGTGGCCTTGTAATTCAGCTTCTGATTTTGTAGTGCTTGGTCGTCCGCAAACAGGAGTTCTCTAATGGTTAGATATGCAGATGGTTCTTCTGTGTTCTCGTCATGTGGTATTCTTGCGGCCTCTGTTTGGCTGGTTTCTTTACACATGTTGTCTATATATGTTATGAACAAGAGAGGGGACAGGACACAATCTTGTCGTACTCCAGATCTTTCAGCTTGTTTCTATCTACTCTATCAAATGCCTTTTCTTGGTCGACAAAGGCCAAGTAGAGTGTTTCATTAAATTCGATTGATTTTTTTATAAAATGTCTAAGAGCAAAAATGGCATCTGTGCATCCTTTGTTTTTCCTAAATCCAAGTTGTGTTTGGCTTAGCTGGGGTTCTATTTGCAAAATAGTTTCCCAATATGACTCAACAGTGTAATGCCTCTGTATTGTGTGCAGTCTCTTTTGCTGCCTTTATTTTTTCCAAATTGGGATAATTATGGCGTTTCCCCAGTCTCATGGTGTCTGTTGTTCTACCCAAACATGGTTGAATAGTCTATGTAGCCATATGCTGTTCCTACTTCTCTTGCTGCTTTAATTAGTTCATTTGGTATTTCATCTTGTCCCGGTGATTTGTTCAACGGGGCTAATCTGATGGCTTCTATAATTTCTTCTTTTGGTATGTCTGGTTCTAATTATTCGGTGGCATCTGTGTAGGTTTCTTGAAGTCCTGAGACATCTGATGGGATGATGAGAAGTTGTTCGAAATACTGCTTCCATCTTATTGGGATTTGTTTTTGTTCACTTATTGGTTCTCTGATTTCGCTGTTAATTATTTCAGTTGGGTCACATGGTTCTCCTCTGGTTCGCATTGCACTTATCTTTTTGTTGAAGTTTCTAGTTGTCTCCTTGTAGTTTTTATTTAGGGTTTCTCCATACTCTTTCCAGTCTTTTTGTTTTTCCCTCTATACTATTCTATTCACATGTCTTCTCGCTATTCTATATACTATGTAATCACATTCCTGTTTGCTCTTCAATCACTTTTTATATTTTTCCTTTTTGTCTTTTACCGCTTTCTTTACCTCTGCGTTCCACCAACCTGTTATTTTCTGTATCCGTGTTTTGTGTTTTTTCGTGGTTCCACGTGTTATTTTTCCAGTATTTAAAATGCTTGATTTGAACATCTCCCATTCTTCTTCCACTGTTTTTCTTTCTATAGGTAATTTTACAATGATTTCAGTTAGTTCTTTCTCACAATATTCCCTTACTGCCTCGTCTTTAAGGTTTTTTAACTGATTCGCATGGCATGTATTTTCCTGATCTGTGCTTTCCTCTTCTGATAGTTCTTATTGTGGCAACGACTGCTTTATGATCTGTGTTTATACTTAAATTGGGCACTGCCCTTGCATCTAATACATTTCTCTTCTATTATTTCTAGTTAATATAAAATCAGTTTGGCTTTTAGTATCTAGATCGTTCCATTTATACCAGATGTATGCTTGTGAGTCTTTATGTTTATAGAATGTGTGTGTTTTATAGAGGCCGTGTTGACTGCATAGCTCTGTCGTCTACTTCCGTTATCATTCCTTTCATTATGCTGATCTCTAAATGCTCCCAGAGGTTTTTCTATGCCAGCTCTGTTATGTCCTTTTCTTGCATTGGAGTCTGCCATAACTATGATGTTGTCCTGCTTATCTATTTTATTTAGCACGTCATGGATGTCATCATAGAATTCCTCGCATTCTTGCAAATTTTTGTTTGTATTACATAGTGCGTATGTTTGTACATATGTTGTAATTGTTTGTTCTTTTATTCTCACTGTTATGATTCTTTCTGATTTATTTTTTTATTTGTAGTATTCTTTTTGCTAGCCGTGGTTTGATGACTATTCCCACACCGTGTCTTGCCCTTTTTTGCTGTTCTATTCCAGAGTAGACAAACGTGTAACTGTGGTGGAGCTCCTTGCATCCTTTCCCCTTTTATTCTGGTGTCCGCTATTCCCATCATTCCAATTTTCCTCTCTTCCATTGTTTCTATAAGCTCTTCTTCTTTACTACTGAAACCGCAGATATTCATTGTGCCTATTTTTTGAGTCTCTGATATATCTCGTAGTCCATTAACATTGCCGGATCGATATCCGTTTGGGTCAGTCCGTTTATACTTCTTAGTTTTTCTACGAGCAGTATGAAGATCACCCGATGGCTTGCTAGGCCAGTCGAAGGTTTAGGACACAAATCTGACCACAGCGAGTCCATCTCCTATGGTAAGCCATAGCCCCGTTAGCCCATGACCTCGCGGTCATGGTTTCCCGGTCTGCACCACGCGGAGGTGTGTGTTGACTTGTGTAGTCTGCGGGCTACTAATTTTTACTTTTCACCTCAGTATATGAGCTGTGCCGGCTTCGTGGCTTAGAGGTTATGACTTTTCTCCGTAATCTCGTATACTCTCGTCGGTGACGTGATGACGGTGAGAATCAGCAGTGGTTCGAATCGCATCGGTAACTTACGGGGTATGTGAGCCGGCCGCACAGAAAGCAATGGCAAACTACTGAGCGTAATCTTGCCAAGAAACCAACATACAGCTGAAAGATGCTGGTGTTGACAGCGATGTCCTGTAAAGGATATGCAAAAAAAAAAAAATATGAGCTGTAGTTTCACAAAATTAATCAAGTACGCCTGTAGATGATTTTTCCTTTTTCAAATCTCTGACGAGGCGTTGTCAGGACCCATACATCTCTGTCTGTCTGTCTGTCTGTCTGTCTGTCTGTCTGTCTGTCTGCCTGCCTGTCTGGCTGCCTGTCTGGCTGTCTGTCTGTCTGTGTGTGTGTGTGTGTGTGTGTGTGTGTGTGTGTGTGTGTGTGTGTGTGGTTTTTTTTTTTTGTAAGTCAAGAAACGAATAATGCACATACAAGAATGGAAAGCAACATTGAAACATAAATAATATTAGAAGTAAATTCAGACAATATCTTCAATACCGCGCCCTTACAGTCATTCGTGTGTTGGCGTTATCATTAGTTCCATATGTTGAAGATTGAAACATAAATAATACTCGTATTAGAAGTAAATCCAGGCAATATTTTCCTTATAAAACCTCGCACTCTTGCGGTGATTCATCTGTTTGACGTTATCATTAGTTCAAAATGTCGTTGATCTGTGTTTAAAATAGGCACCGAAAATGCGCAAACAAAGGATGTGAAGTATATCATGAGATTAACTATATCTCTGTCTGTATCCTCGCTGATCACAGTCAGACGTTTCTATGATTTCAGTGGCTATAGAACTGCTTATGATGGTGTTATACTTTTACAATTTGGAAGCACTTTTCTATTAGTATTGCAGGGATCGTCAGTGTTTTTGTAATGAGCATTAATGATAACCGGGGAAAAGACGCGTAATGTGTTGTGAATAATTAGCGGCTGCTGTAAATATTGTGTAATGCACCATCCGGGAGAATTAACAGTTGAAGATAACAGATCTTTTCACACTCTGATAAGTGACGTAATATTGTTACAGAAGAGTATTAATAAATTGTTGTACAGAATGTAGAACAAGCGGATCTATCAAGTAAGAACTTAATATTGTAGAGGATTGGTTAATGAAGCAAACAAAAATAAGGAGAATTAAATATTTCGACATGTGACAAGACGCTAAAGTGCATAAAAGCTAGTTATATATAGACAGAGAGAAGAGGAGGAAACAGAGAATGGGGGGGGGGGGGGGGACAGAGAAGGGGGGAAACAGAGAAAAGAGAGAAACAGAAAAGAGGGAGAAACAGAGAAAATGGGGAAACAGAAAAGAGGGGGAAACAGAGAAGAGAGGGAAACAGAGAAGAGGGGAAAACGGAGAAGAGGGAGAAACAAAGAAGAAAGGGAAGCAGAGAAAAGTGGCGGAAACAGAGAAGAGAGAGAAACGGAGAAGAGCGTGACACTGATAAGACGGGGCAACAGAAAAGAGGAGGAAACTGACAAGAGGGGGGAAACGGAGACGAGTGAGACCACTACGCAGATGGATTCAAGATGTGATAGACAATTCACGCGTGACAGCAACAGACGTAGGACCTTTGGCTTATGATAGAGAGCCATTTCTGAAGGGAAAAGTAAAGCACAGACAAGCCATCGGTTGATGAAGCGACTTTCCGCTGGTTCGGGGACAAACAGCACACACAAATTGTGATTGTGACGGACTGACAGAGCATGACGAGTAAGGTGACAAGCACAGTTCGTGTAGAGTTACATGCTTCTATTAAAAAGTAAAGGTACGGGGCATCCGTTGGATCTTTTCCCCAGGGCATGCTGGTGTGGTGGGAAACGAGCAGACATACAACTTGGCTGGGTCTGCTCAGTTGGGTGGGATATTGGTTCACTATATTATTGACACCCTGCCGTCTTGACAGACGATAGATGATAGTTTGTTACGTTGGGCTGAATTTAGAGACCATATGTTGCCCATGCAGCTTGATCCCTCTCTTGGCCTGCCTAGTAGTTTACTCCAGAGAAAAGGTGACATCAATACATCTGGAACAAGACAAGCTGTAGAAGCTGTCGGATCAGCAAAGCTATTCTCTGACTGCCCGCCTGTCGAAGCTTCGATTCCAGACCAGTTGCCAACCAAGGCTTAGGACCTGGTCTGCCCTGCCATGACATTTAGTATTTAGGTTTGCATTTCCTCTCGCCAGGAAGAGGTTTGGGCCCTCCAAATTGCGCTCCTCCGCTAAAAGCCGTTGGCACAACATGGGGTGTCCGGTTTGGTAAGAGCTGCGGTTTACTACAGGCCAGGGGTATTCAGCGTCCTTTGGGATCATATAGATATATAGTCTGGAAGAGCAGACAAATTATTATGGCCTTCGGAGAATTGTGTGGCAGAAAGTGAACAGAGGATCTGACCGATACGCAGTGCTCCGAGGAAAGACCAAACGGACACATAATCATACTCCAGCTAGTACCATTAGTATTGGGACTCTTCGCTGGCTGTTGAAGATCAGGACGGAGCGTGAATGGGAATGTCCCGAGGGTTGTGTTGTGGGTTCTTTGACTCAAATCAACTCAACTCACTTTCTTGATGTAAAGGACTTATGTGCGTTTATGACATAACTGCAAGTGCGAGTGCCAAATTGATTATGCTGTTTCAATGCTTATTCCAATGTTTATTCTATTCCTATGTTATGTTAGTAAGGTAAACAAGTTAAGAATGCTTGCACACGCTATTTTAAGGATGACTGAGTATATGATAAGTAAGTAAAATAGAGAACCTGATGTACACAACTTGAGACGCAATGGGCATTAGATACTTTCTAGTAGACCAGCCAACGCTAGATGGGCTGTATGGGCAATATCACACAAGCAGTACTTACCTGCAAGGATATTTCCTGGTAACCATTTCAGGCTGGGTAGATCTGAGAGCCCAGGCTAGTAATTGCCATACGTCTGGGTGTCAGTTGGAACACATGACCAGCTGACAGGGACGTTAGCATACCTGACACTGCAACTCTCAAGTGCACCAGTTCATGTCTCATATTCCATCGTCGTGCAGGATTCTGCGGTTGTATTGTCTCCGCTCTGTTCTTCTACAGTGCTGCCCTGCTCTCTGGCCGTAAACTCCCATCCTGAGAGTTTCCCTCGTAGCAGTGATTAGTCAGGGTAAGTAATGACATGGTAATTTCTGACATGATCAGCCAGTGTAAGTACTGACATGTTAATCTCTCACATGATTCGTCAGTGTAAGTACTGGCATGGCAATCTCTGACATGATTCGTCAGTGTAAGTACTGACATGGTGATCTAAGATGATCAGTCAGTGTAAGTACTGACATGATGATCTAACACGATCCGTCAGTGTAAGCAATGACTTAGTAATCTCTGATATGATCCGTCAGTGAAAGCAATGCCATGGTAATCTCTGATATGATCTGTCAGTATAACAATGGCATGGCAATCTCTGATATGATGCGTCAGTGTAACAATGACATGGTAATCGCTGATATGATCCGTCAGTGTAACAATGATATGGTAATCTCTGATATGATCGGTCAGTGAAAGCAATGAAATGTTAATCTCTGATATGATTCGTCAGTGTAAGCAATGACATGGCAATCTAACATGATCAGTCAGGGTAAGTACTGACATGGTAATCTCTGACATGATTCGTCAGTTTAAGTACTGATATGGTAATCTCTGACATGATTCGTCAGTGTAAGTAATGACATGATGATCTAACACGATCCGTCAGTGTAAGCAATGACTTAGTAATCTCTGATATGATCCGTCAGTGAAAGCAATGCCATGGTAATCTCTGATATGATCTGTCAGTATAACAATGGCATGGCAATCTCTGATATGATGCGTCAGTGTAACAATGACATGGTAATCGCTGATATGATCCGTCAGTGTAACAATGATATGGTAATCTCTGATATGATCGGTCAGTGAAAGCAATGAAATGTTAATCTCTGATATGATTCGTCAGTGTAAGCAATGACATGGCAATCTAACATGATCAGTCAGGGTAAGTACTGACATGGTAATCTCTGACATGATTCGTCAGTTTAAGTACTGATATGGTAATCTCTGACATGATTCGTCAGTGTAAGTAATGACATGATGATTTAACATGATCCGTCAGTGTAAGTAATGACATGATAATCTAACATGATCAGTCAGTGTAAGCAATGACATTGTAATTTCTGATATAATCCGTCAGTGTAAGCAATGACATGTTAATCTCTGATATGATCCGTCAGTGTAACGACGGCATGGTAATCTCTGATATGATCCGTCAGTGTAAGCAATGACATGGTAATCTCTGATATGATCCGTCAGTGTAACGATGGCATGGTAATCTCTGATATGATCCGTCAATGTAACGATGGCATGGTAATCTCTTATATGATCCGTCAGTGTAAGCAATGACATTGTAATTTCTGATATAATCCGTCAGTGTAAGCAATGACATGGTAATCTCTGATATGATCCGTCAATGTAACAATGACATGGTAATCTCTGATATGATCCGTCAGTGTAAGCAATGACATGGTAATCTCTGATATGATCCGTCAGTGTAACGATGGCATGGTAATCTCTTATATGATCCGTCAATGTAACGATGGCATGGTAATCTCTGATATGATCCGTCAGTGTAAGCAATGACAAGGTAATCTCTGATATGATCTGTGAGTGTAACATTGGCATGGTAATCTCTGATATGATCCGTCAGTGTAAGTAATGACGTGGTTATCTAACATGATCCGTCAGTGTAATTACTGACATGGTCATCTCTGACATGATCCGTCGATGTAATTAATGACATGGTAATCTCTAACATGATTTGTCTGGAGTAAGTAATGACACGATGACATGGTAATCTCTAACATGATCCGTAAATGTAAGTAATGGTATTATAATCTCTAATATGATCCGCTAAAGGTTGCTATGGTTCTGCTTCAACTTGCCCGCCAAGCCACTCACTAGACTCCCTGACCAATGCAATGAAGACATGATGGCACTACCCTATATCCGCCCTACTATAAACCAGTTCCTGTTCTCGGTGTATACTCCTCAGCACGCTTGCCTACTGGCCCAGTGGTCATGGGTTCGATTGCTATCGGGGCAGATTTGAATGTTTAAAACTGACTTTGGCTCCAGGTCGACACAGCCTAAATAAGTACAAGGACATGTTGTGGAAAGTAAAGGCGATCAGTGGTAAACTGATCACATGACCCACGAAGAGCCGATTGGTCTGTAAAACTATGGGTCTTGAACCATATGCCCAAAGTGTCTCGTTGTGTGATAAAGGGTCGTTGATGTTCCATTGACTTACACTCTTCAGTGTAGTTATTTGCTCGATGGTAGATGCTACCGTCATCCATGACAACTCTTTCTTGATTTCAAAACCTTTTATAAACTCTAAGTTTTATTGAGAATGTTTTATATAATTTCTAACCGAGGGGCACAAAATACAATGTACATAACTTTTCTATGTAACCATCTTGTCATCATTCGCCATAATGATAGGCGTAGGCGAACATGACTCACCAGCTCGCATGATCGTCAGTCTTGGATCACGTATAGCGTCTTGTCTCGATCATGCACTTTGACCTAGTCACGTTGGGAAGTTTGATTTTTATTTGGTATATATTCTTGTTTCCACACTCGTATTTATGCATATAGTTTGTCAATTGTCACTAAGCTTACACGTGTAAAACTTCTTATAACATGCTTTTAAAAACTGGACTGTGTACGTCTGATAAATATATCTAATAAATTTTCGCTTTCATCTGTTTCTTGAAGGACTGTCTCGTTTGCATACCCACCCGTCCATTTTCTTTGAATCGTTCACACAAACCATATCTCTGCTGCCAACATATGGGTTATTTTACAAAGTCCACAATTCTACTGCTAGGAGCAGTGCAGACTGTCGTCATCACCTCTCATTAATTACAATAATTTTCCAAGCCAATCAGTGTGGGCGATTATGGTTCGCCATCTCACACAGTCATGTCTTTTACTGTTTGTGTGGTCCAGATTATGCCACGCGGCCAAGCCATCTGAGTATTTACCTCTTTGCCTTCTCCTTTGGTTTACTCCCCATTAAGTTTGCCAGTTTGTCACTACTTTTTCAAGTTTATTTCTCCAAATAACGTACTTAAATTTCTGAAGTGTTTACGTACAATTTATCCAATAAGTTGGTAGTTTTCATGTGATTCCTGTTACACCTTCTCATTCGTTTTTCTGTCCGTCCATGTTATACTTTATATTTTTTATCAGAAACCCCATGTTCAGTGTCATTAGATGTTTCACATGCACACAGCGGTATTGGTTGTAATAAGCACTTTAATACTCTTTTTCCTCCCCTTCCGTCTAGCGTTCCGTGAGCCAAAATATTCGTACGTATAGTAATCTGTGTCGAAGTACACATACGTCTAGTAGTCCATGCACTACAGTGCTGTTTCTTGTTTTCTATGCACTGACGCATTCATGTGTCAAGCCTTACGTTCCTAAAGTAGTCGTGTCTGGCTTTCCATGCCTCGAAGCAGTCATGAATCTAGTTTTACGTGTGTCGAAGTATTTATGTGCTGAGTTTCTTTTTCTGTGTTGAAGTACTCAAATGTCTAGTTTTCTGTCCGCTGACGAACTGGCTATAAACTGTTCTTGATACCAACACTCCATCTTGTATGTGATCTTCTCCTTGTGCTGTATCCATTATATGTCTTCAATGAGGCCCTTTGTGGCAGATGGTATTAGGGCATTCATGTGAGGCGGCCAAACCGTGTAATCTGTTGTTCTTTAATGAAAGGCATGACTGGATTCAGATCTAGTCGTCTTCTAATTTCCTCATTTCTAATTATATCTCTCACAGTTACTAACACAGCTCTTCTAGAGCATCTCAACCTTGTTGTCATGGTTTCGCTCTCGTTAGTTGCAGTAAGCCTCCATCTTTGACATTGGTAGCATAATGTCAGCCAAACAATAGTTCTTATGACATTTGCTTTTGTACTCATATGTGTCTTTCTATGCGATAGAAGTGGCGATTGTTGCCCCAGTACCCGATTTACCAGTGAACATCTTGTGCTGATGTTTCTATTCATTTCTCCCATCTGAAATTACCATTGACCCTAGCTAATTAAATGCAATGTGTTTGCTTTAGGACCGAAACAGTTACAACAGTTGGTGCTATTAAACCGAGACACGTAGAACAGTTTGTGTTGTAAAACAGAGTAGTACAAGTAGTACAGTTTGTGTTTTAGCACAGACACAAATGCAATAGTTTATGTTGTAATAGTGAGATAATTATTAGATTTGTTCTCAAAACCGTGAGTTAGTTAGTTAGTTAGTTAGTTAGTTAGTTAGTTAGTTGGTTGGTTGGTTGGTTGATTAGTTAGTTAGTTAGTTAGTTAGTTAGCTAGCTAGCTAGTTAGTTAGTTAGTTAGTTAGTTGGTTGGTTGGTTGGTTGGTTGGCTGGCTGGCTGGCTGGTTGGTTGGTTGGTTGGTTGGTTGTTTGGTTAGTTAGCTAGCTAGCTAGCTAGCTAGCTAGTTAGTTAGTTAGTTAGTTAGTTAGTTAGTTAGTTAGTTAGTTAGTTTATATTGCTGGCCTGCAGGAGACTCGCCTCGCTGAGGAAGGGTCACTCAGGGAAAACAACTACACCTTTTTCTGGAAGGGTAAAGGGCAGGCAGAAAAAAGGCAACACGGTGTGGGCTTTGCAGTAAAGAATTCGCTACTGGGAATGATTGAAATTCCAGCAGGAGGAAATGAAATATGCATTTCGTGATCAGGATGGTGGTATATACATTCACTCACGCTCAGATGGCGGCCTCTACAATGCTCAGAGATTGAAGGCTAAGACCAAAATTAGGAGGGTACTGATCAGAGAGTTGCTTTTTGCAGATGATGCTGCAGTTACGACCCACTCTGAGGAAGAATTGCAATGTCTACTATCTGCATTCTCCAATGCTTGTTCTGAATTTGGTTTAACAATTAGCAAAAAGAAGACACAGATTATGTCACAAGGTGCACATGGGGTACCATCAATCTTTATTGACGACGCCGAACTAGAGATAGTAGATCATTTTACATATCTAGGATCGGTGGTAAATAGCAAATTATCCCTAGATCAGGAAATCAACATCCGGATTGGTAAGGCAGCAACAACAATGAACAGGTTAAGAAAAAGAGTCTGGGAGAACAGGAAGCTTACTGCCAAAACAAAAGTCCTTGTCTATCAAGCCTGTGTCCTTAGTACTCTTCTCTATGGCAGTGAAACCTGGACAACTTACTCACACCAAGAGAACAATTTAAACAGCTTTCATATGCGGTGTCTGCGAATAATTCTTGGTATTAAGTGGCAAGACAAAATCACAAATACTGAAGTATTGGAAAGATCAGGTTGTGTGACAGTTTATTCCATGCTCAGTCTTCGTAGACTTAGATGGATAGGACATCTTAGGCGGATGGATGATGGTAGAATACCAAAGGATATCTTTTTTGGTGAATTACAGATGGGTAAGAGATCTCAGGGTCGGCCTCTACTACGATACAAAGATGTGTGTAAGCGGGACATGATTGATACAGGCATTGATAATGCACATTGGGAGCAAGTCGCCACTGAACGTGTTGCATGGAGGGCAAATATCAGAAATGGAATAAAGTCAAAGGAGAAAATTATTGCAGAAAAGTCACACACCAAGCGTTTGAGACGTAAGATGGTGCATGATGGTGGAAATGACCACGTGTTCACATGCACCCACTGTGAACGGACATTTACAGCGCAAATTGGCCTTATCAGTCACACTCGCTACCGCCATAGTTAAAAGTTATTATGCCTTTTTAAAGCACAAACTATCATCTGTCAAGACGGCAAGGTGCCAATGTGAGTTAGTTAGTTAGTTAATTAGTTAGTTAGTTAGTTGGTTGGTTGGTTGGTTAGTTAGTTAGTTAGTTAGCTAGCTAGCTAGCTAGTTAGTTAGTTAGTTAGTTTAGTTAGTTAGTTAGCTAGCTAGCTAGCTAGCTAGTTAGTTAGTTAGTTAGTTAGCTAGCTAGTTTGTTATTTAGTTAGTTAGCTAGCTAGCTAGCTAGCTAGTTAGTTAGTTAGTTAGTTAGTTAGTTAGTTAGCTAGTTAGTTAGTTAGTTAGTTAGTTAGTTAGTTAGTTAGTTAGTTAGCTAGTTAGTTAGTTAGTTAGTTAGTGAGTTAGTTAGTTAGTTAAATAGATAGTTAGTTAGTCGCTGTTCCAACTTCACTGCAAAAGGTCACCCCATCATGCTCCTTTTCTGTGTCAGTGAATGTCACACAAAATGCTCCTCACTGCCCCATGTGAAAAGTGGAACAGATAGGAGTCTCGATAAACCAACAGCCGGCACATGTACACTCTGCCGCTGCCAGAATGCCAACACAAAATTCCCCACCGAAAAATATAATTCATCGTCGATGGAATCGGCAGTCACTAGAACATCCGCAGCTGCACATTACTGCATAAGGCAACCCAGTTAGTTCAGCCACCGTAACAATTACAACCGTTGATGCCACAAAGCCCAGACAATTACAATAGATTGTGCCGTAATGTACAACGAGACACCTACAAAAGTTTGTGTTGTACAACGGAGATAATTACAGCAGTCTGTATTACGAGACCGTGACAGTTATAACAGTTGGCGCTGTAAAACCGAGTTCATTACAACATTTTGAGCTGTAAAACCGTGATAAGTACAATAGTGTGCGCAGTAAAACAGAGATAATTACAATAATTTGCGTATAAAAAACCGAGACAATTACTACAGTGTGTGTTCAGTACACCCGAGAGAATTAAAACAACGAAGACACTTAAAAAGTGTGAGCTGTAAATCCTAGATAATTAAAACATGTTATGTTGTATATGGTGCTAACCCACCACCCCCGCCCCTTGTTTGTATAGACCAATCCACACTTGTTCTGATATAATGCCAATACTGCCGCCTCTACTCGCCTGAAGATTTTCTAAAGCCATTTCGGTTGGGTGAATCTGAGAGCCACGTCAATTTAAAAATTCGTCTCAATGGGGGTTTGGACAAGTGACCAACTGGCTGACATGCAAGCATGCTAGCTGCTGAACCACGGCGGCTCCCATTTTTTGTTTTATAGAAGTGCATCCAAACACCAGGACATGTCTGTCTCTTGTTTTGCATCGAGAGAATCACGACTTCGCTCCTTGATTTTAACCTAACATATTTGTTTAACCGTTTCTCTGGGCTGGTTAGTTTGTTTTCTCCTGATTTTGTTGCCGATTCAGGCCAGATTTTCAGTCCTCATGGTCGCAGAGCAATTATTTATACCGTAGCCGGCAGGTTTCTCTTTACATAATTATAAAATACACTTAGCGGGACGCGATATGTCTGGCATGACTAACAGACGAGATATTCGGTGTCAAGGGAAGAGCTCTTGGGACGAGCGTATCGAAGGTAATAAATTTGTGTGATCTAGCATCTCAGACAAACACTCCCTCTAGTACATATTGATTTCGTCGTGTTGTTATGGAACACGCTCGCCGCCTTTGAATTTTATTTTTTAAAAATTTTTATGTGACAACTCCACATGTCGTGCAAAGACCACCGTGAGTAAAATAACTTGTTTGCGCACACAAACACAAATTAATTTGTGTATAAAAGAGACAAAATAATTGAGTTGACAAAATTCTGTGGACATGAATTCTCATTTTAATACCATCGGGTTACATAGTCATGTTTACTGAGTTTGGTTTCATTAAGTAGCAGTTCCTTTAAAGAAAGCTGCTCTCATCATGTAGCGCAGAAAAACCTCTCTGCATCTCTTGTATTTCCTTCCGCCTCATGCAACATCATGCACCCTCGTGCACCCTCATGCACCCTCATGCTCAGGGTGTCTACAATGTCATCTGTCCATCTTTGTGTGAGTCACTTCCTGCTTCTTCTTCGAGGAATTAGGCCTTCCATCACTGTTCTTTCAAGCCATAGTGGCCTTTAATATAGCCATACTATTTTAGTGTCCGAGCCATGATACAGTTTATGACACATGATACTGTTTATGAGACATGATACTGTTTATGACACAAAATACTATTTATGAGACATGATCCTGTTTATGACACATAAAACAGTTTATGAGACATGATCCTGTTTATGACACATAAAACAGTTTATGAGAGATGATACTGTTTATGACACATAATACTACTGATGAGACATGATACTGTTTATGACACATAATACTTTTTATGAGACATGATACTATTTTTGAGACATGATAATGTTTATGACACATATTACTATTTATTAGACATGATACTGTTTATGAGACACGATAAAGTTTATGAGAAAGGATACTGTTTATGACACATAATACTATTTATGAGGCATGATACTGTTTATGTGACATGATACAGTTTATGAGACATGATACTGTTTATGACACATAATATTATTTATGAGACACGATACTGTTTATGACACATAATACTTTTTATGAGACATGATACTGTTTATGAGACATGATACTATTTATGACACATATTACTATTTATTAGACATGATACTATTTATGAGACATGAAACAGTTTATGAGACATGATACTGTTTATGAGACATGATACTTTTTATGAGACATGATACTGTTTATGGGACATGATACTATTTATGACACATATTACTATTTATTAGACATGATACTATGTATGAGACATGAAACAGTTTATGAGACACGATACTGTTTATGACACATAATACTTTTTATGAGACATGATACTGTGAAGCTTGGACAATGAGCAGCCAGGCTGAAAAACATCTGATGGCTGTAGAAATGTGGTTTCTGAGGAAAATGCAAAGAATACCATGGACAGCCAGAAAGACCAATGAACAAGTCCTTCAAGAAACAAATGAAGATCGTAAACTGATCAGAGACATTAGTCGTAGACAGTCACAATTTTTTGGGCATGTTATGAGAAGAAATGATTGGGAGAACTTGGTGACAACTGGTAAGATCGAGGGGAACAGACCAAGGGGAAGACCTAGAAACAAGTATCTGGATGGCTTGGCCTTGTGGCATGGTCGAGACAGAAACACGGAACTGATCCACGACTCTGTTGATCGAGTGAGATGGCAGAACATGACCGCTCACGCTTACCGGCATGGCACATGATGGATGGATGGATACTGTTTATGAGACATGATACTATTTATGACACATATTACTATTTATTAGACATGATACTATTTATGAGACATGAAACAGTTTATGAGACATGATACTGTTTATGAGACATGATACTTTTTATGAGACTTGATACTGTTTATGAGACATCATACTGTTTATGAGAAAGGTTTCTTCCATGGTCACGTCTTGTACAATTTTAATATTTTTATTTTTCTTCTTCTGTGTTTGGTGAAAATGTTAATTTCCGTTTGTTTCCACAAATATTCCAGTACTATCAAATTTCCTCTTGTCTTTTGAATTCTAATTTTTTTATCTGTATCTGTTCTCACATCTTTGTATTGCTGCCTAAAGAGGTGTTTGATTCCACCTCTTGGACAGTCTAGTGTTTGCCTCTGAATAGATGACACCCAAAGTAGCAAGGACCAGCTACCAGTCATCAGTCCACTTCCTCTAAACAGATTCCAGCAATTATAGAACCAAGTGGACATCCGAGCATAAAGACCACCAGAAAGGTCATGCATACTGCCAACCCAAACCAAAAAGAACAAGTAACAATCTTCAGACTCCACACAGGACATAACTTTCTGAAATATCGCATGTTTGATCAACTAAAGACAGCAGACACTGATGGATGTAACTGTAGAACTGGCAAAATGACTGCTAAACATTGGTTGCTGGAGTGTCCAATATATGCATGCAGTACGTAGAATATTATTTTGGCCTACACTCGGTTCATTTAAGCACAAACTCTATGGAGATGTCAACAAGCTTAAGGTGACTACGGCTTTCTTTGCATTCATTCATATTAGCATCTGAATGTGAACAAAAGTGAAGATGAAGAAGAAAGTATTCCGTCCAAGATAGCAAGCAACTAAGCGATGGACTTTTCTCAGTTTTCTTCTTAACGACTTTGACACTGAGGCGATCTTATGGTCTATTCTTTTCCTTGTCTAGCTACCACGGGGCCTTACACATGCGGACTGGAGACATGTGGTTACATTTATTTTAAGATGGACAGGCAAGCTGTACATTTTTCTTTATCTTCTCTTTTCTCTCTCAGTCTCTATCTATTTCTCTATCTCCATCTCTGTCTCTGTCTCTGTCTTTGTCTTTTATTCATTGCACGTCATTGCACGTTGTTCACGCATTAATACATCTTTACTTTGGTATCAATGGCTCCCGAATATTTCGTTGGGCTATTGTAGATCAGACAGACAGACAGACAGACAGACAGACAGACAGACAGACAGACAGACAGACAGGCAGGCAGGCAGGCAGGCAGAAAGAAAGACAGACAGACAGACAGACAGAGACTGAGAGAGAAAAGAGAATGTCTCTTCTCTTTTCTCTCTCAGTCTCTGTCCCTATCTCTACCTCTATCTCTGTCTGTCTGTCTGTCTGTCTGTCTGAATCTCTCTCTCTCTCTCTCTCTCTCTCTCTCTGATCTACAATAAATCCATCATGTGCCATGCCGATAAGCGTGGGCAGTCATGTTCCGCTATCTCACTCGATCACCAGAGTCGTGGATCAGCTCCATGTTCCTGTCTCGACCATGCCACGTGGCCAACTAGGTATTTACTTCTCGGTCTTCCCCTTGGTCTCTTCCCTTCGATCTTGCCAGTCGTCACCAAGTTCTCCAATTCATTTCTTCTCAAAACATGCCCAAAAAATTATGACTGTCTACGTCTAATTTCTCTAATCAATTTACGATCTTCATTTGTTTCTTGAAGGACTTGTTTATTGATTTTTCTGTCTGCTCATGGTATTCTTTACATTTTCCTCAGAAACCACATCTCCACAGCCATCGGCTGTTTTTCAGCTTGACTGCTTATTGTCCACGCTTCACATCCATACAAAAGTATAGGTTCTATGTAGCACTGCAACACCCTTTTTCTCGTTTCAATTGGTATCTTTTTATTGGTCAGTATGTTTTTCATCTTGCAAAAGGCTACCTTCGCAATGGCAATTCTTGTTCTAATCTCTTCAAGGCATCTCCCATCAGATGTTATGACTGTGCCGAGATAACTGTATCGATTCACTTGCTTAAGAATATGCCCATTTACTTGTATATCACATTGTGGTATTTCTTTCTTCCCAATGACGACCATAATCTGTGTCTTCTTACAATTTCATTCTAACCTTAGTTGTTCACTGTGTGCAACAACTGCATCTACTAAATTTTGCAGGTCCTGTTCATTGTCTGCAATCAAGACTGTATCATCTGCATATCTAATGTTATTGATGTATCGTCCCCCAATGTTGATTCTTTCCATATCTTCTATATTTCTGAAAATATTTTCACTGTACAGGGAAAAAAGATCTGGCGATATTACACATCCCTGTCTCACACCTCTTTTAATAGGCTGATATTGACCTAAATAGTTATCAATTCTGATGGCAGCTTGTTATTTCCAATATATGATTTTACAAGTCTAAAGTCTTTTCAATCAATTTGTAGATCGTCAAGAATTCTTATCATATCGACATGTCTCACTTTATCGAAAGCTTTTGTATAGTCAATAAAGCAAAGATATAGATCTTTGTTTACTTCTATAGAACGTTCAATTACTGTTCTCTTTATATATATATACAGCGGGACGCAGAGGTGTTTCCAAGGCACCAGGGCCGGGTTATATACCGGCCAAGACCTATTGACGCATCCTCGTCGAGCGTCCCCTTCGGGGTCCTGGCTAAAGTCAGTAGGATCGCCGATTCCTCCGAAGTCGGAGAGTATCTGCCTGTACAGCGAGGATCCACCAGTCTGCACACCAATAAGCCAGTTATGGGACAACGGATACTCACGCAAACGTCAGGTCCTGTATGACATCACACTGATGTTGGACAACAGGATGCCTTCATCCGACAAACAGGACTTCGCGTTGGAGCTCAAGCCAACGAACACAAGCAAGCAAGCAAGCATATACACAGCATTTACTGTGCCCTTGCTTTCTACAAACCCACATTGTTATTCTCCTATTTCGGGTTGTATTTTCTTCCTGACTCTTTGCATGATAATTCTCATCATAATCTTCATGATGTGTCTTATTATACTAATTGTTCGATGTTGATCGCATTCCAAGGCTCCTGATTTCTTCGGGATTGCAAACAATATAGAATTACATAATTCAGGAGGTATATCTCCAGTATCGTATATTATGAGTCTGGTGACTTGGTCTATTCCATAGTATTCTAAGGCATTGATCATTTCTATTGTGATGTTATCTGTACCCTGGGTCTTGCCAGTTTTCATATGGTTAAGAGCATTCTGAACTTCCATCTTCAAAATTGATGGTCCTTCATTATTATTCCGAAGATCACATTGTTCTTCTCTTGTATCATCATAAAGGTCTTTCACATAATCTTACCACGCATGTAAAATCTGATCTTTTTTCTATTATGATTTTGCCATCTTTGGTTTTTAGGCAATATGTTGATGTGTGTGTTCTTTTGTTAGTGATGTCATTAATTCTTTTATGCATTAATTTGGTATTCCGGGTGCTGTGTTGGTTTTCAATTTCCTTGCAATTTTCCTCAAGCCATGTTTCTTTTGCCTCTTTGCCTCCTTATTTTCCTATGAATCTCTTCATATTTTTCCTTGTTATTTTTGTTATTCCTTCTTTCTTCCATGAGTTGTAAGATGTCTTCCGTTATCCATTTCTTGCGTCCTATTATCTTAATTTTTGGGATGGTAGTTTCTGCAGGTTGGTTGACTGATTTCTTTATAATTTCCAATTGGTCATTGACGTCTTGAAAAAATATTTCCAAATCGTACAATGCATCGAATCTGTTCTTTACCTTTACTTTGAATTTATCTTTTATGTCCTCCCTCTTCAGTGCCTGTAGATCAAATGTTGTGTTTCTTGGTGGTGAATATTTTATATTGGATATTTCTTTAATTTTATATGTAAATTGCTTAAGATTAATCTATGGTCGCTGTAGCAGTCTGCGCTTGGTTTAGTTTGTGGACTTTTAAGGAATTAAATTTAATATTGAAGAAGGTTGGCTATTAAAGACGATAAAACAAAGAACATTTAAATATTTTGGTCACTTGGAACATCACGAAAGTTTAGAGGGAACAATAACGGAGGGTTATATGCCTGGGAAGAGAGGACAAGTAAGACCAAGGAGAATATGGGTGCAGGATATGGCGGATGATCTCCAGATGGGTGTATCAGACGCGGAACATCTTGCTTATAATCGAGAGGTTTTCAGGAAGGTTGTTGTGGGAGCGAGGTTCTGCAAAGGACATGCTACTGAATGAATGAATGAATTTCGTAGTTATGTCTCTACGATTGATCATACCTGGGGCAGAGACCAGTTCGGCCAATTACCTTCGATTGCGAACTGACGAGGGATGTTTAACGTGTGCAGCTTGTCATATTTTGCTCCTAGCCTTTCGTTGTCATATATTGTGAACTTGCCAACAGGGACAAATCAAAACTAGCCTTAAGCTCATCTCCATCATGTTTTTTTTCCCGATCACTTGTTCGCTCGCTTTGTACTCGAGCGTAGTCTATATACGTGCTGCTGCTGTTACTACTACTACTACTACTACTACTACTACTACTACTACTACTACTACTACTACTACTACTACTACTACTACTACTACTACTACTACTACCACCACTACTACTACTACTACTACTACTACTACTACTGCTGCTGCTGCTGCTGCTGCTGCTACTACTACTACTACTACTACTACTACCGCTGCTGCTGCTGCTGCTACTACTACTACTACTACTACTACTACTACTACTACTACTACTACTACTACTACTACTACCGCTGCTGCTGCTACTACTACTACTACTACTACTACTACTACTACTACTACCACTGCTGCTGCTGCTGCTACTACTACTACTACTACTACTACTACTACTACTACTACTACCGCTGCTGCTGCTGCTACTACTACTACTACTACTACTACTACTACTACTACTACTACTACTACTACTACTACTACTACTACCGCTGCTGCTGCTGCTGCTACTACTACTACTACTACTACTACTACTACTACTACTACTACTACTACTACTAGTAGTAGTGGCAATTGCTACTATAGGGAACTGCACCAGTTTGATTTTTTTGCTTGTGGGTTATCTGTCATTACCAGTTGTTTTGGTTTATGCGTTCACTTTGAACGGTACTATTGCCATTGAGTGCATTGGACTGATTTTTGATTCTGCATTAGATTGCCCTATTACCAGTGTCCCTCGCCATCAAGCACACCTACTCCTACTTCCGAGGTATTTGTAATTTACGTCCCCAAGTCATGCCTAACTCTATCCGTATCCAGTAATTCTACATGCACACACTCGCATGCACATCCACGCACATGTCTACACAATAAGTTGGTCTAATATTCCTTGGTGATTAATTACAGTTAGTCGAGCATCCAGTCAAGCGAGGTCAAGCTAGACTAGTGCGCAATGCGGGAAACTAAGGACGAATAGTCAACCGATACAGAACCGGGGTCGTCGGTCGCTACACGCTGAGGGAGATACGAAGGGAAGGAAGCAACTAATAGGTTGACTAAGTAACTAAATGCTGCAATTAGTGTATGTTTGAGTGTGTGCTTTCGTGTGTGCGTGTGAGTGCGCGTGTGTGTGTGTGAATTTTTTTTTTTTTTTTCAACGACTGACACGTTTTAGAAATTGCATTTGTTCTGTTGATATTGCGCGGATTCATAAAGTGTTGTTTGCTACTGTTTAGCAGTTTAGCAATTTGAAATGCTTTTCTCTGTTGAAGGCACGTCCTGTAAATTAAAGTAACTCTCATTTGTTACACAATGAGGCACAGTGGGTATGTGGTTGGAGCCAATGATGGACTGTCTCTAAACATGATGGTTGCCAGGAGACAAAGCTACTAAAAGGACATGAACAAGTTAAACATATTATTTCTAGTTTAAAGAGGCCCACCTCACCAGGGGACCACCGGCCCACTTACCATCGGGCAAGTTGACACTGGTAAGAGCGCTAAATTTTTAGACTTATAGGGTACTTGAAGAGTGATTTGGTCAACATATCATTGGTCGCATGTACTTCCCATAAAATTTTATGATACCCATGTTAAGCTGAGTCGACGTGAAAGTACTAGTCACTGAAATGAAATTCCCGTCTCGAAGAGAATTTGAACACATGATCACCGAGGCGGCAGTCAAACGTGCTTGCCACTGCGTTGCCGTGTATCATATGTCAGCTTCTGAGCGTGTTATTTAACTTATTAAGTGACATGGGATGATTAATTGTCTTGAGCGACTTCCCGTATCTGAAACGGGCTTACATACAGTAGTTTTTTCCCTGCACCCCCGTTAATTTGATATATAATACAACATGTCTGCTACCATATTAACAACTGTTATGATATAACTGAAACTGGCATGCCCATACTTCCCATCGTCCGTTATCCATTTTTGTTTGGACCAAACATACGTTTTGTTTGGCACTGAATCTGTTAAGTTAAGTACCACTCGTGGGTAGTAGGACATTTTAGCTCTCGAATGTTCATGTCATGTGGGTGTGGCAAAAAGGTTCTGTTGAAACCCCCACAGAGACACGACTGATACACATGTTATAGCTTTCCCTTACAATAAAGGTATTCCCATGACTGTTAGTGATCTCACTGCAATTAACGCGGAGATTTCGAAATAGTAATGGAACAATGACAATTGAAAAATAATCGGGGAAATGTGTGTGAGTGTGTATGTGTGTGTTGTGCGTGCGTGCGCGCGTGCGCGCCCGTTGGAGTGGTTTCCTATTTTACAAAATATAGGATATAATTAAAACACACTTAACATGTCCAGCATTTCCAATCAACATCATCTTCGAGGATAAGGTAAACATCAGTTGCTAGAAATGGCAAATATATAGGGGGGAAAAAACAATGCAGATAATACAAAGCAAGACATGTAACCGAAAGACAATGTTAGATCCATTACACAGACTAGCGAAACTAAATTAAATAATCGAAATGTGCAATAAATAATCCATATATAACAAAATAATTATTAATGAAACTGTTATTAACAAGCACATGACCGGGTTGATTGTGTAAGCTGGAGAACATACGTACTTAGAAATTGTGCTCTGTGGCCCATATATTGTGTGTCTTCTAACAGTCCACGTCGTTTGGTGATCATGACTGACCTCAATCTTCTATCTCGTGTAGTGCCAATATTGTTATACTCCTTGGCGCGTGGTGATGGTGGTCAGGCCTGTCCAAAGTCTTCTGTCACGTGTACTGTGTAATTATAACCTATATATATATATATATATATATATATATATATATATATATATATATATATATATATATATATATATTGGTTATAGTTGTTGGTTATGGATATTGGTTATAATTACATAGTACACGTGACAGAAGACTTTGGACAGGCATGACCACCATCACCACGCGAGATAGAATATTGAGGTCAGTCATGATCACCAACGCCCAACGTCATGGACTGTTAGAAGACACACAATGTATGGGCCACGGAGCACAATTTATGAAATGTTCTCCAACTTACACAATTAACCGGGTCATGTATTTATTGCTCATTTCGGTTATCATAGTGGGTGACTTGAATGCCAAAGTTGGAAATCAATAGGACGGATGCATAGTAGGCAAGTATGAACTAGGGGAACAAAATGAAAGAGGTTGCAGTCTTGTACGGTGGGCAAAAGAGCATGATTTGATTATTGGAAACACATGGTATCAACAGCACCCAAGGAGATTATGGACATTATTAAAAGTCGCAAAAACTATACCAAGCGCAGACTGCTACGGCGACCGTAGATTAATCTTAAGCAATTTACATATAAAATTAAAGAAAGTCAAATATTCACCACCAAGAAACACAAAATTTGATCTACAGGCACTGAAGAGTGAGGAAATAAAAGATAAATTCAACGTATAGGTAACGAACAGATTCGATGCATTGTCCGATATGGAATTATTATTTCAAGACGTCAGTGACCAATGGGAAATATTAAAGAAGTCAGTCAACCAAGCTGCAGAAACAACCATCCGAAAAATAAAGATAATAGGACGCAGGAAATGGATGACGGAAGACATCTTAAAACTCATACAAGTAACAAGAAATAACAAAAATAACAAGGAAAAATATAAAAAGAGATTCACAGGAAAATTAGGAAGCTATGCAAAGAGGCAAAAGAAACATGGGTTGAGAAAAATTGCAAGGAAATTGAAAACCAACAACACACCCGGAATACCAAATTAATGCACAAAAGAATTAATGACATCACTAACAAAAGAACACACACATTAACAGGTTGCCTAAAAACTAAAGATGGCAAAATCATAATAGTAAACCATCAGATTTTACATGCGTGGTCAGATTATGTGAAAGACCTTTATGATGATACAAGAGAAGAACAATATGATTATCGGAATAATAATGAAGGACCATCAATTTTGAAGATGGAAGTTCAGAATGCTCTTATCCATATGAAAACTGGCAAGACCCTGGGTACAGATAACATCACAATAGAAATTATCAATGCCTTAGAAGAATATAGAATAGACCAAGTCACCAGACTACTGAACGCAATATACGATACTGGAGATATACCTCCTGAATTATGTAATTCTATATTTATTTCAATCCCGAAGAAATCAAGAGCCTTGGAATGCGATCAATATCGAACAATTAGTATAATGAGCCACATCATGAAGATTCTGCTGAGAATTATCATGCAAAGAGTTAGGATAAAAATACAACCCGAAATAGGAGAAGAAAAATGTGGGCTTGTAGAAGGAAAGGGCACAATAAATGCTGTGCATACACTGAGAACAGTAATTGAACGTTCTATAGAAGTAAACAAAGATCTATATCTTTGCTTTATTG
Organism: Cepaea hortensis; assembly: GCA_963921405.1. Classification (NCBI taxonomy): domain Eukaryota; kingdom Metazoa; phylum Mollusca; class Gastropoda; order Stylommatophora; family Helicidae; genus Cepaea; species Cepaea hortensis. Next base: position 37,251,853 of record OY992892.1, on the reverse strand, counting down.
ACTATACAAAGGCTTTCGATAAAGTGAGACATGACGACATGAAAAGGATGCTGAAGATCTACAAATTGATTGAAAAGACCTTAGACTTGTAAAATTATATATTGGAAATAACATGCTGCCATCAGAATTGATAACTATTTAGGTCAATATCAGCCTATTAAAAGAGGTGTGAGACAGGGATGTGTAATGTCTCCAGATCTTTATTCCCTGTACAGTGAAAATATATTCAGAAATATAGACGATATGGAAGGAATCAACATTGGGGGACGATACATCAATAACATTAGATATGCAGATGATACAGTCATGATTGCAGACAATGAACAGAACCTGCAAAATTTAGTAGATGCGGTTGTTGCACACAGTGAGCAACTAGGGTTAGAACTGAATATTAAGAAGACACAGATTATGGTCGTTACTGGAAAGAAGGAAATACCACAATGTTATATACCAGTAAATGGGCATACTCTTAAGCAAGTGAATCGATACAGTTATCTCGGCACAATCAAAACATCTGATGGGAGATGCCTTGAAGAGATTAGAATAAGAATTGTCAATGCGAAGGTAGCCTTTTGCAAGATGAAAAACATGCTGACCAATAAAAAGATATCAATTGAAACGAGAAAAAGAGCGTTGTAGTGCTACATAGAACCTACACTTTTGTATGGATGCGTGGTCCATAAGCAGTCAAGCTGAAAAACAGCTAATGGCTCTGGAAATGTGGTTTCTGATGAAAATGCAAAGAATACCATGGACAGACAGAAAAACCAACGAACAAGTCCTTCAGGAAACAAATGAAGATCGTAAACTGATTAGAGACATTAGACGTTGTGGGATAATTAATGAGAATACCATATGAAATGGACTGAGATTGTGTCTAGGGGAAATAATCAATAGGTCCATCAGGTTCGCCCCATAAAGGCAGTTGATCGAGACAGTTTATTTCCTAAAAGACTCCAGGAATAGAGTAGTTATTGGCTCTATTGAAGTAAGAATGGGGTTATGGTCGGATAGACTCCACCCACTTTACAAGATAAACTACCTTCCTGAAGAATAAAACAGAGAATAGGTCACTTAACCACATATCTCTATCAAGTTGTTATTCTTGGATAAAATATCTGAGACTGTGTGTTGGTCGACCTTCCACTGGATTCTCTGCAGATAAACCTATAGTAGCACAGTTCTCTACAACAACAAACAGTGTAACACTGGTCACTAGACAATGAAAACTCTCCTGACGAACATATATCTTTTATTGACAGAATCTCGTAATATGAAAATACAGGACTCTGTCTCCACTACAATCTATCCAACATCAGACAAAACAAATACATTATCAAGTAATGCATTCAATTCTAATCTAACAACTCCCTCCTCCTCTTCTCTTCCCTGCACCCAAAACCCAATCATAGATCAGGGGTCTGACTGTTGATTGTATCCTTATTGTAACTCAGTTCTTGAAGTCACCAATATTCAAAATCAGGAGAATGTAGATTCACTCCACACAGGGCTTCTCTACACTGTCTTTATTCTCCCACAACAACAGTTCGATGACGACACTTCTACTGTTCTACCCTACTCCTCTTCTGATTCTACCGCTGATATAGATGGGCTCCTCCCATCCTAACTTGACCAAACACCACAATGTGCCACTGAGGAAAAACAAGGTTCTTTGTATACTGAACACGGTAATGGGGATACGGCTCATTGACGTTGATAACATACAGTCATAATTGACCAACAAAAGGAACTGTCCTCAATTGTCCCTTCTATAAAAATGATGATGGTGTGACTGAGTCTGGACTACTCGATCTGGCATTGGTCTTGAGAGGAAAATATGTCTGCACAAAATAGGGATTTCACCCCTTGTCCATCATTCTGGAAAAGTTGAAGCACGGACTCTCAACGACGTACTGGGGTTGTTGGTGAAGGAAGAACTCTCCATGAGCATGGGTCATAGCTAGTTGAACCTCTCTAGGCGATCTCCCGAAGATGGTAAGACTTGCATGCTTCATCGTTGACAAAGACGAAATCTCAAATGTCTCAGTACGCATTTAAACAAACCGGAGAACCGTAGCTGGGTTCATATCTAAGTCAAATTATGATGACCTCTCATAAGGAAAGTACCATCCCATCCGTGACTGTGGCAGACCTATAACTTCCATGATTCACCAGGAAGAATAAGAAGCCCCTTTCCCAACATTCTGGAACGAATAAAGCACAGACTCTCAACAAAGTCGCTGGGGTCTCCAGCGAACGAAGAACTCTCTATAAGTTGGTGTCATAGCTGGCTGAACATCGTTAGGCGGCCTCCCGTAAAATAAATGGGTAACATGCTTCGTCCAAAGAAAAAGATGCATCCACAATATTGCAGTAGGACATTGTAACAACGGGAGGATCCGTACTGGTTTCATAGTTCACTCCATTGCATATGACTGCTTCACATCGAGAGTAACATCCAGTCCGTAAGCTGTTGCAGACTATAACCTCCCTGATATTACAGGAAGAATATTAGTGTCAACTCTCGTCAGACGCCAGGGATGAGTATGGGAAGCTTTTCAATACATGACACCAGAGTGGCCAAACCCAAAAAAGGAGATAACTCCGTCCGGAGTTTCTCACTGTTGCTAGAAGAAAAATAGGGGATTACTTCCCCCGCCTCCGATTCCTGGAAGGAATGCCGAGTTCCATAAGTACTGAGTGGCGCATACTCTGCATATTAAAGCCAATAGTTGTTGACTCAGCTAAAATCAGCCAAGATCCAACCAAGATGTTCCCCGCCTGCCTCAAATGTCTGTAAATCAAAAAATGTCAAGCCGTGAATATACTAGCTTATTATGCAGGCTCATAAGCCTCACAGAGCCAACAATTAGACATATAGTCCGAGGACAAACCTCATATCATGATGGGTGGTATCACCTGTGGGCCTGTAACGTATGGGTCTATTTGGCGGGAAGGTGGGCCGGTAATCTGAACACTCTACCAACCTCACTCTTCTACCTATACAACGTACAGGATATCACAGATACCAAATGGAGATATATATTCTCACACATACAAACACTCCTCTATATGGGAGGACAACAATCTGTTATAGAACATGACCAGGGTGGGACTAAGGTCGGGGTTTTGTAAATATTGGCTCCAATGTCTTGTTATTTTGGCAAGCACACTGCACGAGTTACGGCAGGTAAAAATGAGTATTTAGGTATGTGAACCGTTCTCATAAATATGATTGAGCCAATGACATACAGAGTCCACCAAATCCGACAAAAGCAATGGGGTGTCTTATCTAACTGTGTCCCCAGGCTGTCATACACACAAAATATACGTTCCGTCCCCGGCATATTCTGCACACAGATAAAGTAAAGATTCACACACACACAATATATATATATATATATATATATATATATATATATATATATATATATATATATATATATATATATATATATGCGTACAGGAGCTGAATCTTTAACAAAGGCATTATGTAACACCTGAATACTTTACCAAAAGTCCGGTAAAGATAGGCTCTTCCCTAGATCAGATTGAACCAAAAGTGAAGATAGATTGAACTCTGCAGACACGGTACAGAATTTACAGAGACATCAAACTCTTCAAAAGAAGATGAAGCAGTAATCATAGCACGATAAGAATTATAAGCATAGGAATATAGGACAGTGGTATAGACGTTCAAATCTCAGGCTGTCTTTCTTACAGAAGTAACGGTGCCGTGGCAAACTCCGCCAAAATACATCCATGACATGTAGGATACTTCTCATATCAAACAAAGATTGTATTAACTTTCTAACACCAATCTTATCATTCAAAAAAACATGTGTATGCTCACCAATGCAACATAGAGGCAAAAAATGGGCCCACAAAAGGGCCTACACCCTCCCTGAATAATTCACATCGTCATAGTTGGGACTTCCAGACTCAAGTGACTATGTCTGGTCCCGCCTGGGAGTTTTACCAAACTATTCCATTCTATTTGGAGCTACTGGCACATTCCTCGCCTCTTTCTCACTCTGGCAGTCGTTACCATATTAGGCAACCGCCAGTCCCCCACACGTGAAATTCTCCTTTCCAAGAAAAGATATTTATAATCGTCTGCAAGCTGGAGTAAACTGGGACATATGTCACAGACGTAGACAGTCACAATTTTTGGGGCAAGTTATGAGAAGAAATGAATTGGAAAACTTGGTGACAACTGGCAATATATACTGAAATATAGACTGAAATATGTCTATAACTGCAATGTTGTCTCTTGTATGAATCTAACAGTTATGTTTAGTTCAATCAGCCGTCCATAGAGTTTATCTTCCACTGTTGTCTCTCTAGGCCAGAAGGTTCGCCTGGATATGTTGTAGTTTGGGCAGTCCTGGAGTATGCGCTCTGCTGTCTACGTAAACTGATTAGAGTCATTAGACGTAGACAGTCAAAATATTTTGGGCATGTCATAAGAAGAAATGACTTGGAGAACTTGGTGACAACTGGCAAGATCGAAGGGAAGAGACCAAGGGGAAGACCGAGTAGTAAATACCTGGATGGCTTGGCCATGTGGCTTGGTCGAGACAGAAACACGGAGCTTATCCACGACTTTGGTGATCGAGTGAGATGGCAGAACATGACCGCCCACGCTTATCAGCATGTCACATGATATATATATATATATATATATATATATATATATATATATATATATATATATATATATATATATATATAACCATTAATTATAATCAATAACTATAACTATAACTAATAACTACAGCTAATAATTATATCCAATAAATATAACCAGTATCTATAACCAATAAATATAACCAATAATTATAACCAGTAACTATAACCAGCGCATAAATGCCTTTGAATATAAATGTTATAGACGAGTTTTAAGAATATCTAGGATAAAGAAATGAACAAATGCATTCATACTTCAAGAACTGAATATTGTAGACGGTTGGCTATTACAGACGGTAAAACAAATAAAACTTAAATATTTTCGTCATTTGAAACGTCACGAAAATTTGGAGAGAACAGTAATGGAGGGGTATATGCCTGGGAAGAGAGGAAGAAAAAGGCCAAAGAGAAGATAGGTACAGGATGTGGTGGATGATCTCCGGATGAGTGTATCGGATGCGGGACATCTTGCTTATTATCGACAGGATTTCCGGAAGGTTGTTATGGGAGCGTAGTTCTGCAAAGGGCATGCTACTTTACATATGCCTGGGTCATTCACATTGAGGTGAGTGACCTCAGTAGCGAGACTACGAGAAAAACAACCAGCCATGAGAAATAATGATGAGGGTGAGTAGAGACCCCAGGGCGGATGGGGGAGAGAGATAGTTTTAGGCTGGGGTGTAATGTTGTTGGGAGCCCAGGGGAGGGGCTACACAGCCGGGTTAAAAGACAGTGGAAAACTTTGACTGGGCAGTGGAAGCAGAAACCGACTGAGGTGCAGTTCGTGTGAAGTCAGGGGACTTCTAGGCAGTTGATGTTTTGGCGCCGAACGGATCGATTGTCGAGGACGTGGGAGTTTAGAACTGACTGTGGGTCAGTTCTGGTGTTGTGTTGTTCTCCCAGTGGTGAAGGCAGGCCTAAAACCCAGAGTGGGTTGGATAGTTAGTGGAGACTAGACCCATTGTGTGGGGGTATTGTGTGAGGTCCAGCTGTGGATAGGAGCTGGATTACTTGTCTTGTGAATTTGAGATTCAGCAGGCCGTGAGAAGACAGTGATGTGTGCTGGTTAAGTTGGGAGAAGGATATCTATATTCTATGGATTATATTGTTTCTGGATATATAAGGATGTTCCGTTTGTCTGTGTTATTTCTGTATTAAAGGATTATGTGCGCCAACTCAATCTTGTGTAATGACAGATGGATGTGTATTACTGGGGTGAGTTGCATTGTGAGACAGTTAGATAGCTCAAGTGACACACCAGGAGCATCGTTACCTAGACAACGACCATATCACGAACTTATCATTAAGAACTTCGTGATACTACTGAATGAATGAATGAATGAATGAATGAATGAATGAACTATAACCAATAACTATAACTAATAACTACAGCCAATAATAATAACCAATACCTATAACCAATAACTAAAAAAGTCGCTTAAAAGTTGACAGAGTCGACTTCATTGAACCGGGTTTTTATCCCATATTGCTTAGTCTCTGTCCGCAGCGCAAAAGACGTCTCACAAAGCACGAACTCCGTAGCTCCATCGACAATCCTCAGGAGTCTCCGAAATAATACACTCGTGAACCGAAGAACACCGCCCGGAATTGAACCCACAACCTCCGTTACCCGAATCAGACGGCTTGCCAACTTCGCCAAGGAGACTCGCGCACCAATAACAAATAACTATAACCGATATCTTTAATAACTGTAAACTTAACCTAATAACTTTAACCTATAACTATAACCAATAACTATAACCAATAACTATAACCAATAACTATAACCAATAACTATAACCAATAACTATAACCAATAACTATAACCAATAACTATTGACAATAATTATAGTCAATAACTATAACCATTGACTATAACCAATAACTATAACCAATAACTACAACCAATAACTATAACCAATAACTATTGACAATAATTATCTTATATATAAAAGGCGATCTCCGTCCGTCTGTCTGTCTGTATGTCCCTATGTCCTTTATGCGCTCGCGAACGGCCCATCCGATTGGGATAAAATTTTCTACACGCCTTCCTTTCATTCCAGCGCAGCCCACTGTCATATTTTTTTAGTGTAATATCGGCTGCTTACCCAATATTATTTCATTTTTCATTTTTCATTATAATTTCATATATCTCAGGGGACCTAACTCTGTAAAAGTTATTTCAAGGGGCATAACTTTTCTGTGTAACTTATAGTCATATTGTGGCATCGTTTTCAAAGATTTATAAACTCTGTGTCTATAGTTATGTACCGGCATATGAGTTATAATAGATAATGATACAATCTTTAAGGCGTTTTCAAAGTTTTCATAAAAATAATGCACAATGCATAACATTGTAACTCATCTTTTTATGCTTAAGAAGTTACTGTAGTCATGCAGGTGATTAGAAAGAGTTTTCATTAAAAATAATGGATGGTGTGTGGAAGGACATTCTTTTAAGTTACTTTTTTTGTTGTATGAATTTAATGAGACGCTACCCGTCAGGAGCTGGGCGAAACCACGCCGGGTCAGATAGATAGACAGGCCCACCTTTTCACTGCAGTTGTCTACTCCTCCTTTTCCTTCTTCTGCTGATGCTGCTGCCGCCGCTCCATTTACCCAAGTTAATTGTTGGGGAAGATGTAAAGATCTTTCAAGTGCTCTTTCTAATGCTTTTTGTAAGTTGGTCTTCGTTTATCTAAGGTTGTTCTAACTGCAACCAATAAATGATTAGACAGACAGGCAGGCAGACAGACAGACAGAGTGGGAGGGACGGACAGACAGACAGACAGACAGACAGACAGGCAGACAGACAGACAGTCGGGAACGGGAACTTATATGACTACTTATATGAATTAAATGAGATGCTCGCCATCAGGGGCTGGGCGAAGCCGGGCCGGATCAGACAGACAGACAGACAGACAGACATATAGACAGACAGACAGACAGACAGACAGATAGATAGTCGGGAACGGGAACGGGAGCTTATATGACTACTTATATGAATTAAATGAGATGCTCCACACCAGGAGTTGGGCGATGCCGGGCCGGGTCAGACAGACAGACAGACAGACAGACAGACAGAAAGACAGACAGACATACATACAGACAGACAGACAGACAGACAGACAGACAGACAGACAGACAGACAGACAGACAGACGGTAACGGGAACGAGAACTTATATTACTACTTATATGAATTAAATGAGATGCTCCCCACCAGGGACTGGGCGAAGCCGGGCCGGGTCAGCTAGTAGTCAATAACTATAACCATTGACTATAACCAATAACTATAACCAATAACTACAACCAATAACTATAGTCAGTAACTATAAACATTAAAAATAAGATCAACATTGTTGTGAGAAAGCTTGAAAGCAGCTGATTATTGTCGGCATTTGTTGGCATAGTGTAGAGGACACAGTTACACAGTCCCCACGTAACGAGAAGAAGACAGCGTCGCGTTGATGTTTTACCAAGGTGTGAGCGTCGGCCGTTCAGGCAGCACTGGCAAACTACTGAAAGTACACTTGCCTAGAAAATCACAAACAGCCAAAAAGCTGAGGTTGTTTGCTACGTCCTTTAAAAGAAAAAGCAGGTAACTTTAACATTGTTTATTACAATTTAGTTATATGTTAAAACTCAAATACAGTGCTGGTAGGTTTGTTGTTAGGATGACTAGCTAGCAGGCTGGCTGGCTGACTGGGCGACTGGTTGGTTGAATGGTTGGTGAATAGTTGGTTGGTTGTTTGAATGATAGTCTTTTTAGTGGTTGGATGGTTGGTTGAGTGGTTATTTGGCTAGTTGAGTTGTTGAATAGTTAAGTGGTTGTTTGGTTGATTGAGTGCTTGGCTGGTTGGTTGAGTGGTCGATTGCTTAACTGGCTCAGTGTCTGATTGGTTTGTTGAGTGGTTGGTTAGTTAATTGAGTGTCTGGTTGGTTGGTTGTTTGGTTGGTTAGTTGGTTGAGTGGTTGGTTAGTTAATTGAGTGGTTGGTTGGTTGGTTGAGTGGTTGGTTAGTTAAATGAGTGTCTGGTTGGTTGGTTGATTGGTTGGTTGGTTAAGTTGTTGGTTAGTTAAATGAGTGTCTGGTTGGTTGTGTGGTTAGTTAGTTAATTGAGTGTTTTTTTGGTTGGTTGAGTGGTTGGTTAGTTAACTGAGTGCCTGGTTAGTTGATTGAGTGGTTGCTTGGTTGATTGAGATTTGTTAATGTTTTGTTTGGTTGATTGATTGATTGGTTGAGTTCATTGACTAGTTAGCCGGTTGAAGGGTTGGTTGGTTGGGTGACTGGTTAGTTGGAGAGTTGGTTGGTTGGCTGGCTTGTTGGATGGTTGAATGAAGGGTTGGTTTGTTGGTTAGTTTGCTGTTTGGTGTGATGTTCATTTCGTTCGCCGTGAATGCTCTGGAAGTCTGTGTGGCAACTCTTACGTCCCATATATTGACGTTCAGGTAATCTGAGCCCCAAAGATGACACATCTGTCGGAGCAAGGTTGGTCTGGAGAATTGTCTCCCTTCCTTGTAGCAGAGAACGACCTCCACGGGGACCATGTTGCAGACATCTTCTTGATCTCTCCAACCTCAGAAAGAAGCAGAATCTGCCTGACGGGAACTGGAATTTGACAGCTGCAGAGAGAAATATTAGGACTTAACCAGGTCGTGATTCAGCACAGCACAGCACAACACAAAACAGCACAGTATAGCACAACACAAAACAGCACAGCACAACACAAAACAGCATAGCATAGCACAACAAAACATGCAGAGCACACACAGCATACCACATAACAACACAGCATAGTACACTACAGCACAGTCCGACTCGCTGGAATTAGGTTCCGTGTTGTTATGCTTTCTCCACTGGTGTTAGGTATTCCACTGTAAACAGACTCCAACATTATACCCAAATACATAATAGAAAGATAAATCCTGCATAATACCCAAAAGGCAAACAGACAGATAAATCCAAGACAAGTCCCTGATGGATAATAAAGAGATAAGTGTTTCGCTAAATTTGCTCAGACTTTTGCTATTTCTAATGATAGAAGCAAGAACATGTAAGTAACGTGAAAATACAGTTACTGTTGTTAAATCAACATAATAAAAGTGAAGAGAATTAAATGACACGGAATTGTTACACAAAATGTTAAAGAGTGAAAGTCATTACAAAGAAAATAACAAACATTATTCAACAGTGGACAAGCATATAGTGCACTACATTGAGACATCTTCAAATGCCTTGAGTTTGGCTTGATGAATCCATTCGATATTTTAATAAATTGGTTTTTCCACCTCAAGTCTTATGGAACTCTCTGAATAGCAATGTTTATTCTTAATCATGTCTTTGTTAAAAAATTTATTTATTTTCCTTTTGTGTGTGTTAAATATTATTCTCATTTTGTACAACCTACCTTGTTTTATGTCGACGATATGACGTAGAAGTTACGAACGCAGTTCGAATTCCTGCAGACTGTCAAAGAGCTACGTAAGAGCTTAGAGCTAAGTAATAGATAAATAGAGCTGAGAAGAGAAAGTAACATAGCGATCTAGGAAACCAGACAGAAGGGACACAAGCACAAGTGAGAACTATAAATAGTTCTCTAACGGGACACACTTGTGTCAACAAGGAGGTTATCCGGTGTAAGTGAGCTGGAGTTACCCAAGAGACTGGGAAACCCGCATCACGAGAAGTGACCATGCAACAGTGGTTACGTTAACCAAGTGACCAGCGTGCTGGAACTCCAAGCACGCAAAGCAGCGAATACACGTAGAGCCAATTGCTCGTGGCTGAACACGCCACTGAGAGATTCGTCAGACTTGGACTCGACGGCGTAAGCGACGGACTGTATATCCGCTGTGAATACTGTGTTGCTAAGAAGGACAGTATCAATAGTTTAGGACTTAAGCTTAGCTTCATTCATTATTACCATAAACATCATCGTCTCATTACATCTTTATAACATACTATGATGTTTAATACCGATGTGGTATTCCGCTCGCGGAGCTCATGTACTATCAGCTCCAAATAAAATGTATCCTTTTGTACACCGTACGAGTTGTCATTTTCGTGTGGTACAAAAGAAGGGAATCCTTGCATGCCTGTCGCAATTGAGTTGTTGACAGGCAGGATCCGAATTGGTGTCAGAAGTGTTTTTGAACTTACACGACACGATTTGAGTGGGGCTTGAACCACCTTCAAGCACTTTAAATTACCATTTTTTCCACATAAATTCGGAAATTCTACGAAATTCTACAAAATGTTAATTATATTATTTGTGTGAATTCTTTTGATGGTAATATAAACTGTGATTGTGTGCAGATTGCAAAATGTATCGACATTACGAATTTAACTGTCATTTGTAAAACATTTCGTGTGATACAGTCATAATGTCAACATTCATCACATTCACGTATATACTTGTGCAAAAGCAAATTCTTTGTGCACAAGGGAAATAAATTAGAGGTTAAGCTAAAGTCATACAGCGCAGCTCAGTCAGAGAAGATAGAAAGTGAAGACAAGACGACATTGACATTCATTTGACGACTCATCTTACCATTCATTGACGATCATTTATACTATCATAACATCCATATCATTTTCATCATTCATCATTATTTATATAACATTTGCAAGTTACCATCCGCATAAACTATATTGTTTAAATTGATAACAACCATGTATTGTATATTACATGCATTTTTCTAAACTGCTGATGCTCTATTAAACAGAGACATCAGTTATACAAGCAAGTCTATCAGTTGTGTGTACGAAAGACAGCGGTGTAACATCCCGAGTGCCGTATTTTTCAGCAAGATTAGATGAGTATATTTCCCACTAATTTTGATAAACACCATTAACCATGCATCTTCTTTTTCAGTGAAGATTGTAAATATCTAACACATATTAATTGTAAAATTATATTGTAAAGTTATAGTGATATCAGTTGTGTAATAACATAAAGCCATATAATGTCATCATTAAATGACTGCATCCAGGCTGGCAAAGAACTAGGCCATACTGGAGAGAAATTAGAGAAATGGGCAGAACAAAAATACAGAGAAGAAACAGAGAAAGAGAGAGATGAAAGAGCATTGGAAAGACAACATCAGAAAGAGATGAGAGAGTTAGAAGAAGCAACCAAGTTAAAAATGAAAGAGATGGAAATTGACTCAAACATCCAAATAGCATCTACTAAACAGAAGAGTCAGGAAGAGCAAAATAAATGCTCTAAATATAAAGGGATTATCAAGCTCTATAGTCAAGGGGATTCAATATCAGCATGGACTGAGAATATAGAGTTCCAGCTAAGAATTCAGAAAATACCATTAGAAGACTGGGCTATGATCTATATGAGAAATCTCAGTGGGGAGCCCTTAAACGTTATCGAATCGATACCAACAGAACTAAGAAATAACTATCAATACATCCATGATAGGATTATGCAGCATTTTCTACTCGATGCTCCTGGATATCAGATCCAGTACTCACAAATCAAACCAAAGCCAACCGAAACGTTCTTAGACTATGTATCAAATGTTCAAAGTATATTCAGTAAATGGCTTAAGGCGGCAAAAGTAGGGAAGAATTTTGATAGATTACAGGACTTAATGGTGATGGATAAAGTCATATCCACAGTTCCTACTCCCTTTGCTAAGTTCCTTCAACAAGCAGACATTGAATCTATTGAACAACTTGAAAAGCGTGGTTCAGCTTATTTTTTTTCAAACCGCTATATATTTAAAACATTATTACATGATACTGATATCACTGCTTTCGCTAAGAACTTACCAAGCAGGTCTTACAACAAAAAAGGGTATCAGAAGATAGACGAACCTTATCAGAAGCCACCACAGTGTGGATACTGCAAGTTATTCCATCCGCAGTACGCGATGTGTGATAAAAGTCCCGCATACCCTGCGCATCTTGAAATGATGATGAAAAAGCAGGAAAACAAACGAAACTCATACAAACGTGCGGTTAAATGCTTCTTCTGTTCTTCTTTTGGCCACTATTCTTCTAAATGTTTGGGCAGGCAAAGAATGAAGGCTAGCAATGCTGTGCTCATAGATACATCATCTGACGATGATAGTGTGGTTGATTCTGAGCTAGAAAATGTATTACCATTCAATGAGTGTGAGAATGTGGCTGTAGTTACTGATATGTTAGACTTTAATAAATGTGACACGTGTCACCAGTTTCATGCGGACGGGAAACTCAAATGTGGTCATGTTGTACCATGTTCCAACGAAGATGCTAATTCAGCTTTACCCTCCAGAGGTAACCTAAAGTTCCACGATGCACTGGTCAACGAACAACCATACCAATGTTTACTTGATAGCGGAAGCACTTTACTCGGGGTAAGGAGAGAGCTAGTTAACCCAGAGGATTATGCGGGAGAGTTTGTTAAATGCCGCACTTTCTCTGGTAACATTGAGGAATACCCGCTGGCAAAAGTCCGTATAAACACCCCGTTCCTTTCCGGCACATTTACGTTCGCGATCTTACAAAATCCCTGTACTGACCTGATTTTGGGTTGCTTGCCATCATTAAAACACTGTACTGATGACGAGATATTAGCCTGGAAACAAACAAACACGGCTAATGCTGTAACTAGGTCAGAGACCCAAACACATTATACTGACCTACAAAATGAAATGTTACAGTTGTTAACACCCAGCGGTACTAGTGACAATACCACTCGACATGGGTTTATCGAGGCACAACGCACCGATCAAACTCTCGCACCTTATTTTAAATTGTTAGGTGAGCGAGCGAAAGTAGCTAAAAATGCATCTTGGTATTTCAAAATGCATAATGGAATTCTCATGCGTTATTATACCACCAATAACCATGAAATTCAGCAGACGGTGTTACCTGTAAAACACCGACAAAATGTGCTAAAGATTGCGCATGAGTCACCGTTTGCTGAACATTTGTCTTATAACAAAACGAGAGCCAAAATTTTATCACGTTTCTATTGGCCTAAATTTGGTAACGATATTAAATCTTTTTGTCGGTCATGTACTATTTGTCAACATGTAGTGAAAAAGGGAAAGCATGTAACAGCCAAGGCCCAAGGTTTAATATTGGCTTCTCGAAAGAGACCGTTCAAAAGTTATGCCAATAAGGGTGCCAAAACCCTACACCTTGAACCCAATCAAGAGTTGCTGCTTTTACTACCAGATAAACGTAACTTGTTATTAACGTCATGGCAAGGGCCATTCAGAGTGGTACGAAAGATATCAGCTGTCGATTATGAAATATCGATAAACGGAAAATTAAAGATATTTCATATCAACATGCTGAAACCTTATTTCTCACGACAAGAACTGTTGACAGACGAACATAATGCACCTACACCAACCAACCGGACGACAGACGTACACAACACAACTACACTAGGTAGGGCGACAGGTGACGACGACACCGCAAACACACCTAGTCAGGAAACAGAACACACAGCTAGTACAACATCATCATCATCATCAAGTGCCGTGCCGGCTGGCGTAGGCGTTCATGGCTCTCCATAGATCTCGGTCTTTGGTTTTCTGGATCAACTCTGCTGCTGATATTCCTTCATGCCACCGTCTCAATCCATCCAGCATCATTTCTCTTGGTCTATCTCTGCCTCTCTTTCCCTCGATCTTTCCAGTTGTTACAATGTTCTCCAATGCCTCTCTTCTCATCACATGACCGAAGAAAGCTGTTTGTCTCTGTCTTATTGTTGTATATAATGTTTTAGTTTCATTAGCCTGTTTCAGGTAGTCGTCGTTAGTTACTCTGGTAGTCCAAGGAATTCGCAACATTCGTCTCAGGAACCACATCTCTGTTGCTTCTAATTTCTTCTTAATTTGTTCATTTACATTCCAAGATTCACTGCCATACAGCAAAACTGGTTCTACATAGCATTTCAGCACTCTCTTTCTTACATTCAGTGATAGTGACTTATTGCATAAGATACTCTTTATTTTCTGAAATGCGGCTTTTGCCTGCCCTATTCTGCTCTTAATCTCTGTTGTACATCTTCCATCTGATGTTATAAATGCCCCTAGGTATCTAAAATTATCAACTTGGTTAAGGATTTTCCCTTCTATTTCTATGTCACATTTTAGTGTCACCATTTTCTTTGATATTACCATTGTTACTGTTTTCTTGATATTCAAGGAGAGTCCTTTCCTTGCACTCTCTGTTACTACAATGTCTAATAATTGTTGTAGGTCTGTTGAATTATCCGCCACCAATACTGTGTCATCTGCATAGTGTATATTATTTATATTATAACCTCCAACTAGTATTCCGGGCATCTCTTTGATCTCTCTCATTATTACTTCGCTATACAGGGAGAAAATATCTGGTGACAAGACACACCCTTGTCGTACTCCTAGCTTTATCTGTTCGTTACTACCCTCTTTATTTCCCATTTTAATTGCTGCTACTTGGTTCCAGTAAACATTCTTTATTATTCTTAACTCTTTTCCATCAATGTTGATATCTTCTAACATTTTAATCAGTTCATCATGTTTTACTTTTTTATTTTATTTAGAAACTTATATCATTCAATGTACTAAATAACACTTTAAGGTAACTAACCCACTTTTCCCCATTTTGATTATTTAGTTAGATTAGTTCCCTTAGATTAATTTAGAACAGTACACCAACTTACAATAGATTAGATATGTCAGTCATTACCACAGGATTGGTAGCAAACAATCCTAGCAATCATGTATATTTTTGTATAGATATGACGAGTGCAGAAATACAGCACAGTCATATGGCTTGAAAACCTGTTTAATTTCAGCCAACTATTTATTGTATATATTTATTGTTCATCTATTCTTGTTTTCTTGAACCATATTTTAATGACTGAATTAAGAATTTTAAAACCATTGTTGAATGAAAGATGAACGAAAGATGTGTGAATGAGACAGAGAGAGCAAATGAAATAAGGAGAGTGAGAGATTTGGCGGTATTTTTCTTGCCGCACAGTGCGACTTGTTGTAATTCGTCTGTGTTAGTCTGTGTAAACAATGTGTTGCTGGGACTGTTTTTGTCTGTGTAGTTGCTATACTTTAGTGATAGAGATAGGAGATATATTTTGAGCATCTCAAACTGGGACTGTAGTCATAAATCAGGTTAACACACTCGTTTGTGGCTACAACAAACCGCTTTACGGCGCTCGAAAGAAGACATACACGTAAATTATAAACGCATACACATGTTAGTAAGTTAAATACACTTTAGTTTAATAGAAAACTCGCAACCAAACAGGAAAACTAACATATAAACTTGCATACATCATTATCTGCAAAGAACGATAACTACTCTACCAGGGGACACAATAACATCTCGAAAACCTTACTATAACACTTAATATTTCTTGACAAGCAGAAGCTAAAAATTTGAAGAGTGGCACATAAAACCTGTATACTAGTTGGAGCAAATATTATATGGTAGCATGAATATTCATTATTCATGTATTGTACTCGTAACAGAGGCAAGTTGTATAGGTTGTCAATTTTTTGGACAATTAGAGGACAGGTCTTATGGCATTGGTTTCCGGTTCACACAATTCCCAGAAATATAATGAAAGTCTATAGCCAACTGTACTAGTGTGGTGGGCTACTCAATTAGCTAAGTGAATTAATACAACAGTGTGACGAGGGAAAGGAGAGATCTTGTCCTATCCCCAGAAGAGAAGTAGTGTTACGCAGTCTTTAACAAAATTAGACATCCAATTTTTGTTGAGATTACGACTTGTGTTACACCCACAACTTAAAAGTTTGTAACACAACAAGGGAGGGAAGGAGAGCCTGTCAAAAGAGCTAACTAAGAGCTTAGAGCTAAGTAATAGATAAATAGAGCTGAGAAGAGAAAGTAACATAGCGATCTAGGAAACCAGACAGAAGGGACACAAGCACAAGTGAGAACTATAAATAGTTCTCTAACGGGACACACTTGTGTCAACAAGGAGGTTATCCGGTGTAAGTGAGCTGGAGTTACCCAAGAGACTGGGAAACCCGCATCACGAGAAGTGACCATGCAACAGTGGTTACGTTAACCAAGTGACCAGCGTGCTGGAACTCCAAGCACGCAAAGCAGCGAATACACGTGGAGCCAATTGCTCGTGGCTGAACACGCCACTGAGAGATTCGTCAGTCTTGGACTCGACGGCGTAGGCGACGGACTGTATATCCGCTGTGAATACTTTGTTGCTAAGAAGGACAGTATCAATAGTTTAGGACTTAAGCTTAGCTTCATTCATTATTACCATAAACATCATCGTCTCATTACATCTTTATAACATACTATGATGTTTAATACCGATGTGGTATTCCGCTCGCGGAGCTCATGTACTATCAGCTCCAAAAAGCCCACACCGCGTTGCCTTTTTTCTGCCTGCTCTCTACCCTTCCAAAAAAAGGTGTAATTCTTTTCCCTGAGTGACCCTTCCTCGGCGAGGCGAGTGTCCTGCAGGCCAGCAATATCAATGTTAAGACGATTGAATTCAGCATCAATCACAGCCGTTTTTCTCACATCGTCAATATTGGTCAAGTCAGTGGAAAATCTTGGACACATGGTTCTCACGTTCCAGGTTGCAAGCCGTAGCTTGAGTTTTCTATTTTTCTTTTTACCTGGTGCATTGGTTTTACAGCCTGCGATTCAGATTTTGTCCTAGCCCCAAGCACCCATTGACGCACACAGGCTGTGGCGGATCAGCGCCCAATTGGCCGGGGGTTGCCCAGTTTGAGGCGGGCGGTAGCTGATCAGTGACACCTGTAGGTGTCTCCCACCGTCAGAGGCAACGCTTGGCGCCCCATGTCTACGCCAGTTGACAGAGACTTATAACCCGTAACAGTTGCCTCTCGCTTTGATTCCGAGACCGGTTAAGACCAGGGATGTAGTTATTGCCTCTCCAAAGCACAAAGCCTGTGCTAAAATATAGAGATCATGTGTTGCTCATGCAGCATAATCCCTCTCTCGGCCTGTCTAGTTCACTCCAGAGGAAATGTAACACCTCTACATCTGGAACAAGACAAGCTGCAGAAGCTGCCGGATCAGCAAAGCAATGCTCTAACTGTCCGCCTGTCGGAGCTTCGATCCTAGACCAGCCGCCAACCAAGGCTTAGGGCCTGGTCTACCCTTCCATGACATTTTGTCTTTAGGTTGCATTTCCTCGCACCAGGGTAAGACTTGCACCCCCCCCCCCCCCCAACTGCGCTCTTCCGCCCGAAGCTGTTGGCACAATGTGGTGTGTCGGATTTGGTAACCGCCGCCAAAAGTTCGGCGCTAACAGAAAGCAGGTAGTACCGCCTACTGTTATACGGTAGCTCAGTCATATCTGACTAAGACCTTACACCTTATATATATATATATATATATATATATATATATATATATATATATATATATATATATATATATATATGTCGTAATCTCCCCAACAGTTCTACCGCGTCGTCGTCAACGACGCCTGGCGATTACGGCCAGGTCCACCTGTGAGCAACACTAACCACGATGTGACAGGAATGGTCAGTCTGTGCGTGCGTGGGACATGAAGTCCACGCAGGGACACAACCCCGATTAGCGGGAACTCAGAGTGGTTAACGGCCAGACGGGGGGGGGGGGGGGCTGTTATATAGGACAGACGGATTGAATGGTGCTCGTATGATTTTTGTGTATGAACGCTAATAGATAGAACGCCTTTGAGTATAGGAGACTGTGCGCCTGGTATGTAGGATTGTGAGTTGTATACATTGCATTGATATATCTATTGATTGTATTATGGCATCGATATTGTAATTGCGCGATGCATGTAATGGTTGTGATGAGTGAGAAGTGTGAATAAAGTATTTGAATTGTATTTGCAGTGTGTCACGTAAAGTCATTCTGTGACAGTGTTTGTATCACATCTGTTAGTGATTCTAGCCTGTGTTATTGCTGAATGCAAGATTCTGACAGCTGTGAACGTGGGGGATCGTCCAGCTTAGAACCATTTAGAGAAAGATGCTTAGAGCTATAAACGACTAACCAAATGCTTCCTTTGAAATGCATATGGCCACTGGCCTCATGCTTGTAAAGGTAAACAAATGACCAGAAAGGGTAATGCAGTCATGTTTGATGGCTCCTCCTCAGATGAGGGACAAGTAGAAAATCATCCTCTTAATGCAGCACAGGCCATTGGTGTATTTCATCTTGAAAAATGTACCATCTGTGATCGTTTTCATGAAGATGGCTTATTAAATGCGGCCACTCAATACCTATTGCCAATGAAGAAGCTAATTTTGTAATAAACTCCAAAGGTAAACTTAACATTCACCAAGGATTTGTAAATGGCAGATCTGCCACCGTTTTACGAGATAGTGGATGTACTCTTATTGGTTTGAAGAGAGACTTTATTTTACCTTCAGATTATACAGGCAAACATGTTACATGCGAAACTTTCTCAGGTAACATCGAGAAATACCCACTTGCATGGGCATATATTGATACCCCATTTCTCACAGGAAAGGTTAAATGCGCAGCATTATCCAACCCATATTGTGACATAATCGTGGGTAACCTTCCTGAAGTAAATGATATGCCTCATGACAGTATAACATCTTCTGCCAAATGTATTGTTGATAATGCAATATCATCTTCAACTGAATATATTGTTGACAATGTATTATCACCTTTGAATGAATGTGTGTTTGCAAATTCATTAACTTCATCACATGATTGTATTGGTCTAAATGTAACATCACCTTGTCATGTTGTTGATATTTCAAATGCAGTAACTAGATCTGCTGCCAAAGTGCAAGATCAAATTGACCAGACTGAGGCTTTGGAAATGTTAAGCCCAGTTATATTACCTCCTAAGACCATGAGGGAAAATTTCATAGCAGCCCAAAAGGCCGATTTATCTTTGCACAAATATTTTAATTTAATAGGCCAAAAGCCAAGAATAACAAAGAATGCTAGATGGCATTTTGCCCTAAAAGGTGGTATCCTTACATGGTACTACACTAAAGGTACCAGCACCACTGAGCAAACGGTGTTACCAACCGAAATCCGCAAACAAGCATTACATCTAGCACATGACATACCCTTTGCAGGGCATATGGCTTATTCGAAAACTAGATCTAGATTATTTACCCAGTTCTACTGGCCTAAATTCTGCAGTGACACCAAGCAATATTGCAGAACTTGTGACATCTGCCAGAAGCTTGTTAAAAAGGGTAAACACCCGCAAGCTGAACTACAAATAACAGATCTAGCAAGTAGACCTTTCGAAAAGATCTCTGTTGATATTGTAGGTCCTCTAAACCATGTGACATCAAGAGGAAATAAGTTCATTATAACGATAATTGATCTCTGTAGCAGATGGCCTGAGGCGATTCCACTTAAGAACATTACTAGAGTAGGGTTTCCTGATACCATTCTCTCAGATTGTGGGAGTCAGTTCATATCTGCAGCCACTCAAGCCTTTACTAGAATGTTAGGGGTAAAGCAGTGCTTTAATAACCCACACCACCCTCATTCTACGGGGATTGTAGAAAAGATGAACGGTGATCTCAAGCATAGGCTATCAAAAGTTACCAAGGAACATCCTGAAGACTGGGATACATTTTTACCTGCCATACTATTTGCATATCGCGAAGTACCTCATTCCAGTACAGGTTTCTCACCATTTGAACTTGTATATGGAGCCAAAACACGCGGCCCATTATCTATGTACCATTCTATGTTAACTGGGAGTGTAACTGTACATAAACCAGTATCATCATATGAGCATGTAACATCATTGCGAGATAGGATAATGAAATCTTGTGTATTAGCTAAAGAGGCACTAAAATAATCTGGTGCTATTTACAGACAGTATGCAAACAGAGGGAATAGGACAATAACACTGACACCTGGACAAGATGTACTATTACTTTTGCCAAGTGACAGACATCTACTGACAGACTCATGGCAAGGACCGTTTAAAGTACTGAGACAAATCTCAGCAGCAAGCACAACGATAGTGGACCACACAGACGATGACGAGACCGACGAAATACCGACCCCTTCACTTGACACGACAAACAATCTGCATGACATCAAAATAAATCCTAATCTTACTCAGACAGACACCGAAAATTGCAGACAACTGTTACAAGACTAAAGTAGGATTTTCTCCAACCATCCAGGACAAACAGACTTAGTGCATCATCACATTATTCTGACATCCAACACACCAATAAAGTGCAGACAATACTCCATTCCCATACACTACAAAGAGAAATTACACCAGGAAATTCTAGACTTAGAGAAGAATCATATCATCAAACGATCACAATCACATTTTTTTTCACCGATAGTGATTGTGAAAAAGAAGGCCAACACCATACGACTCTGTGTTGACTATCGGAAACTTAACAATATCACACAGTTGGATTTAGAACCAATGAGCAACTGTGAAGACATACTGACTGAACTGACAGATTCTAGATACTTTACAAAACGGGACATGACAAAGGGGTATTGGCAAATACCGGGACATCATGACAGCATACATCTTAGAGCATTTGCCACACCCTGGGGACTATACGAATGGCGCAAGCTTCCATTCGGGCTAGTTAATGCCCCTGCGACATTCGTACGGATGACAAAACTTCTTCTGACAGACATCCTTAATATAATTTCCTACATGGACGACATCTGTGTACATGCGAAGACTATGACAGACAATGTAACAACATTACAGCAGACATTTGATTGCATCAGACTGACAGTCAAACCATCGAAAGTCGACATGGCCTACCAAGAAATTTCATTTTTGGGTTATAAAATTTGTTACGGCTTTGTCACTACTCACAACAACATCGTGTTACGAATTCTTAAATTGTCGCTTCCGACAACAAAGAAAAAATTGAGGAGTGTCCTAGTTCTGTTAAATTATTACAGACAGTTTATACCAAATTTTGCCACGTTGACGGAATGTTTCAATAACCTACTAACGAAAGACACACCTAACAAAATTGTAAACAGCGAATGCCTAAGACCTGCATTTACAAAAGTGTTATCCTACTTTTCTAGTAACCCGATTCTTAAATTATCAAATTTAGACACTATTTTCAGATTGAGAACTGACGGGAGCTCCGTAGCGATTGAGGCAGTACTATTGCAGGAACAAGACCAAATTCTTCAAGCAGTGTACTACGTAAGTCGGAAATTAAAAACCAGAGAACGAAATTGGTCGACGCCTGAAATTGAGGCCCTGGCTCTTGTGTACTCGGTTAGAAAATTATCCAGATTTCTTCTCGGGAAACATTTCATAGTCGAGACAGACAACAGTCCGTTGACAATTATCACTACTGGAATTCCTACCAACCACAGGGTAGCAATATGGTCACTATTACTACAAGATTTCAGTTTTGAAGTCAGGCATATCCGTGGCACACAAAATACGATTGCCGACCTTCTTTCCAGGTGTCCTTACGACACATCCGAAAGCCTAATGGTGCCTGAGCGCACACAGCAGACAAATAAGTAATCTGCAGATTATTATAGCGCTCAGCAACACGGCGAATAGTGAAATTATTTCAGAAACGCTGTGTAGAAATTGTGATACGGACAACGTCCCAATGTAAATATAGTGTGTATATATATATATATATATATATATATATATATATATATATATATATATATATATATATATATATATATATATATATATATATATATAATTATGGTAATAATTGTGATGAATACTTGTTTGGTTAGTTAGTAAGTTAGTCGCAGTTCAAACTTCACAGCAACGGGTCGTCCCCATTATGCTCCGTTCCTGTGCCAGTGAATATCTTACAGAATGCTCCCCACTGTCCAATGTGAAAAGTGGAAAAGACAGGAGTCTCGACAAACAACAGACCGCACAGATACACTGTGCATAATGCCGCCGCCAGAATGTCAACACAATAGGCCCCCCACAAAACACTCAGTTCATTTCTGATGGAATCTGCAGTAATTTTCCCATTTGGATGTTTCCTAGATGTTCACTCCACAGTACACGAAAATACAGTTCATCGCTGATGGCAGTGGCAGTCAACCAGAAGCCCAGCAGCCACGCATTTCTGCATAAGGCAAAAACCGGTCAACTCTAGGACATAGCCATCTGCCATCGCTCCGAACATGCAGTCACGTTCCAAAAAACTTCGGGCAGATTCAAAAGCATTTCACGCGAAACTCACAGCTCACAGTGTCGCGCCACACACTCACTCAGTAGCAGGGCGACGGAACCATCAAGCCTCCTTAGTCGCCTCTTACGACATGCGTGGTAGGCTGCAGTGTTGCTATTCTTTGCTTCCCTTAAGGGCCCCGGCAACACACGGGAAACTTGTGTGGTATGTGATCGAAAGGGAATATTATTTTAAATATGTATGAACATTGTAACGAACAGGGCTACGTGATTTCAAGACTTACTTTACTTGAACTGTTCGAGTATCGTAGTACCTGCTGAGCAGAGTGTTCCGACTTATTTTAATCGGTGCGACAGGACAGTGACATCTGAATTCTACAGAACACTTTAATCCATACTTTGAAAGAAAGAATTAATCCAACAGCTGTGCTTATGAACTGTTTACTCCGTTCGTTTATATAACATCCCGACGGAGGAACATTGTGTTAGCTACATCGTAACACACCAGCTGTGTACTTCCGGTATTTGTGAAATCAATCTATAAACTAGCAGACTATAGTGTAATTCTCACAAAGAAGTGACGATTTATATAAACTTTGTGAGCTGAAATTTTGTATATATACAAATTGTATGTAATGATTTTGATAGATGTGATCTGAGAATCATAAGTTGATTAACTTGTTTGCAATAGTGACATTTGGTTCACTATTGTCAATAAGCATCAAACTATGACGCTTAGAAATTGATGTACCTATGTAATTTATTTTCTTTGAAAGCATGTGTAAATTATCGCCCATAGATTTTGTATTGTTTCACTGATTACAACCAAGGGATACAATTGAAATTAGTGGTAATGTTTAACAGGTATAGAAACCATCCTCATGTTGCCAGATTGGCGACACATCAAGATGGCATTAACTATGTATGGAAGTAATTACCGAAGCTGTAGACCTACATGAGACTCTCCGACCAGATGAGGTTGGGATCAAATGTTGGAGTAATCTTATAGGGAGAGGACTCGCGGCCTGACATGTCGTGTTTGTCATTTTTGTTTATTTGTCGAGAGGTAGTTGCGTAGCTTGGGAGATAGCATAAGTCGCTGATAGCTACCGGACTGGCTGTGTCAAATTACAACTAACGTACGAATCCATCTAGTGGATTGTACTTTAGGAGTGTTGCTTGATGGCATCATTGAAGAGTGTGTGTATATAGCTTACAATTATCTACATATTTCAATATAAACCAAAGTGTCACGTCAGATGACAAACAATGGGTCGATTCTGACAGGTTTAATAAATAAACCCAAATGTATATAGCTTACATGAAAGGCTTCTCCTTTCATGAAAAGGAGGGCGAGAGAATGTCATAATCTCCCCAACCAGTTCTACCGCGTCGTCGTCAACGACGCCTGGCGATTACGGCCAGGTCGACCTGTGAGCGACACTAACCACGCTGTGACAGGAATGGTCAGTCGTTACATGCGTGGGACATGAAGTCCACGCAGGGACACAACCCCGACTAGCGAGAACTCAGAGTGGTTAGCGGCCAGACGGCGGGGGACTGTTGTATAGGACAGACAGATTGAATGGTGCTCATATGATTTGTGTGTATGAACGCTAATAGATAGAACGCCTGTGAGTATAGGAGACTGTGCGCCTGGTATGTAGGATTGTGAGTTGTATACATTGCATTGATATATCTATAGATTGTATTATGGCATCGATATTGTAATTGCGCGATGCATGTAACGGTTGTGATGAGTGAGAAGTGTGAATAAAGTGTTCGAATTGTATTTGCAGTGTGTCACGTAAAGTCATTCTGTGACAGTGTTTGTATCACATCTGTTAGTGATTACGAGCCTGTGTTATTGCTGAATGCAAGATTCTGACATATATACATCACTACATAAGTATGTGATAGTATCTATGCCAATTCTGGATAAGGATTTTATAATTGTTGTTATCTAGTCAGGACCTGCAGCCTTTCTTTCAGTTATCATTTTAATAGTCTGCTCTACTTCAGCCTTCAAAATGTTTGGTCCATCTTGGATATTATACAATGTTGGTTTATTGACCCTACTATCCCAGAATAATACATCATCTGTGTATTCTGTCCATCGTTTTATTATATTGGTATTATCAATTACAATTTATCAATTTTTTACTCTGATATAACCATTTCCTGATATAATATTTTTCTTATTTGTAAATCCTTTTATAGTTTCATGCAACTCTTTCGAGTTGTGTTTTATTTCCAGATCCTATTTTTCTTTGCATTTCTGTCAGCAACCACTCTTCTTTAGCAACTGTGGACAAGTGACGTATTTCTCTGTCTATTAATATATATATATATATATATATATATATATATATATATATATATATATATATATATATATATATATATATATATATATATATATATATATTCTGGTGTGTTCTTTGTTGTCTATCTTTGAGTAATTTTGCACAAGATTTCATCAGTTATCCACAATTGTTTATTTTTTTCTTCTCCTTCACTGGTAAGTTGGTATTTGCAATCGATATGCTAGTTTTTACACATTTCCATTTTGTATAAATTTTATCCACAGGATTTTCATGTCGATATTGTTCCATGCTTTCAATGATTATCCCATCATATTTATTTTTTCTTTCGACCACCAGGTATAGGTGGAAAAGCCCCGAAGATATCTACAGAACCCCGATTGATTTTATAATGAAAAGTTTGAAATAGTGAACTCGGATTACAGTTCTGCAAAAATCAAAGCTGATGTAAAATTTAAAGAGTAAAAAGAATAGAACATGGATAAAGAAGTTCAAATTGATGCATCATCATTACAACAAATTATGAAAAAAGAAATATATTCTGTTGGAGTCAAAGATCAATATGAGAATCAAGTTTTGGAAATATTGGAGTGGAAAAGAAAAGAACCCGGGCACGTTAACCCGGTCAACAAATGCCCGCAGAAGTCAGATGTGTCGACCTAAAGGCGCAAGTATCGCAGCTCTGCTGTGAAAAGACACAACGCAATCACATCCGAAACGTTCGGATGTACGCAGAAAAAGAAGGAAAAAAAACAAAAGAAACCTGGAAGAAAGAGTCACAGCCAAATGGGAATCTTAAAAGCCAGGATACACTCAGCCAATACAAGGTAGCTATATAGAAGAGGCAACAAAAAGCAATGATTGCATGACAGAAACAAGTTTAAGTAAAATGGAAGACAGACACAGAGTACGTACATATTTTTTGTTTGCATTCTCTGGAACTGAACTCAAGCGTAGTCGATACACGTGCTACTAATTCTAGTACATTCGACTGACTTTTACGTGTGGATTTTTTTTTAAAAATTCGCATATCCTTTTACAGGACATCGCTGTCAACAGCAGCATCTTTCAGCTGTCTGTTGATTTCTTGGCAAGATTACGCTCAGTAGTTTGCCATTGATTTCTGACCGGCCGGCTCAGTTATCCCGCAAGTCACCAGCGGGGGACGAACCGCTCCCAGTTCTCGCCCGCTACGAGACTGCGTGATAAACTGGATTACGGAGAAAGTAGTGTAACCTCTCGGCCAGAAAGACCGGCACGTGTGGATTAGCTTTTCCTATTACTAGTGTCCCTCGCCATCAGGGGAATCAATATTTTAGTCCAAATGATTGGTGTAGGGGTTAAACTCACTACCTTAGCATCAGCACATCTGACACTGGAGAAGGTGCGGTCTTATCCATTCGGCCTTGCTGACCTCCTAATGCAT
This sequence comes from Cepaea hortensis, assembly GCA_963921405.1. NCBI lineage: Eukaryota > Metazoa > Mollusca > Gastropoda > Stylommatophora > Helicidae > Cepaea > Cepaea hortensis. Next base: position 37,225,252 of record OY992892.1, on the reverse strand, counting down.
AAATATTAATTAATCTAAATTATTAGATGATGAAGTGCACATATGTGTAAATTTTCACAATAAAAGTCAATTAAAATCGTATACATACACAAGAACTTAGAAGACATACAAAGAAATAAACATGTAATTCTTGTACATTAAGAAGTTTAAAAACACTGTCACAGAGAACAATAAAGAGATGTTTAGAAGGTTGGATTGGAGATTGATTGATTGATTGATTGATTGATCTAGGAACCAACATCACAGCATTCGGGGCATTCCCATAGGCGCTCCATCCCCATCCTCAGCAGCCAGCGAAGAGTTCCAACACCAATAGTACCAGTAGCAATCTGATTATATGTCCGTCTCCTTTCCTCTGAGCGTCGAGTGTCGGCAAGATCACCTCGTCACTCTTCGTTGCCTCATTCTTGCCAGACCATGATGATCCATTTGCTCCTCCGATGTATACACGTGATCCCACAAGGCCGCAACCACGTCTACCAAGTTTTGCAGAGCCAGCCAGTCTGTCTGCCTATTCATTCCCTAGCACACCAGCATGCTCCGGAGAAAAGATCCAGGCGATACTTGCCACCCGTGACCTCCGAAGCGAATCAATCCCCTCTGCACGAAGCATGTCTGTCCTCATCTTCCTCAGCATGCTTTCTGAGATTAAGAAGGGAAAATCCTTAAATCAAAATTGATAAAAGCGATAGACAAATAATTGTTTTAGAATAAAAGAACAAATAGAATTTTTTTTCTTCTTCTTTCGTTCGCTTGAAATATGTCTATAACTGCAATGTTGTCTCTTGTCTATATCTATAAAACAAAGTGTATGTGTATATATTTGTATGTATGTAAATATGTATGTCCTTTATTTGTTCGCGAACGGCCTATCCGATTGAGATGAAATTTTCTACACGCCTTCCTTTCATTCCAGAGCTGTCAACTGTCATAGTTTTTTTTTCTTCTTCCTCCTCCTCCCTCCTCCCCCTCCCAAAATACGTACGTAAATATATGATGATGATGATGAAAGAATCCCCGAACCAAAACGCTAGGGAAAGGGAAGAAAATGACGTGACTACACAGAATCGTCACACGGCAATCATCATCATCAAGTGCCGTGCCGGCTGGCGTAGGCGTTCATGGCTCTCCGTAGATCTCAGTCTTTGGTTTTTTGGATCAACTCTGCTGCTGATATTCCTCCATGCCACGGCAATATCAATAACAATTCATCTTTTTATGTGTAAGGATGTTATCTACAGTCGTGTAGAAGGGAAGAACTAGACGAGTATGAATTCCGAATGGCGAACTCTCTCCTCCTCTCTTCTTCCTCCCTCTCATCCCTCTCCCGACTCCCTCCTCCTTCTCCCTCTTTCTTCTCCCTCTTCCTCTCCCCTCCATCCTCCTCCCTCCTACTCCATCCGCCTCCTCCCCCTCCTCCCTCATCTTCCCTTCTCCTCCCTCTCCCTCCTTATCCCTCCTCCTCCTGCCTCCCTCCTCCTCCTGCCTCCCTCTCCCTCATCATCCTCACTCCTCCTTCTCCCTTCTTCTCCCTCTTCCCTCTTCCTCCTCCTCCTACCTCCTCCCTCCTCCTCCCTCTACCTCCTCCTCCTCCCTCCACCCTCCTCCTCCCTTCTCCTCCTCTTCCTCCTCCCTTTCCTTCCTCCTCCTCCTCCCTCTACCTCCTCCTCCCCCTACCTCTTTCCTCCTCCCTCCTCTTCCTCTTCCACCTCCCTTTCCTTCCTCCCCTCCTCATTCTCCCTCCTTCCTCTCCCTCCTTCCTCCTCCTCCGTCCTTCTTCTCCCTCTGCCTCCTCCCTCCTCCTATCCCCTCCTCCTCCCTCCTCCTACTTCTCCTCCTCCCTCCTTCTCCTCCTCTCCCCTCCTCCTCCTCCTACCCTCTTCCTCTTTCCCTCCTCCCTCTCCCTCCTCCATCCTCCTCCTCCCTCTTCCTCCTTCCTCCTCCTCCCTCTCCCTCCTCCATCCTCCTCCTCCCTCTTCCTCCTCCTTCTTCCTCCTCCTTCCTTCTCCTCCCTCCTCCTCCCTCTTCCTCCTCCTCCTACCTCCTCCCTCCTCCTCCTCTCTCCTCCTCCCTCCTCCCTTTTCCTCCCTCCTCCTCCCTCTACATCCTCCCTCCTCCTCTCCACTCTTCCTCCTACCCTCTTCCTCTTCCCCTCCTCCCTATCCCTCCTCCTCCCTTCACATTCCTCCTCCTCCCTCTTCCTCCTCCTCCCTCCTCCTCCTCATCCCTCCTTCTCCCTCCTCCTCCTTCTTCCTCCCTCCTCCTCCCTCCTCCTCCTTCCTCCTCCTCCCTCTCCTCCTCCTCACTCCTCCTCCTCCTCCTCCCTCTACCTCCTCCCTCCTCCTCCCTCTTCCTCCTCCTCATCCCTCCTCCTCCCTTCTCCTCCTCCCTCCTCCTCCTCCCTCTACCTCCTCCTCCCTTCACATTCCTCCTCCTCCCTCTTCCTCCTCCTCCCTCCTCCTCCTCATCCCTCCTTCTCCCTCCTCCTCCTTCTTCCTCCCTCCTCCTCCTCCTCCCTCCTCCCCCTCCTCCTTCCTCCTCCTCCCTCTCCTCCTCCTCACTCCTCCTCCTCCCTCTACCTCCTCCTCCCTTCACATTCCTCCTCCTCCCTCTTCCTCCTCCCTCCTCCTCCTCCCTCCTCCTCCTCTCTCCTCCTCCCTCCTCCTCATCACTCTTCCTCCCTCCTCCTCCTCCTCCCTCCTCCCCCTCCTCCCTCTCCGCCTCCTCCCTCCTCCTCCTCCCTCTACCTCCTCTCCTCCCTCCTCCTCCCTCTACCTCCTCCCTCCTCCTCCCTTCACATTCCTCCTCCTCCCTCTTCCTCCCTCCTCCTCCTCTCTCCGCCTCCCTCCTCCTCCTCCTCCCCTCCTCCCCCTCCTTCTCCCTCCTCATTCTCCCTCTTCCTCCTCCCTCTTCCTTCTCCCTCCGCCTCCTCCATCCTCCTACTCTCTCCTCCTCCTCCCTCCTCCTCCCTTTTCCTCCCTATCCTCCTCCTGCTCCCTTCTCCTCCTGCGTTCTCCTCCTCCCTCCTTCTCCCTCCTCCTCCCTCTTCCTCCTCCCTCCTCCTCGCCTCCTCCTCCACACTACTCCTCCCTCCTCCTCCTAATCCCTCCTCCTCCCTCCTATTCCTCCCTACTCCTCCTGTCTCCTCCCTCCTCCTCCCTCCTCTTCCCTCCTCCACCTCCCTCTTCCTCCTCCCTCCTCCATTTACCCAAGACAGACAGACAGTCAGACAGATAGTCGGGAACGGGATCTTATATGACTACTTATATAATTTAAATGAGATGCTCTCCACCATGGGATGGGCCGGGTCAGACAGACAGACAGATAGATAGATAGATAGACAGACAGACAGACAGACAGACAGACAGACAGACAGACAGACAGACAGACAGACAGACAGACAGACAGACAGACAGACAGACAGACAGACAGTCGGGAACTTATATGACTACTTATATGAATTAAATGAGATTCTCCCCACCAGGAGTTGGGCGATGCCGGGCCGGGTCAGACAGACAGACAGATAGATAGTCGGAACGGGAACTTATATGACTACTTATATGAATTAAATGAGATTCTCCCCATCAGGGTCTGGGCGAAGACGGGCCGGGTCAGACAGACAGACAGACAGATAGACAGACAGACAGACAGACAGACAGATAGTCGGTAACGGGAACGAGAACTTATATGACTACTTATATGAATTAAATGAGATGCTCCCCACCAGGGTCTGGGCGAAGCCGGGCCGGGTCAGCTAGTATGAATATAACTGTCTTTATTAGTTAACTCAGCGGTCCATAGAGTTTATCTTCCATTGTCGTCTCTCTAGGACAGAAGGTTTGCCTAGATATGTTATATTTTGAGCAGCCTTGGAGTATGTGATCTGTTGTCTGTGACGCCAGTACACATGTGCACATGGCTGATTTTCTAATCTTGAATTTTGTATACATGTGGTTGCGTAATCTATTGTGTCCTGTTCTGAGGAGTAGAATAATTACTTGTTCTGGTCTGTCCATAGCCTGGTAGTCGGCTTGAGCAGGTTTTGGTTGCTTTCTGACTGATTTGATCATCCTTTTCTTTTGGTGATATGTAATGGGCACATCCGACTTCTTCGTTTCCTCCTTCCTTAGCCAATCGATCAGCTGTGTCGTTTCCGGGTACTCCACAGTGGGATGGTATCCACTGTATGGAGACCTTATGCTGACAGCTAAGTTCAGAAAGTAGTGTCCTTGGTACTGGCAATTTTCCAGACAGAAGCGCCTCGAGTACTGATTTTTCATATGTCAATAGCACCACAGGTTGTGTACCATGGCTGGTATTGAGTAATTTCTCAGTTGCTATCTTGATTGCCTCAATTTCAGCATCATAGTTATGACAGTACTTTCATATTTGTACTCTGTTTGTACTCTAGCATAAGATAGTCTAGTATTAAATAGAGTTAGTACTTGAATTTAGCGATAATGTGTTGTGTGAATGTAGTCTAGGAGCGTCGGCCGCAGCTGGCTGATGCCTAGCTTAAAAGAGGTAGAGTGATATATCATTTCACTCGGCAGGGTAACACCAGTGCAATGGTATGATATTCGGGGATATTTTGGATGGCTGGGGGGAGGGGGAATAGGGGAAATGTAAATGGTGGGATATTCCGGTAGTGAGGCCTACTGGGGCTCCTGTGTTTTTCCGTTTGGTCTATCCTGTTCCTTACCACCCGAATGTGACGAACGACTCTGATTTAAGCCAGAGTGTAGTTCTAGGTTAACCAGGATACATGTCTGAGTGGCCCTTGGCCTACAATCACATACAGTGGATTCGAATAGGGTTTTTCTCTCACAGAATGTTTTATTTTTCACCAGGTTCCACAGTTTAACAGAAAGAAAGTATTACTACTAGGTGTGGACAATGCCAGTCACACTGAGTGATATTTTACTGTACCGGAGAAATTAAGGACAGCTGGGAGAGGAGGAAAATAGCAGTTATACTGAGTGCAGTTATACTAATTGGCCTCGGAAATGGGACATCGTTCCAAAAATTATAAACTAATAGAAATCAGGAGTGTTATTCTGTAAGGGCCAGTGTAGCAGTGATTGAGTGCCCAAGGCAGTTGTTTTTATGAAACTATTAACACCTCCATAGACAATGACAATATTAAGTAGAGAGGTGGAACAACAGTGATTTTACAGTAACTATGACTATATCGAGTGATGATAACTATTAGATTGTAGAGAGGGTGCAGAGTAAAGACACTCATTCAGTAACATTCGGCAACCGGTCTGAAAGTTTTTCTTTAAACTCGTGTTAGATATAAGGAGATCTTCGTCGGTATCAGGATTTTAAGGAACATAATAGGTACATAGTGTGTTCCTGATTCATGGACATTAATCGGCCATATTCCGTAGTGGAGAACAGTCACCCAGACTATATATGATTACCTCCAAGAAGTCAGCCATTATTCGGGGAGATGCTTCATTCGGTGAGACCTGTTCCAAACTTACTGTGGTGTGATGTGGCATGGTCTAACATGATGAATAACGATCCTGAGCTCACTGATCTCTTCTCGCATACGCCATAGAAAATACTACATATTTCCACACGCAAACAGTGCACACACACACACACACACACACACACACACACACACACACACACACACACACACACACACACACTTGACACTTTTCTGTATTAAATGTTTTATTTTATCATTTGTTAAAATACAGTCTTGTGTGGGTATGTTCTGAAACAATATGAAGGGTATTGTTTAGTGGTAAGAAGAAGAAGAGGAGAGAGAGAGAGACAGGGTACCTGAGACCGACAGGGGGTATGTAGACAAAGGTCCGGCAGAAGCCCACGATAAGGAAAAGGATTTTAAACAGTGTGCCTGTTGACTTCACTTCCCCCCTAGGGACGACTGGCGACATTTATGGGAGCTCGCGCGGGATGGTGATATCACATTAAGGATAGCGACATTTACATGGGCACGTCACACGGGAAGGTGACATTACCTTAATGTTGGTGATATTACATTATTGTGGGTGACATTACCGTGATAGAGGTAGGGCCGGACAGTTAAAGATCCAGTTATAGTGAATGTGGATAGGTGTTAAGACACATAACTTTCCTGTTCACACTTTACAAGTCTACATAGGTCTTGGTCCTAGTCTACTCTTGTCGTGGAGAGATTGTTTTGTGGTGTAATATATATGGATTAATTTTAGATATTGATTATCTACATATTGCTTGGTGTAACTTGGACTCAATCTGTTGACTTACCTTTCTGAAAAATGGCCACTCCAAAACTAACCACGGCAGAACTAAGATCAAAAGGGGAAGAAATGGGTTTGTCGGGTTCTACCCTAACAGATTACATAAAGGAGGTGGAGAGGGAGTTTCGTCTAGCAGAAAGGGAAGATCGAAAGGCCGAGCTGGAATTGAGAAGGATGGAGTTAGAACAGGCAGTCAAGAAACTGGAATTTGAAGCTGGTCAGGCAGCTAGGAAACTTGAAATTGAGGAAGCTGCTCGGAAACGGGAAGCAGAGCAAGAAGCTCAGAAAAGGGAGCACGAGTACCGGATGCGGGAACTCGAGCTTAAGAGACAATCTAATGGGGAAACTGAGGGAGCAGTGGGAGGTTCCTCCATCCCAGGCTCAACCCCAACAGGTGGACATAATTACCATGCTATGAAGTTCCCTCTAGCGATCTACGAGGAGGACAAAGAGAAGATTGACCAGTACCTTCAACTCTTCGAGGCCATGTCCGTTGCTATGGGTCTGGATCGTGACAAGTGGTGTCTTAGGGTATCCCAGGGTTTACGCAGGACCGGCTACGAGGTTTATTCTCGCCTGCCACCAGGACATGAGAACAATTGCGACGAATTGAAAGCTGCTTTGCTGAAACATTACAAGATCACATCAAGTACATATAGGAAGAAGTTTCGATCAGCGAAACGAGAGCCAGGAGAGCTATTCGCCGCCTACAGTTTGCGCCTGAAATCCTACCTCCAGAAATGGATGGATTTGGCAGTGTTCAAGCTTGACTATGAGAGTCTGGAAGAGCTGATGATAGTCGACCAGATTCGACAGCAAATGTCAGAACCTCTGAAGACCTTCTTGGGAGAACAAGGGGTGGAACGGCTTGATATGGTGAATAAGCTGGCGGAAAGATTCGTTGAAGTCCATGGGGAGGCGGAAGAAACCTGTACACCAACCACCAAAGGTCAGGAGAAACATGACCGAAAGAAATTCAAAGCCTCAGAAACAAAGAAAGTGGAACCTTATGCAAACACTTCAGAGAAGAGCCCAGAGAAGACAAAGGATGGGACACAGAGCCCACCCAACTCTCAACCGAAACGACAGTGGTCTGAGAAGTGGTGTTCGATCTGCAAGTCGCCCTCTCACAACACAAAAGACTGCAAATCGAAAACGAAAAGCTCTCACTTCGCAGCCTGCCGCGTGGCTCCAAAGGTGGTTGCCACCGAAAAGGTCGAGGTTGTTGAAGGAACTCTGGACCAAGAGAGGCCACCTGTGGTCGAATTGATTGAAGTCAACGGCCAGCAGGTTACCTGTCTCTATGATTCTGGTTTGGAAGGGGGAAGCTGTGATTGATGCCAGCCTGGTACGCCCAGACCAACTCACAGGGGAGACTATTGAGATACAGCCTGCAATGAGGATTGCTGTTGCCATGACACTGCCAATCGCCAAGGTGGAGATTAAATCCAGGTACGTCACAGGCATCATTCCAGCGGCTGTGTTATCTGATTCCCTATTTCTCGTGATCCTTGGTACGGAATACGTGTTCTTGGGGATGCCCAACAACCCGCTCACATGGGAACATCAGCCACTGGATCCCAAGGGAAGGAAAAAGGGGCAGAGAAAAGATGCAACAACCCAATGCAACGGGAACAGCATACTGCCCAGAGGAAGGACACGACGTTTCGTCCTTGTTACAAGAAGCTGCAAAAAAGTGCTGACCCATCAGAACGGGGGCAGTATTTTCTGAGGAATCGACTACTCTATCGGAGAGCCAGAAGGGGAGACAAACTGCTATCACAGGGTGAACATGGCCTCGCTGTGTATAGTTAATGGCTGACATCAATATAGTTGACAAACTCCGCGTTGTAATATGTAAAAGGTTTATTGAGTCATCAAATACATTTTCTAGCTGCCGATGTAAATACAGACATCTTTTCTTCCGTTCTAATGGCCGAACTCGTATTGACGCGTGAGCAACCCCTGGATACCTAAACCCATTCGTGCTCACGCGTTCACTAACTTTATTTCCCCATTAGTTAATGAATGCGCAGCATTCATTAACTCTCTAACTACTAACCTAAATCCCTTACTGTTATATACCTCCCCTTCTTCAAGAAGACTTTTTCTCTGGAAAAGTCTCAACTCTACCCCTTAAACACTTACTCCTACTGAAATATTGAAATATTTCTTCTTCTATACAAAATCTGTCCAACAATCCCTCAACATATATTTCATAATTCAAATCTCATCCTCCTATCTCATCATAGCCAAACGCTATCCAGAGACATACTTTATACAATGTCAGTAATACAAAACCCTACTATAAACTCTCTACAAAACTCTCTACAAAATTCTTTACAAAATTCTCTACAAAATTCTCTACAAGCGAACCGCTTTTAAAATGTCCATCTAAATTATGATTGACAAAAATTGAAGATATTTTCCTTATCTTTTCTCACTTAATCACATTCTCACTATTCCAGGATAGACAGGAAAAAAAAACTTAGTTTAGATTGGTTTGGTGCGAACCGAAGAAAATTAGATAGTAAGAAAATAGTAAAAAGTAATCACATTTATCTTCCCATGCATTCTCAAAACTTTATAAAATAAAGTTTTCAAAATTTATCTTCATTCCCGTCAATAATAATTTTTGATATCAAAAAGTTATGTTAATTCACCTCGTCAAGTTCAACCATTCCTTCAAAACCTCCAAATTATTAATATACTGTTAAGCACAGTCTTCTTCTTCCAGAGTCCACTTATTTAAATGCCAAAATTCAACCTGGCATTCTCCCATATACTCCCATTAAACGCTGTTCAACCCAGCTCCTATTTCAACCCCCATCTACCCAGCTATACAGTATCGCCCGTCATTCCCCTCATCCATGGCTTTAAATCCATGTATTTACATTACGAACCGTCTAATGCAGTCCCTAATTCAATCCCCCAAACCATTTTTAACGGTTTAACTCTTTCCAACCCCCATGTAATTATCAATTGTTGCTGACAACCCCAGCCACTTTTAAATATACTCCTCCATTACTTTCCCTACAACATACTGAGTTACTTCGCTAATCACAACAAACTTCCCCCTTAACTCAATAATGTTTCACCCTCAATTTCTATTTATAAACGTTATACACGTTAAGCCTGGAAAGAGTCATTATTGATACCTATCTTTAAGAAAGGAGACAAGTTCCAATGTGGAAATTATAGAGGAATATCACTACTGTCCACAAGCTATAAGATACTATCCGCAGTATTACTAAATAGATTAAAACCATATTCAGAAGACATATTAGGTGACTACCAGGCGGGTTTTAGACAAAACAGATCAACAATAGATCAGATATTTATCTTACGACAAATAGCCGAGAAACATTGGGAATATAAAAGAGATCTCCATAACATTTTTGTGGATTTTAAAAAGGCTTATGATAGTGTCCATAGGAATAGTCTATGGAATGCTATGCAGGAATTTGGAATACCAAGGAAGTTAATCAACATGACCAGACTATGCATGGAAGATACTTATAATATAGTAACATATAAAGGCAGGAAATCAGACCCCTTCCAAATAACATCTGGCTTGAAACAGGGTGATGCACTATCGCCGCTACTCTTCAATCTGGCTCTAGAGAAAGTTGTAAGGAAGGTAAAGGAGGAATGTGATATTGGAGGAACATCCAAGCTGCTTGGTTATGCAGATGATATAGATATTATAGGGCAAAGTGAACAAAAGACATTGGAAATATTGACTCACTTAAAGGAAAAAGCCCAACAGATGGGGCTGGTTATCAACCAAGATAAGACAGAATATATGGTAATTTCAAGAGACGGAATGGCTAGAAACTCTGGCCACATACAAATAGATAATATGACCATTAAAAGAACGGAAACATACAAATACCTGGGTACGATCTTCAACTGCTCCAACATCATAAGGGAAGAAATACAAACTAGAATCAACTCTGGAAATAAGATATACTATGCACTACAACATCTACTAAAATCAAAGGCGCTATCTCGTAACACCAAAATCACAATATACAAAACACTGATCAGACCAGTTGTGCTGTATGGCTCTGAAACCTGGAGTACAACGAAAGGAGACGAAGCCTTGTTACAAACCTTTGAGAACAAAATTTTAAGACGCATCTTTGGACCCATTAGGGATACACAAAGTGGAGAGTGGAAAAGAAGAAGTAACAAAGACATTTATGATCTGTTTAAGTCCCCGCTAATCACTGGTATCATGAAGGCTAATAGACTACAATGGCTGGGGCATATAGAAAGAATGTAAGATAATAGGGAAACAAAACTCGCTTACACTCAGGAAATAAATGACCGTAGACCCCGAGGTAGACCAAGAAGGCGGTGGAGAGATAATACATGTACAGACCTACAAGCACTTGGAATCAACGACTGGCAAGAGAAGGTCCACCAGAGAGAAGAATGGAGACGGATTGTATTTGCAGCAAAGAACCTCAATGGCTCGGAACGCTGAAGAAGAAGAAGAAGAAGAGTACACGTTAAGCAACTTAACGAAGCATGGCCCTAACTCCATGTTTCATATTTTTTGCAAGCTCCCAAGAACAACTCTTCATTTTTTCCCATAAGTGAACGTCAACCTAGAAATTATTTTAAACACACCCAGGGTAACTCAAGAAACAAAATTAAAATTTTGTAAAAATAACCAGCTAAGGTAATGTAGCATGATGGAACAGAATTCCCCATTCCCAGTCCGACACATTTCATAAAGATACTTTAAGTCTTAACGGGGACCATCCCAAATAGAAGGGCTATTATTAGATCGTATGTTCTAGAACGAGTTGGGGGAGGCGGCGGTATGCACTTGTCTTTTCATTGGCCAATAGGTAATGAGCCCACGCTATTCCTGGGCCATATTTTAAAATCTAATTAGTTTGAGCGGGGATCTCACCAGGAGCGGTCGCTAGTGTGATGTGATGACCCAACAATGCCCTTAAAGATTCAATAATATATTGTTCTCTGGACAGCAGGTACCACTTTAAAACATACTTTAATGTTGTAGTTGTGCCTGGTAAACGAATGAGAAGAATGTATGAGTATTTTATGAATAAAATGTGAAAGTGGAAAACCTAACTTCTGTGCGCCAGAATTCTGAACACTGCATCTTCAACCTTGACACGTATTTCACGCTGTATACTCAAAGTGCATATCAATCCCTTGATGTGACTGGTTGTGTATGCTTGATGAATGTGTAGCACCCTCATGCAGATTCGCAAACCCAAACCCCTTGTGCATTCTTCATGCCTAGGATGACTCATTCTTAACTCAACTGTACCTTTGCTCTCGCGAGTTAACAGATGGCAGTCTGGATTGGAATGGGTGATGTAAACATGTACAAGTTCCTTGGTAAAAAGCTGAGAAGGTTGGAGTGAGTGAGTTGGTGCTTTGATAAGTAGCCTCTCACATTAGTAGAAAGACAGATGCTTCATATCCATATGTAAACAGGGTGTGTGTGGCACGCCAGAATTGCTAAGTCCATGTGATGCCTGGTGGCTATATGCTCAAGAGAATTAATATAATTTCTCTCTGAAGTATTACACTGGTACCTTTACTGTTGGATGGTTCATATAAACTAGTTCCTAAGAGAACCATAGGTGTGTGAACCTGTGTCTTAGTTGGCTGAATATAATGTATGGCTCATGCACATTTACAGGGACTAAACATGTTTTTCCCATATGTGCTTGGTGCATATATGAACCATTGCTATGCAATTGAGCTTCTGTTGCCTACTGTAGTAGACATGAAAATTACTCAGTGGGGAAAGAGCACATGATGATGATAAAGATGATGTACCTGTGAGTCAGGTCTGTCTGAGAAAAGGGGTGAGGTCTGGCATTGCTGTGTAAGTGAATATGGAATAGGACATTCATGCACCAACATCACAGCCATAGGAATGGATGTCTGGTCTGCTAATTGGGTAAATGCCATTAGTTAATACATATTGCATATTGCAGTTGTAACTGCCTATTTTCCATTTCCCTTCACAATGCCTGTCCCATGTTGCTATGTCACAATGATTGCTGTACTGTGTCTGGTCCTCCTTGTGCCCAGGTCTACTGTGGTTCAAACATGGTGGAACTTAGACCACATGAATGCTTGTAATTGTGTTAAGCTACCCTGTCTCAGCATATGGTCTTGTGATTACCACAGATAAGGGTGAATTGAACACATATCACCCACAGTACATCAGAGTGAAATACACGGCATCATCAAACTAGGAGAGGTGTGTTTGGACCACACCCATCCTTTTCCTCCCCATCCCCAATCTGTGTCTGTTGATGTATAATAACATTATCTTTTAACATATGTAAAGAGATGTTGTGCTATTTTGTATATCGACAGAGAACAGTATGGTGGAGAGGCCATCCATATATCATCTGGGAAAACTAACCAGTAGTCCCAGAATCCAGAACCAACTCTCTATAAGTGAAATCTTCTAGAACCCACAATATGGGAATTTCTTAGAGACTTTCAGCTCAGCTCTCAAACAGCTGGATATAAATAAGGGAGAAAAATAGTTCTGAAGACTTCAGTGATCATAATTATCAATGACATCTGAGAACTAAACAACAAGTCTATGGTGGTGAACCTCATTCAAGACGTCTGGTGAAATGACTGGGACAATGGATTGTTTGGCTAGGACTTATCTTAGTTAATCTCCAGCCTGGTGCTCACACAGTGTTTTAGAATGAAGACTTGTAAAGGAGGTGAGATGGACTGAGGAGAAGGAAGAAGACTGGGACATAGTGTATCTTAGATCTTCCTCTACAGGAAAAGGAGAACAACATCCTAAGTCTCAACTTCATAAACAGTCAACTCACCAGTGAAAGACAAGGCTGTAGCTTTTCTTCAAACTGTGACAGTAGGGGATAATTAGTCAGACTTGGAAAATCATCATGGGGAGAACTGCAACCTGAGCTGTCCAACACCATCATAGGTGCTAAAAGGATTAAACAGACCAGTGGAGCTGAAGGTCCCTATGCTTGCCCAGGTTATGGCTTATCTTGGTTTTCCCTCATTAACAGTAGAGGAAAGGATAAAAGTCAATGGTGTAGTGGTAATTAGAGAGGAGAGGAGGAGGAGAATTTATTATTGGGTGGTGGAGTAATGGGGAGGTGTTGTATCTTGTTTATCAACCTGCATGTGTGACATATTTTATGCATTGTCTATGCAATAATTGAAGTGTTGACATGACAGGAGATGAGACAATGGTCATCACTCGACTCACCATCAACTCAATAAATTGTGTATTCAATGAACCAGTGTTTTAAGTACATGTCCCCAGTGAATTTCTTGTACAGTTGATGTCAAGTATTGTATCTGTGACTGTCTTAAGTGCTGTGGTGGGTTATACATATTGTGAAAAGTCCTGTATAGATGTTGTCAAGTATCACATGATGTCTATCTTGTACAATTGTGGTGTAAACAATTCCTTGTGAATGTATGTCCCACTTTTGGCAGGAAACTGTCATGTAGATGTCTTGTCCAACAGATGTAATGTACCGTTATTGTTGAAGTTTGTTTGTCTACAAATAAATGAGTCCTAAAGTCCTAAAGACTAATTGAACTGATATAGGTCACAAAATGACAAAAATTATAGGGAAAGATCTATGTGACGGACGAATATCACACTGGCAACATTATGTTGAGTGAGAGGGATCCTCAGTTGTACAGGCGCTAATGGTTCAGATCTTCTCTGGCCTTGGGTGAACTAGTTCCTTCTTTTATAAATTTCTGTGTAGATACATAGTGGTCTCACAGTGGGGGTTTGAGCCAAAGAAAAATGTTCTCCAAAAAAGGCTATTGCGGGAATGATTAGCTCATTTGAGTGACCTCTAGACAAAACTTGCTAAATCATATCCTTTATCTTGTTAGTTATTATTCAAGATATATCTCCAGAGAACACTACAAACTAGGTCCTCTGTCAATCATCTAATAATTTGTCACATAACTGGTAGGCTCTTTTCGGGATATAAACCCTGGGAAAACCTGGTCACATAATTGGGTTTGCTCTTTTCGGGATATAAACCCTGGGAAAAAGAACACTCGTCTCGGATTAAACCCTGGTAATAACCTGCTAGGGGCTCACATACCTGGTGCCCTGATGTCAGGATACAAACCTTGGGCATAACCTGCATAAGACTCACTTTTGGGATCTCTATGTTTGTATTAAAATCCGGGGGGACCTCTCGCAAATCAGACCCAATTCTTGGAGTTTTTATGGTGTTGTTTAATGGACCCTGTCTCTTATATGAGGACAACTGTCCAGACATGTAAACCCACAATACATCTCTAGAAGGTTTGATTTCATTAATAGTGATAATATTGCACGTATCACTGTTTTAATATATCAGTTAGGATTCAATGTAGCAAACTGAAGATGGTGTATAAATATCTTATGGGTCAACATAATTGCTTGTATCCATGATATTTGTTTTTCTCAGAATGATATGATTTATTGGCTTGTCAATATTGTTGTATAATTTTGTGCACGCTGGTTGTTCAATATATGTATCCAAAAATTAAGGTACCTGAAACACCAGAGAACACAAATTATTTTAAATATAACTGAGACAGCTAGTACAGGGAAAAATTCATTTTTTGTCCCTGAAATTAAGACACTTGATCCACTGAATAATATGGGGCCTACTCCATCACAAAATTAATTGCTTGCATGGGAGAGAGAGGGGAAATATTGTTGTAACTACAACATTTTTAATGTCACCACATCACATAAGATAATAACTCCTTATATTCTCCTCTCCCCATAACATGCTTGCAACACTGAGAGCAGAGAGTGTGAACCCTGATGAAAAACTTGGGCAACCATTAAGACACCTCACTGACAATCCCTCTCGGTGATAGTCAGTATTCGTACCGGCTAATGTCCAGTGTCGATTCGACATCTGGGTTTATTCTTCAGTTGTGTAACCCTGTCAGTGGCCCTGATCAAGCTACTGCGCGTGAGCACAATTGAATCTCCAGGAGAAAACATCCTTATCAACTCCGTCACTTGCCATTTCTGAAGTAGTGGTATTATTAAGCGTACTTGATACGTAAGGGACGAGATGAAGGGAAGATTCTACCTGATGTCATGGGCGGTCATATAAAACCGACCACAGTCTGGTGTCTATAAGACATTAGTCTATTGTTCGATGGTGTAATCTCTCTGGTGTACTAGGATCCACGTCACCAGAAGTTAACTCATTGAATCTCTAGGAAGGCCATCAAAATAACTGGACCCCTAGCCATTTATATGGAAGTGGAGAGCGTACGCAAAGTATGTGTCCAGGAAACGATGGATAACCAACCTGATGACATTGGCGTATCATACGACTAGGAGCACATCATGGACAACCTGAAAAATTTCATGAAGAGATATAACAGGATCCGTCTCCGATGTCGGCCGTCAATTCCTCCTCAGCTGAGAAAGCGTTTCTGCCTTAAAAATGGTGGGAATTAAAGGGAGGACAAAGTTGAGTACAACTGATGTCATTCCCCTTTTTCATTCTCAATTGGGAAGACCTTTCTGCCGGAAGAAGGTAGGAATGTAATAAGGATTACTGTCTCCAAACAGTTAACTCTTATATGGTAGAGCTCACTGCAACTCCAGCAGCTGACACTCTATACACATGGTCTGCGATTCAGTGGACTAATAACGAAAGATCAGTTTCAAACAGCTGACTCCTTTCAAGATAAAGATCCCTGCACTCCAGCAGTCGACTCTTTATATAATAAGAACCATGCATTTAGCATGTGGAATCTTATATTATTACTGAGATGCGAGGTATATTCACAGGACCTGGCCAGTCCTGTCCTCAAAGTCAGTAAAATTGCTTCCAAAATTCCAGTCAATATTGGGATATAGGAAGTAACCCACATAATCACACCTCTTCGAAGGTGGCTGTGATAATGACGAACTTCTCTGTGCTGAGAGGATTCGCCCAATTCGCCAATAGTAAACGTTTTGCTCATGTGGGAGAGAAAGAACGGATACTTCCCAGTCACTCAAAAGCACTTAGCTAGAGCATGGCTGAAGACAACTAGTTGGAACCTCCACCTGGACTTCTATATTAGTAGTAGTAGATGTCACAGTCTGGCTGCATCTACAAATTCAGTTGCTACGTTGGAAAATAGAGCAACTAAGGAGAGAAAATGATGTCACTTCTCACAACAAATCAAAATAGAGGCCTAACGGAATGAGGAAATCTCAGCCAATAAGTGCACCTCTAAATCTATGGTAAGACTACAGAAATAAGTCAAGGAAATATAATGGGAAATTGCTACCATCTGCGAACACAAGAGACTTATTGGAAAGGTAGACCCTGTGTCCAACGCTAACCAAATCTGCACTAGTAGATTTTAGTCTTAAGTTTTTCAGCGGCTGCTAGGCCTATACAGTTCACCCGGAAGTGATTGTCTTTGCTCCGGTGATGATCAAAAATTTTAACCCAGTTCCAAATGCCAAGATTACTGTTGGAGAAAGTGTTCAGTTAAATACACTCTCGCAGGATTATCATTCTCCAGTGGCGAAGGGAAGAATGAAGTTCTGATAAGGTGAAAGGTTGAGAGATACATGGAATGCAACCATTCTCTCTAAACGTCATCTGGAAGTTGGCTTAATTGCAAAGCCATTACTTCACATAATGAATCTCTATGGTCCATTCATACATTACGAAATGGTGTGACTCAGAGAGATCATTTATCACAACAGGAAATATAGCAAGGATGTCAGCAGTGGAACACTGTCAGAGGTAAATAGAAGAGCAGTTCACAGATGAATGGAGTCAGGACTCCTGATGCTCCCAGTGACTTAAAGGGACTTAATGCAGGGCTAACTTCATGGTCTTTGCGTTTGCCACCAAATTTATCAACATATGCAATGTTGGGGCAGATTTTTTTTAAGGAGAAAAATCACTGAGTTCCAAATGTACTACTCTAGTAGGGTAAAGGGAGACAGGGAGTAATTGACAAAACCCACTTGAGGGATCTGGGAACTGTGGATTTCTGAAAAATCATCTGTCATACCTATGAAAGATTTAAGAGAGGGGCCATGTAGCATGATGGAACAGAATTCCCCATTCCCAGTCCGACACATTTCATAAAGATACTTTAAGTCTTAACGGGGACCATCCCAAATAGAAGGGCTATTATTCGATCGTATGTTCTAGAACGAGTTGGGGGAGGCGGCGGTATGCACTTGTCTTTTCATTGGCCAATAGGTAATGAGCCCACGCTATTCCTGGGCCATATTTTAAAATCTAATTAGTTTGAGCGGGGATCTCACCAGGAGCGGTCGTTACTGTGATGTGATGACCCAACAATGCCTTTAAAGATTCAATAATATATTGTTCTCTGGACAGCGGGTACCACTTTAAAACATACTTTAATGTTGTAGTTGTGCCTGGTAAACGAATGAGAAGAATGTATGAGTATTTTATGAATAAAATGTGAAAGTGGAAAACCTAACTTCTGTGCGCCAGAATTCTGAACACTGCATCTTCAACCTTGACACGTCTTTCACGCTGTATACTCAAAGTGCATATCAATCCCTTGATGTGACTGGTTGCGTATGCTTGATGAATGTGTAGCACCCTCATGCAGATTCGCAAACCCAAACCCCTTGTGCATTCTTCATGCCTAGGATGACTCATTCTTAACTCAACTGTATCTTTGCTCTCGCGAGTTAACAGATGGCAGTCTGGATTGGAATGGGTGATGTAAACATGTACAAGTTCCTTGGTAAAAAGCTGAGAAGGTTGGAGTGAGTGAGTTGGTGCTTTGATAAGTAGCCTCTCACATTAGTAGAAAGACAGATGCTTCATATCCATATGTAAACAGGGTGTGTGTGGCACGCCAGAATTGCTAAGTCCATGTGATGCCTGGTGGCTATATGCTCAAGAGAATTAATATAATTTCTCTCTGAAGTATTACACTGGTACCTTTACTGTTGGATGGTTCATATAAACTAGTTCCTAAGAGAACCATAGGTGTGTGAACCTGTGTCTTAGTTGGCTGAATATAATGTATGGCTCATGCACATTTACAGGGACTAAACATGTTTTTCCCATATGTGCTTGGTGCATATATGAACCATTGCTATGCAATTGAGCTTCTGTTGCCTACTGTAGTAGACATGAAAATTACTCAGTGGGGAAAGAGCACATGATGATGATAAAGATGATGTACCTGTGAGTCAGGTCTGTCTGAGAAAAGGGGTGAGGTCTGGCATTGCTGTGTAAGTGAATATGGAATAGGACATTCATGCACCAACATCACAGCCATAGGAATGGATGTCTGGTCTGCTAATTGGGTAAATGCCATTAGTTAATACATATTGCATATTGCAGTTGTAACTGCCTATTTTCCATTTCCCTTCACAATGCCTGTCCCATGTTGCTATGTCACAATGATTGCTGTACTGTGTCTGGTCCTACTTGTGCCCAGGTCTACTGTGGTTCAAACATGGTGGAACTTAGACCACATGAATGCTTGTAATTGTGTTAAGCTACCCTGTCTCAGCATATGGTCTTGTGATTACCACAGATAAGGGTGAATTGAACACATATCACCCACAGTACATCAGAGTGAAATACACGGCATCATCAAACTAGGAGAGGTGTGTTTGGACCACACCCATCCTTTTCTTCCCCATCCCCAATCTGTGTCTGTTGATGTATAATAACATTATCTTTTAACATATGTAAAGAGATGTTGTGCTATTTTGTATATCGACAGAGAACAGTATGGTGGAGAGGCCATCCATATATCATCTGGGAAAACTAACCAGTAGTCCCAGAATCCAGAACCAACTCTCTATAAGTGAAATCTTCTAGAACCCACAATATGGGAATTTCTTAGAGACTTTCAGCTCAGCTCTCAAACAGCTGGATATAAATAAGGGAGAAAAATAGTTCTGAAGACTTCAGTGATCATAATTATCAATGACATCTGAGAACTAAACAACAAGTCTATGGTGGTGAACCTCATTCAAGACGTCTGGTGAAATGACTGGGACAATGGATTGTTTGGCTAGGACTTATCTTAGTTAATCTCCAGCCTGGTGCTCACACAGTGTTTCAGAATGAAGACTTGTAAAGGAGGTGAGATGGACTGAGGAGAAGGAAGAAGACTGGGACATAGTGTATCTTAGATCTTCCTCTACAGGAAAAGGAGAACAACATCCTAAGTCTCAACTTCATAAACAGTCAACTCACCAGTGAAAGACAAGGCTGTAGCTTTTCTTCAAACTGTGACAGTAGGGGATAATTAGTCAGACTTGGAAAATCATCATGGGGAGAACTGCAACCTGAGCTGTCCAACACCATCATAGGTGCTAAAAGGATTAAACAGACCAGTGGAGCTGAAGGTCCCTATGCTTGCCCAGGTTATGGCTTATCTTGGTTTTCACTCATTAACAGTAGAGGAAAGGATAAAAGTCAATGGTGTAGTGGTAATTAGAGAGGAGAGGAGGAGGAGAATTTATTATTGGGTGGTGGAGTAATGGGGAGGTGTTGTATCTTGTTTATCAACCTGCATGTGTGACATATTTTATGCATTTTCTATGCAATAATTGAAGTGTTGACATGACAGGAGATGAGACAATGGTCATCACTCGACTCACCATCAACTCAATAAATTGTGTATTCAATGAACCAGTGTTTTAAGTACATGTCCCCAGTGAATTTCTTGTACAGTTGCTGTCAAGTATTGTATCTGTGACTGTCTTAAGTGCTGTGGTGGGTTATACATATTGTGAAAAGTCCTGTATAGATGTTGTCAAGTATCTCATGATGTCTATCTTGTACAATTGTGGTGTAAACAATTCCTTGTGAATGTATGTCCCACTTTTGGCAGGAAACTGTCATGTAGATGTCTTGTCCAACAGATGTAATGTACCGTTATTGTTGAAGTTTGTTTGTCTACAAATAAATGAGTCCTAAAGTCCTAAAGACTAATTGAACTGATATAGGTCACAAAATGACAAAAATTATAGGGAAAGATCTATGTGACGGACGAATAGCACACTGGCAACATTATGTTGAGTGAGAGGGATCCTCAGTTGTACAGGCGCTAATGGTTCAGATCTTCTCTGGCCTTGGGTGAACTAGTTCCTTCTTTTATAAATTTCTGTGTAGATACATAGTGGTCTCACAGTGGGGATTTGAGCCAATGAAAAATGTTCTCCAAAAAAGGCTATTGCAGGAATGATTAGCTCATTTGAGTGACCTCTAGACAAAACTTGCTAAATCATATCCTTTATCTTGTTAGTTATTATTCAAGATATATCTCCAGAGAACACTACAAACTAGGTCCTCTGTCAATCATCTAATAATTTGTCACAGGTAACATATCATCACATTTTATAAAGAACAACTGAAGTCAAAACAATAGAGCAAACAATATCACCCCCCTCATTCTTTGACATCATTTTTATCCCCACACATTATTCAAACTAGACATATGTGATGCAATGAAAAATCATATATATACATACACCATAATATATCATTTTTGGACTACTAATCAATTATTTTCCGTCTAAGAAAAACTCAACACTTCAAACTTAAAAATCAAAATGATAATAAAGCATATGTCAATTACTCCTAACTTAATACAATATCATGTCTACTCATCACGACAACTCTCAAAAACTCTTAATTAAGTTATTTGCTAACCTTCTTCATTTGAAATTCACAATTACCGTGTCCAAGTTCTTCTTCTATCTGCAATCTGCAGAATATTCTACCAAGCTATTTGTCACTTCTGCATTTTCTTAATAACTCCAAATTTTTTTCTATAAGTGCAATCTCTACATCAATGTCTTCATCTTCCCGAGGAGAAATATCTTCTTTCATAGCACCATCCTCATCAGTTTCTGACTCTTCATCCATCTCTTGTTCCGCGTCTGTATACCCATTACTAGCAACTGCTAATCTTTTCCTTTCTAAATCTAATCTAATCTTTCTACCTTGATGTCTTAATGATCTTTCAAATAGTGGCATACTCTTCATCACTTGAGGAATTTTCTCTAAATTTTTTTTGCCTCTTAATTTCTCTTTCTTTCTGTCTATCTAACTTTCTTTTTACTGCCTGTCTAGTATTCATAAATGGAGCGTCTATTTTTTCTTTTGATCGATTCTTCACTATTATAACCGTCATACGTGTTGTTTTCCTCTGTCACAATCGATTTTGGTATTGTTTCTTCTTGTTCACCAGTAGTAGATGCTGTTATTATTTGTTTTTGTACCAATTCTCTCCCATTATCTATAGGTATCGGATATTCAGTTCGTCTGACAATCTGTCCATCTGAAAATAATTCTTCTGAATAATAATTGTTATTATTATCCTCAGAATTTTTTTCTTCATTATCCCGTCTTAAATGTTCTACATGTGAACGTGCAACATGCCCTGTAATTTGATTTTTTATAGTATATGATACTGGACCCTTTTTTTCTAAAATATAATATCCCGGAACCCAATGAGCATCAAACTTAGAGTTTCTCCTGTTTTTTGTAATAAACTCTATCACCTATGTTAAACTCCTGTAAGTGTGCATTTTTATCTGGGTATTTCTTCTGTCTTTCTCGAGCCTTAATTATATTATTTCTTAAATATATATGTGCTTTGTGCATTTCTTGTAAAATCATTTCCTGAAAATCCTCCCCCATATATTTTCTTCTAGGCTTCAATAAATTGTCAATCGGTAATATTAGTTCTCTTCCATGTATTAAATAAAATGGTGAGAAACCTGTTCCTTCATTTTGGTGTGTACGGATCGCCCCCAGTGCTGTTCCCAAATAAAGATCCCAATCCATATCGTGTTCTTCTACATTTTTCGCCAGTATATTGTACAATGTTCTATGTTGTCTCTCATTTTTGACATTCGAAGATGGTCTGTAATACGAAGTTTTTATGTGCTTTATATTCAAATCTTTTAACAATTTTTCAAACTTTTTATTGACAAATTCTTTCCCATTGTCTGTAAGTATTGTCTGTGGACACCCAAACCTTGGTATAAATTCTTGTAAAAACAGATTTATAACAGAATCAGAACTCTTGTCTGGAATTGGATAGACTTCTGGCCAGAGACTAGATGAATCTATGATATGTAGTAGATATACATTTCCCGATAATGTTTTGGGATGAGGACCTGAAATATCCAAACTCACTTTCTGCATTGGAAATTGAGGAATATCTGTGTCTTGTAAGAGACATTTAATTATCTTCATGTTTCTTAACCTACACTTTTCACATGCATCAACATATTCATATACGCTTTTAAATAAGTTCGGCCAGTAATATTTACTGCTAATAGCTTTAACTAACTTATCTCGTCCAAAATGACCATTATTATCATGATATGCCTTTAAAACTTCCCGTTCTAAATGTTTCGGAATATATTTTCTCAATCCTTCCCCTTTTTCACCGACATAATATAATTGATTGTCTTCTTGTAGCTCTAAGAATTTTCTTTTAAAACTATTTTCCCCTGTTTCTTTCAATTTTTGTTTAATCTGTATTATTTTTGGATCTAATTCCTGTTCATTTTTCATATTAAAATGCATCAACTGTGTATCTACCTCTATTGATTCAGATCCTTGTTCTGTCTGTGAGCTTTTACAATTTATTTTAGCAGAATCTAATATATTTACTTGCCAATTCCTGTCGTCAATTTCTGGTTCTCCCTCATCTTGAGTAGTGGTTTCAGATATTGTTGTATGTGGAATTCTAGACAATAAATCAGCGCATGTATTATCTTTTCCTGAAATATACTCTACTTTAGCGTTGTATCCCTGTAAATTTAGTGCCCATGTTTGTATTTTCCTATTTTGTATTGGTGCTTCTAATATAGACTTTAATGGCATGTGATCAGTTTTAATAATGAAATTGGCGTTATGTAGATAATAATTAAGTTTTTGGAGAGCATAGTGTATAGCGTAGGCCTCCTTCTCAATAGTCGCCAATTTTCGCTGAGATTTGCTAAGTCTATGTGACAAGAAATAGATTGGTCTTTCATTCTTAACTCCTGGTATTCCTGAGTCTTCTCCTTCATACGGTTGTGTTAAACATGCTCCTATGGCTTTATCTGAAGCATCTGTATACAAAACCAATTGTTTATTTAAATCTGGATGTGCCAATAGTGGAACTGTTGTTAAGCTATTTTTTAAAAAATCGAACGCCTTCTGACAATCTTCAGTCCACTTAAACCTTGCATATTTACAGGTCAATTTTATAATAGGTTCTGCTATCTGTGCAAAATTTGGAACGAATCGTCTATAATACCCGGTCATACCTATAAAAGCTCGAACTTCTCTCACGTTGGTCGGAGAAGGTAAATCTCTAATAACTTTAATTTTATTTTGATCAGGCTTAATTCCCTCTCTATTAATGATGTACCCAAAATATTTGGTTTCTGTTTTTAAGAATTCACACTTACTCAACTTCAACTTAACATCGTGTATTCTTAGCCCATCAAATACCAATTTTACATGTTTTAGATGATCTTGTACATCTCCTGATGTATATATTAAAATATCATCTATATATGCCAACGCAAACTTTTGAAACCCACGTAATACTTCATTTATTAATAACATGTAGTGAGATGGAGCTGTGCGAACTCCGAATGGCATTCGTAAAAATTCGTAAGAACCCATATGAGTACAGAAAGCACTTTTCTTTTGAGCATCCTCCGACATCGGGATACACCAGAATCCTGATCTTGCGTCTAGTGTAGTGAAGAATGTAGAGCCATTAAGTAAGCCCAAAATATCATCAATCACCGGCAATGGGTACGCTACATTCTTAGTAATTTTATTCAACGCCCGGTAATCACAATAGAATCGATGTGAACCATCGACCTTGGTCACAATTACAATCGGAGATGACCACTCAGATTTCGATCTTGTTATTATTCCCGCTTTTAACATATCTTCAATTGCCTTCTCTACAATCTCTCTGTTTCTTAAAGGAGTTCTATATGGTTTTAAACTAATTGGTGGATGATTTCCAGTGTATATTTCCATTGTAACTGTTTTAGTTTTTCCCAATTCTAAGTCATTAATTGCAAAAACGTCTTGGTTTTCTTTCACCAATTGTTCTAATATTTCTTTATTCTCCGGTGGGGCTTTTAACTGTGATAACAATTCTTGTTCTCTTGTTCTTTTGTCTACTGTAGCTATTTGAGATGGATATTTTTTTAATGTATGGATCAATTCATCATTCCGTCTTTTCCAGCTTCTTTTATAATTATTTCTGACATTATTTCTGACCATGGGAGTTTCTGAATAATCATTACTCAACCTATTTTTTTTTTCTGTAGTTAATATGTTATCATTATTATACGCTACTTTAGCGATTACACAGCCTCTATATAATTTAATATTTTTTCCTGTATTGTTTAGGAGCATCACTGGAAAGTTGAGATGTTTATCTAATATTATTAATCCATCGGTGACTTCCAAGCCATGTTCATCTATTATTTCTCTCTCTAATTCCGTTATTTTAACTGTTTGTCCAACCGAAAAGTACGGATTTTTTTTTCATTTTTGCCTGTATTAAATTAACCGTTTGTGGTTTCAAATTCATGGTCGTTTTAACTCTAACTAGTGTCGACACATGCATATCCTCTTCTAAATCTACGTAAACATCTTGGAATTTTAATTTATGTAAATCAAAATAAAGTCTCACCCCATTTTTCGCTAAAAAATCTCTACCCAATATCATATTTCTATTTAAATCCTTGACTACATGGAACATATGCCTAACATTTATCCCTCCTAATTTAAAATTTATCATCGTTTGACCAAGCACTTCTAAATTTTGTCCAGTTACCGAATGAAGATTATCCTGATTTCTAAATATTTTGAAATTTTTTTAATATTCGATATAAAAATGTTTCTTTAATCACACTAACTTGCGCTCCCGAGTCAACTAATGTTCTAATTTTATATATCCCTATTTCTATAATACATGAATTAGGATCAATCATATTTAGTGACAACTGTTTTATCTCCCCAAGTTGAGGCCACTTCTTGTGTTTTTTATTTCTAAATGTCCTACTATACTCATCATTTGGATTTTTAATATATTTATTCATCTTTTGGACCTTACTATTTTCCCCCCTACTGCCGATCCTGTTCAGTAAGCGTGATGCCAATTTCCCTGATCTCCTGAACTTATAAAATTTCTCTGCACCTCTTCATAATTCCCATTTGATGATCTACCATTTACAGTTCTATTCTGTGTACTAGTCTGAGCACCTCTATTATTTTGTATATTCGACTGGACACGTCTGTTACCACAGAAGCGAAAAATGTGTCCACGTTGACCACACCCCCAACAAACCACATTTGTTTTATTTGTGTTAACTACCATCTCTCTTACAGTATTTCTCACTTGTCCTTCTCTACCTTGATTATATACGTTACTGTTTCCTTGTAACATCTGTATTTCTCCCCTTCTTCTTCTCCATCCATATCTATACTGTCCTATTTCCATAGGTTCTTCAATTCTATCCTCTGAACTACTACCTAACTCTCGTCCTACCCTCAATCTAAACCTTCTTCTCAAGCTTTCCTCTTGTATAGCTATATCTACAGCTTGTGACAACCTTGCAGGATTTTCTCTCATTAATTTAAATTTAAGTCCATCTGACCTAATCCCATCAACAAAAATCCCCACCAACATCCGTTCAACTTCCTCAGCTCGGACATTCTGACCCAAAAATGACTCTTCGGCTAAATTGATCAGCCTATCACTGTATAATTGCACACTTTCTGTAGTATTTTGTCTCGTCTGTCGCAACACTGAGAATGCGTGTTGAGGGTCAGTAATCTCTGCATATTTGTCAGCTAAGTCGTCTTTGAATTGTTCCCAGGTTTCACCTCCTCCAGCTTCTAGCTTTCTTCTTATATGATCAGAAACAGGATTTGCACTAGTTCTATAAGCCAAATTCTTTTTATCTTCATCTGTAGCGTTCACTAGATAAGCATGTTTCTCAATGGATACAATCCATTTCTTAAAATGACTCGCCTGTCCATTAAACCTCTCAACATCACTGACTACACTTTGCTGTCTTAACACCGAGTCCAACTTTGATATTGCCCTACCAACTCCACCAAGTACTTGTGAAAGATCTTGGGCTTCCATTCTAAAAAAAATCTGAAATGGAAAATACAGCAGTACCAAACAATCTAATATATTAATATGTCCTAAATCAAGCAGTTGAAAATCTTAACCTAAAATTTAACAATACCTGCTATACTTATAGTCCTGTCGTTTGTCCAATCGTTTTTCTTCTTCAAAACTGATGATCTGCCGTTGTAAAAAATTTTAGAACAATTCCAGCGTCTCACAGAGTATGGTTGTTGTCCAATCGAAAAAAAAAGAATGAAGGGGTATGACGCCCAATCGACAATTATTTGACGGTTGTTGTCCAATCGAAAAAAGAATGAAGGAGTATGACGCCCAATCGACAATTATTTGACGGTTGTTGTCCAATCGAAAATAAAATGAAGGAGTATGACGCCCAATCGACAATTATCTGACGGTTGTTGTCCAATCGAAAAAAGAATGAAGGAGTATGACGCCCAATCGACAATTATTTGACGGTTGTTGTCCAATCGAAAATAAAATGAAGGAGTATGGCGCCCAATCGACAATTATCTGACGGTTGTCTTCTTCTATCGCAGGAAAAGAAAAGGAAGAGCCTCTGGATTCCTCACTTCAATCGGTATTCTTCGTGCCGCTGATTGTAGAAAAACGGAAAAAACGAGCGTATTTGCTAGATTCCTCTCTTCAATCGGTATTCTTCGTGCCGCTTGAGTGATCTTTTGATACGCCAGAATTCAGGGATTGCAGTTATGACCAATCTCGAATGGAGTAAATTTTCATAAATAGTAGACTTTCCTCAATCAGAGACAACGATCGAGAACAATGATCAAATGAGCCGGCTCAATATAAGCGTTGACCAACAACTCCGGACTTTATCTTCAGACAACCAAGGTCACCTTCAATGAACTTCAGACGATAACGGTTAAATCGACAGCTCCAGCAAGACCAGATTTCACGGCAGCATATCTGGAACATCAATATGTTTCGAAAAGAACGGCCAGGTCAACACAGGATTCAGCAATGACGATGGCTGCTCTGTTCCACCACTCGGAACATTATGTGTTGTGTGGCGGTTTTAACAAGCATCAGCCCCATCATAAAGACTTGAAGATACGACACAAGTTGTTCCTCAAGAGTGTAGGACTTCAACACAACCTTCCATGACTTCTGTTGACTTCTATACTTCTATTTGATTCATTTTACGATGACCTCTGTGATCGGTAGTGGCCGCGACAGCACGCTTCAGAAATCCTGGTATATTCGGCGCCAAATCAGGTCATATCACAGGGTGAACATGGCCTGGCTGTGTATAGTTAATGGCTGACATCAATATAGTTGACAAACTCCGCGTTGTAACATGTAAAAGGTTTATTGAGTCATCAAATACATTTTCTAGCTGCCGATGTAAATACAGACATCTTTTCTCCCGTTCTAATGGCCGAACTCCTATTGACGCGTGAGCAACCCCTGGATACCTAAACCCATTCGTGCTCACGCGTTCACTAACTTTATTTCCCCATTAGTTAATGAATGCGCAGCATTCATTAACTCTCTAACTACTAACCTAAATCCCTTACTGTTATACTGCACGAGCAGTTGGTGGTTCCAGAAGCCCACCGTCCTCACATTCTTCAGAGCGGGCACACCATATCCGGAAGTCAGACATCCGAGAATCGACATATGGGTGTCAGAGAAACGTTGCAGCAGATTTCCTGCCATTATTGCTGGCCAGGAATGACCGGAGATGTACGCCGGTTCGTTAAGTCTTGTCCAGAGTGCCAGAAGGCACCACCCAAAAATCGGACGAAGAGTAAAGGAGCTCTTAAGGTGGGAGAGAAAGTAGTAGTGTGGGGACCAGCAGAGACCAACATGATGCAAGCAGGATGGCATGGACCTTATCCTGTGGTAAAGGTTGTGTCCAGGAACACCTACGAAATCCGGATTGGGGGAGAACTGAAAAGTCTTCCTAGGCATCTCCTGCAGAAATATGAGGAGAGATCCGAGGTAAAAGCCTCTCACCTTATGGTAATGGCAGCCATTGCGAAAAAAGGTTACAGGTCCAGACGGAGACCAGAGATCCCAAGTACTACATAGGAAGGCCTATGGGGACGTACGAGGTAGGTCAGATTTTCCAGCCGAAGAGAGGAGGGAAATCACACGTCAGGAAGAGGCCAATAGTTAACCATTCGCTAGTAACCCAGTTCAGAAGGGGTGGGTAACGTCGGGAACGGCGCGAAATACCCGAGACTCCAACCAAGCATTGGCTGACCGGATCCAACATCGACCGAGATGGTCTTGGAAGCAAACATCCAGGAGCTTTGGGGAAGACGATTCTGTCCAACGAGGACGATACCGAAAATCCCAGGATGAAAAACTTGAGGAAACTAAGCGGATATGGAGACACTGTTACAGTCAGGATGGAACGATCCGTCTGTTAGTTAGTTAGTTATCAGTTGGGGTATCTTCGTTGCACTCCGGACATGTCCATAGGTGCTCAGATCCTCCCCCCAGCATATGCATCAGCGTCCGGTGGCTAATAGTGCCAGTTCTGTGTTGGTTGACGAGGCGCTTTGTTTTCCCGATGTACCTCTCGCGTCTGGCTGTGCCGATTCTTACTCCCAGGTCTTTCATCCTGGAAAGCGATGTGGAATCACTGGCGTCAAAATCCTCTGTTCTCGCCATATCTTTAAGGGCGTTAATAACATCGGCACGATCCATGGGCTGGCCATCCACAGGGGGTGCAGAGCCAGCCAATTTATCAGCTCGTTCATTTCCCTCGACTCCCGCATGTCCCGGGACGAAGATGAAGGTGACTTTGCGGACAACAGACTTCCGCAGCGACTAAGTCCACTGTCTACGTACAGATCCAGCTTCGACCTTCTGAATCATGCTCATTGAATCACTTAGTACACACACGTTGGTATAATGCTGTGATTCCAGCCATATGAAAGCCTGTGTAACTGCCATCACCTCCATCGTCATGCTGTTCGTGGTCATAGATGGGCACCACTGGATTCTTGAACGGTTCGGCCCGCTGAACGGGCTGTAAATGCCCACGCACTTCTCTGCTGCTTTACAACAGATCCATCTGTATAGATGAGCACTTCGGGACTATCTGAGTGATCATAGATGAGCGCGTTAACCTCTGCATTGACAGCGGCAGGGTTCTGCTCTCTGCACCGTCTGTCGAGTGTGATAATGCAGGAGAAGGTACACTTAAAAGCTGGAGGCACCGGCACCCATTCCTTGCCGGGGTTGATACTGGTAAGACTGCAGACCTGTCCGACGACATCTTCCGCCCGACCCATCCATGATTTGCCCCTCTTTAGCCTGTCACCCTTTTCTCTGAATACAGCATCATGCAGAGGGTGCTGCTCATCTGCACTTATTTTTAAGTATGCACGAGCTCTCCAGATCTTGATCCTGTGTTCCATTGTCGGGAAGTCAAGGAGGTATCTTATTGCTACACAGCTGGTGTCTCTCGTGCAGCCCAAAATGATGCGCAAGGCTTCGTTTTGTACCTTTTCAAGTCTTCCAATCTGTGTAGGGCTGACAGTGAGGATGGCCAGGGCATACTCGATGCGTGAAAGCACAAGTCCTTGGAACAGAAGTAATAGCAGTCTTTGCTCGATATTGGCAGTCGCCATGACTCTCATTGCTGCCAAACCTTTTCGAGCCTTCGTTATGACATAATCGACATGATCTCTGAAGGACAGGCTACGATCAAGCCTCACGCCAAGATATGTCATTGACTGGGTTCTACTCAGAATGCTCCCATCCATTCTTACTGCCGGCAGGTCTGTTTTCACAATATGGTTGTTTAGTGAGAACCATGTAACCGTTGCCTTTGCAGGGTTGACAAGGGCTTCGGCATCAGCACACCATGAGGAAATTCGATCTAGTTCGCCCTGCATATAGTTGGCAACCGCCTGTCTATCTCGACCCTGTCGATACACGAGGATGTCGTCAACGAATGATAGAGTCCTACCCCTCCCATCCAACTATTGTTCAGTGATCGGCACCGTATACACGTTGAATAGTACTGGTGACAGTGGTGAACCCTGCGGCAATCCTGGACATATCGTTATCGGCTCAGAAGACCAACTCCCGCATCTTAGCACCACCTTCCTTTGGAGTAGAACTGCAGCTATCCATCGTACAAGGTGAGGGTGCACTTTCAGTCTGAGGAGGGTTTGCATCAAGTGCTCGAAAGATACTCTGTTATATGCGTCCTCTAAGTCTATGGCGGCCGCACATGTCTCTTCTCTGACCTGAAATCCTTCGTAAACATCTTGAGCAAAGACCGCCGCATTCAGCCATGACTCTTTGTTGCGTCTGTATCCTCCAAGTATGGGCGGGAAGCAGCCGAGCTGTTCCAAGTCCCAAGCAAGTCTGTGTGCTACAATTTTCTCCAGTAGCTTGCCAACAGTATTCTGCATCGTAATGATTCTGTAGCCGCTTATCTTGGAGTGGTCTTTGTTCGGTTTTGGCAGCGGCAGCAAGTAGCTGTGTAGCCATTCTTCTTTGACCTGACCCCTCTGGATACTGGTGTTGAATTCTCTGGCCAGTTCTTCCATGTCATCATCTGATATCACCATTAGGTCACCATATCGGATGCCGTCTGGGCCTGGGGCGGTGTTAGGTGATTTCTTGAGCATCGCACGCAATATGTCAACTGTGATTGTCCATTCTTCGTCTGTCCCGACCCCCTCGCACAACTGAGAGAGTGTTGTTGTGGTCCTCTGTCTGGCGGGCTCGTCTTTCTGGTCAGTCTGTTCTATGTAGCGTGCAAGAAGGGCCTTACCTTTATCCGCATCCGACTTTTTCCATGCGAGGTCTGTGCCTTGAAAGTCTGGAATACCCCTACGTTGTGCAGCACCGTTCATGCTCTTTTGGAGGCGCCAGAATGTCGTAAGAGATTGCTCGGAGCACACCTTCCTGCAGAACTCGTCCCATTTGTCGGCCTTGGCCTGTTTGGCGCAGGATTTGAATAAAGTCGTCGTCCTAACGACCTCAGTCTTCAGGTTCGCCAACTCAACCTGTGGCATGTTAGCCTTTCTGGCCTTTTGCCAGTCTTTGACAGCATGCCTCTTTCCCAGCCACACCTTCTCGACCTCTCCATTCCACCATGGTGGCTGCAGCCATCTTTCTTGTCTCCTACGGGAGGAAGTTAGTTTCCTTCTTCTGATCTTGCTTATGGCGTCTTGACCAGTGGTGTCGTACGGGAAGGCATTGGTCTTGTTTCTTTGACTCATGGCCCCGTCTTTCTTGATCAGGATGACACAAGGGTAGTGGTCACTATCGTGGTATCCCAGTGTGCCCCACCGGCACCTTGGTGCGATGGTGGGCGACACCAGAGCCAAGTCAATGATGCTGTCAGAGTCGCCTGGTCGAGTGGCCATTCTAGTGACCTTCCCATCATTCAGACAGATTAGGGCAGCAGATGCCAGGGCGTCCTCCAAATCTTCTCCCTGTCGATTGGTGATGCAATTCCCCCATTGACTGCCTCTGGCATTGAAGTCCCCGCAGTAGATGATATGCCTTTCATCCATATCGAACAAACTCTGCCATTGTCGCACGTCGACCTTCCCATTTCGCGCATAGACGTTAACGATTACAAGCTGCACTGGTGTCATTATTCTTAATGCCTGCACTTGCAGGGCATCGCTGTTCCAGGCGGACATATCGATCTCAGATACTAGTATGTTGTCGCGGACCAGAATGGCCTGTCCGAGGTGCCGCCTGTTAAGGAAACCCTGAAATCCCGCAACATTGACTGTACCGTCGGTGAGCTGTGTTTCTTGCAAGACTACAATATCGTTTCCGTAGAGTAGTTTTTCAAGAATGGGTCGGCGTTGACTAAATGATGCACAGTTCCAGTACAGTACTCGAACATTTCCGATACCCAATCTGTCACATTTTAAGCGCCTTCTGCGCGCGCCCGCCCTCTTACTACGTTGTGTCCTAGCTGGTCGTCTGGTCGTCATGTTAGGCTTAACTATCGCCACCGGGCGCCGATGATACGCCGAACGAAGACCGGACGCGCGTGCATGAACTCCGTTGCACGGTCCGAACTCCATTTCACCACGAAAAAACACTTAATCCATACACATTTCGGAAAAAACACGTTCCATTTTACGGGACGAAGAAATGTCCCGCCATCTTGCTCAAGGGAACTCACTCCAACAGTGGCACACGCAAACACCCAGACATACCTACACGCAAACATTCTACCCCATTGCTGGTTGTATTTCTCTGCTATCGCATAAATTCACTGATAGTTTTGCAAACGTAAACAGATTCTTATTTGATTTTCCTTAAAAATAATCTCATACAAAATTGCTGTTTTTCTGTAAATCTGATATATGCTTTTTAAGCTTATATAACTGCGTTAATGACCCTGAGCTCATAATTAATTCGCAAAACAAAATACTGACATCTCCACTTATACTTGATGTAGACATGAATAAGGCACAGTTCGATTTCATATTTTATTTAAATATTGGAGTGAAAAGTCTTTCCGACATCGTGGAAACCCACGTTACATGTGGGTGGACAGCATCCATGAGGATTGGGCGCAGCAAGTACAAGTGCACCGTGAAGACATAGAACTGAGAGTTTTGAAAACTCATTGCATCAGACCTTCATTGGGGAGATGGCACTTGATTTTAACGATGACAATAGTTAGCACAGCCTAAAACTGAGAAACATCGAATGGCGGTGGACATGTGGTTTCTTGAAAGAAGACCATTGACAAACAAAAAAACGAATGTGGCAGTATTTAGTTAGTTAGTTAGTTAGTTAGTTAGTTAGTTAGCTAGCTAGCTAGTTAGTTAGTAAGTTAGTTAGTTAGTTAGTTAGTTAGTTAGTTAGTTGGTTGGTTGGTTGGTTGGTTGGTAGGTTGGTTGGTTGGTTAGTCGACAGATCATCCTCATTGTACATCGAACCATTAAGTCCATAAGTGCTCGGATCCCCTCCTCAGTAAATCCCGCAGCGTGTAGCGGCTCACGACACCAGTTCTGTGTTGATTTATTACTCTTCTTTGGCTTCCTGCGTAGTGTTCTTGTTTGGTCACGCCACTTTTAACTTCTGTTCTCGCAGCCTGACCATGATTGTAGATTCCCAGTCATCGCTTGGTTCTCGTAAACGACTTACTTCTCGCAGAACATTCAAAATGTCTGTCTGGTTCATGGCTCATTCGCCTTCCACAGTAGCCCTATCTGCAAGCCTGTCAGCCTACTCATTCCCTTGTACACCCGCATGCCCTGGCACGAAGATGAAACTAATCTTTGCCAGCCGATACCGCTCCAGAGACAGCAGCCACTCTCTTCGGGCCTACCCTATCTCTGTCATCCTGAGCATACTCACTGAGGCACTAAGGACACATGTCCGATTGAATGTCTGTGTCTCGAGCCATGTTATTGCTTTACCCACTGTCATGACTTCCATAGTCATGCTGCTTGTGGTCATTTAAGAAACAAAGAAAAACTGTAAAGGTATTAGAGACATTTGACGTAGGCAGTCAAAGATTTTTTTATTTTTTTTTTTTTGACCGGAGGGGGGGGGGGGGTTAAGGGGGGGGGGGGCTGTATGTTATCGGGAGAAATAGACTTTAAAATAGTGCTAAATGGAAACTTGACTGAGAAAAAACTCAAGGGGAAGAAAGGAGATAAATAAATACCTGGAAAGTTTTGTCACATGGCATAATGGGAACAAGAAACACAAATGTGGTCCACGACTGGTGATCGTGTCAGATGACGGACCATGACGGCACACGCCTGTGGACATGGCACATGATGATGATGGTGTTGATGATGATGACGATGATGATGAATGCTTCTTGCAAGTGACCAAGGTCACGGATGTACGGGTGAAGGCAAATGTCATATGGTTAGTTAGTTAGTTAGTTAGTTAGTCGACAGATCATCCTCGTTGCACATCGGACCATTCAGTCCATAAGTGCTCGGATCCCCTCCTCAGCAAATCCCGCAGCGTGTAGCGGCTAACGACGCCAGTTCTGTGTTGGTTTATCATTCTACTCATTATTCTACTCATATGGTAGAAACTATTAACGCGAAGAGGACAGCCTATGCCAGATCCTGCCTCCGATATGTGAGGAGTTATGTGTTCACATTCACTCATCTTACCTCATCCAGTAACACTGAGCGTGTATCACAGTGACGTCATGATGGAAGCATCAGTAATCAGAGTCCTCCACCCTCTCTCAGCCACGCGCTCACGTGCCAAAATGCTGCATAGTGTCCACTAGTTAATGTCACCAGTACAGGGTTTCCTTTGCCTTCCTCCTCTCCTTTTGAGCTCAACTGTTCCCTGGAGGGTTACCTTTGAGAGGGTGTCATAACGCATACAGTAAGCCATAGAAGGGATACGGTGCCGTGACGAACTCGCTTTCTGGCTGTCGTTGTCCAAAAAATTGTCTCTATATAGCTGTACAATGTATACGGGCACTTTGATGTAACAGTTATGACGTTATCCGACAATGGCATGAGCCTGGATGGACAATAGTTCTATGCCATGTTTCATCGTTCACTACGGGTGGAAGACAACTGGCTATCTATTCCTCGGTGCAACTCAGGTCTAAAAACTATTTAACACTTCGCATGCCCACATTTTACAATTTATCTGATACCTACAGAATGAGACTGGCTCTATATTTGTTCTTATTCGACAGAAATCCGATTCAGTGCCTGTTGGGGAATGGGCACTGGCCATTGTATGATTGGAAGTCACGGTGGTGCAATGTTTAACACGCTTGTCTGCCGGTCTGGTTGTCATGTGTTCGAATCCCCATGGAAGCCGGGATTGTTTTCTCCACTGAACTGGGCTTCCAGCCTAAAATATACTGGGAAGTAAAAGAAGTCGGTGTGGTATTGATAACATTACCTATCGAATACCCACAGTTGGTATCCCCCTGAAATTTATTGATAACATCACCCATCTAATACCAATAGATCTAAAATATGTGCCTAGCACCATATACTGAACGGGAGCGTATTGGCTAGAAGGCTTACCTGATGGTCTGGGTGGCATTTGTTCGAATGCCCATCGAGGTAGGTTTATTGTTAAATTGACCGTCACTCATCATATGCAGTTTGATCTACTCGTATAAAAAAACAAACATAGCGCCAACACCGTAAACTCAGTGCGCATAAAAGTTCATTTACTTACTTTACTGTGTTCATACCTTAAACACCCATATTGGACCTTGTGAATTCCACACTGAGATTTACACGAAACAGCGCTTTCTGCAACTGGTGTCTCGGATAACCACTAAAGAGCCATTAATTTGGCACTGCCCAACATTACAGTGGAATTGCAAGTCAAGGATATCATGCATACTAAGTACTTGTACCGATGATCGTTTTCCTGGCTGCCTCAGATATCTAGCAAAGTCTGGCATCGGTCGTAACAGTTGGTGTGTCGCAAAGACATATTTCTCTGACTTTCATAATCATGAATGTTATCGTACTGAGTCTGAAAATAATGGTTGTCAGGGCTTCATTCATTCATTATGTGCCATGATAAGCGTGGGCGGTCATGTTCTGCCATCTCACTCAATCACCAGAGTCGTGGATCAGTGTTTCTGTCTCAACCATGCTACGTGGCCAAGCCATTCAGGTATTTAATTCTTGGTCTTCCCCTTGGTCTGTTCTCTTCGATCTTGCCAGTTGTCACCAAGTTTTCCAATTCATTTCTTCTCATAACTTCTCCAAAAAATTTTGACTGTCTACATCTAATGTCTCTAATCAGTTTACGATCTTTATTTGTTTCTTGAAGGACTTGTTCATTGGTTTTTATATATGTCCATGGTATTCTTTGCATTTTCCTCAGAAATCACATTTCCACAGCCATCAGATGTTTTTCAGCTTGTCTGCTCATTGTCCACGCCTCACATCCATATAAAAGTACAGGTTCTATGTAGCACTTCAATACTCTTTTTCTCGTTTCAATGATATCTTTTTATTGGTCAGTATGTTTTTCATCTTGAAAAAGGCTACTTTCGCCATCGCAATTCGTGTTCTAATCTTTGCAAGGCATCTCCCATCAGATGTTATGACTGTTCCGAGATAGTTGTACCGATTCACTTGTTTAAGAATATGTCCATTTACTTGTATATTACATTGTGGTATTTCTTCCTTTCTAGTGACGACCATAATCTGTGTCTTCTTACAATTCAATTCTAACCCCATTTGTTCACTGTGTGCAACAACCGCATCTACTAAATTTTGCAGGTCCTATTCATTGTCTACAATCAAGACTGTATCATGTGCGTATCTAATGTTATTGATGTTTCGTCCCACAATGTTCATTCCTTCAATATCTTCTATATTTCTGAAAACAGATCTGGAGACATTACATATCCCTGTCTCACACCTCTTTTAATAATCTGATATTGACCTACTTCATTATCAATTCTTATGGCAGCTTGTCAGGGCTAATAGGTCATTATCTCGCTTCACATAGCCGGTTTCAAATGCCTTTACATCAGGCGACACATGGGAATGGCAATTATAATTCGAGACAGCATCGTGGCTTCAGAGATGGACATGTCTAGGTGGTACAGCGACGAGATAAAAATACAGGTCACAGAGATCAACCCGGGGACCCATTTGTGTTGGTTAATGTTTATGCCTGCAACGCGAGCCTGGATTCCCAGAGGTGGCAGTGCTTGAATGAAATATAATGTCACGAGATGAATGTCATTTTCTGTGGCGATTTCAATGCTAAAGGCAGATCATGGGGAAACACTTCTTCCAACACAAAGGGGAGAAGCTCGAGGGCGCACTTGAAACCATAGATTCATTGGCACCTTGCCGTCTTGACAGACGATAGTTTGTGCTTTAAAAAGGCATAATAACTTTTAACTATGGCGGTAGCGAGTGTGACTGATAAGGCCAATTAGCGCTGTAAATGTCCGTTCACAGTGGGTGCATGTGAACACGTGGTCATTTCCACCATCATGCACCATCTTACGTCTCAAACGCTTGGTGTGTGACTTTTCTGCAATAATTTTCTCCTTTGACTTTATTCCATTTCTGATATTTGCCCTCCATGCAACACGTTCAGCGGCGACTTGCTCCCAATGTGCATTATCAATGCCTGTATCAATCATGTCCCGCTTACACACATCTTTGTATCGTAGTAGAGGCCGACCCTGAGATCTCTTACCCATCTGTAATTCACCAAAAAAGATATCCTTTGGTATTCTACCATCATCCATCCTCCTAAGATGTCCTATCCATCTAAGTCTACGAAGACTGAGCATGGAATAAACTGTCACACAACCTGATCTTTCCAATACTTCAGTATTTGTGATTTTGTCTTGCCACTTAATACCAAGAATTCTTCGCAGACACCGCATATGAAAGCTGTTTAAATTGTTCTCTTGGTGTGAGTAAGTTGTCCAGGTTTCACTGCCATAGAGAAGAGTACTAAGGACACAGGCTTGATAGACAAGGACTTTTGTTTTGGCAGTAAGCTTCCTGTTCTCCCAGACTCTTTTTCTTAACCTGTTCATTGTTGTTGCTGCCTTACCAATCCGGATGTTGATTTCCTGATCTAGGGATAATTTGCTATTTACCACTGATCCTAGATATGTGACGCGTGGCGCCCCATGTCTACGCCAACTGACAAGGACTTATAACCCGTAACAGTTGCCTCTCGCTTTGATTCCGAGACCAGTTAAGACCAGGGATGGAGTTATTGCCTCTCCATAGCACAAAGCCTGGGCTAAAATATAGAGATCATGTGTTGCCCATGCAGCATGATCCCTCTCTCGGCCTGCCTAGTTCACTCCAGAGGAAAGGTAACACCCCTACATCTGGAACAAGACAAGCTGCAGAAGCTGCCGGACCAGCAAAGCAATGCTCTAACTGTCCGCCTGTCGTAGCTTCGATCCTAGACCAGTCGCCAACCAAGGCTTAGGGCCTGGTCTGCCCTGCCATGACAATTTTGTCTTTAGCTTGCATTTCCTCGCACCTGGGTAAGGCTTGTACCCTCCCAATTGCGCTCTTCCGCCCGAAGCCGTTGGCACAATGTGGGGTGTCGGGTTTGGTAAGCGCCGCCCAACGCTCGGCGCTAACAGAAACCAGGTAGTACCGTCTACTGTTATACGATAGCTCAGTCATGTCTGACTAAGACCTGTGAAACCATAGACATTGTTTGTATCAACAGTGGTTGTGTCACCACGACATCAAGTCTGCCAGGTGATGGGGACAGAGTTATTGACCTGGCGCTAGTTTCTCCTTCACTCACTACAGTGCATAGATTGTGTGTCCTAGGGTACCACGGCAGGCACCACCAACCTTGCAGCATATTGGTGGAGAAAGGTAGAACCAGACAGCACAAGTCCAAGGTCAAGACTTTCAGTAAGACAGTGCAGGGCAAGATGCGGTGAATAAAATAAGAACAATACAAAATAACACAAAGTAATGCAGCTTTACAGAACAGAATTTCGACACTTATAGGATGTTGCGGTGACTAGCAGCTAGTCGCCGCAACGTCCTGTATGTGTCGTAATTCTGTTCTGTAAAGCTGCATTACTTTGTGTTATTTTATATTGTTTAATTTCGGCAGCTTTACTGCAGTTCCACCAAAAGCGCAGAAATCAGCATTGCAAGAAAAACAAAAGCTGGGCACAACCCTCTTGGTGGAAAAGGCCTGGGTGAATAAGCGTTGTGCTATTTATGTTTTGCATATCCTTTACAGGACATCGCTGTCAACATCAGCATCTTTCGGCTGATTGTTGATTTCTTGGCAAGATTACGCTCAGTAGTTTGCAATTGCTTTCTGAGCGACCGACTCCATACTCTCATAAGTCACTGGCGCGACTCGAACCGCTTCCAATTCTCGTGCGCTCACGTCAACCACGAGAGTATTCGGGATTACGGAGAAAGCTGCTAACCCCACGACCAGGGAGATCCGGCCGTTGTGCTATTAGAAAATGTTGAAACGCCAAAGGGAACAGAGTTGCCTACCCTAGTCTTATCTTGCACTTGGAAAGAGACATGGATATAAAAGTTAGCTGTTTCAAACAACTGGATTAAGTGGAAAAAAGTCAGAAATTGGTAGATATGTGTCAAAGAATAAGCAAATACATGTCACTGAGATTGTTCTCGCGACTACATAAAAGTTAAAATGGTGTAGTCAAGAATAAGAGTATTCCTGACTTCCAGGGTGCTGATCTCATCTGGCAGAGGACTGGCGAGAATAATGGCAAGGTCCTTTTAGAACACTACCTATAGCAGAGCAACCAGACAGACATGAGAGGACGAACTTTTTCCAAGACGGTTACATCAGATAGGCTTAAGTCGCAGAAAATTTCAGAAGGCGACAAAGTGACTGTGAAAGAGATCAAGGCTGTGCTACAAATAACAAATAACAAATCATCAGAGCCAGATGTATAAGGTATTATGACATTAATATGTGTACCGAAAACGAGTTGTTAGAACAAGCAGGTATGTACAACACAGTACAGCCAGTGCTAGCATCAATGACGAGGCAATATCTTTT
The DNA here is from genome assembly GCA_963921405.1 of Cepaea hortensis. NCBI lineage: Eukaryota > Metazoa > Mollusca > Gastropoda > Stylommatophora > Helicidae > Cepaea > Cepaea hortensis. Next base: position 37,185,305 of record OY992892.1, on the reverse strand, counting down.
TGCATCTACCCTTGGAGGGTACCGTCCAGACAGAGAAATCTGGAACAACGCAGCAGTACTTGCCCATGATGTGTTCGAAGGTTTCTACTCAGGCATTGAAACATGTGCTGCAACAACTGAAATTGGGGATGCGTATAAGAGAGTACCGTTGGATTTCTTAATCGTTCAAATTCTTGAACCCACAATAAGTCCATTCCTCCTTAATTGGATCTCTGCAGCCCTTTTCCAACGGAAAGTAGTTTTTAGATGTGGCAGTTGGACTGCTGAATCAACAACAATACATCCGGCCTGCCATAGGTATCACCATAATTTCCGGTGCTGTGTGAGCAGATCACAGGACGGGCGAGGACATTGTCGTATGCCGACGACTTGTTAGTGTACCACCAGGGTAAAGACAGAGATCAATTGCTGTGGAATTACACAAGGAACTCAATCGCATAAGCACTTGGTTTGATGAAGCTGTGCAGAGGTCAATCCAACGAAGGAAGCAGTGACATGATCCTCTTCGAATAACCATTAGTCAACACTCCAACACCAATTGTAAATCTGTGTTCATAGATTGTGGAAAGAACGCAGGCAACGAAATAGCTGGGGAAACGATTCGATTAACGCCTTGTTTATACTGAGCACATAGACCAGGTGATAACCAAGACCAAGCGATAACAAAGACCAAGCAGGCTTTGACTGTGGTGAGTGTCATGGTAGCTGGAAACTGTGAGCAGTGCCATCTATATCTTCTTCACGAGGGTCTGGACCTTTCTGTTTGTAAGTATGCGATGGTGATCCTGACTATCAGCCACAAGCAGATGGAAAGGATGGAGAGGATGCAGAACGAAGCTATGCGTATTATACTTGGATGTACAAGAGATACAGCAAGCAGGGTGTTGCGCTAAATTCTTGATTTTCCAACCATGGGGGACAGAATACACATTTTCCGAGCATGTGTGTGTGTGTGCGTGCGTGCGTGCGTGCGTGCGTGCGTGCGTGTGTGTGTGTGTGTGTGTGTGTGTGTGTGTGCGTGCGTGCGTGCGTGCGTGTGTGTGTGTGTGTGTGTGTGTGTGTGTGTGTGTGTGTGTATGGAACATCTCCCAAGATATGCAGATAAAGGAGAAGACGTGGTATATAAGGGTTGTTACTGGGGATAAATCATTGGCACATCTATAAGTGTGCACTTCTGTTTATGATACGGGATGGAAATTCGAAGAAGAAAAAAAGAACAATAACCAGGCTTACTCATTAGAGGATCTATGTTACACCACGATTATATGAAGCCACACACCAGTCTATTAAGCAAGAAGATAATGAACAATTCGGGCGGTATATTATTGTTCAACATCCGCCTTACAGTATCGACTTAACCTCGTGTATTTCACTTGTTTGATCCACTGAAAGCTCGCACTAGCGCTAAAGGATAATTGGATGGTTCAGATTTTGAAAGTGAGGTGTTTGAGAGAGGAGCTTAAGCATTTCTGTGCTACAGGTTTCAGAGAACTGAAGCTGATGTTGGGGGAGATTATATTGAGAATTACAGGAAATTAGTATCCCTCTACAAATTACTGACTGACTTTACTTGGTATTCTGTTACGAAGTACTGTGGCTATTCTTTTACATCTGTGTAGCAAACATTCTGATATTGGTCAGTACAACTGTAGAAGAAGAAAAAAGAAATACACAATTCAATACTAGCAGGAATAACAATAACAATAACAACAAATAACATTTAAAAAGTTAGTTGCATATCCTGTTACAGGACGATGCAGTCAACCTCAGCATTTTTCCGCTATTTGTGATCTCTTGGTAAGTTTACATTCAGTAGTTTGTCATTTCTTTTGATTGATATGATACATTGATAATTGTTAGATGGTAATGTTGGTCTAAATATCAACACATAGTTTAATTTAACTACTGGGACTTCTCTTTCCTCAATTTTATATTTCGTCTATTTTATCTCGGAACAGTCTTAACATCTTCTGGGAGATGCCTTGAAGAGATTAGAACAAGAATCGCCATGGCGAAAGTAGCCTTTAGCAAGATAAAAAAACATTCTGACCAATAAAAAGATGTCAATTGAAACAAGAAAAAGAGTGTTGAGGGGATATATAGAGCCTGTTCTTGTGTATGGATGTGAAACTTAGACAATACATAGAGCCTGTTCTTTTGTATGGATGTGAAACTTGGACAATGTGCAGTCAAGCTGAAAAAACATCTGATGGCTGCAGAAATGTGGTTTCTGAGGAAAATGCAAAGAATACCATGGACAGACAGAAAAACCAATGACCAAGTAATAAATGAGACAAATGAAAATAGTAAATTGATTAGAGAAATTAGACGTAGACAGTGAAAGTTTTTTGGACATATTATAAGAAGAAATGCATTGGAGAACTTAGTGACAACTGGCAAGATCGAAGGGAAAAGACCAAGAGGAAGACCGAGAGGAAAATACCTGGATGGCTTGGCCACATGGCATGGACGAGACAGGAACACTGAGCTGAACCACGACACTGGTGACCGAGTTAAATGGCGAGTCATGAACGCCCACGCTTTCCCGCTTTTTCTATGTGTGTGCAATTCCTCCTACCCCCATATTCTTCCCTTCTCTCTTTGCCTCTGTGCCTATCTCATATGTGCGTTTTCAATGGAGATCAACCTGTCTTTATTCGTGCTCTCCTATACCCATGGCAATTGGCAATTCTTGAAGAGACAGATACAAATAATAACATATTGATTGTGAATTGTCCTCTAAAAGTACTGGAGAGTTTTGGTCATAGATCATAACTTTTGGAAGAGAAAATCCCAACTGCACCTCCCCGCGGTAGAGGGTGGGAAACACACTACGGCGTGGCTAACACAGCTCTGGGGACCGAGTATCCACCGGAATAAGTGGACAACTCTGCAGCTGGGCAGAGCAGGGCACTCACTTGTCCTTACAGTCGGACATGGCTGTCAAAAGCAGAGGTAAAAGACAACCATGTGGATGTGGAAGGCAAGGGGAAACCACCACATCATCTTCCCAAGACTTCATGGCAAAACATATATCAGAGTTTGTGAATGACGTTAATGGTTGTCTTAGGACATCCTACTCCGGTAGAGACAGTCATGAGCCACATGTGACACCAGACCGTCATCCAGCTACTGATGGCAAAATCATAAATAAAATAAATAAATGTACAGTTGAAACATGGAATGTTAGGACATTAAATGCGCTAGGAAAGTTGAACAATGTTCTAAGAGAGATGGATAGCATGAAAATGAATATACTAGGCGTTAGTGAGATTGGATGGAAGGGATCGGGCAAAATTATAGCTGACAACCACACAATAATTTATTCTGGAGGGGATGCACATGAAAAGGGTGTAGGAACAATGCTTGACGAAAACAGAGTTATTATAGTCAAAATCAAAGGCAAACCAATAGATTTAAATGAGTGGCACCTTGCAGTCTTGACAGACCAAAGTATGTGGATTGGAATTTGGCCAAAATTCCATCTCACAATGCCTGAGCAGAGCTTCAGAGAACATGTGGTGCCCAAACGACATGTTCCCTCTCTCGGCCTTGCCTTGATTGATCCAGAGGAAAGGATAACCAGTATGTCTGGAACAAGGTAGGCTGCAGACGCTGGCGGCTCAGCGTCAAACCTCCGAGACCTCAACCCCACGAGCAGAAGGCGAGTTGTGGCCAGACCCTAAACCTTTGGGACCTGACTTAGAGGCGTTTTGCCAAACCCTGCAGGTAAGGGTCGTATACGCGCCCGGACCACTGAGCACATACACCTGTCAATCGCAAGTGACTGGACCTGTGTAAGCGTGTACTACAGTCAGACTCCTCGCCTGACCCATGCGATTCCCGCGACCTACGGGAATAGGCCCGTCGGAGATATTGCTCGATAGATAGATAGATAGACAGACAGACAGACAGACAGACAGACAGACAGACAGACAGATAGATAGATAGATAGATAGATAGATAGATAGATAGATAGATAGATAGATAGATAGATAGATAGATAGATAGATAGATAGATAGATAGATAGATAGATAGATAGATAGATAGATAGATAGATAGATAGATAGATAGATAGATAGATAGATAGATAGATAGATAGATAGATAGATAGATAGATTATACAAGTATATGCACCAACATGAAGCAATAGTGATGAAGAAATACAACACTTTTACGACATAATAGAAATGGCGATGGCTCAAATTGGATCACAGGAAATAAAATTAATACTTGGAGATTGTAATACAAAAATAGGAAAGGGGAAAATGGAGGATGTAGTGGAGAATTATGGTTTAGGTACAAGAAATGAAAGTGGGGAAAAGCTAATAGAATGGGCAAATATCAGTGATATGATAATTGGAATGAACAATTATGAGAAGAAATGAATTGGAGAACTTGGTGACAACTGGTAAGATCGAGGGGAACAGACCAAGGGGAAGACCTAGAAGCAAATACCTGGATGGCTTGGCCTCGTGGCATGGTCGAGACAGAAACACTGAGTTGATCCACGACTCTGGTGATCGAGTGAGATGGCAAAACATGACCGGCCACGCTTACCGGCATGGTACATGATGGATGCATGGATAATTGGAAACACATGGTTTAAACACCACGAAAGACGACTATACACATGGGAAAGCCCTGATAAGAAAGTACGCAACCAAATTGACTTCACACTAATTAATAAAAGATTTAGAAATGGCTTAATTAATGTAAATACATTGCCTGGTGCTGACTGTAATAGTGATCATGTATCACTATGTGGACAAATAAAAGTAAGATTAAAGAGGGTGGGGGTGGGGGGGGGGAGGGTTAAATTGGTTAGGAAATGAGACTTAATAAAGAGGTTCTGAAAGTAGATAAAGAAATTCAAGAACAATACAGAGTGACTGTCAAAAATAGGTATAATACAATAGCTAAAATACAGAGTATAAATGAACAATGGGAAATGTTAAGGGACTCCATTCATCAAATTAGCAAAGAAATATTACCGGAGACAAGCCAAACAGCTAAGAAAAAAAATGGATGAGTGACGAAATCTTAATGGTGATAAATAAAAGAAAACAGAGTAAAAATTACAAACAAGAATACGCTAAGATAAATAAAGAAATAAAAGATAAATGTTGGAAGGCAAAAGAAAGTTGGTTAAACGAGCAGTGCAAAAAAAAAAAAAACGAATTAAATGTAATTAAAGATACACAAAATATGCACAGATAAATCAGTGAGCTCACGGGAAGAAAAATAAGAATAAATACAGTGTGTTTGAAATCAAAAGCATGAAAGATATTGTTGGAGGAAGGTGCTATAATGAATAGGTGGAATGCGTATATAAGAGAATTATATGATGGAGAAAGGGAAGCATTAACAGAAGAATGTAACTTAGAAGGTCCACCTATTCTAAAAGAAGAAGTCGCTGACGCTATGAAACATACGAAGAAAGGAAAAACAGCTGGGCCAGATGAAATCACAATAGAAGAATTAGAAGTATTGGGAGAATTTGGAGTAGATATATTAACCAAAATGTTGAATGATATTTACAGCAGTGGATATTTACCCAGTGATGTGCTGAAATCTGTATAAATAATTATACCAAAAAAGACCAGGAACAATTGATTGTGAAGATTTTCGTACAATTAACCTCATAAACCATATCACTAAGCTTCTACTCAGAATCATAAGGAGAAGAACCAGAAAGAAAATAAAAATGGAAATAAGTGAAGAACAGTATGAATTTGTGGAGGGAAAGGGCACAACCAATGCAGTTTATACATTACGGACACTAATAGAAAGATCAATAGAGAAACAGAGAGACATATATTTGTGCGTCATAGATTATACAAATGCATTTGATAAAATAAAACGTGATGAACTGATTAAAATGTTGGAAGATATCAACATTGATGGGAAAGATTTAAGAATAATAAAGAATATTTACTGGAACCAAGTAGCAGCAATTAAAATGGGAAATAAAGAGGGTAGTTACGAACAGATAAAGCTAGGTGAACGACAGGGGTGTGTTTTGTCACCAGATCTCTTCTCCCTATACAGCGAAGTAATAATCAGAGTGATCAAAGAGATGCCAGGAATACTAGTTGGAGGTTATAATATAAATAATATACGATATGCAGATGGCACAGTATTGGTGGCAGATAAATCAACAGACCTACAACAATTGTTGGACACCGTAGTAACAGAGAGTGCAAGGAAAATGACTCTCCTTGAATATTAAGAAAACAGTAACATGGTGATATCAAAGAAATTAGTGACACAAAATGTGACATAGAGACAGAAGGAAAAATTCTTAACCAAGTGGATAATTTTAGATACCTAGGGGCATATATAACATCAGATGGAAGATGTACAACAGAGATTAAGAGCAGAATAGGGCAAGCAAAGGCCGCATTTCAGAAAATGAGTATCTTATGCAATACGTCACTATCACTGAATGATTGATTGATTGATTGATTGATTGATTGATTGATTGATTGATCTAGGAACCGACATCACAGCATTTGGGGCATTCCCATAGGCGCTCCGTCCCCATCCTCAGCAGCCAGCGAAGAGTTCCAACACCAATAGTAGGCCTACCAGTAGCAATCTGATTATATGTCCGTTTCGCCTTTCCTGAATCTAAGAGAGTGCTAAAATGCTATGTAGAACCAGTTTTGCTGTATGGCTGTGAATCATTGGAATGTAAATGAACAAATTAAGAAGAAATTAGAAGCAACAGAGATGTGGTTCCTGAGACGAACGTCTCAAACGAACGTCTGAAACAACGTCTGCCTGATACACGCTAATGAAACTAGAACATTATATACAACAATAAGACAGAGACAAACATCTTTCTTCGGTCATGTGATGGGAAGAGGGGCATTGGAGAACAACTAGAAAGATCGAGGGAAAAAGAGGCAGAGGCAGACCAAGAGAAATGATGCTGGATGGATTGAGACGGTAGCATGGAGGAATATCAGCAACAGAGTTGATCCAGAAAACCAAAGACACAGATCTGTGGAGAGCCATGAACGCCTACGCCAGCTGGCAGGGCACCAGATGATGATGTGAATTAGTTAAACTGAGTTGAGTCATGAACCTGCTTCACAGCAGTCGGAACATCCGATTCGTGCTCCGTCGTCATCTTCAACAACCAGTGAGGAGTCCCAATTTTAATGGTGCCAGTTTCAATCTGATTGTCCACGTCTGGCCTTTTCTGGAGCACTGGTTGGCGGTTATATCCCCTGGTCACCCCCTTGCTGCATCATTCTCTCCAGGCAATGATGGTGTATCTGTTCTTCCAAACTTTAAAATGATCCCAAAGGGCACACACAGACCACATTTACCATATCGTGGACCAATACCCCACCCAGCGGTGCAGACCCTACAATGTGTACTGTGATTGTGTATATGCCACGGTAGTCTTGAGAGTACGACTTTCTCCGTAATCCCGTTTATTCAAGCAGGGTCTCGCAGCGCACGAGAATTGGAAGTGTTTCTACCCGCACTGGTGACTTGCGGGATAACTGAGCCGGCCGCTCAGAAAGCAATGGCAAACTACTGAGCGTAATCTTGCCAAGAAATCAACAATCAGCTGAAAGATGCTGATGTTGACAGCGATGTTCTGTAAAGGATATGCAAACATTTTATCAGTTTGAAATTTACAGTTTAACATAGCATCAAGAATGCGTTATGCAAACGCATATAAGATCCAAAATTGACCCTCGTGTATTATGTGAACAACTGAATTTTGTGGTTGCAGAAGGATTTGTATAGGAACCTGTGTGCAAATCTGAAGTAAACAGCAAGGTGGAGAAACACTGTTGTCATGTTTGAGAATCAAAATAACTGGAGCAATTAATTCACAGGTTTGTATTGGTACTCAGAAACAAAGAAAAGAGGATGATAATTTAAAATAACTTTATTCCTTCAGAGAGGCGCTGTCGTCCTTTGGGAGCAGCAAGATGGAACCATTTGGAGTTTATTGCTTTTAAGTTGTACGCTGTCTAGTGCAGTGATCCTCAACCGGTGGGGAATTCCCCATGGTTTCCGGGGGGGAGGGGGGGGGGGTGAATATTATTTCAAAATCACGTTAATACAAGAATCGATTACTTGATATTGTTTTTCCCTCCATACTTTACGGTTCTGTACTATAGTGCTTCCATATTGACGTGGATAGGCCTTAGGTTCATACCAGAATACGATCAGCGTTGCCAGTAGTGGGTTGTGCTCAATATTTAAATTTCAAATCCCGAAATAACCAAAGTTGGTGCTTCCATATTGACGTGGATAGGCCTTAGGTTCATACCAGAATACGATCAGCGTTGCCAGTAGTGGGTTGTGCTCAATATTTAAATTTCAAATCCCGAAATAACCAAAGTTAGTGCTTTAATATTGACGTGGATAGGCCTTAGGTTCATACCAGAATACGATCAGCGTTGCCAGTAGTGGGTTGTACTCAATATTTAAATTTCAAATCCCGAAATAACCAAAGTTAGTGCTTCCATATTGACGTGGATAGGCCTTAGGTTCATACCAGAATACGATCAGCGTTGCCAGTAGTGGGTTGTGCTCAATATTTAAATTTCAAATCCCGAAATAACCAAAGTTGGTGCTTCCATATTGACGTGGATAGGCCTTAGGTTCATACCAGAATACGATCAGCGTTGCCAGTAGTGGGTTGTGCTCAATATTTAAATTTCAAATCCCGAAATAACCAAAGTTGGTGCTTCCATATTGACGTGGATAGGCCTTAGGTTCATACCAGAATACGATCAGCGTTGCCAGTAGTGGGTTGTGCTCAATATTTAAATTTCAAATCCCGAAATAACCAAAGTTAGTGCTTTAATATTGACGTGGATAGGCCTTAGGTTCATACCAGAATACGATCAGCGTTGCCAGTAGTGGGTTGTGCTCAATATTTAAATTTCAAATCCCGAAATAACCAAAGTTAGTGCTTCCATGTTGACGTGGATAGGCCTTAGGTTCATACCAGAATACGATCAGCGTTGCCAGTAGTGGGTTGTGCTCAATATTTAAATTTCAAATCCCGAAATAACCAAAGTTAGTGCTTCCATATTGACGTGGATAGGCCTTAGGTTCATACCAGAATACAATCAGCGTTGCCAGTAGTGGGTTGTGCTCAATATTTAAATTTCAAATCCCGAACTAACCAAAGTTAGTGCTTTAATATTGACGTGGATAGGCCTTAGGTTCATACCAGAATACGATCAGCGTTGCCAGTAGTGGGTTGTGCTCAATATTTAAATTTCAAATCCCGAAATAACCAAAGTTAGTGCTTCCATATTGACGTGGATAGGCCTTAGGTTCATACCAGAATACGATCAGCGTTGCAAGTAGTGGGTTGTGCTCAATATTTAAATTTCAAATCCCGAAATAACCAAATAAATCAACTTCTGATATTCGTCTTATAATGTAAGTAGACCCCTAAATCACGTTTTTGAAGACGTCTAAACTTGTTCTAGTATGTGTTATTAAAGTTAGCTTCCATTTTTACGTATACTATGTAGGGGCAGGGTGGGGGAGGGGGAATTTATAGGGGGGAAATACGAAAGGGGAGGAATGACATTCTCAACATATGGTGAAGGGGGGAATGGGCCATAAAAAGGTTTAGAACCACTGGTCTAGTGTGTCCCCTGATGTTTGTTCATTGTTTTTAAGTTATATACTCTCTAATGGGTCCCCTGATGTTTGCTTATTTCCTTGCCACTATGGGCGTCAATTCAATAGCTTTGAAAATATTATGTGTTTTTTTTTCGATCGCCTCAGAGCCAGCACCATGGCGAAGAGGTTACGGACTCGGTTCGTAATCTCGCATACCCGCGTTCTAAACACAGCTGCCGGCGATTTGGCAGCAGACAGCCTTGCGTTGGTTTTTTTTTACGAAATGTTATAGGTGCCGGTCGTTCAGAAAGCAATGGCAAACTACTGAACGTGAACATGCCTAGAGATTACAACAGCAAAACAAAAATGCTGGTGTTGACTGCGACGTTCTGTAAAGGATATGCAACTAACTAACAAGTGATTCTCAAAGACTGGTAAATCTGGGAATCTATAGAATGATCCCCCTGAGCCTAATTTACCATTACACAGACAATGATTTAACTATAGTAGTGCCAACCGCCACTTCGTTGACAAATACTCTCAACGATGGGGCCTTTTTGCCATTTAATTAACACGATCTTAGCAGTTCGTTGTTTGTTTCATTTGCGTACCTTCCTTAATATTAATGCCCTGAAAATGCCGTTTTACGCCGGAAGAAGGTTTTTCGTTTCGAAACAGCCCATGAGACACTGAAAATATCTAAATTGTGTGCATACATTCTTAGTTGTAAGTTGTGGTTATTTTTATGATTTTAGGAATGGCAACGGCCTTGGTTTTCGGCCTCGCATATTTACATTAGATAATAGTTTTAAACAATGTTAGATTATAGTTATTCTGATTTTAAAAAAACTTCGTGAAAGATTCTAAACTGATAGCACGTGTTAAATGTGTTTATTTAGTTAAAATAAATTATTTAGCAGACATTAACAATGGAAAACAAAACTAACAGTGAAAGTTCGTTATCATGTTGAATTATGCTCGCCACACGTGTGTCCCTACGTTTGAGTATTCCTAACATAAGTAGGCGGAATAATATTTAAATTGCTAAATTTAAAAGAATAATAATTATAACTAAATGAAAATTAGTGCACATATTGTTTCTCAGTAGAAAACGATCAAAAACTGCCTCGTGTTTTCCTGACATTTTCCATTTTGTGTGACAATGATGCGCTTTAAAATATGATGTTTTAATTGTGTTTTATTGGTGTTATTGAGCCGTTCTAGTGATATTAGTGTAGAAAGGTTGTGTGTTTATCATTATTCAGTAAATTCCATTGAATTATCCTCAGCGATTGAGCAGTAGCGTCTTGGTAAGTGGAAATTTCGCGTAATTGTCACCAATGTTTTCAATTTATTTTCAAACATCTGTTTATATTATTATTATATTTCTAACCTATAGCGACAGTAGCAATACCAACGTGTTCCTTGTGCACTCTCCTTTGATTTCATATATAATACAATATATCTGCTACCATTTTAGCAATGTTTAGATCACTTCTGTGACACACCCCTACTTCCCATTTTCTGCCATCAATTTCTGTTTGGGCCAAACCCATTTTTTGTTTGGCACTAAATCAGGTATGTCATTATTTCCCGCCAAAGTGGCATTCTCATTATTTCCTTCCAATATGGATACAGATTTTACCGACTTTTCAGGAAATATGTTTTGAGCTTTCATGTTATTTTCACATAACTACAGAGCTATTCTTTTACGCTGATCCACTCCTTCGAACTACTTTGTTTTTAGCTTATATGTGTCATATTTGTAATAAGCCCAAACTAAATGAACCTCTACACGTGTCAGTGTATTAGTATGCGTGTTGACGACCTACATAAATCACTTTAAATATATACAGAGGTATATCAATAATTATCATTACTGGCATTCGTCTGCCACAGTTTTTATTTTCACAGGATGAACAGGCTTACCGCGTCAGATATTCAATTTAAAGATGTTTTAACAGCGTTATTACATTAATTACTTTAAAAATTACCAATCCTGTCCTTTTAAAAAAAGTCACATCAAAGCTGACGCCGACTCAACATTGCATAAGTCATGTTTATTTTCAGTATTAAATTATGTTAGTTATGGCATCACATGTTAAGATACTAGCTGAGGGGGATAATAATTATTAGCGAAGTATTTGATCCCATATTTTATTGACAGTTCTGCGTCGTTTTGTGTCGTGTCGTCTTTGTTTTATGCTTCAAAACAGAGAATTCTCATCTTTCCATCTCATGCCATCCCTTCCATTTGCAATATAGAACTCGGTAGTTTTTATTCAGTTATTCACCGATGTTAAGTGGGAAGATTCTGGCATGGGCGGAGATGATAAAAAAAAAAAAAAAGGATTTGTTAATATGATAAAGAAGGATGAAACATGTCCTTCACAGGACGTCGCAATCAACCCCGGCTTTTCCCCCGCCTGTTAAACTCCGTGGCGAAGAAGTTAAAGACACAGTTCGTAATCCCCTATACCCGCCTTCGAAACACAATTGCGGGAGATTTGGCCGCAGATCCCCTTGCGTTGGTTTTTACGAAATGTTATGGGGTGCCGGTCGTTCAGAAAGCAATTGCAAACTACTGAACGTAAACTTGCCAAGAGATCACAAACAGCCAAAAAATGCTGGGGTTGACTGCGAAGTCCTGTAAAGGATATGCAACTAACTTTTTAAATGATTTACTGCACAATTTTTACATTCATTAGTTTTCCATTGCTGTGTGGGCCACCGACGCTCATACCATCGAAATTAACGCTAGACGGTCTGCTTCCAAATCGTTAGCGGCTGATCTCGAAACCTCGGCCCGGTATGTCGAGGAATTACGAAACGTGTTCGGTGCTCCTAAGCCACAACGTCGCCGGGGGTGAAAGCTTGTAGGTCAAAAACATGGGAAGGTTACCATTAAGTAGAATGTGAAAGTTGCACATAAGTGGTACATTTGTATAGCTTTAAAAACTCAAATTGACATCACAAATGTACATTCCCTTACAGCCTACCCCTAGGACAACATAAACTACTGGACATGTTTATGATCATGTTTACACCAGATGCACCAACGAACAATTTCCCACTATTTTCATCCTGATGTAAATTGGATAAGAAATAACGAACAAATGTATTGAGATCTGCAACGCTGAATTAATAAATTAGCAACTTAATTAATTTCTTACGCCCGTGCCTTCGTTATTGCCTTGCAAATGTTACATGGCTTGCGCTCTTGAGATGTACATGATTCATGTTTCAATTCACGTATATGTTAGTCTGTGATAGGAGACATTTCTAAGTTGATGGAAATACGATTTTGCTCGATATTAAAAGGTTACCTCCTCGCGGGCCAAATATAATGAGAACTGTATTTAGAACAATGCAACACATGTCTCAATTTGCTCTGCAAATGTGTTTATGCACTGCCACTAATTGGTTTATGCACTGCAGAAATAAGGAGAACTGTTTTTGGAACAACACAACTGTCTTAATTTATTTTGTGAATGTGTTTATGCACTGCCATTGTAGCCTCAAGGTTTCTCCCACAATTGATATGTTCTGTGTATTACGTTTACCATATAAGAACCGAGCAGTTGTTTCTAGTGCTTGCTTATTCTATATTCAAAAAAAAATTTGTAAGTATCACATGACTATTAAATTTATGTGGAGGTATTTGGTTTCTTTTTTTTCGTTTACGTTTTGCCATCCTCTGTTGGCTATAAATGTACACAAAAAGGTTAGTTGCATATCCTTTACAGGACGTCGCAGTCAACACCAACATTTTTTGCTGTTGTGATCTCTTGACAAGTTTACGTTGGGTAGTTTATATGTGCCGGTCTCTCTGGCTGTGGGGTTACAACACTTTCTCTCTGTAATCCCGTTTATCACGCAGAGTCTCGCAGCGGAGCGAGAACTGAGGTGGTTCGACCCCCGCTCGTGACTTGCGGATACTGAGCCGGCCGCTCAGAAAGCAATGGCAAACTACTGAGCGTAATCTTGCCAAGAGATCAACAGACAGCTGAAAGATGCTGCTGTTGACAGCTAAGTCCTGTAAAAGGATACGCAAAACATTTAGTTTATATGTGCAAAGGGCACGTAATTAGATCAGCCCACCAGAAGCTCAGCCTTGCTATAATTATTCTGACCTGACACGTTTCGTTTCCCGGTCAGTGTGTGTTTTACAGTAGCCAGGATCTTCCGTGATGTTTTCTGTTTCGTTGTTTGTTTGTTTGGTTGTTTTCTTTTTTAAATTGGCAGTTAGATGCTGATTAAGTCTTCACTTTGTTCCGTTTTATTTGTTTTCGAGTTATTAGTACTTTAGTCCAGTTTTGTCAGTCTTCGGATATTTCAATATCTTTTGACATAAGGCTGAGAGTTAAACATAATGGTCACTTACCGTTTGTAGAGCCTTAAATAACCAACAATGATTTTCAGTGACCGCCTCTACCTCCATTCTTATACTGAATGACAGCGGATAACATAAAGGACATCTGTTCGCATCATCAGGCGTATTGAGTTTATGGTATCAGCCTCATATTGTTATAGGTTATAGCCCAATCGGTATTCGATGGGTGATGGGACAAAAACACGCAGGCCGATTTGACTTCTCATGAAATTGTTTTGTAACCATTTTAGTTTGGATCGATCTAGGAACCTTGGTCAACGCAAAATTACTGCTTGGAAATGGATTCAAACACATAAGGACCGGAGAGGCACGCAAGCTGTACTGGATGTAGTAGTCATGCATGTGTCGCTGTGTTCAGCACAGGGTATTCTTGAAACCCAGCTGTACTCCTTTCCTCCCTCTTTATTCTCATCTTTTACAGCTCATGACATCGCCTTCAGTGTATATGCTGAAATAACCTCCAGAGTTCTCTATCGATTGTTGCACCTCCATTTCCGTTAATCCTCTCTCTGTCTTTCCTGCCTAGGGTGATAAAAGCATGCCTGCAGTTAGACTTCCTGCCTTACATTTAATCTGTTTATACCCCACCAGGTGGACGTGTGCAATACTGACATGATTCCCCGCTCTCTCAGCTTGTGTCATCCATGACATTACTTGATTAATTCGGGCATATTTTATGTCACCTAAGTTCTTATGTAGGAACAGCTGCAACGTAGTGGACAGCTGGCTCGCCTGTGGTTCCGATAGTTATGTGTTCATTTCGCCATAGAAATGGATCTTTGTTTTTAATTTACCTTGGTTTCTAGGTTGACAAAAGCTAAAATATGTACCAGAAAATCTCCACGAAAGTAAAGGCAACCAGTCTCATATTTATCACATCATCTATCGAGTGCTGAACTGTATGTGAGATTACGGGGATGTACCAAATGCACCTCGATGCGTGTAAATTGGTCGTTTAATTTTGTATTGCTGTTGAAGTTTTTATGTCAGAGGTGTTTTGTATATTGTCATAGACAACCCCGTATAGCCTTTTAGCTGGGCCTGAACATGTTGCTGTGAAGTTGGAACCGTGACTAACTAACTAACTAACTAACTAATGAGCTTTACAGAGACCGATTCAAGAATGAATCGCGTTTCTGTGAATATGAAAATCCTTAATACAACATGCCATAAATGCTTTTAACAGCATGATATCAGTATTGATATCCAGAGAGATTAACAACGCATTAAAAACAATATAAGTTGCATATCCCTTACAGGACGTTGCAGTCAACACCAGCATTTTTCAGCTGCTGTTGATGTTCTTGGCAAGATTTCGCTCAGTAGTTTGCCATTGATTTATGAACGACTGGCTCGCATAGCCGTAAGTAACCAACACGACGCGATCGATTGCCGAATCTCGCGCAGCTGTGTTCCTCACGTGGATATACGGGATTACGGAGAAAGTCGTTAACCCTTCGCCAGGGAGTTCGGCCATTAAAAAAATATAATTGTCAAATGCTATGTATATTCAAGCCTGGACATTGAACAAGCAACTAGAAAGTCGAATAGAGGCCCTGGAAATGTGGATACACAGAAGAGTATGTCGTATTTCATGGAAACAATAGCAATCAAATACAGAGGTTCTGGAAAAACTGGGAATGAAAAGAGAGTCGATGAAAGATATTTACAAAAAAGAGGCACTATTTATAAACGCCATACTGTAGATTAAGGCTGAAGGAAGGCAAGCGAGCAAGAAGTAGACAACGATGCAAGTGGGGAAGATAACATCAAGAGGTGGACGAACATCAATCTGACAGAATGTACAGTCAAGGTGACACAGACACTGTTGGAGATCCATTGCAGCCAATCTTCATTGTGGAGACGGCACCTGATTGATTGATTGATTGTTTGTTTGATTGATTGATTGATACAATCCATAACTATTCTCATCTCTTCATTCTAGGTGTGTCCTAATCCGTTACGCAGCCACAGAGATAGTTGCGTCTGCTATGTTTTGCTCAGCTACTTTTGCCTTTGGTGTACCTGGGTGCGTTTGCATCTATGCGGTCTGTGACTTCAATAAAAGATTACCATCACACGTAACTCTAATGAAGGCTTACCTGTAACGCCTGTCTATCTGTCCAGTCAGGGCAACATTATCTTTGAAGCAAGAGGTGTGGAAAAGACGCTGGCGCAGAATAGGATACATTGAGAACATCTGAGGATAGTATTTGTAGTAGTGATTCTACTTGATAGCATTGATTCTGCTAGATAGCAGGATAGTATTGGTAGTACTGATTCTACTAGATAGTTGCTTCCGACGGTGGGAGAGATCATCGTATCTCACTAGACAGCTACCGCCCACCTTAGCTGGGCAATCCCCAGTCAAAAAGGTGTTGTCTAGCCACGGTTCATCTCCTGAGGGTGTGTGGAGCTTAGGGGAAAAATCCTGACACATGGACCGCAATCTATACACCTTGCAACAAGAAAAAAAACAAAAACAAAAAACAACCGGCCTTAAGGCTGGGAACATGGAACGTAAGAACCATGACCCCTGGCATCTCAGACGATCTAAACGAGATTGTGAATGCCCGCAAAACTGCAGTGATAAACAACGAACTACTCAGACTGGGGAAAGACATTGTTGCCCTGCGAGAGACCAGACTCCAAGAATCTGGAAACATCAAGCAGAGGGACTTCACTTTCTACTGGCATGGCAAGCCGTGCGGAGAGACCAGGGAGCATGGAGTTGGCTTCGCTATCAGAAACAAGCTGCTTATTTCCATCACTCCACCAAGCGATGGCGCTGAAAGAATACTGAAGCTCCATCTCTAGACAGAGGCAGGCCCAGTTTGTATTATACGCGTTTACGCCCCAACACTAACTGCAGCATCAGAATCTAAAGACACCAGAGAAACAACATCTTTTTATCCTGGGGGATTTCAATGTCAGGGTTGGCTCCGACCACAAATCTTGGCCTTCATGTCTAGGACAGTTTGGCGTTGGGAAGATCAATGACAATGGACAACGTCTCTTGAAATTCTGCAGCCACCACAATCTGTGCATGACCAACACCTTCTTTGACACGAAACCTCAACACAAGGTGTCATGGAAGCACCCCAGATCAAAGAACTCGACCTGGTGCTCACTAAACGCAGCAATCTCCGCAATGTACGGCTGACTCGCAGCTATCATAGTGCTGACTGCGACACAGACCATTCATTCGTCTCCAGCAAGGTGAAGATAAGCCAAAGAGAATCTACAGAAGCAGAACAGAAGGAAGACTACGCATTGGCACCAGCGGCACCCAAAACAAAGAGAAGGTCAACACATTCATCCAGGTTCTGGCGGAGACTCTGCCTGGCCTCACAAACGGAACTGCCACCGAGAGATGGAGTCAGTTTCACGACACCATCTACAATACAGCACTATCAACATTTGGCAAGAAGCAAACTAAGTCAACCGACTGGTTTGAAGCACACTCTGAAGATATGTTCTCAGTCCAGGAGATAAAGAGACATGTATTCTCAGTGTATAAAACATCACCTTCAGAGAAAACATTGCAGGCATTGCGAACGGACAGAAATAGAGTGCAACAGATGGCAAGAAAATGTGCGAACAGGTACAGGCTACAGCTATCTGCTCGAATTCAAACTTGTGCAGACACTGGAAATATAAGAGGAATGTTTGAGGGCATCAAGCAAGCTGTGGTTCATTTTAAAAAAAAATAAGATGGCCCCTTTACGATCAACAGAGGGGGTAATTATAAAAGGTCGAGCAAAACAAATGGATCGCTGGGTAGAACACTACTCAGAGCTATACTCAGTGGAGAACACTGTCGGAGAAGAAGCTCTGGAAGCCATCGATCAACAGTCCACCATGCATGCCCTGGATAACGAACCATACTTTACAGAAATCAGCGAATGACTAGACATTCTCAAATCCGGCAAGGCACCTGGAAAAGATAGTATTCCACCTAAAATTTTAAAATGTAGCAAAGAAACAATCATCCCAGAACTGTAAGTAATATTTCAGCTCTGTTGGAAAGAAAAATCAGTACTATAAGTACCCCGAATCACAGTGGGGATTTAGACCCAACAGGTCCACCATCGATATGATTTTCTCACTCCGGCAGCTCCAAGAGAAGTGCAGAGAACAGAGGAAGCCATTATATATTGCCTTCATCGACCTCACAAAGGCATTTGACCTCATGAGCAGAAATGGCCATTTTAAGGTCCTTGAAAAAATAGGATGTCCACCCACCCTTCTTAGTCTCGTGAAATCATTTCACGAAAACATGCAGGGGACCATTTTATTTGACGGCTCAACATCCCAGTCATTCAGCATCAGCAGTGGGGTAAAGCAGGGCTGCGTGCTTGTTCCTACACTTTTTGGTATCTTCTTCGCCGTTCTCTTAAGGCGGGCATTTGGGACTGCCACTGAAGGCATATACCTCCACACAAGATCTGATGGCAAACTATTTAACCTATCAAGACTCAAGGCAAAGACTAAAATAAGATCTAGATGCATAAGCGAACTATTTTTTGCAGATGATGCAGCACTGACTACTCATACAGCAGAAAGTCTCCAACGGCTCATAGATCGTTTTGCAGCCGCCTGCAAAGACTTTGGGCTCACCATCAGCCTAAATAAAACACGGGTGATGGAACAAGATGCTGGTGCGCCTCCGTCAATCAAAATTTCTAATTATGAATTGAAGGTCGTCCACGAGTTTGTGTATTTGGGTTCGACAATATCAGATAATCTTTCATTAGAGACAGAAATCGACAGACGCATTGGAAAGGCAGCCACAACATTTTCCAGGCTAACTAAAAGAGTTTGGGATAATAATAGACAAACAGAGCGTACAAAAGTTCAAGCATATGAAGCTTGTGTTGTTAGCACACTACATTATGGGTCTAAATCCGGGACTCTGTACTCAAGACAGGAAAGAAAGCTGAATTCCTTCCATATGAGATGTCTGAGACGTATCCTGGGCATAACATGGAAAGACCACATAACAAACAAACAGGTGCTTGAAAGAGCAGATATTATCACAGTGCACTCCCTCCTCAAGCAGAGACGCCTCCGGTGGCTGGGCCACGTATCTCGAATGGAGGATGAACGTATTCCCAAAGGTCTCCAATACGGAGAGCTAGCCACAGGAAAGAGGCCACCCGGAAGACCCCAACTTCGATATAGGGATGTGTGTAAACAAGATATGAAAACCCTTGGCATAGATCCAGACATGTGGTAAAGAGTTGCAACAGACAGATGTTCCTGGAGAAAAGATGTACGAAATGGACTGGTGCTCTTTGAGCGCAATCTGATCCAACAAATTGAGGATAGGCGGTACAGGCTCAAAATGCAATCACTTACTGCGGGACCAGCCTCGTCTTACATATGCAGAAACTGTGACAGAGACTGTCACTCTCGCATTGGACTATACAGTCACCAGCTGTGCTGTCAGGTACCTCCCCAGCGACACAACTCTATAGTCCTTCAGGACTGAAAGAGGCCTACTACTACTACTACTAGATAGTATTGATTCTACTAGATAATATTGATGCTACTATTGGTAGTATTGATTCTACTAGATAGCATTGATTCTAATAGATAGTATTGATTCTGTTAGACAGCATTGATTCTACTAGGTAAGTAGTATATAGGATGGAAACGAAGCGGTTTGAGGCATAAAATACCTCATATACAAAGAATAAAGAAGGAGGAGCCATGAGGAGCGGGAAGGTGCGATAATTTTTAGTAAGAGAAAATGGGAATGGGGGAACATAATTTATGCATAATCGATAGGTGTAGGCAGGCTGTTACGGGTTGATGTATTCGTATCTTTGATAAGATCGGCGAACATCTGTGAGCAAAAAGTCGATATTCCTGGCAGTTTTATATCAGTGTCGGGGTCGAGGGAGGTCGCTGGTGCCATCTGTTTTTAATCAAGGGCGATGTCGGAATAAAATAATAAGCCCAAAGAACGATGAGTGGGGTGGGTTGGTAAATGGTGAAAGACGGGGATGCGTAGTTGGTCATAGTGGGATATCACCAATGTGTAACTGGGGGTTCTAGTTACTGCCATTGCGCTTGACAGGTTCGAATCTCAATGTGTGGTTGGTATGTGCGGGGTGGTGGTCGAGTATGTAACGGAGCTAGGTTATATCATTGGTGGTTCGAATCACGCTGCGGGGCGATAAGGGTGTCCACCCTAGGCGGAGCTTTCTAAGAGTATATTAAGACGTAAATGTATAACAATGCTGTCTAGTTGCCGCCATAGCGCTAGACAGGTTCGAGTCCTACTGTTTGGTGGGATAGTGTGGCAGTGGCCGAGTATGTAACTGAGCTAGGTGGTGTCATTGACGGTTCGAATAACGCCCCTGGTCGCTAACTATACCCAACATAGGCGCCAGAGAAGCGAATCACGATGTGTCGCTTTGCATTCTCCTCAGAAACGTCAGTTCCACAGCCAGCAGATTCAGCGGGACTGCTCAGTGTTTTCACATTCATACAAAAGGGCAGGTTCTCTGTAGTACCGCAACACTATTTTTCTCGTAGCAATTGACAGCTTTTTATTGGTCCTTATGTTTTTCATCTTGCAAAAGGTTATCTTCGCCATGGCAATTCTTGTTCTAAGCTCTTCAAGGCATCTCCCAGCAGTTGTTATGACTGGTCCGAGATATTTGTATCTATTCACTTGTTTCAGAATATTCTCATTCACTTGTATATTACATTTTGGTATTTCGTTCTTCCTAGTGACGACCATAATCCGTGTCGTTTTATAATTTAATTCTAACCCTAGTTGTTCACTGTGTACAACAACCGCCTCTACTAAATATTGCAGATCCTACGCAGTGGTCTGTTGATTACATAAATTATATGAAGGCAGTTGACAATTTAAATTAGATGAAGACATTTTATTACAGAAATTAAATAAAGACATTTGACTAGAAATATTTAATAAAGCTACAAAAAAAAAAAACAGAGATCTACCGGTGTGAGAAAAGCATATAAGTATGTTAATGTCAGTTCCTGTGAACATATTTAGCAGAATTATTCTGAATAGTATATGCATATTTAGCTTTAAGGTGAAATCAATACTGCTGTACCGATCGGAAACAAGAAGAACGACTAAAACAATTACTAATAAACAACAAACATTTATTAACTGGTGCCCATGTAGTTCACTAGTGGCGTTCATGTCTCATTCAACAATTAGTATAATATATTAAGTCAAATTTGCGGTTTCAAAATATGTTTTCATAGTATGTGTAAATATGAAGATATATTCAAGGTGCTTTCTAAGAACAAATTTCCTTACGTCACACGCTACAAAAGACATATTTCGCTCAAACTTAAACATTAAGAGGGAAAAAGAGTATGTTGTAGATACTGTTTTTCCTTTGTTTCTAGTTGGACTTGATCATTTGTTGTTCTAGCTGGGCATGGTATGTATATTTTCACCACATCTTCACTGATGTTTTTCCTCTTGTCTGCTCATTGCCCACGCTTCACAGTCATACAAAAGTACAGATTCTATGAAAGACAGAGACACTTTGCGGCTATTATTAACCAAAATGACAAATGGGAGGTCAGCTAATATGTAAGTATTTGTAAATAAAGATACACATGGATGTCTATTATATAACGAAAACAAAGGTATTTAGTTGTAGAAAACTACCGTGCCTCCAACGCAAACGGCGGTAGGCTAGTGACTATGTTTAGATTAGCTGTGATGGCACCAGCTGGAGATATTAATCAGCTACCTGGTACCCAGTGAAGATGACACGATAAACGAGGCGGTATAGGTCGCGTGGCCCTCATCAAAACCAACAATGAAATAATGGTGAAATGAAATGTTGCGTCGCCGCGAAGCATTATTTTAGAAACCAAAGATTACAGTCGATCTGAGAGGGTAACAATAGACAGTCTAAGCCTACCAGAAAGAGGTGTCTTATACACTGTGTACCAACGACAGACAGCTGGTCAAAAAAGAAGCAATACGCATAGACACAGTATATAAAGTTAGGACTAAATAAACCGCAGTTTAAATAATTCAAGTACATTATTACAAGTTAAATTACATAATAAAATAAATACAGTGATATGTATAAAATTAGAAAGGGGGAAAAAAAGACAAAAGACAAAAAAACAAAAACAAAAAACACACACACAATTGTTAAATTAGCAAATAAGTGAAAAACACAACAGTATGAATACATTGGTGTATTAGTTACATACAAATGGTACACACAACATGCCCTCATGTCAGCGTAACGGCCCAACTGTTAAATCACGTTACCGCTATCTGTTCTATATTGCGACCAAAATACACCGATCGCCCCTCACGGCAGCGTAACAGACTAACACTTAAACCAAGCACCCACTATCTATTCTATATTGTTGCCAACAATTATGTGCATGCCGCCAGCCTTTGATATGAATCTGATTGATGAAACCTGTCAGGAGACAACCATAGAGACATAGTAAAAGTGTAGGGAAAATACAACTCCAAGCGTATTGACTCTCGGTGTATCGTTATTCACTTAACGTTTTCTGTTTCCTGCTCCAGTCTATTGTTGTAAAATCTTACCAAGGTGGACACTGAGGACCAAACCTATATGAGTGAAGTAGGATAGATACGGTTGGCATATGTGTCTTATAGGGCTTGGTCATTGGTTTCGTAAAAACTTATCAATGGAAGAGAATGACCCTTACACTACAAACAGAATAAACATTTACATTAATAATACCTATAACAAACACATGACCAGCTACACGGGCGGTGACAAAAGTGACAAGCTGATTAGAGAAAGCAGCGATGTTTCAACGAAAACATAGTCTGTGTGTTATCTCCTTGGAAAAGTAAATCTGGTTATATTTAAATCACCCTAGGCGTTCATGTCTCCCATGAAAACTAGTGTAATGCCTGTAGAAGTCAAATTTGAGGCTTCAAAATATGTTTTCGTAGTATATGTATATATGCAGATATATACAGGTGTTTTCTAACAACGAATTTCCGCAGTCGCGCTTTACATCCATACACAAGTATAGGTTCTATGAATGACACAACACCTACAAGTTACTAAGATTGGCACTGGGTCACCAACATCATTTGCGTCTAGCGTCAATACTACAAGACAAGACAATGCTTTTTTCGGCCTCTGATTGAGAACAACAGATATAAACGTAATTATGCAATTACCTCTTTACAACAGTACCGAGAAAGTTAAAAATATCATTTTAAATACGCTGACGACCATAGTAACACAACCAGGTAATTCTGCGTGCTCACTTTGTGTATTACCCACACTTACTATAGATTGCAGAAAATGCTCATTGTCTACAACCAAGGTGAAAAATTTCGGTCAAACTTTTAAAGGTCTCGTCCGAATTCATAAAAAGAAGGGAATAATGTTAGCCATATGTGAAAAATATCGGTCAAACTTATAAATGTCTCGACCAAACTTATAAAAAATAGGAAAAATTTGTTAACCTAATGAGAAAAATATTGACCCTGTAAAGAAACATTTACAACAAACTTATATAAATTAGGAAAATTTGTTAACCTAATGAGAAAACATATCGACCAAAGAGAGCAATACTTCATCTAATCTTATAAAAAGTAGGAAAATTTGTCAGCCGAAATGGGGAAAAGGTCGGTCAAATAGATAAATATCTCAACAAATTATAAAAAGTAGGAACAAATAGTGGCCAAGTAAAAAATAGCTCACCCAGATTTATAAAAGGTAGGAAAATGTGTTAGCCAAAAGGGGAAAATATTGATCAAACTAAGAAACATGACGATCGAACTAGGAAAATAGGTGAACCAAAGTAATAAAAATGTTGGGTAAATGCAGAAATATGTTGACCAAACTTATAAATATCGCTGCCAAACTTATGAACAGTAGGAAACTTTGTTAAACAAATGTGAAAAAATATCGCCCAAACTTATAAAAAGCTCCGCCAAACTTACGAAAAGTAGGAAACTTTGTTAACCAAAGGTGAAACTATATCGGTCAAACTTATAAATGGCTCGTACGAATTCATAAAAAGTAGGAAATAATGTTAACCAAAGTAATAAAAATGTTGGGTAAATACAGAAATATGTCGACCAAACTTATAAATATCTCCGCCAAACTTATGAACAGTAGGAAACTTTGTTAACCAAATATGAAAAAATATCGACCAAACTTATAAAAATCTCCGCCAAACTTAAGAAAAGTAGTAAACTTTGTTAACCAAAGGTGAAACTATATCGGCCAAATACAGAAATATCTCAACAAAATTTATGAAAAGTAGGAAACTGTGTTAACCAAATGGAAAATATATTGACCAAGTAAATAAATGTCTCAGCCAAACTTATAAAAGTAGAGATATTTTGTTAATATAACGAGAAAATTAGTGACAAATAAAAAATAAATCATCCAAATTTATAAAAAGTAAGAAACTGTTAACCAAAGGTGAAAAATATTTACCAATTAAAGAAATATTTCAACCAAACTGTTTTTTTTTTTAAATAGGAAAACTTGTTAGCCAAACTCTGAAAAAAGATGGCCAAAGTACGACATTTCTCAACCAACTTTATAAAAAGGTAGGAAAATATGTTAGTCAAATGGGAAAAATACGCCAAATCACGAAATATTTCACTCAAACTTATAAAAAGTAGGAAACGTTGTTACACAAATGGGAAAAATATCCACCAAGTAGGAAATAATGTTAGTCAAATGGGAAAAATATTGGTCATTTAAAGAAATATTTCAACCAATCGCATAAAAAGTAGGAAAATTAACCAAATGTGAAAATATATCAGCCAAATACAGAAATATCTCAACCAAATTTATGAAAAGTAGGAAAATGTGTTAACCAAATGTGAAAAAAATATCAGCCAAACAGATAAATATTTCAACTGAACTTATAAACAGTAGAAAAATGTTGTTTCTATAGTTATGTCAAACGTGTCTTGAACTTTTATCTGAAAAGACATGACACAAGACATAAGCATCAATGTCAACACTTTCCCTCTTTTACATTACCGAAAGATTCAACTTTTCACTCTAGAGTATCTGTTAAAGAACCACTTATACAGACTAAGCACTCATCGCTCCACACGATTTTTTTTTTTTTCTTTCTAACACAAAGTGTCTATGTCTTTCATAGATAACTTCACAACTTTTTCATGTCACAGCACCAAGAGCTCCAAACCTTCGTTGTACATGAGCTCCCACGACATAGTCATAACAACATGTATGGCAATGCAGTCTGTGGCTTCACCTGGGATAGTTTCGATATCATCTGAGTATTCGTTATCAAAGATCCATTTCTCATGGCTGACATCTTCAACTTTCCATATCACAATGTCTGCTACACTAATATTACATTGTTCCAGCTCTTAACAATACAGGTGTTTTCTAGAAGTCTAGCGAAAATATCATTTCTCACTTTGTCCACCTCTATTTCACTTTGTCATTTCACAAATCCAAATAGCGGCAAGGCTACATCCAACCAACAGTGTCTGTTACTAGATCGGTCTTTCTTAAAACTACATCTGCCTTATTGACTCCTTGCATACCAGCGAGCACATCTTCTAACTAATTTTCAATGTTTCATACCACTTAACATTAACATTCCCTTTGCTTACAAAACAACCGATATTCTGCTGACGGGGTAAATTCCCCAACCTACTGGAGATAAATCAACTGTCCCCTATCCGACTAGACGCTTTTTTTAGACAATGAATATGATCATCAACCAGTATGGTCACTGCTAAAAAGGATACGGCCAACATAAGAGGTATTTAAGAAATTTAAAAATTAATTTTCGACAATAAAATTTAACAATTAAATTGCTACGTGAAACCTTCACATTGGAAACAATAAAGAGAAATTTAATTGTTAAATTTTATTGTCGAAAATTAATTTTTAAATTTCTGAAATACCTCTTATGTTTTCCGTATCCTTTTTAGCAGTGACCATACTGGTTGATGATCATATTCATTGTCTAAAAAAAAGCGTCTAGTCGGATAGGGGACAGTTGATTTATCTCCAGTAGGTTGGGGAATTTACCCCGTCAGCAGAATATCGGTTGTTCTGTAAGCAAAGGGAATGTTAATGTTAAGTGGTATGAAACGTTGAAAATTGGTTAGAAGATGTGCTCGCTGGTATTCAAGGAGTCAATAAGGCATATGTAGTTTTAAGAAAGACCGATCTAGTAACAGACACTGTTGGTTGGATGTAGCCTTGCCGCTATTTGGATTTGTGAAATGACAAAGTGAAATAGAGGTGGACAAAGTGAGAAATGATATTTTCGCTAGACTTCTAGAAAACACCTTTATTGTTAAGAGCTGGAACAATGTAATATTAGTGTAGCAGACATTGTGATATGGAAAGTTGAAGATGTCAGCCATGGGAGATGGATCTTTGATAACGAATACTCAGATGATATCGAAACTATCCCAGGTGAAGCCACGGACTGCATTGCCATAAATGTTGTTATGACTATGTCGTGGGAGCTCATGTACAACGAAGGTTTGGAGCTCTTGGTGCTGTGACATGGAAAAGTTGTGAAGTTATCTATGAAAGACATAGACACTTTGTGTTAGAAAGAAAAAAAAACAATCGTGTCGAGCGATGAGTGCTTAGTCTGTATAAGTGGTTCTTTAACAGATACTCTAGAGTGATAAGTTGAATCTTTCGGTAATGTAAAAGAGGGAAAGTGTTGACATTGATGCTTATGTCTTGTGTCATGTCTTTTCAGATAAAAGTTCAAGACACGTTTGACATAACTATAGAAACAACATTTTTCTACTGTTTATAAGTTCAGTTGAAATATTTATCTGTTTGGCTGATATTTTTTCACATTTGGTTAACACATTTTCCTACTTTTCATAAGTTTGGTTGAGATATTTCTGTATTTGGCTGATATATTTTCACATTTGGTTAATTTTCCTACTTTTTATGCGATTGGTTGAAATATTTCTTTAAATGACCAATATTTTTCCCATTCGACTAACATTATTTCCTACTTGGTGGATATTTTTCCCATTTGTGTAACAACGTTTCCTACTTTTTATAAGTTTGAGTGAAATATTTCGTGATTTGGCGTATTTTCCCCATTTGACTAACCCATTTTCCTACCTTTTTATAAAGTTGGTTGAGAAATGTCGTACTTTGGCCATCTTTTTTCAGAGTTTGGCTAACAAGTTTTCCTATTTTAAAAAAAAAAGTTTGGTTGAAATATTTCTTTAATTGGTAAATATTTTTCACCTTTGGTTAACAGTTTCTTACTTTTTATAAATTTGGATGATTTATTTTTTATTTGTCACTATTTTTCTCGTTAGATTAACAAAATATCTCTACTTTTTATAAGTTTGGCTGAGACATTTATTTACTTGGTCAATATATTTTCCATTTGGTTAACACAGTTTCCTACTTTTCATAAATTTTGTTGAGGTTTTTCTGTATTTGGCCGATATAGTTTCACCTTTGGTTAACAAAGTTTCCTACTTTTCTTAAGTTTGGCGGAGATTTTTATAAGTTTGGTCGATATTTTTTCATATTTGTTTAACAAAGTTTCCTATTGTTCATAAGTTTGGCGGAGATATTTATAAGTTTGGTCGACATATTTCTGTATTTACCCAACATTTTTATTACTTTGGTTAACATTATTTCCTACTTTTTATGAATTCGGAAGAGCCATTTATAAGTTTGACCGATATAGTTTCACATTTGGTTAACAAAGTTTCCTACTTTTCGTAAGTTTGGCGGAGCTTTTTATAAGTTTGGGCGATATTTTTTTCACATTTGTTTAACAAAGTTTCCTACTGTTCATAAGTTTGGCAGCGATATTTATAAGTTTGGTCAACATATTTCTGTATTTACCCAACATTTTTATTACTTTGGTTCACTTATTTTCCTAGTTCGATCGTCATGTTTCTTAGTTTGATCAATATTTTCCCCTTTTGGCTAACACATTTTCCTACCTTTTATAAATCTGGGTGAGCTATTTTTTACTTGGCCACTGTTCCGTTCCAGTTTCATTTCAAAAACAAAAATTCCAAATTTGACCTCGTCTAACCTGCTTCATCAGCTGTGGTTATTGTTGAGGTACGTGGTTTTTGTGGGTTTATTCACCCTAATTCTTGTCTTGTGAGTCCTATCTCGGACTGGTTATGTAACGTTTGTGTCTGTGACGTCAGAAGTGGTCGGCGGCTATCCTTTATGCTCTTCTGTTGTTATGGTTTTCTTTGTTGGTGTAGGCTCCTGGCTCGCCTGGCTGCAGTCCTTATAAGGACTTTTCGTGATCACACTCCAGCTGGGGATCGGTCGGCGGCTGTCCTTTGTGCATGTTTCCTTTTGTTTTCGTTGTTGGTGCAGGCTCCAGGCTTGACTGGTTGCAGTCCTTAAAAGGACTTTTTATTTGATATTCTGTCTCCTTTTTTGTGCATTTTCTGTAGGAGCTTTTCGGCGTTTTCTTTTTCCTCCTTGGGGAAACAGTTTTCACTGTTTCGTTTGCGTATCTGCGGCCTAGTGTTTTCTTCCTCCGTGGTCAGCCATGGGACGATTTCACCGTCCTCGATATAGTACTCGAAGTCGGCCTCACAGTTGTAGTGTACTAATGGGTATGTCATCGGTTTCCCCCGGAGTTTTTTAGGCTTCTTCTTTTCTTTTTCTTCCCAGCGCCTTCTGAATTCCTGGCGCTTGAGTTCCTCCTTGTCGACTGGGTATTCTGTGCCTCCTTCAGAGATCCGACGGTATAGTAGTTCCCTCTTGGGCGTTGTGGTTGGGCTGCTGGCTTTAGCTTGCTGTTCAGACTTGGTCTCTTGGGTTTCTTCTTGCGGTTTTTCTGTGAGTTCTTGTGTGGCTTCTGTTGGTTTGTTTTGAAAGAGTTCCATTTCAGCTCTATGCAGTTCTCTTTCGGTCTTGATAATTTGTAGGATTTCTTCGTTCTCCTTCTTTATCTCAGCCATGCGCTGAATCTCTTGTTTGATGTTGAGCTGGATTTCTTTCATGTCGGCCAGCAGCTTCTCATTATCGCTGGTCGGAGTCGTCGTCAGCAGTGCCTTGACTTGTTTCTTCAACTCGTCTATCTGCTTTTGAAGTTGATCTCTTTCAGCTTGTGCTATACCCGTGGCTGTCTCGCCCCTCTGCATTGCTTCCTTGAATGGTGTCTTTGTGATGATGGCGATCTTTAAGACGTCTCTGTGTCTCTGCAGGTACGGACAGCCCAGGTATCTTGCTCCGTGTTTGCCCAGACAGTTGGCGCACTTTCTTCTGTTGTTAGGAGCTCTGAAGTCCGTGTCCAGCTTGGCCAGCGGACACTCCTTGAAGGCATGGTGATCGGCGCAGTATCGACAGATTTCCGTCTTACTGCGACATGTCGCTCTGCTGTGGCCGGCCCTCTGGCAATTTGAACATTGCGTGATTCTTGGTATGAATCTCTCTGGTTGCTGCAGTCTCTTGTTGAGTGATGCTGTGGTCGGCATTTCGCTGCCCTCCGATGTCACCACTGCCAGGGTTGTAGGTATCTTGGAGTAAGTGAGAAGCCGCTCCGCCTTCAAGACTCGGATGTGAAGATTTTCTTCACGTAGCTGCTTCAGGATTTCTTCATCTGTCAGCTCCACAGAAATCCTCTTGACAACCCATCTGACTGTCTTTGAGTCGGTGTTTCCGACTCTGGTGTCTTTCTCCTCCTTCTACTCTGCTGTCTTGGTTCTTGACTGTGTTGGGCTGTCAATCTTCTCCCTCGTAGTAGCTTCAGTAATGGCTGTAGTATCAGGCTCTTTGATGCAGCTAGCAGGTGGGCTCTCGACGTTCTTCTTCTTGTTGTCGGCTCCCACGCTGCACATCTTGGCAACAGCGTGTTTCTTGTTGTTGGATTTTCAACGTGACATTTTCCCGCTGACACTATTTGTTCCTACTTTTTATAATTTGTTGAGATATTTATCTATTTGACCGACCTTTTTCCCATTTCGGCTGACAAATTTTCCTACTTTTTATAAGATTAGATGAAGTATTGCTCTCTTTGGTCGATATGTTTTCTCATTAGGTTAACAAATTTTCCTAATTTATATAAGTTTGTTGTAAATGTTTCTTTACAGGGTCAATATTTTTCTCATTAGGTTAACAAATTTTTCCTATTTTTTATAAGTTTGGTCGAGACATTTATAAGTTTGACCGATATTTTCCACATATGGCTAACATTATTTCCTTCTTTTTATGAATTCGGACGAGACCTTTAAAAGTTTGACCGAAATTTTTCACCTTGGTTGTAGACAATGAGCATTTTCTGCAATCTATAGTAAGTGTGGGTAATACACAAAGTGAGCACGCAGAATTACCTGGTTGTGTTACTATGGTCGTCAGCGTATTTAAAATGATATTTTTAACTTTCTCGGTACTGTTGTAAAGAGGTAATTGCATAATTACGTTTATATCTGTTGTTCTCAATCAGAGGCCGAAAAAAGCATTGTCTTGTCTTGTAGTATTGACGCTAGTCGCAAATGATGTTGGTGACCCAGTGCCAATCTTAGTAACTTGTAGGTGTTGTGTCATTCATAGAACCTATACTTTCGTATGGATGTAAAGCGCGACATGCGGAAATTTGTTGTTAGAAAACACCTGCATATATCTGCATATATACATATACTACGAAAACATATTTTGAAGCCTCAAATTTGACTTCTTCAGGCATTACACTAGTTTTCATGGGAGACATGAACGCCTAGGGTGATTTAAATATAACCAGATTTACTTTTCCAAGGAGATAACACACAGACTATGTTTTCGTTGAAACATCGCTGCTGTCTCTAATCAGCTTGTCACTTTTGTCACCGCCCGTGTAGCTGGTCATGTGTTTGTTATGGGTATTATTAATGTAAATGTTTATTCTGTTTGTAGTGTAAGGGTCATTCTCTTCCATTGATAAGTTTTTACGAAACCAATGACCAAGCCCTATAAGACACATATGACAACCGTATCTATCCTACTTCACTCATATAGGTTTGGTCCACAGTGTCCACCTTGGTAAGATTTTACAACAATAGACTGGAGCAGGAAACAGGAAACGTTAAGTGAATAACGATACACCGAGAGTCAATACGCTTGGAGTTGTATTTTCCCTACACTTTTACTATGTCTCTATGGTTGTCTCCTGACAGGTTTCATCAATCAGATTCATATCAAAGGCTGGCGGCATGCACATAATTGTTGGCAACAATATAGAACAGATAGCGGGCGCTTGGTTTAAGTGTTAGTCTGTTACGCTGCCGTGAGGGGCGATCGGTGTATTTTGGTCGCAATATAGAACAGATAGCGGTAACGTGATTTAACAGTTGGGCCGTTACGCTGACATGAGGGCATGTTGTGTGTACCATTTGTATGTAACTAATACACCAATGTATTCATACTGTTGTGTTTTTCACTTATTTGCTAATTTAACAATTGTGTGTGTGTGTGTGGTTTTTTTTTTTTTTTTTTTGTCTTTTGTCTTTTTTTTCCCCTTTCTAATTTTATACATATCACTGTATTTATTTTATTATGTAATTTAACTTGTAATAATGTACTTGAATTATTTAAACTGCAGTTTATTTAGTCCTAACTTTATATACTGTGTCTATGCGTATTGCTTCTTTTTGACCAGCTTTCTGTCGTTAATACACAGTGTATAAGACACCTCTTTCTGGTAGGCTTAGACTGTCTATTGTTACCCTCTCAGATCGACTGTAATCTTTGGTTTGTAAAATAATGCTTCGCAGCGACGCAACATTTCATTTCACCATTATTTCATTGTTGGTTTTGATGAGGGCCACGAGACCTATACCGCCTCGTTTATCGTGTCATCTTCACTGGGTACCAGGTAGCTGATTAATATCTCCAGCTGGTGCCATCACAGCTAATCTAAACATAGTCACTAGCCTACCGCCGTTTGCGTGGGAGGCACGGTAGTTTTCTACAACTAAATACCTTTGTTTTCGTTATATAATAGACATCCATGTGTATCTTTATTTACAAATACTTACATATTAGCTGACCTCCCATTTGTCATTTTGGTTAATAATAGCTGCAAAGTGTCTCTGTCTTTCATAGAATCTGTACTTTTGTATGATTGTGAAGCGTGGGCAATGAGCAGACAAGAGGAAAAACATCAGTGAAGATGTGGTGAATATATACATACCATGCCCAGATAGAACAACAAATGATCAAGTCCAACTAGAAACAAAGGAAAAACAGTATCTACAACATACTCTTTTCCCCTCTTAATGTTTAAGTTTGAGCGAAATATGTCTTTTGTAGCGTGTGCCGTGAGGAAATTTGTCCTTAGAAAGCACCTTGAATATATCTTCATATTTACACATACTATGAAAACATATTTTGAAGCCGCAAATTTGACTTAATACATTATACTAATTGTTGAATGAGACATGAACGCCACTAGTGAATTACATGGGCACCAGTTAATAAATGTTTGTTGTTTATTAGTAATTGTTTTAGTCGTTCTTCTTGTTTCCGATCGGTACAGCAGTATTGATTTCACCTTAAAGCTAAATATGCATATACTATTCAGAATAATTCTGCTAAATATGTTCACAGGAACTGACATTAACATACTTATATGCTTTTCTCACACCGGTAGATCTCTGTTTTTTCGTAGCTTTATTAAATATTTCTAGTCAAATGTCTTCATTTAATTTCTGTAATAGAATGTCTTCATCTAATTTAAATTGTCAACTGCCTTCATATAATTTATGTAATCAACAGACCACTGCGTAGGATCTGCAATATTTAGTAGAGGCGGTTGTTGTACACAGTGAACAACTAGGGTTAGAATTAAATTATAAAACGACACGGATTATGATCGTCACTAGGAAGAACGAAATACCAAAATGTAATATACAAGTGAATGAGAATATTCTGAAACAAGTGAATAGATACAAATATCACGGACCAGTCATAACAACTGCTGGGAGATGCCTTGAAGAGCTTAGAACAAGAATTGCCATGGCGAAGATAACCTTTTGCAAGATGAAAAACATAAGGACCAATAAAAAGCTGTCAATTGCTACGAGAAAAATAGTGTTGCGGTACTACAGAGAACCTGCCCTTTTGTATGAATGTGAAAACACTGAGCAGTCCCGCTGAATCTGCTGGCTGTGGAACTGACGTTTCTGAGGAGAATGCAAAGCGACACATCGTGATTCGCTTCTCTGGCGCCTATGTTGGGTATAGTTAGCGACCAAGGGCGTTATTCGAACCATCAATGACACCACCTAGCTCAGTTACATACTCGGCCACTGCCACACTATCCCACCAAACAGTAGGACTCGAACCTGTCTAGCGCTATGGCGGCAACTAGACACCATTGTTATACATTTACGTCTTAATATACTCTTAGAAAGCTCCGCCTAGAGTGGACACCCTTATCGCCCCGCAGCGTGATTCGAACCACCAATGATATAACCTAGCTCCGTTACATACTCGACCACCACCCCGCACATACCAACCACACATTGAGATTCGAACCTGTCAAGCGCAATGGCAATAACTAGAACCCCCAGTTACACATTGGTGATATCCCACTATGACCAACTACGCACCCCCCCCCCCCCCGTCTTTCACCACTTACCAACCCACCCCACACATCGTTCTTTGCGCTTATTATTTTATTCCGACATCGCCCTTGATTAAAAGCAGATGGCACCAGCGACCTCCCTCGACCCCGACACTGATATTCAACTGCCAGCAATATCGACTTTTTGCTCACAGATGTTCGCCGATCTTACCAAAGATACAAATACATCAACCCGTAACAGCCTGCCCACACCTATCGATTATGCATAAATTATGTTCCCCCATTCCCATTTTCTCTTACTAAAAATTATCGCACCTTCCCGCTCTTCATGGCTCCTCCTTCTTTATTCTTTGTATATGAGGTATTTTATGCCTCAAACCGCTTCGTTTCCATCCTATATACTACTACTTAGGTAGCATTGATTCTACTATTGGTAGCATTTATTCTACTAGATAGCTAAGATTCTACTAGATAATATTGATTCTACTATGAAATATTGATTCTACTAGATAGTATTGATTTTACTTTGTAATATCGATTCTAATAGATACTGTTGATTCTACTAGATAGCATTGATTCTACTAGATAATATTGAATCTACTAGATAATATTTATTATGTTCGGTAGTATTGATTCTACTTGATATTATTGATACTATTAGGTAATATTGATTCTACTATTCATAGTGCCGGATACTCCCGTGTCTGAAACCTACAGGCTGAATGAAATAGTGGTGTGATAGCGCCAAACCAACGAAATTTTGGTTTGGTCTATCTCGAGTTAAAAACCTGGCCACACCGGAACTCGGCTTAACAAAGGAATCGGAAGCCAGTTTTGTTTTAGGAGTCCTTTGTGCTGATGAGAGATGCGGGCAGCATGGCCTTCAGTTCAGTGCTGTTCTGTTGTTGTCAGGTGTGGGAACAATTCCCTGAGTTGATCTGTGTCAACTAATGTTGTGACAAAACTGAGCAGCTGACTAGTTAGTGTCAGCAAGCCTGGGTTCTTGGTGGGATAGTAAATTGTGTCACAACTCTTGTTTATGTCGCGTCTTGGGGTTTATGTTGTGTAACCTATGTTTTTGTAGTGCCTTATTGTCTGTGCAGTGTTGCTTGTGTCAAGGTTCTTTATTGTGTCAGTCTAACCAGCTATTGCTTGGAGCACCTGTGTTGTGGTACTTGGTGTACCCTGTTGTCTTAAGTGATGTTGATTGGTTGGGGGTTACCCACCGTTGTTGTTTGATATATACAGTTGTCTGTTGTGTCTGTTATTGCAATGGGTTATCAAACATGTTCAGCTAGAGGAGATAAATAAAGAGCTATTTTTGTACTGTTTTTGATTCGTTTGTTTAGTCTCTTTTAGTTTTTACAGTCACTATTTCTACCACAGTCTAACACCTTAATCCAATGTCTGGGTCTCAAATATGACAGTCAGTCCAGAGTTGAGGCCCCTGCCTGAGATCTCGTATATCTTCTTATCTAATTACTACCCTCTTTTTTTGTTGGTTGAGGCGGTGTGAGGTTCTCTCTCTTTTCACTATTTTTCTTCTTTGGCCGTAACGAAGTCAGAACTACTCTCTACCTCTTAGCACCGTAGTGAAGGAAGCATCAGTCTTTATGATTGTCTCCCTTTGTCTTTTACCATCGACTACAAAATGGCGACCCCGACGAGATATAGTGGCAGCCTTTGAATTGTTCTGTTAGAATTGTTTTAGTATCTAGTGATTGTTTTGTGTGATAGGTCAGTGTTTATGTTTGTGGTGTCCATTGTTTTTGAGTTGTGACATTAGAACCCAGGTTTGCTGCTGAGACGCCCCAGGCATTCCTACACAAGAGAGGAGTCCCCTGTATGGTGAGTGGGCTCAGATAAATTGCCTCCTAGTACACTTTCACTGTATCCTATCCAGAGCCAGGATGGCTCTGTCTTCAACGTTAGGGACCGTAGTTCCCCTCCCAGTTGGTGCCCCTGACGTCACAGGGCCCACTGGTGAAGTCAGGTACATACTTGCACCTGTGGAGATAGAAGTACCTTGTTTTGGCCGGCAAGGTGGGCCAACTGTTGAGAAGTATGTGAGGAAGGTGAGATCCGCCTGGAGGGCTGGTGCAGTGTGTGATGAGGATAAGGTTGACATCATATGGGAGAGTGTTGCACCCAATGTGTGGGAAGAGCTTGAACTTAGGTCAGTTTGTAATGACCCTGAGAAGATGCTGCAGACTATTCAGCAGGTGTATGGAGAGCAGCGCAGCATGGTGGAACTTGCTGCAGCTTTCTTCCAAGTGAAACAAGATGCTGGGGAATCCATCATGGATTTCTCTCACCGTGTCCACAAAGCCTTTCGTTTGGTGCTGGAAGCACAGAGAAAGAGAGGCATGGTTGCTTGGGATCCAGTGATCCTAAGAGACTGGTTTGTTGCAAAACTACATAATGTTCTCAGCAGGAGAATGGCAGAGGAGAGGATATCGCAAGACCCTGCAGTGACTTTCCTCTGTGTTAGAGACTTGGCCATGCGATGGGCTGGTGTGTCATTAGCTCCAAAAGTCTCGGCATACCAATATGTAGAACCTCAAGATTACAGTTCAGAGAGGTGGCCTAATGCCAGTGGTCGGTGTCAAGGGGTCCAGCATGATGATGTGGTGGTGGAGGAACTTCGAGCTAAGCTAGGTCGGATGAGAGCCTTAGCTGATTCGTTGCTGCAGCCCAAGGTACAACGCAAGAGGTGCAATGTTTGTCGAAGCCGCACACACCTCCAGAACAGGTGTCCGAAGAGAGGGGTTAGTGTTATTCAGAACCCCTCTGGAGTCAATTGTAGCAAAGCATTTGACAACGTAAGCCACCGAGACCAGAATAGCCTTAAGCGCCAACAGAGTCCGCCCCAGGTTGATCCTTGTAAAGGATCAGCCCCAGCAGTTCAGGTGGGTGCATTGTCAACTTCTGATAGCCGGATGGTTATGCGTGGCAACCAGAGAGATTTCTTTCGCAGGAAGAGACGGAGGAGGGGACGAGGGAAGTCTCCTGGTGTCAGTGTGGTCGACCAGTTAGGTGTTAGAAATGTGACAGGTGGACCGTGTATTGTGACTGATGTGAGGCAAAATGTTCTGCATACCGATATGTCATCTCGTGACTTTGTGCAAAAGGGGATTGTGAAAGACCACCAGCAAGAACTTTTGCCCGTTAGACATGGTTGTGAAAGATAGAGACTGTTTTCATCTGTTTAGGAATTCCAGTCATTTGGATTGACAGCCTTAGTGTAGTTGGTTAATTATCAGATATGTTTTGCTGTCTTTATGTATTATCATTACAGGTAGATGGTGTCATGTGATGACATGTTTTTCTTTTAGAGCGCAAGAACACCAGGCAGACCAGGTGAAAGGGGTGGTTCTGTTGTTCATATGGTGTTGTGTTGTCATTACCATCATGTCCAGTAAGAGAGTATATTCCAGGGTGAATTCATGAGGTGGGATATTATTGAAATAACAATGTTTTGTTGGCCCGGTATATTTTCCTTTATGTTTATATTCAGGTTACAGGTGACACGTGATGAAATGTTCTTTTTAGTGTAGAGATACAGGTTGATAGGAAAACAAGTCATTTAGGTACCACAGTAGCTGCAGGAAGCTTATATTTGAAGAGACAAATGGTATTATTTTTAAATACATTTTGTGTTGGATTTCCAGAGTTAAGGGAAGTAGTAACCAATATAAAGGTTACTTGTTTAATGTTTATGTAGCTTTTATGTTTGTTTATTTATTTTTATGTAAGAAGTGAGGGTTGTATTCATTCTGTTATGATTGGTGCTCTTATAGCAGAAGAGCTATTTTTCATCACTGATATTTTATTTTAGTCATTAGTACCAACAACTGGGTTAGTATAGTTTATACTTTTGTGTTCAGATTATCGGTATTTGGAACTGACTGATGCCTGGTGATGTAATCTACACTGTTTCACATTGTAAGTGATGATTGAATAGAAAAAGACTATTTTGTTAAGTGGTACTCTTCAGGGATATAACCAGCAGTTTAGGTTTTGGGGGCAAGGTCTCCAAAGGTGACAAAAGTTTTTTTTTGTTGATGGTTGTGCTCTATGACCAGGGAATTGTTAGGGCATAGAAGTCTGTCATTTTGATGGCTGGTTACGTATAACTGTCATTGGTGTCTTGACTGATTGATGATTATGTTTTTGGATGTGGTAACATGTGACATAGATTTGTTATGCCGTTGTCATTTTGATGGCGGTTTGTGTAAATTTAAATGAATCCTTGTTTCATTGATGATTATTTTTGGATGAGGTCACAGGTGGCTTTATTTTTTTTTTTTGGGGCGTTGGTAATTTTGATGATGGTTTATGTGTAGATGTTAACTTGTAAAGAGATAGTTGGGGTAAGGAGATACGATAGTCCATTTCTTTTGTCGGGACGACAAAAAAAAGTAAGGGGTTGGATATGTGATAGCGCCAAACCAACGAAATTTTGGTTTGGTCTATCTCGAGTTAAAAACCTGGCCACACCGGAACTCGGCTTAACAAAGGAATCGGAAGCCAGTTTTGTTTTAGGAGTCCTTTGTGCTGATGAGAGATGCGGGCAGCATGGCCTTCAGTTCAGTGCTGTTCTGTTGTTGTCAGGTGTGGGAACAATTCCCTGAGTTGATCTGTGTCAACTAATGTTGTGACAAAACTGAGCAGCTGACTAGTTAGTGTCAGCAAGCCTGGGTTCTTGGTGGGATAGTAAATTGTGTCACAACTCTTGTTTATGTCGCGTCTTGGGGTTTATGTTGTGTAACCTATGTTTTTGTAGTGCCTTATTGTCTGTGCAGTGTTGCTTGTGTCAAGGTTCTTTATTGTGTCAGTCTAACCAGCTATTGCTTGGAGCACCTGTGTTGTGGTACTTGGTGTACCCTGTTGTCTTAAGTGATGTTGATTGGTTGGGGGTTACCCACCGTTGTTGTTTGATATATACAGTTGTCTGTTGTGTCTGTTATTGCAATGGGTTATCAAACATGTTCAGCTAGAGGAGATAAATAAAGAGCTATTTTTGTACTGTTTTTGATTCGTTTGTTTAGTCTCTTTTAGTTTTTACAGTCACTATTTCTACCACAGTCTAACACCTTAATCCAATGTCTGGGTCTCAAATATGACAGTCAGTCCAGAGTTGAGGCCCCTGCCTGAGATCTCGTATATCTTCTTATCTAATTACTACCCTCTTTTTTTGTTGGTTGAGGCGGTGTGAGGTTCTCTCTCTTTTCACTATTTTTCTTCTTTGGCCGTAACGAAGTCAGAACTACTCTCTACCTCTTAGCACCGTAGTGAAGGAAGCATCAGTCTTTATGATTGTCTCCCTTTGTCTTTTACCATCGACTACAGTGGGATACCTTAAAATAATACACACATCGAGAAGAGAATTAAATACAGAAATCAATAAATTGGGGGGGGGGGGGGGCTGTAGGAGATGCAAAATTGAGAACGGCGTAGGCTGGTTGAAGGTCTATTTCCCAGTTGAAGTACTTCGACAGGTATTTGTCTTTTAAGGATCATGTGGAGGCTTTGGTGGTGAAGGTTGTAAGGAACTTAATGCATTGAGGGCTATGACAGCAACCCGGGTAGATCAGAGGATGCTGTACAGGCTCTTTCATCAGTTAATAATTTATGTCATTAAGTAAGGTTTGAGGCTGCTGACAGTATCAAAGAGCCAGCTTGAAAGGATGGAGCGCATACAGAATGCTACCATGCGGGTAATCCTGGGGTGCACAAAGGACACACCAATTATATGCAGAGGCATATCCTGGTGCTACCAACAATGATGGATAGGCATAGGGTCCTTCAGGCCAAATGGTACCTGAGAGTTGCCGCAGACAGGGATCACCCGCTGCATGCAGCAATGGATATGGTCAAGGGTCTTAGACTAAGACAAGGCAGGTCCTGGATGGCACAGGCGGAACTTTCTATAAATCAGGTGTCTGATCTAGAGACAATCAGTCGTGAAAGAAAGTGGGTTGAAGCTCCGGAAGACATGACGGACTGGCACAATGTAATAATAACACTTGGTCGTGAGTGCAGAGAATGGGCAGCGGGCCGCACTAAGTTTGAAGTGCAACAGCTGATCCATAGTAACACACATCAAGGTGACATAGTCATCTACACCGATGGGTCAGTGGTGAGAAACAGACGTAGTGACTGGGGCTTTATTACCAAGGCTAATGGACGAGCCTTGAAAAAGGAGAGTCTGGCATATGAGACTACGACCACCAGCATGAGAATAGAGGTGGGGGAAGTAAAAGTGGCATTCCGGTGGCTAGAGGAGACTGCTGCAACACACGTTGTATTCATTACGGATTCAAAGAGTATGCTTAGTCAGGTGAAGAAAGGAATGTTTCGTGTGGAATGGCTCTCGTCGCTTCAGAGGTCACAGATTGAGAGAATTGTATGGATATTTTGCCCTGGCCATGCAGTGGTGCGGGGGAATGAACAGGCTGATAGGCTAGCAGGGAATGCACCTCTTGATGGTAGACTACCTATGGAAAAGGGAGAGGTGGTTGTGCGCTTGTGGGACCAGGTGGAAAAGACGGAGGACCAGATTGAGAACTCATATGTGGAAAGAGTGAGATTGCGGGGGATCGGCAGGGGTTCTGAGAGAATCTCAAACTGAGAGGGAAGACCAGGAGAACGTTTAATCAGATAGCGGTGGGAACAATTAGTAGTATGACTCTTCGCTGGCTGTTGAACGAGGGGACGGAGCACGTATGGGAATGTCCTGAGTGCAGTGATGTCGGTTCTTAATTCAACTCAACTCCACACATTTTTATATCTTCACAGATGTTACGGAAATTGTGTACTGTGTTGAGATTCTCCTTATCTGATCTATTGGTGGAAATTGGGACGCTTGGAGCTATACCAGTTTTAGAATGAAAGTGATTTTCTACATCCCTTTAAAGAAAAAGAAAAAAAAAAGAACATGCGCAGTAACGGGAAGTGCGGTAGCGTTGCAGCTAGACGCTCACAGCTGCATAAGCTTTGAAGCTAGACGCTCACAGCCGCGGAAGCGTTGAGGCTAGACGCTCACAGCCGCGGAAGGGTTGAGGCTAGACGCTCACTGCCGTACTGTAATCCTGGGTTCGATCAGAACAAGGTCGTTTTTGAATTTGTGAAACTGACCTAGTCTAGCAATTCGACCCAGCCTTAAATGAGTACCAGGAAATGTCTTGGAAAATAAAGGCGACCGGGGTACTACCAACCACGCCACTCGCTGAATGCTGTTTGGTCTATAACATTAGTCATTAGTCGCGGTTCCAACATCACAGCAAAGGGTCGTCCCCATTATGCTCCGTTACCGTGCCAGTGAATATCACATAAAATGTTCCCCACTGCCCCATGTGAAAAGTGGAAAAGACAGGAATCTCGACAAACAAAGGCCCGCTCAGGCACACTGTACATAATGCCACCGCCAAGAATGTCACCACAAAAGTCCACTACGAAACATACAGTTCATCTTTGATGGAATTGGCAGTCACTTTCCCAACCAGATGTTCGCCTACAAAGTCTCGATATTTCTAGATGTTGTTGTTCCGTTTCTAGATGTTTTCTAGCCAGCTACGCCATTTTTTCTCCGAAATGTATTTCACGCAATTTGATGTAAAGAAACATGTCACTGTACATAAATGCCGTCGCCAGAATGCCAACACAAAAGTCCTCCTCGAAAACACAGTTCATTATCGGTGGAAACTACTGGTCTATAACAATATGATTCTAACTCTTCATACCTAATGCGCTTTAGGCGTGTGAAAGGGATATTTACTTTGTTTACTTCTAATTTTTATACACAACTAGCTGACCCTGCCCGGCTTCGCCCAGACCCTGGTGGGGAGCATCTCATTTAATTCATATAAGTAGTCATATAAGTTCTCGTTCCCGTTACCGACTGACTGACTGTCTGTCTGTCTGTCTGTCTGTCTGTCTGTCTGTCTGTCTGTCTGTCTGTCTGTCTGTCTGTCTGTCTGTCTGTCTGTCTGTCTGTCTGTCTGTCTGACCCGGCCCGGCATTGCCCAGCTCCTGGTGTGGAGCATCTCATGTAATTCATATAAGTAGTCATATAAGTTCCCGTTCCCGACTGTCTATCTGTCTGTCTATCTGTCTGTCTATCTGTCTGCCTGACCCTGCCCGGCTTCGCCCAGTCCCTGGTGGGAAGCATCTCATTTAATTCATATAAGTAGTCATATAAGTTCCCGTTCCCGTTACCGACTATCTGTCTGTCTGTCTGTCTGTCTGTCTGTCTGACCCGGCCCGACATCGCCCAGCTCCTGGTGTGAAGCATCTCATTTAATTTATATAAGTAGTCATATAAGTTCCTGTTCCCGACTGTCTATCTGTCTGTCTATCTGTCTATCTGTCTGCCTGACCCTGTCCGGCTTCATTAAATTCATACAACAAAAAAAATGTAACTTAAAAGAACGTTCTACCACACACCATCCATTATTTTTAATGAAAACTCTTTCTAATCACCTGCATGACTACAGTAACTTCTTAAGCAAAAAAAGATGAGTTACAATGTTATGCATTGTGCATCATTTTTATGAAAACTTTGAAAATGCCTTACAGATTGTATCATTATTTATTATAACTCATATGCCGGTACATAACTATGGACAAAGAGTTTATAAATCTTTGAAAACGATGCCACAATATGACTATAAGTTATACAGAAAAGTTATGCCCCTTGAAATAACTTTTACAGAGTTAGGTCCCCTGAGATATATGAAATTATGATGAAAAATGAAAAATGAAATAATACTGAGTAAGCAGGCGATTTCACACTAACAAAATATCACAGTTGACAGCTCTGGAATGAAAGGAAGGCGTGTAGAAAATTTCATCTCAATCGGATGGGCCGTTCGCGAACAAATAAAGGACATACATACATACATACAGAGATACATAAATACGGACGCACAAGTCTTTTTTATATATAAGATGACAGTAACAGCGTTACAAAGTCAGCAGAAGATTGAGCGAGATGTCGCTTTAATGGCTGCTATAAAGGCTGAGACAGAAGACAGTCTTTCAAAAATAAGAAAAGTCAGAAGACAATCTTAAACAGATCCAAGAAGAAAAAGAACAAATAGAACTACTCAAGTCAAAGAAAGAAACAGCTCAACCAGAAAGCACAAAGTCCCAGACAGAAGAGGAAGCAACAGACGACGAAATAATAGTGGAGGAAGAATACGACGGCTATCCAGACCAATACAAAGTGTGTAGGGAGGTCAAGAATCGGTATCACTCTCCACCAAGATCGAACCATCGAGCCGGCCACGACACAAAATACCTGAGAAGACACGAAAACACAAGACATAGCTGGAGGAAGGATAACGGCTGGTAATCATCTCTGAAGGAAAAAACACGATATGACGGGGCCGGTACACAATTACTCCAGGCCTTAACAAGTGTGCGACTATGTACAGACATGTATAACCACAAGGATGAAACGAACACAATTGCATCCACTCAACTTTTTCAAGGAAGCAGATATACGGAGCTATATTTTCGAAAGAAGAAGTATTAGACATACTATAAATGTCCCAATTACAACGAATTTTATATAGTCGATGGTTGAACGGGGCCATTCGTCTCAAGAGCAAGCAAGTTACAAAGTCTCTTCCGTGCTTGAAACCATCTTGATTGATTTGGTTATTGCTATTGTGTGCGTAGGGAAAATCGAACAATACAGTTTACAAACTAGTTATTGAGCTGAAAGTCACCTAATATAAACATCTAGAAATAACGGGGAAAGCTGGTCAGATCCAACCGCCACAAATGGCGGGTAGCCTCATGTTCTGACGATTTCTTA
Source organism: Cepaea hortensis (assembly GCA_963921405.1). Classification (NCBI taxonomy): domain Eukaryota; kingdom Metazoa; phylum Mollusca; class Gastropoda; order Stylommatophora; family Helicidae; genus Cepaea; species Cepaea hortensis. The sequence continues at coordinate 37,141,910 of OY992892.1, read as the reverse complement.
CTTTCAGCGGCTTTCGGGAGAAATAGCAATCGCTAGGACGCTTGCCAGCCGACTGGTGGTTACAGATTTGAATCTCCTGTGAGGTTTGGTTTACAATTGACCTCGATTTCCAGGTTATATATATATATTATATATATATATATATATATATATATATATATATATATATATATATATATATATATATATATATATATATATTCCTTATTTTTTATTCCCTCTAGATAAAGCTGTAGGTAATTTGTAATACAGAGAAAAATAGTATGAAGAAGAAGAAGAAGAAGAAGAAGAAGAAGAAGAAGAAGAAGAAGAAGAAGAAGAAGAAGAAGAAGAAGAAGAAGAAGAAGAAGATGAAGAAGAAGATGAAGAAGAAGAAGAAGAAGAAGAAGAAGCGACACCAGCAGCTAAGATTGCGGCGGGAAAGGATGAATTTTCTAAGATCCTTAAGAAATGCATATCCAAACTAGGTTGTTATTGCCTGTGTTTCGCTGCCTAAGACCACATTTTCATGATATTATTATATGGTCATCTTTCAGCGAGTGTTCCAAGGTGGCAGATTATTCTAGTTATTGTTTATGAATCCAAGACTTTGGGATCTTGTTTTTGCACTCGCTTCTTTGAACGCAAGCGAAGTCCAAACAAGGGCAACTACTTCTACTCCACTTGACTGATTGTGTGTGTGTGTGTGTGTGTGTGTGTGTGTGTGTGTGTGTGTGTGTGTGCACGTGGATTCGCTTTCTCTGTTACCAGCATCCCACGCCATCAGGTTAAAGCACCTCGCCTTCTCAGGTACTTGTAATTTACGTCCCCAAGTCAAGGACGAGAAGTCAACATTTTAGTCCAAATGACCGGTGTAGGAGTTGAACTCGCTACCTTAGCATCAGCACACCGGATGCTTAAGAGGGAACGCTCTTATCTATTCGCCCTTGCTGACCTACTGTGAGTTTTAAGTTTTAACTCTTGGATCCAATGCATTCGCCTTCAGGTCACCTGAGCCCCGAAAAGGGCTTGTATGTACTGGGCTGATGTCAGCGTATAGACTTTCCTCCCAACCTGATGCTAAAGCACCTTTTCAACAGGGACTCTCTCTCTCTCTCTCTCTCTCTCTCTCTCTCTCTCTCTCTCTCTCTCTCTCTCTCTCTCTCTCTCTCTCTCTCTCTCTCTCTCTCTCTCTCTCTCTCTCTCTCTGGCATCTGTTGTAGCTCATAAACCAGCGGGGTGTGCACAGTCGGTGCTGGAACCTGAAGTCTGCGAAGAGGCATATTAAAATGTAATCAGATCATAATTTCGCACATCACGTAGATATTGGCTAAAATAATGTTTTGGTTAGTAATATTATCTCCATAGATTTTAGATATTTCACTGTCAACAGATTCCAACCAAATACCCAGACGCAAGAGGTGTGTGATTAATTTAGGAACATATTTCATTATTTCTGTCACGGAATATTTTTAGATAGAACATTTTAAATGCCCGCGGACAGCTGACTTCCGTTTTGTGTGTTGTTGTTTGTTGTTAATATATAGTTATAGTTTATTTTGTTTGATTGCCAAGTATCCATAATTTCATTACATTCAGCTCTGTCGTGTAATAATGGCAGAGAATAGTAAAGTGAAATATGTGGTCACAAACGCTGCTTTAGTGAAAATGACGAGCGGTGTGCCATTTACTGGTAATCCAATGTCGGACACTGAGAGCGAAAATGATGACTTCGTTGGCAATCGCAGTTTCGATGATATTTCACGTGGGGGTTTGCAATCGGAGTCATTAGATTATAGAAACACCAATATCGCACAAAATAAAAACACGTTAAACAAAAAAGAAGACACATTTAATCAGGTACGTCGCCAGCAGACACTAAAACGACAGTCTGGGTATGCTCACCGTAGTTCTGTGAAATCACCGTCTGCTGCTGTAAGCCAAGGCTCCTTCCATCATCAAGACATTTCAAACGATGTGAGATCTTTACCACGAAAGACATATAAAAATAAAGACGATAACGAGAATGAAACTAGTTCACAAGGCTTAGAATACAGGCAGACGTCTGAAAGAACTGACATAGATGACAACATACATCATGATTTAATAACTAACACATCAAGATCCATTTCAAGCTCTAGATCCTTAAGTGATATTCAGAATATGCAGGGTGATGTTGATGATTATAAAATAATACCAGGAGCAGATACAGTCAGGGCAGCAGCACCCTCATCCAGAAAGCACAAACAGTCTTCAGAACATCTGACTGTCAAATCTGTAAGAGAACATGAGCAGTCTGCAAGGCTGTCACAGTCTTTGGAGAACTCCCAGGTAAGAGTCACAATGCTTTCAGTTCTTAAAGTTATTACAGCAGGTTCTCATCAGGTAGAATAACCATGATGAAAACATTAAAGTGAAGACACTGAAATCATTATAAGTGCATGACTTTGCAACAGTGTGTGACACTGAAATCATTATAAGTGCATGACTTTGCAACAGTGTGTGACACTGAAATCATTATAAGTGCATGACTTTGCAACAGTGTGTGACACTGAAATCATTATAAGTCCATGACTTTGCAAAAGACATTAAAAATATTATGACTGCATGGCATTGGAAACATTATGAGTGCAGGACATTGAAAACAGTACAAGTACATGGCAATGAAAATGATGTTAAATAAATACACCTTGTATAAAACATATTTTTTGTTGTGTCTTAATATAAACAGGTAAAGCTAGGTAATTGTTTCATAATAGTTGTAGAAATTATGTGTTCAGTAATTAAATATCAGCATACAGAGAGACAGCATGTATAGACACTTGTGGAAACAAAGGTATTGTTTTTTCATTGACTTTAAGGTTTTCATGATGCCTTTAATCTTAATCAGAGGTAGCAAAACACCTAAACATAATTTGGGAGCCAGCCACATTGAAGACATTATGAGTGCAGAAAATTGAAAACATTATGAGTGCAGGACATTGAAAACATTATGAGTGCAGAAAATTGGAAACATGAGTGCAGGAAATTGAAAACATTATGAGTGCAGGAAATTGAAAACATGAGTGCAGGAAATTGAAAACATTATGAGTGCAGGAAATTGAAAACATTATGAATGCAGGAAATTGGAAACATTATGAGTGCAGGACATCATCAACATTACGCGTACATGGCAATGAAAACATCTCAAATACATGGCATTCAATGATGCTAAATAAATACACCTTGCATACAAGATATGTTTAGTTGTGTCCTAATATAAACAAATAGAGCTAGATAATTGCTGCATAATTCATTCATTCATTCATTCATTCAGTAGCATGTCCTTTGCAGAACCTCACTTCCATAACAACCTTCCGGAAAACTTCTCGATCACAAGCAAGTTGTCCCGCGTCTGATACAATTGGAGATCTTTCACCATATCCTGCACCCATCTTCTCTTTGACCTTCCTTTTCTTCTTTTTCCAGGCATATACCCCTCCATTATTGTTCTCTCCAAACTTTCATGACGTTTCAAGTGACCAAAATATTTCAATTTTCTTTGTTTTATCATCTTTAATAGCCAACCCTCTTCAATATTCAGCTCTTGAAGTATGGATGCATTTGTTCTTTTCTTTACCCAAGATATTCTTAGAACTCGTCTATAACATTTATATTCAAAGGCAATTATGCGCTGTATAGCTTCTTTAGTAAGTGTCCAGGTCTCACAGACGTATGCTGCAATGGGAAAGATGCATGCTCTTAGAAATATAATTTTTGTAGTTCTGTCTGTCCCATTCCATAATTTCTTCAGTTGTTTTAGTCTTTGAAGAGCTATTGATAGTCGTCATTTAACTTCTTTCATTGTATCACCATTGTTGGTAATCAGTGACCCAAGATATTAAAAATCTTCCACCACCTTCAATCTTTCCTCATTAACATATATTTCTTTCTCCATAGTAGTATGCATTATCCTTGTTTTTGCCATGTTAAGATATAAGTTGTGATTTTCACTATTTATTTGGGTTGAGGTTATTAGGTTTTCTATACTGTTCTGTGATGTGGATAGTAATATGCTTCATAATAGTTGTAGAAATTGTGTGTTCAGTAATTAAATATCAGCATACAGAGAGACTTGGGGGAGTCTCTGTGGCGAAGTGGTCAACCCATTTGACTTGTGATCCGAAGGTTGTGGGTTCGATTCTGGGCCGCACCCTTCGGCTTGCGAGTTAAATGTTTCAGAGACTCCTGTGGGTCGTCGCTAAAAGCTACGGAGTTCGTGCTTTGTGCGACGCTTTCCGCGCTGCGGGAAGAGACCGAGCCATATGGGATAAAACCCGGTGCGATGAAGTCGACCCTGTCGACTTTTAAGCGACTTTTTTTTTTTAAGCGACAGAGAGACAACACATATAGAGACTTGTGGAAACCAAAATATTGTTTATTGTCACTGACTTTAAATGTTTTCATGATGCCCTTAATCAGAGGTAGAAAAAAACCTAAATATAATTTAGGAGCCAGCCCATTCTTCTCAGGAGCCAGCCGCCATTTCTCAGGAGCCAGCCCCTTTTTCTCAGGAGACTGCATCTTGTTATTCCAAATATGGCACCAAAAAATGATTGAACATTCTGGTACCAGATACAATTTTCCAGACATAACACCACCATACACCCTGGATTGTTCTACTCCTGCCCTTAATAAAAGTTTCCAAGGTGCAAATGGTGAACCCTAGTGTATACACATATACACACACTTTCATAGCAGTATAGTTAATGTATACACACATACACACACTTTCATAACAGTATAGTCAATGTATACACATATACCACGGTATAGTTAATGTATACTCATTTACACAAACTTTCCCACAATATTGCCATATACACACACTTTCACAACAATATAGCCAATGTATTCACATACACACACACTTTCACAACAATATAGCTATTGTGTACACATACACACACACTCTCACAACATATGAGGGTTTGAAGGTATGAAGGTTTCCATTCAGGCATTGAAACCTTTGCTGCAGCGAATGATCTTGAGGACGCATACAGCAGAGTACCATTGGATTTTTTAATGCTTCAACTTCTTGAACTCAAAATAAGTCCATTCCTCCTTAGTTGGATCGCTGCAGCCCTCTTCCAAAGGAAAGCAGTTTTTAGATGTGGCAGTTGGACGTCGGAACCAACAACAATATATCCTGGCCTACCACAGGGATCACCATTATCTCCGGTACTGTTGAACGCCTACACTGTGAGAATCACCAGTGAACAGATCACTGGACCTGGTAGGACATTGTCATATGCCGATGATGTTTTAGTGTATCGCCAGGGTAAGGATAGAGATCAGGTAGCTGTGGAACTACAAACCGAACTCAATCGCATAAGTACTTGGTGTTTTGAGGCTGGGGCAATGGTCAACCCAACAAAGGCAACAGTGACTTGGTTCTTGTTGAATAATCATATTGTCAACACTCCAACACCAACTGTAAATCTGTGTTCAGAGACAGTGGAAAGAACGCAGGCAATGAATTACCTGGGGATACGGTTTGATCGAAGCCTTGCTTATAATGAGCACATAGACCAGGTGATAACAAAGGCCAAGCGGGGTTGGCTGCGATGTGGGTGATGGCGGCAGCAAACTGAGCAGCGCTATCTATGTCTTCTGTACGAGGGGCTGGTATGTCTGTTTTTGAGTACGCGATGGCAATCCTGACTCTCAGCCGTAGACTACAGAATGAAGCTATGTGCTTTATTCTTGGTTGTACAAGAGATACAGCATGCAGGGCGATGCACTACCTTCTTGATTTTCCAACCATTGAAGACAGAATACAAGTCTGCAGAGCTCGCGCCTACCTCAGAGTTAACGCAAACACAACATCCACTGCATAGTGAAATTATGAAGGTGAAGGGCAGCAGGTTAAAAAGAGGACGGTCGTGGATGGGTCAAGCTGAAGACATTCTTCAACAGGTGTGTTCACTTGAGGGCTTAGAACCTGGCGAAGAGTGGGTACAAGTGCCAACAGATTTCTGCACATTCTTTTCAGTTTGCATCCAACTAGACAGAAAATGCAGACAAGAAAACCCGGCAGCTGTGGAGGCAGAAGTACAAGCGTTGATTTTCGAGAATTCTCTAGACGGTGATGCTGTCATTTACACAGATGGGTCGGTCGTTCGACATGCGAGAAGCTCATGGGCCTTTACGGCTCAGGTCGGAGGGAGAATTGTGAAGGAGGACTCTGGTGCTTTTGCTGAGACCACAAGTAGCCTGACTATGGAAGTCATGGCAGTAAGTAAAGCAATAACATGGCTCGAGACACAGACATTCACTAGGGCATGTTTCCTTAGCTACTCAATGAACATGCTCAAGAGGATAGAGATGGGGGGGGGGGATCCGAAGAGAATGGTTGCTGTCTCTGGAGCGGTCTCGGCTGGCAAAGATTAGTTTCATCTTTGTGCCAGGGCATGCGGGAGTACAAGGGAATGAACGGGCTGACAAGCTCGCAGGTAACGCTACTGTGGAGGGCAGACGCGCCATGGACCAGGCTGACATTCTGAATGCTCTACGAGAAGTAAGACTTTTGCAAGAACCAAGTGATGACTGTGAATCTACAACCATGGCCAGACTGCGAGAACAGCAAATTACAAGAGGGGTGGCCAAACAAGAACACTATGCAGGAAGCCAAAGAAGACTGATACACCAACATAGAAATGGTGTCATTAGCCGCTACACGCTGCAGGATTTGCTGAGGAGGGGATCCGAGCACACATCGAACTGAATGGTTCGATGTGCAATGAGGATGATCTGTCGACTAACTAACTAACTAACTCACTCTCACAACAGTATAGCTATTGTGTACACATACACACAAACTATCCCAACAATATAGCCAGTGTACACATACACACAAACTCTCACAACAGTGTATCCAATGTATACACATATACACTCTCATCTCATCTCATCATGTTCCTCTTGTACCTTGCGGTGTCGAGGTGAAGTATAAACTTCGTGAGAGTGCCCGATTATGGGCTTCATATATCGATATTCCCATGGACTCTGCTATTCCCTCCGTCCAACATTTACGTGGTCGGCCTCTTCCTCTGTTTCCATCTGGTCTGTACATCATTGCTTGTTGTGGTATGCTGTTGACTGGTAACCTACTTGCGTGGCCAAACCATTTGACTTGCTGCTTTCTAATAAAATCTAGTGCTGCTTTAACCCCCACTTTAGTCCTGATTTCTTCATTTCTGATCTTATCTCTTCTTGATACGTTAAGTATTCTTCTCAGGAACCTCATTTCTGTTGTGATTTTTCTTTTCTCTTTTTCTGTCATTGTCCAGGTTTGGCATTGGTAGCATAGAGTTGGTAGGAAGATTGTGTTGTAAAGTGCTTTCTTAGTAGTTACTGATACATGTTTGTTCTTTAGTATTGGTGCCATTTGTCCTATGAGTTGATTTGCCTTATTGCACCTATTTTCGATCTCGTCTTCTGATCTGCCATTTGATGATATTATACTTCCCAGGTACTTGAAACTCTTCACTTGTTTCAAGGGATGTTCGTTTAGGTGAATTGTTGTTGTTTGTTCTTCTTTAGTTATAGTCATTACCTCTGATTTGCTTGTGCTAATTTTCATGTTATGTTCCCTACACATTTCATTTAGACTATTCATGTGGTCTTGTAATTCAGCTTCTGATTTTGCTATTAGTGCTTGGTCGTCCGCAAACAGGAGTTCTCTAATGGTTAGATTTGCAGATGGTTCTTCTTCTGTGTTCTCGTCATGTGGTATTCTTGCTATCTCTGCTTGGCTGGTTTCTTTACATATGTTGTCTATATATGTTATGAACAAGAGAGGGGACAGGACACAACCTTGTCATACTCCAGATCTTATGGTGAAGGGTTCTGAGTGTCCTCCAGTTGCTCTCACTATGCATTCACTGTTGTTGTATAAACTTCTACATAGGTTTGTTAGATGTGTACTCACTCCATATTGTTTAAGGATTTGCCACAACTTGTTTCTATCTACTCTATCGAATGCCTTTTCTTGGTCGACAAAGGCTAAGTAGAGTGTTTCATTGAATTCGATTGATTTTTCTATAAGTTGTCTAAGAGCAAAAATTGCATCTGTGCATCCTTTGTTTTTCCTAAATCCAAGTTGTGTTTCGCTTAGCTGGGGTTCTAAAGTAGTTCGTAATCTTTTTTCAAGAATTTTGCAAAATATTTTCCCAGTATGACTCAACAGTGAAATGCCTCTGTATTGTGTGCAGTCTCTTTTGCTGCCTTTGTTTTTCCAAATTGGGATAATTATGGCATTTCCCCAATCTCATGGTGTCTGTTGTTCTACCCAAACATGATTGAATAGTCTATGTAGCCAAGCTGTTCCTACTTCTCTTGCTGCTTTAATTAGTTCATTTGGTATTTCATCCTGTCCTGATGATTTGTTCAATGGGGCTAATCTGATGGCTTCTATAGTTTCTGCTTTTAGTATGTCTGGTTCTAGTTCTTATGTGACATCTGTATAGGTCTCTTGAATTCCTGTGACATCTGATGGGATGTTGAGAAGTTGTTCGAAATACTGCTTCCATCTTATTAGGATTTGTTTTTGTTCACTTATTGGTTCTCCATTTTCACTGTTAATTATTTCAGTTGGATCAAAAGGTTTCTCCTCTGGGTCGCATTGCACCTATCTTTTTGTAGAAGTTTCTAGTTGCCTCCTTGTAGTTTTTATTTAGGGTTTCTCCATAATCTTCCCAGTCTTTTTGTTTTTCCCTCTTTACTATTCTATTCACATGTCTTCTCGCTATTCTATATTCTATGCAATCACATTCCTGTTTGCTTTTCAACCACTTTTTATATTTTTCCTTTTTGTCTTTTACCGCTTTCTTTACTTCTGCGTTGCACCAACTTGTTATTTTTCTTTATCCATGTTTTGCGTTTTTTCGTGGTTCCACATGTTATTTTTGCAGTATTTAAAATGCTTGATTTGAACATCTCCCATTCTTCTTCCACTGTTTTTCTCTCTGTAGGTAATTTTTCAAAGAGTTCAGTTAGTTCTTTCTCATAATTTTTCCTTACTGCCTCGTCTTTAAGGTTTTTTAAGTTTACTGATTCGCATGGCATGTATTTTCCTGCTCTTTGTTTTCTTCTTCTGATTGTTCTTATTGTGGCAACGACTGCTTTATGATCTGTGTTTATACTGAAATTGGGCACTGCCCTTGCATCTAATATATTTCTCTTTCTATTATTTCTTGTTAATATAAAATCAATTTGGCTTTTAGTATCTAGATCATTCCATTTATACCATGTGTATACTTGTGAATCTTTATGTTTATAGAATGTATTTGTTATATAGAGGTCGTGTTGGCTGCAAAGCTCTATTAGTCTACTTCCGTTATCATTCCTTTCATTTTGCTGATCTCCAAATGCTCCCAGATGTTTTTCTATGCCCACTCTGTTATGTCCTAGTCTTGCATTGAAGTCTCCCATAACTGTGATGTCCTGCTTATCTATTTTATTTAGCACGTCATGTATGTCTTCGTAGAAGTCCTCGCATTCTTGCTCATTATTGTTTGCATTACATGGTGCGTATATTTGTACATATGTTGTAATTGTTTGTTCTTTTATTCTCACTGTTATGATTCTTTCTGATATATATTTTATTTCTAGTATTCCTCTTGCTAGCCGTGGTTCGATGACTATTCCCACACCGTGTTTTGCCCTTTCTTGCTGTTCTACTCCAGAGTAAACAAACGTGTAACTGCGGTGGAGCTCCTTGCATCCTTTCCCCTTTGTTCTGGTGTCCGCTATTCCCATCAGTCTAATTTTCCTCTCTTCCATTGTTTCTATAAGCACATATACACTAACTTTCCAAATAATATAGTCAACAGTTTTGTTTAAACCATTATGAATATTGGTGTAAACCTGACTTTCAAACTCTATATTATGACCTGATGCGAAACCAACCTTCTTGAAGTAAAGCTATTAGTTGTGTGTAATTAGATACACATAAAAAAGCAATAATACTTCATGATGATGGTTGTAGCACCCAGAGCAATAAAAAGAAGCGTTACACTAGACAAGAAATGGAACTGGTAACTTGATCATTATTGCTATGTGAATAATTGTTCACAAACTCTGAAACAATTCAGTGCCATTACTTTTATTACATACCCAAACTAAATTGTTATTGCTGTTAATGTGTTTTATATTCTTGTTACAAGTCTTTAAAACTGTGATTATTTTACCATGTGCAGATAATTTGTATGAGGTGGTAAATTTGTGTGAGGCACCCTGTTGGTTATTTTACTCAAGACTATCCAACTACATCTGGCACAGAAATCTTCATTGGAAAAATATCCCATGAAAACAAACTACTACATTCTGTGTGCTGTAGGATTATAAAGAAAATAGAAGTGCATGCTAGGAAAGTCATATTTCATTATTATGTTTGACCAAATGTAAACAATAAGAGAACATCATATGCACTATTTGGGATTCTCTTAGAAGGACAGTCACACATCCCACATTCCTTGGAGCTAGAAGTAAGTCAAGTATAGGACCCTTTTACATGCTTGAGACCTACTGTGTATGTTGTGCTAGCCCCATATTTGTATAGACCATTTGGCACTTGATTGGGTGATGTGGTCACTTGATTGGGTGGTGTGGTCACTTGATTGGGTGATGTGTCACTTGATTGGGTGGTGTGGTCACTTGATTGGGTGATGTGGTCACTTGATTGGGTGGTGTGGTCACTTGATTGGGTGGTGTGGTCACTTGATTTGGTGATGTGGTCACTTGATTGGGTGGTGTGGTCACTTGATTGGGTGATGTGGTCACTTGATTGGGTGATGTGGTCACTTGATTGGGTGGTGTGGTCACTTGATTGAGTGATGTGGTCACTTGATTGGGTGATGTGGTCACTTGATTGGGTGGTGTGGTCACTTGATTGGGTGGTGTGGTCACTTGATTGGGTGATGTGGTCACTTGATTGGGTGATGTGGTCACTTGATTGGGTGATGTGGTCACTTGATTGGGTGATGTGGTCACTTGATTGGGTGATGTGGTCACTTGATTGGGTGGTGTGGTCACTTGATTGGGTGATGTGGTCACTTGATTGGGTGGTGTGGTCACTTGATTGGGTGGTGTGGTCACTTGATTGGGTGGTGTGGTCACTTGATTGGGTGATGTGGTCACTTGATTGGGTGATGTGGTCACTTGATTGGGTGATGTGGTCACTTGATTGGGTGATGTGGTCACTTGATTGGGTGATGTGGTCACTTGATTGGGTGATGTGGTCACTTGATTGGGTGATGTGGTCACTTGATTGGGTGATGTGGTCACTTGATCGGGTGATGTGGTCACTTGATCGGGTGATGTGGTCACTTGATCGGGTGATGTGGTCACTTAATTGGGTGATGTGGTCACTTGATTGGGTGGTGTGGTCACTTGATTGGGTGGTGTGGTCACTTGATTGGGTGATGTGGTCACTTGATTGGGTGATGTGGTCACTTGATTGGGTGATGTGGTCACTTGATTGGGTGATGTGGTCACTTGATTGGGTGGTGTGGTCACTTGATTGGGTGGTGTGGTCACTTGATTGTGTGATGTGGTCACTTGATTGGGTGATGTGGTCACTTGATTGGGTGATGTGATCACTTGATTGGGTGATGTGGTCACTTGATTGGGTGATGTGGTCACTTGATTGGGTGATGTGGTCACTTGATTGGGTGATGTGGTCACTTGATTGGGTGGTGTGGTCACTTGATTGGGTGATGTGGTCACTTGATTTTTGCATTGTGATCAATATCACATGGCCACCTCTGCTTCCCAGGACATTTCCGGGTACTCATGTCAGGCTAGGTCAACTTGGGAACCAAGGTCAGTTTTATAAATCTGTCTCAATGGGGATTTGAACCTATGGGGCAAGCTTGCTAGCCACTGCAGCGCCACAGCTATCTGGGAACTAAAAGAGTTAACATAATTCATTATTTATTGGCTGTTCTCTGGTGGTTTAACTCTCTCTCTCTCTCTCTCTCTCTCTCTCTCTCTCTCTCTCTCTCTCTCTCTCTCTCTCTCTCTCTCTCTCTCTCTCTCTCTCTCTCTCTGTCTCTCTCTCTGTCCCTATCTGTTATTTTCAAGTAACAACAGTTGGAGGTGCCAGCTCCCTGGCCGAAGGGTTAGCAGCTTTCTCCGTAATCCCGAATACTCTTGTGGTTGACGTGAGTGTACGAGAATTGGAAGCAGTTCGAGTCACACCAGTGACTTATGAGAGTATGGAGCCGGTCACTCAGAAAGTCATTGCGTGCTTATGAGCGTAATCTAGCCTAGGAATCAACATACAGCTGAAAGATGCTGATGTTGACTGCAATATCCTGAAACAGGATGGAAATGCGCGCGGAGGAGGGGGGGGGGGGGTTGGAGGTGTTTAAAGATGATGTCATGTTTAATGATTGTTCACCAGGAAAACTGGTGCTGTATTTGGCATGTCACAGTTTACAACTTTCTTGACAATGTTCTTACTTTTGCAGGAAATTACAATCATGAATTTAGTGTACAGATACCCTTTGAACCTAACTGTCAATGCTCACATTTGTCTATCCTCTTTCAGTTTAAGAAAGTGTAACATGTATTTCCGTAACAATATCTTTGAGAATAATTTTAGAGCTATGTTTTTATGTTTTAACCCTTTACAGGGCAGACGTTTGTCCGTTTTGTAGCTCTGAACGGGCAAGATTTTTCAGGTTCGGTAAAATTTTGGTTACGTAAGTAAAAACATCACATCTGAGGTGTTAGTCAACAGATTTTAGTTAAATAAACAACAAAATGAAGGAAAATGCATGCAGATTATTTTACTCACGTGAATAAGTATGTTGAATGTTGCTGGTAATCCACACATGATCACAAATATTTACAAAATGCAACATATTGTTTGTGATTGTCAGTCATTTATACAGCAATTTACAAACACATTTTCAGAATCAGAATCACTTTCTTTAAAGTCCGACTCATGACTGCTAATGCTGATAAATGATATCTAGCTCCAATTAATGGTCAAGTTTGTGCCCTTCAATGTCACTTTGAACCCAGCGAAATCTCCGCTATCATTTGAAGAATCGTCGAAATCCATTTTGAAATACAAAGCGTAAAACCCCCAAAAAACTATCTTGCATATGTCAGCCACATTGTCAAGCTATCGGCGAAACCGAAAATGGACAATCGGAAGTCTCGGAAAGTTGCGAGATAGCGTTTTTAAAAGGCTGTGTATTCATGGGCGTTTTTGGCCGTTCTCCCTGTCCATGGGTAAACTCACTTTTGGCCGTTATGCCCGGTAAAGGGTTAAGTAATGGAAGAGCTGGAATTTAAACTCGACCCTAAGATGTCACAATTGTCTATCTTCTTTCAGTTTAAGAAAGTGTAACATGTATTTCCATAACAATACCTTTGAGAATACTTTTAGAGCTATGTTTTTATGTTTTAAGTAACAATAGAGCTGGGATGTAAACTCAACCCTAAGATATTCCTTGGTGTTAAGTAAACTGCATGTATACTGAGGGAGCAGTTGTAGACATTGGCTGCCTGGCTACTATTCAGCATGGTACCAGGCAGATAGACTCCATAAGGGACATCTCTTTTCTCTTTATAGTATGATGTCCCCATGAGTTGAGCTGTGTTGTGTCATGAATCAACATTACTGCACTCGGGACATGTCCATAGTGCTCCGTTCTCATCTGCAAGAGCCAGCCAAGAGTCTACATACTAATGATACCAGTAACAGTTTGATCATACAAGTATGTCTGTTAGGTCTTTCCTCACAGTTTTGAGTGTTGGCCAGATCTTCTGCTCACTTTCTGCAGCACCATTCTCTCCAAGCCATGAATTGGTGCCCATTCTTCAGCACTATACACACTATTCGAAAATGCCCCGACCACATCTACTTTATCATGCACCAATACCCCACCAAGGACTGCAGACGCAGCCAATCTGTCCGCCGGCTTGTTTCCCACCACACCAGCATGTCCTGGTTGAAAATCTAAAAGTTGCTCTCTATTTTTGATTGTTGAATGCAAGCCTGCCACTCTGCACGAAGCATGCCTGTCTTCACCTTTCTCATCATACTATGTGAGTCCATTACATTTCGACATGCATGTGCTGCTCGGCTTCCAGCCAGCAGCCCCATAAGAATCACCAGCTATTTACATATAGTATTCAGATAATTTCATGAAACACTGTTAGGCAGAGAAATTGCGAGAACTGTGTTGCTGATACTCTGGTAATTCATTTGGCAGCTATCAAAACAAATATATAAGCAAACAATAGGTCAATACGAAGAGACAGAGATAGGAAATAAAGACACAAGTATTTGTGAGCTGGGAACTGGAACTGCCTGCCAAAGTGCTGCTGTAATAAACATAATTGGATAAGACTGACATTTTCACGCTGGAAGAAATATGTTTCAAGAATACCTTCATTGTATTCCCAGCCATAAATGTCTAGATCAGTGGTTCTCAACCGGTGGGGAATTTCCCCCCCCCCCCCAGGGGGGAATTTTGGGGTTTCCATGGGGGGGGGGGGGAAATGAAGATTATTTCAAGATCGCGTTAATACAAGAACCGATTACTTGATATTGTTTTTCCCTTCATACTTTACGGTTCTGTACATATCACCCTTCTGAAATTCATTTTATAACGTAAGTAGATCCGCAAATCACGTTTTATGTAGATGTCTAGACTTGTTTTAGTATGTGCTATTAAATTTAGCTTCAATTATTACGTATACTGTGTAGGGGCAGGGGGGGATTTTTAGGGAGGAAATACGAAAGGGGGGGAATGACGTTCTAAAAATATGGTGAGGGGGGAATGACGTCCTAAAAATATGGTGAAGGGGGGCACGGGCCAAAAAAGGTTGAGAACCACTGGTCTAGATTAATATATTGTGGCATTGATACACTGCTTGTGAATTGACTAGCACTTGCTTTAACAGAGAGTTAGTTGCATGTGCTTTACAGGACATCGCAGTCAACACCAGCATTGTTTTCGCTGTTTGTGATATCTTGGCAAAGTTATGTTCAGTAGTTTGCCATTGCTTTCTGAATGACTGGCTCTTATACCATTGTTTGAAAACTAACACATGGCAGTCTGCTGCCAAATCATCCACAGCTGTGCTTCGCACGCGGAATGTGGGATTACAAATTGCATTCCTACTCCTTCACCACAGAGCCGGCAACATAGAGCACCACACTCATATACTTAGAACCTCAATTCTACGTTCATGTTGTATCAAACTCTATGAATGCAGTTATTGTTTTTCCTTGTCTAGGAGAATGTAATGAAACAGTGAGATTATAGTTTTATCACACTCTGTGAATTCAATTATTGTTTTTCTCTTCTAGGAGAGTGTAATGAAACATTTTGAAAGTAGTTTGGTTGTATCAAACTCTATGAATGCAATCATTGTTTTTTCTCTTCTAGGAGAATGTAATGAAACAGTGGGAAAATAGTTTGGTTGTATCAAACTCAATGAATGCAATATCAAAACCACGTCATAGGCATAAGGTGAAGTCCGCCAGAGTGAACCCTTTCAACAATGAACTGCTAATTGACGAAGATCATTTTTCAGACACTTACGAGAATTACTTTCGATCTGACAGACATTCTCCTGGCAGTACCAGGTCGTGTAAGTTTGTGTTTTATATATTTGTCAGTTAGTTATTCATCATGGGACATATTGATGTTTCCTTTCCTCAATATGGAGTAAATTAGGCATGGGCAACACATGGCCTCTAAATTTAGCCCAGGCTTTGTGATGTGGAGAGGCATAATTCCATTGTACACACTATTGTCTGTCAAGACGGCAAGGTTCCCATCATTCATCATGAGCAGCAGACTTCACAGTCAAGACTTTGACTTCCATTGGTCATATGTTGTGGGCAGTGGATTGAAGTCTGCCAGCAGACTGTTCTGATGCACAGGGTCATTGAATGAATGCCTGATTGGACTCATAGTTGGGGATGTTAAGTACGTGACTGTAATTAGCAAACATTTATTTAATCTAGCTCCATTTAAGTGGTTAGATACTTGCATGTCCTTTAAATGACATTGCATTCAACCTCAGTAATTATTGACTGTTTATGAGTTACTTGGCAGTTTTTGGGTTCATTAGTTTTCCACTGCTTTCTGAATGGCTGACACCTCAAAACATCAAAATCAAAGTAAAGCAGTCTGCTTCCAAATCGCCCACGCCTGATTTCAAACCCCCGACTTGATATGTCGGGGAATTGTGAAACTATGTTTCACTAACCTCAACGCCAAGGTGTAGAAATTTCAGTGGATAACAGTTATTTTATGAATAATATCTCTGTTTACATCTCTTTCTGTCTCTATCTAGGGGGAGAGAGAGATAGAGTATGTATGTATGAGTAAATTATTGTTACTGTGTTTGTGATTGTGAGTTGGTATGTGTATGCGAGGGAGTGAGTAATTGTGAGTTATTGAGTGGGTGTATAACTGTGATAGTTTGTGTATATGTATGTATGTATGCATGCACGCACGTACGTATGTATGTATGAATGTGTATGTAGGTATGTATATATGTGTTTATGCATGTGTGTCTGTGTGTCTCATAACATGGTAATATGCTTTATTTATGTTCAAAGCATCCATTTGACAATGCTGTTTGTTTTTCCTATGTTAATATATTGGGCACAATAGATAATTGATGAACAAAAAGATTTGTGGTTGGAAGGGTTGAATGTAAAACGGGCCTGCATATCCAATTTGTGACACTTTGAAAATAAAATTTGTTCATTTGTTCTCTCGCATGCTCAGCATCTCACCTCCGTTTTTGCAGTATGTGGGTATCAGCCGGCTCTCACATCTAGGGGTTAGTGGCTTAGAGGCGTTTAGCCATATCCCTCAGATGGTAGCCTTAGGGTATGTGTCTGGACAAAGTATTAGTGGCTTCGTGCACCTCATTTGAACTTTTGACTGCTATCCTCAGTCTACCTGCAGAGCAGCTAGTTGTGTCTCTCTTATTCTGGTCCCTATCTCAAGAGCTGTCCGACATGTAGTTCTATATATAGTTCTACATTAGGCTCATTTCTCTGTTCCACCACTTCTGTTGATATGTCCCAACATTTCAATTTTCTTTTCTTTATGGTTTTGATGGCAGATCTTGTAACACCTGCAGCCCTGACTACCTCAGCATTTGTTCTCTTCTCTGACTGTGATATTCCCAACATTTATCTTCACAGTCACATCTCCAGTGTCTCCAGTTTCTTCACTGTTTCAGTATTCATTGTCTAACATTCACATTCATACAAACAACAGGGTATGTGTGATATTATCATTAGAAACCAATGGTTCCTTTTTTCTTCTTTTTTTCTTTTTTTTTTTTGGGGGGGGGGTGTTAAGGGCAAAAAGATGTACTTCATTGCACCTGGTTTTACCCCATGTGGCTCAGTCTCTTTCCGAATGGTGGCCTGCCTAAGTGTGACACAGAGCACAAACTCTGTACCTCCAGGGTCTCCAGCAGTCTCCAACTGGACTCGTGAACCGAATGACAGAGTCCAGAACTGAATCCACAGCCTTTAGAACGAGAGACAAAATGGTTCTTTAAAATGTCAAGCCTTGTGCTTGGATTCAAACCCAGTAACTTTTGAGCCCGAAGCCGATGACTTCTCAGCCATGCCTCAACTATGGCAACAGATAAACAAAATTAGTTTAGTGTGTGTGGGGTCGGGATAGGCCAGGTTTTGGAATTGCCAGTAGTCCATCACAAGTGAGGTTGGTGCCAGGATAGGTCAGGTTTTGAAATTTCTGGCAATGCCCCACAAGTAACAGTGGTGCCTGGATAGGCCAGACCACACATGAGGATGGTACTGCAATAACCTTCTGAGTTTGAGGGGAGGATGGAACACTTTGCATAGTTGAGTTGAGTCAAATCAAGAAATAACCTCACAGCACTCTGGACATTTTCATAAACTCTCCATCTTCATCTTCAACAACCAGCGAAGAATCCCAATACTAATAGTACCAATTGCAATCTGATTATGTTTCCATCTGGCCTTTCCTCTGAGTACTGAGTGTCAGCCAGATCCTCTGGTCACTTCCTGCTGCACCATTCTCTTCTGGCCATAATGATTTGTCTTCCACACCACGTCACACCTCATTACGCATATGATGTAAACTATATTGCTGGCCTATGGATTCACGCCTGTGAGACATGGACACTTACTAAACAAGCTGAACAGCGCATAAACGCCTTTGAATATAAATGTTATAGACGAGTTCTAAGAATATCTTGGGTAAAGAAAAGAACAAATGCACCCATACTTCAAGTAGTTGAATATTGAGGAGGGTTGGCTATTAAAGACGATAAAACAAAGAAAATTGAAGTATTTTGGTTACTTGAAACGTCACGAAAGTTTGGAGAGAACAATAATGGAAGGGTAGAGAGGAAGAGGAAGGCCAAAGAGAAGATGGGTGCAGGATGTGGCGGATGATCTCCAGATGGGTGTATCAGACGCGGGACATCTTGCTTATGATCGAGAGGTTTTCCGGAAGGTTGTTAATGGGAGCGAGGTTCTACAAAGGACATGCTGCTGAATGAATGAATGAATGGATTCACAGTGAAGCAAGTAATATACCAATGATTCTAAAGATATAATTTTGTCTTCATATTCTAATATCTGCCTATATAAATCTGAAACATTAAAAACAAAATAACAAGAACAAGTCCTGCAGCAGGAAACTATTGTGGGAAAGTGAATTGTTAGGATCATCATATTTGTGTAGGTCTGAGTGCACAGACGAATAGGTGGTCAGTCTTTCCTTCCATGGCGAATGACGGTAGCTGACACTGAACCATTGCCCGAAACAACCATCAAAATCAGAAATGATATGTTTCACAAATTTCCATATTGAATTTGTGTCATTGTGATTGCATAGGCCATCATGCTGCTTTACAGTGTAATGGAACATTCACATTTTTTAGAATAGTTGTCATACAAATTATAGCTTGGCTTTAAGAGCTGTTATCATCTCCTGGTAGCTTCAGCATCACAAGGACCTGATTGGCAGCATGACCCATCAGAAATCTCGTTTGCAGAGCTTGGATTGTCAGAGGACCATTTCTCTCATCCTCAGGTTAGTTACTGTTTATTTTCTTGTTAACTAATCATATGGGGCGGCATGGATGAGAAGTTTACCTCCAATTCTGAAGTTGCAGGTTCGAATAATAACATAGTTCTGGGCGTCTTTACAAGAACCATTATGTTCTGTGAATATCACACTGTCTGCAAGCCTCATGGGTAGTGAGATTGGATATCAAGGTTTCTTAGATAAATTTGAATAACAATGACAAAAACAATAGATTGCACAATTTATTGCCTGGCTTATTTTGCTGCATCTCATCAGGTACATACTGCAGAACTCACACAACATAAACTAAGGTAATTAGATAAATCCTTCAAATTGAAATGTACACATATTCGCATAGTAATTTTAACTGTCTACCAAGGTAATTTTAAACTGACTATCATTAGAATACCGGTCCCCCTGGCCTAGGGGTTAACAGCTTTCTCTGTAATCCCATATATTCTCGTGAGTAATGTAACCTGCACTAGAATCGGTAGCAATTCTCGCCCGTTGGTAACTTACGGCGTATGTGAGCCTGTCGCTCAGAAAGCAATGGCAAACTACTAAGCGTAATCTTGCCTAGTACATCAACAGCAGCTGAAAAATGCTGATGTTGACTGCAACGTCCTGTAAGGGATATGCAAAACACACACAAAATTCATTAGAAATATGCCAAGCAATAAATCATGCAATCTATTGTTGGTGACTTCATTATTCAAATTCACTACGGGAAAACATTGGTTTGATTCTCAGATAAAGTTGCTGTGCAAGTTCTGCACATTTGCAATCTCATAGCAGTTGGAAATCATAAAGCGTAGGGCAAAAGGTCACTGCACTGGCAATTATTTTAGACGAGAAAATCTACCCTTAGGTGGAACTACCTTGTGACCTTGGATAAAATCTGTCTGTA
Organism: Cepaea hortensis; assembly: GCA_963921405.1. Lineage (NCBI taxonomy): Eukaryota > Metazoa > Mollusca > Gastropoda > Stylommatophora > Helicidae > Cepaea > Cepaea hortensis. The sequence goes on along the minus strand of OY992892.1, from coordinate 37,121,900 downwards.
GGACGTAAACCTTACACAAATACTACACCTTTGGATACACTTCTAAGCTAGCTCTGTAGTGAAGAGGTTACGGACGCAATTCATATAATCCCACACACCACGTTTGAAACACAGCTGCGGGCAATTTGGCATTCTGCATTGATTTTCATACAATGGTATGAGTGCGAGTCATTCAGAAAGCAGTGGCAAACTATTGGAGTAAACTTGCCAAGAAATCACAGACAGCCAATACATGCTGGAGTTGACAGCAACGTCCTGTATAATTTATGCAACTAACTAAGCTAGAGAGGTGTGTAACCATGTGTGATGCACTTCTGTTAAAAGAGGAAAGAGTAAAAGGAACAGATACATATTGTTCTGAGCCCCCATGTCATTTTGAATAAGACTTGGCTTATCTGCACAGTGGTCCAACATTCAATCTCAGCAGTGGCAGAGTAAGACTTTGTGGTTGACCCATTCACTAGAGATGTTCTGAGATGGAAACATGGTTTAAGGCAGCAGATCACTTAGTAATGCCTGGACTTAGTATATATGAAAATGTAGTTAATACTTCACACACCTGAAGTAGTGTTTGTACACAAAGGTATCTTTAATGGCCAGGTGTTATCTTTAGAGCTATTTTCAATGTCATGTGACCTGTTGGTGTTGTCATATTGTTAGAAGACAAATGACTTTTTGACCTTGTCACAATGAAAGTGGTAGAGGACAGACAGTTAAGTTGGGCAAACACTATTCAGGGCACTGAGTTTCCACAAGAACAAGAGGGCAAGCCTGCACTTGAACAGAAGCTGCAGTAGTGCAGTGGCTAGCATGTTTTCTTGCTGGCACAGTCATCAAGTGTTTAAATCCCCCTTGAGGCAGTCATTTAAAAAAAATAAAACTGGGCTGCCATGTTGACCCAGCCTGACATCGATACCAGGATGTGTTCTGGGAAGTGAAGGCGGCTGGCATGATATTTACCACATGACCTATCAAGTTCTAATTGGTTTAAAAATATGTGGCTAGCACCATATATCCTACATGCCTCATGGTATGGAAAAGGGTCCTTGACTTTGTTTTTTTATTTATTTGCTCATGAGAAGTTGTAATTTCAAGTCATTCAGAGCTGGAGATATAGCCATATGGACAAAAGGATAGAACCTGATAACTAGCAAGGCCAAAATGGATTTGTCCTAATAAATTACCTTAAAAACTTGCCAACCTTCCACTCATTGTCGTGGCACACTACTTCCACATCAGATGAGGACTTTGACTCGCTGGATTTAGCGTGGAGCATTGCACATGTTGTTGGAAAACAATTGGGTGTCAGCAATCTTATAGTTATCCAAATATTAGATCATGAATTAGTAAAAGAAATTAGTAACTTACCTAGATAGAACAACAAAATGTAAACTGGAATTGTTTAAGCATCGTACCAGCACACTTACCAGCAAAATATCCATTGTTTAAGCATCGTACCAGCACACTTACCACCAAAATATCCATTGTTTAAGCAACGTACCAGCATACTTACGAGCAAAATATCCATTGAAGGTGGAGGTATTAATTGGGTAGTAGACAGCTTTAATTAATTTCTACTCTAATTGCATTTGTCGAGTTTCACAATGCCACAATCCTGGTTCTGTGACATGATCATACAGTTGGAGCATAATAGTAATATTACTGTGACATGATCATACAGATGGAACATAATGCTAATGTTACTGTGGCATGATCATACAAATGAAACATAATGCTAATGTTACTGTGATATAATAATTAGGATGGAACATAATACTAATGTTACTGTGACATAATAATAAGGATGGAACATAACACAAATATAACTGTATTCTCAGAGTCATTTTGGTTTAAGTGGAGCCGAGGAACTAGAGTTGGCAATAGAGAACTGTAAGGAACTCATCCGGGATGCAGCCCCAGGCTCAGACAAACAGAAGAACCTGGTCTTGAAACTGGTGCAGCTGAAGATTAAGTTGCAGGAGGTCAAGGTTTGTAATATTGCACACATGCATGCATACTGTGCTCACTCATTCTCTCTGTCACCTTCTGCCTTTCTGTTACCTTCTTTTTCTCTGTCACCATCAGTCTCTGTCACCCTTGGTCTCTGTTACCCTATATCACTGTCACATTCTATCATTCTCACAGTCTGGATGTCTCTTCCTTCTTCTATTTGTTCCTGGGTGGCTTCACTGGAACATTAAAAGGATATGTATGCGCACGAGTGCATGTGTGTGTGTGTTTATATGTGTGAACATCATGACAAAAATCAGCTGGAATGACAGTGTTTATATGTGTGTACATCATGACAAGAATCAGCTGGAATGACAGTGTTTATATGTGTGTACATCATGACAAGAATCAGCTGGAATGACAGTGTTTATATGTGTGTACATCATGACAAGAATCAGCTGGAATGACAGTGTTTATATGTGTGTACATCATGACAAGAATCAGCTGGAATGACAGTGTTTATATGTGTGTACATCATGACAAGAATCAGCTGGAATGACAGTGTTTATATGTGTGTACATCATGACAAGAATCAGCTGGAATGACAGTGTTTATATGTGTGTACATCATGACAAGAATCAGCTGGAATGACAGTGTTTATATGTGTGTACATCATGACAAGAATCAGCTGGAATGACAGTGTTTATATGTGTGTACATCATGACAAGAATCAGCTGGAATGACAGTGTTTATATGTGTGTACATCATGACAAGAATCAGCTGGAATGACAGTGTTTATATGTGTCTACATCATGACAAGAATCAGCTGGAATGACAGTGTTTATATGTGTGTACATCATGACAAGAATCAGCTGGAATGACAGTGTTTATATGTGTGTACTTCATGACAAGAATCAGCTGGAATGACAGTGTTTATATGTGTCTACATCATGACAAGAATCAGCTGGAATGACAGTGTTTATATGTGTGTACATCATGACAAGAATCAGCTGGAATGACAGTGTTTATATGTGTGTACATCATGACAAGCATCAGCTGGAATGACACATGAAAATGAAGACAAATAAAACATTTTTTTTTCTCGCTTTGAACTCAAACGTAGTACACGCAATTGCTACTATTTCTAGTGCACGGGAATGATTTGTTAATATGGATTAGCTTTCCCTATAACCGGTGTCTCTTGTCATTAGGCAAACCCACTCCACTTCTGAGGTACTTGTAATTTACGTTCCCCCAAGTCAAGGATGAGAAGTCAACATTTTAGTCCAACTGAATGGTGTAGGGGTTGAACCTGCTACCTCAGCATCAGCACACCGGAAGTTTTAGAGCATGTGCTCTATTCCATTCGACCGTGCTGACCTGTGAATAGTTCTTGAAAATGTAACAGAACAAAGAAGACTTGTACAAGTAATAAACAAGCAAAGACTCATGGCTTGGTCACGCCCACAGTCGTGAAGAAACCCCACAGAAAGTATTGGAGGACAACATAGTGGGGAGCAGATGATGGGCGAGATACAGGACAACATTTATGGAGCAGGTATGCATAGATCTTTTTGTGCAAACATACAGGAAATTGAAGATAGTGGCACAAGATGACTGCAAACTGGAATGATCAGGTAGCTTCATGACTTGGAGCTGAAATACATCCATCCATCATGTGCCATGCCGATAAGCGTGGATGGTCACGTTTTGCCGTCTCACTCGATCACCAGAGTCGTGGATCAGCTCCGTGTTCCTGTCTCGACCATACCACATGGCCAAGCCATCCAGGTATTTACTTCTCAGTCTTCCCCTTGGTCTCTTCCCTTCGATCTTGCCAGTTGTCACCAAGTTCTGCAAGTCATTTCTTCTCATAACATGCCCAAAGAATCTTGACTATCTACATCTAATTGAAATACATATTGATGATGAAAAAACTAAGGTAAATGCAGGCCTGAGAAAAAAGCAATATGGGAAAGACATGGAAGAACCTACAAGAGATATCCAAGGGTAGGAGGGTTGGGCATGAGATGGTTGAAGACCTATGTTTTCTAGGGAGATAAAAGATAGAAGAAGAGAAGACTTTTTGAGTTAACAGAGGATGCCTTACATCAATATCACCCTGATCCCTTTACATCAGTTTACATTGGCACCTTGCCGTCTTGACAGACGATAGTTTGTGCTTTAAAAAGGCATAATAACCTTTACCTATGGCGGTAGCGAGTGTGACTGATAAGGCCAATTTGCGCTGTAAATGTCCGTTCACAGTGGGTGCATGTGAACACGTGGTCATTTCCACCATCATGCACCATCTTACGCCTCACACGCTTGGTGTGTGACTTTTCTGCAATAATTTTCTCCTTTATCTTTATTCCATTTCTGATGTTTGCCCTCCATGCAACACGTTCAGCAGCGACTTGCTCCCAATGTGCATTATCAATGCCTGTATCAATCATGTCCCGCTTACACACATCTTTGTATCGTAGTAGAGGCCGACCCTGAGATCTCTTACCCATCTGTAATTCACCAAAAAAGATATCCTTTGGTATTCTACCATCATCCATCCTCCTAAGATGTCCTATCCATCTAAGTCTACGAAGACTGAGCATGGAATAAACTGTCACACAACCTGATCTTTCCAATACTTCAGTATTTGTGATTTTGTCTTGCCACTTAATACCAAGAATTCTTCGCAGACACCGCATATGAAAGCTGTTTAAATTTTTCTCTTGGTGTGAGTAAGTTGTCCAGGTTTCACTGCCATAGAGAAGAGTGCTAAGGACACAGGCTTGATAGACAAGGACTTTTGTTTTGGCAGTAAGCTTCCTGTTCTCCCAGACTCTTTTTCTTAACCTGTTCAATTTTGTTGCTGCCTTACCAATCCGGCTGTTGATTTCCTGATCTAGGGATAATTTGCTATTTACCACTGATCCTAGATATGTAAAATGGTCTACTATCTCTAGTTCGGCATCGTCAATAACGATTGATGGTACCCCATGTGAACCTTGTGACATAATCTGTGTCTTCTTTTTGCTAATTGTTAAGCCAAATTCAGAACAAGCATTGGAGAATGCAGATAGTAGACATTGCAATTCTTCCTCAGAGTGGGTCGTAACTGCAGCATCATCTGCAAAAAGCAACTCTCTGATCAGTACCCTCCTAATTTTGGTCTTAGCCTTCAATCTCTGAGCATTGTAAAGGCCGCCATCTGAGCGTGAGTGAATGTATATACCACCATCCTGATCATGAAAGGCATATTTCAGTAGAAGTGAAAAGTATATTCCAAAGAGGGTGGGAGCTAGTACACAACCTTGCTTAACTCCACTCTTGATTTCAAATTCTTCAGAAGTTGCACCATCAAACTTGATTATACCCTTCATGCCTGTGTGGAACGATTCCACAATGGACAGAAGAGTTGGTGGGTAGCCAATCTTCTTTAGTGCCTTGAATAGACCCTCACGACTGACCAAATCAAATGCCTTTGTGAGGTCGATGAAGGCAATAAACAGTGGTTGATTCTGTTCATGGCATTTTTCTTGCATTTGTCGCAATGAGAATATCATATCAGTGGTAGACCGGTTCTGTCGAAAGCCACACTGTGATTCGGGGTAGACTTGATCTCCTAGGACTTGAAGTCTGCACAGAACAATTCTGGCAAATACTTTTCCAACAATACACAGAAGTGAGATACCCCTATAGTTGTTGCAGTCGCTCCGATCGCCCTTGTTCTTGTACAGTGTTATGATGCTTGAATCTTTGAAATCCTGTGGGACTTGTCCTTCTCGCCAGCATAGCTCTATTAGCTGGTGGATCTGTATAGTGAGTGTGTCTTGCCCACTCCTGATAACCTCTATTGGAATCCCATCCTTACCTGGAGCCTTGCCAGATGCAAGTTCATTTATAGCACACTTAACTTCTGTTATGGTGGGAAGTGTGTCCAGGTGGTCAAGAGTTGGTAGGGTCGCTATGGCGTTGAGGGCATCATCCGCTAGTTTGGTCTCACTTGAGTAAAGCTCCATATAGTGCTCTACCCATCTGTCCATCTGCTGTTTCTTATCAGTGATGATTTCTCCAGTCAAGGTTTTCAATGGTGCACTTCTTTTGATCACTGGACCACAGGCTTTCTTTATTCCTTCATACATGCTTCTTATGTTTCCCTTATCACTTGCGATTTTAATGGACTCACATAACTTGATCCAATAATCATTTGCACACTGCCTGGCAGCCTTTTGCACATCCTTCCTAGCTTGCCTTAGCTCACTCAAAGTGTTACGCGTTGGTCTTTCCTTGTTTCTTAAGAGAGCTTTCTTCTTCTTATCAATCAAGGGCTGCAGAGTCTCGCTGTTTGCCGCAAACCAGTCCTGCCTCTTATGATCCATAGTGCCGTAAACCCCCTACGGCAGTTTTATAAAGAGTTTCCTTAATTTGACCCCACTTTTCATTTACTGTACAATATTCTGGTTTATCAGTGAAAGCGTCTTCAAGTTGCTGTTGAAACTGAAAGCACTTTCCAGGATCGTGAGTGTTAGTAATATTAATCCTGGGGCTAGACTTGTGTTTAGCTGTGTAGATTCTCTTTGGTCTCAGTCTAATCCTTGCAACAACCAAAGAATGATCTGTATCACAGTCAGCACTGTGGTAACTTCGAGTCAATGATATATGGTTCAGATGTTGTCTCCGTGTGATGATGAAGTCCAGCTGGTGCCAATGGCCGGATCTTGGATGTTTCCATGTGACCTTATGCAGCTCTTTTGTTTTAAAAAAGGAGTTTGTAATACATAGGTCATTACTGGTGCAATGCTCCAGCAGCCTTTGCCCATTTTCATTCATGCGACCGATGTTGTATTTTCCAAGGCACACTGGCCATGAACTCGAGTCCTTGCCCACACGAGCATTGAAATCACCGAGCATATAAATGTAGTCAGATTTTGGAACTGCCTTGATCACGGAGTCTAACTCCTCATAGAACGAATCCTTCACATCATCAGAGGAATCGAGTGTCGGTGCATATGCAGTAATAATGGTGGCAAACTCACAAGAGGTTGCCAAGCGCAGGGATAATAGTATTTCATTTCCTCCTGCTGGAATTTCAATCATTCCCAGTAGCGAATTCTTCACTGCAAAGCCCACACTGTGTTGCCTTTTTTCTGCCTGCCCTCTACCCTTCCAGAAAAAGGTGTAATTGTTTTCCCTGAGTGACCCTTCCTCAGCGAGGCGAGTCTCCTGCAGGCCAGCAATATCAATGTTAAGACGATTGAGTTCGGCATCAATCACAGCCGTTTTTCTCACATCGTCAATATTGGTCAAGTCAGTGGTAAATCCTGGACACATGGTTCTCACGTTCCAGGTTGCAAGCCGTAGCTTGAGGTTTCTATTTTTATTTTTGTTTGTACCTGGTGCATTGGTTTTACAGCCTGCGATTCAGATTTTGTCCTAGCCCCAAGCACCCATTGAAGCAGGCAGGCTGTTACATCAGTTTAACAATCATGGATAATAAGAAGTGTTTCTAAATCCATGATTGTCTTTGTCGTCCCCACATGCCTGTCTGCCATTCTGATGACTGCCTCTGCTGGTGGCCCTGGCATGATCAAATGCAGATGACTAAACTTTTATCTACACTGTGGTCTTAGCCAAAAGTTTGAGTAGTGCTAGGTGGTCCTGACCTGTGGTTAAGTGGCATTGTTACCAGGATATTAAATAGGTCTGCCATCCTGTCTGTGTTCTTGAAAAGAGTGGGGGGGGGGGGGGGGGGGGGAGAGAGAATGATTGTACTGGCTTTTGTGTGTATGAGGTATGAGTATGTGTGAACTGTGCACTTGACACATTATTAGTGTCAGTTATTTATTGCTTTGAGGAACTAAATGAAATGTCTATGTCCATTTCCCTGTCTTTGTCTGTCTGTCTATGTTTGTCTATATCTGTCTGTGTTTGTATCCCTGTCTTGCTGTATCTGTCAGCTTGCGTTTATCTTTCTGTCTTTCTCTATCTGTCTGTGTTTGCCTTACTCTGTCTGTCTGTCTGGCTGGCTGGCTGGCTGGCTGTCTGTCTGTCTGTCTGTCTGTCTGTCTGTCTGTCTGTCTGTCTGTCTGTCTGTCTGTCAGTCTGTCTGTCTGTCTGTGTCTTCCTGTCTGTCTCTGGCTTTTTCTTTCTGTTCATTCATCTGTCTTTTTTATGCCTGTATGTGTTTGTCCTCCTGCCTGTCTCTATCATTTACATGGTACATGCATGTATACATACATCTGTCAGCCTGTAATGTCCTGTATGTGTTTGTCCTCCTGCCTGTCTCTATCATTTACATGGTACATGCATGTATACATACATCTGTCAGCCTGTAATGTCCTGTATGTGAGATCTTGGTTACTGTGTTTATAGGGCACTGTCTGCAGTAGGCTTATCCTTTATCTGTTGTGTGACAATGAAGTCAGATATGACCAAACTGTCAATCATGTAGAGATCTTTTACTATGTTATCTTGGTGTTGATGACCTTTGTTTAAGTGCTGTCTGATTATATTGACCTATTTTATGAGAGTGCTTATTATGTGATGTGGTAGTTTCAATAACTATTTGTTTTTTATTTCTGTTAGTTCAGATTTTCTAGCTCATTTTCTTGTTTAATATTTTTTACGTGCAGATTCTGTCATGCTTCATTGCTTGCTAGTTGCCTGTACTTTTACAGGACGTTGTAATCAACCCCAGTAATTACTGGCTGTTTGAAATTTTCTAGGCAGTTTTATGTTTAGTATTTTGCCATTGCTTTCTGGATGACCAGTGCTCATATCATCAAAATCAACACAAAACGCTCAGCTCCCATAACACCTGCAACTGATATCGCAGCCTTTTACGTGGTTTGTCAGGACATTGTGAAAATGTGTTCCTTGTTGACCAATTTGTCAAGTAGCTTTCTTTTTTTTACTTAAATGATGTATGTTTTCCCAAGTGGGTGGCACTGACAAATACAACTATTTCTATCTCTTGTGGAGGCTGGTGTTTGTTGGTTTCTTATTTAGCCAAATCAAAGAGAGACTTGTATTTCAAGCTCTTTGTTTATTTCCAATCATTACTTGTTTAGATGGTTTATTTTTTTCCTCTCCTCTCCTGTATTTTTCTGGTATCTCGATGGAAAATACAAATATAAGCAATTCTAGTGGGGAAAATGTAATACTTAACTCGGGCTCCAAAATGATTTCAGTGATTCCATTAGAGTCATTTTCATTTTGTGTGTGTTGTGATTTCTTCTTCTTATTTGCTGATCAAGGCTTGTCACCGCAGTGCCCTCTGTTGTTTATAATTTATTCTGTAAAGCTGCCTTATTCTTTTTTGCATTTGTTTACGTGTCCACAGCTTCATTGCAGTTTCATTTAAATCAAACAATGGATAATTTCTGGTTTTTTAACACCTATCAAACTGAGAAACACATAAATCTGCAGGAAAAATGATGCTGACTGGTGTTTTTTAAATGCAGAAAATGTCAGCCTCATGGCAACATGATTAATGGTTGGTACTATGCAGGTCTCCTCACCAATATAAAGGAAAGGCTGACACAGAAAATTAGGGATAGCACACGCTCATAATACTCCTTTGATTCAAGACAATGCAATCTTTTACAAAACATGGATTGTGCAGCTAGCAGCCAAGGATTAGCATATTGAGATTCCTTCACACTCACCTTATTCTCCGGATTTGACTCTATGAAGCTTTTTTCTTTTCCCAAATATTTAAAAAAAAAAAAAACTCATAAGAAAGTCATTTTGGCAATGATAACAAAAAGTGTTACTGGTATATGATAACTGATTTTGTTAGAAAATAAAGTGTTCTGTTCTCAAGGTCTTTCTAAAATCAGGCAGAGAGTGAATAAGTGTGTTAATTCACAGGTAGCTATATTGAATGGAATAAACTCTGCAAAGTTTCAGTTCTCTATGGCATTTCCTTCATAGGCAGGGTAAGGACTTACGGCCAGTTCCTTCTAATAGATGATTATTCTGCTTTACCTCTCAATAGGAAGGACCAGAACCAGTGCCGGATAATGTGAAGGTCATCTTGTCTCACAAAATGATGCTGATGAGCAGCAGGACCAGCAAATATTATTGTGAGCGCTGTAACGCGGCCATCTGGGGCATGCTACAGGTGTGGTACAAGTGTACAGGTCAGTGTCCGTTGATAGTTATTGTGGCATGCTTAGGACATTTCTAGATGGCAACAAATGTAGTTTCATCTGTGTGGAAGTTGATGTGGTTCAGTCTGTGTTATGCCAGACTGGTTTGATGTCTGTAAGTGTAAAATGTTCAGGAATGTGTGTTTATTTTACCAATGTTATATTGTTTTATTCAGTAACTGATTCAGTGCCAGATATAAAGTAGGATTTAAACAAACATGGTACACAATCAAATGAACAAGTATTCTAATGTAATCAGTCAATCAATCAATCGAATGTAAATTTCTGTTCACTGAGTATTGTGGAAGATGCCACGAAACAAAACAAATAACACGATGACCCTAGTATACGATATATCATCCTTCTGTCCAAATCAGAGGTCACATCTGGTGATAAATTATTATTCGGCACTGAATCAGGTAAGTATCAACAAGAGACATGATATGGTTTTTTGTCTGTTCATTCACGTGTTAATTCATTTTGTAGTTCTTACAATTGTTTTTTATTGAGTTGTACTTACTTATACTTCACTTTACTTACTTCACCTTCCTTCCTTCCTTCCTTCCTTCCTTCCTTCCTTCCTTCCTTCCTCCCTCCCTCCCTCCCTCCCTCCCTCCCTCCCTCCCTCCCTTCCTTCACTTTACTTATTCTCATGTTTTGTTTTAGACAAGATTTTTCAAGAATATAATATTTGGAGTCTTTACATGTTTATTGATGTTTTATAGAATAAAACGTTTTTTTTGATTTTGTTTCTATGTGTTTGTGGTTGCATCAATTTCAGAACAAAGCAAGTGCTAAATCTTCTTTCAGTATTTTTTTTATTTTTGACTCATGATATATCATGGGTATCCATCCATCCATCATGTGCCATGCCGGTAAGCGTGGGCGGTCATGTTCTGCCATCTCACTCGATCAACAGAGTCGTGGATCAGTTCCGTGTTTCTGTCTCGACCATGCCACAAGGCCAAGCCATCCAGATACTTGTTTCTAGGTCTTCCCCTTGGTCTGTTCCCCTCGATCTTACCAGTTGTCACCAAGTTCTCCAAATCATTTCTTCTCATAACATGCCCAAAAAATTGTGACTGTCTACGTCTAATGTCTCTGATCAGTTTACGATCTTCATTTGTTTCTTGAAGGACTTGTTCATTGGTCTTTCTGGCTGTCCATGGTATTCTTTGCATTTTACTCAGAAACCACATTTCTACAGCTATCAGATGTTTTTCAGCCTGGCTGCTCATTGTCCAAGCTTCACATCCATATAAAAGTACAGGTTCTATGTAGCATCTCAACACTCTTTTTCTCGTTTCAATTGACATCTTTTTATTGGTCAGTATGTTTGTCATCTTGCTAAAGGCTACTTTTGCCATGGCGATTCTTGTTCTAATCTCTTCAAGGCATCTCCCATCAGATGTTATTACTGTTCCGAGGTAATTGTACCTATTCACTTGTTGAAGAATATTCATGGGTATGGATATACATATATATATATTACAGGAAGAGTAAATAAGAAAAAATAGCGAATTTATCATTAGCTTTTTACTGTTCGTTGGATTATGAAATAATTTTATATAATGCCTTATGATTTACATCAATACAATTGTGTTGGCATTTATATACCAGCTTGAGACTTGTTTTCTGAGTAGTATAGATGAGCATCTGTTGCCTAGAATGTTTTTGTTTTGTTTTGTGGGTGCTCAATTCTCTTTGAAATCAAGCATAGGTCACACACACTACTTCTAGTAGTGCTGGACTGAATTTTGCTTGTGGATTAGCTTTCCCTATTACCAGTGTCCCTCGCCATCAGACATATTCACTCTAACTTCAGAGGTACTTGTAATGTTTGTCCCCAACATTTAGTCCAACTGACTGGTGTAGGGGTTAAACCCCCTACCTCAGATAAGCACACAGAGTGTTTAAGTACGAGCGCTCTTTTCCATTCGGCCATGCTGACCTCCCCTAGAATGTTTGAAGTTGATGGTTTATGGTTTTACTGATGTTGAAAGAGAAGTACAATTTTCCTGAGATTTAGAGATAATGGTGTTTTGTACTGAAATTAAAAATGAATTTGATTTTGCTGACGTTAAAAGATTATTGTTATTTTGCTGATACTTCTTGCCAACAGAATGTGGCTACAGATGTCATGAAAAATGTTTACAGCAAATACTTCGCACATGTGCAAAAGCAAAGGTTAGTTTTTTCAATAATTCACATTGTAAAACAATGTATTACCAAAACAATTATTACAGTTTGTTACAACTTTGGGGAAAGATACCACGGACACATAATCAGACTGTGACTGGTACCTTTTTTATTGGGACTCTTTGCTAGTTGTTGAAGATGAGGACTGAGCATGTATGGACATGCCCCAAGTGCTGTGGTGTTTGTTCTTGGCTCAACTCATCTTATTACAAGATAGTTTATAACATCGCCAGTGTTTCTGTATTGTTACAACTTGTATCTTAGACAGTTGACATTACTGTGTGAATATGTGTACTGTGCATGTCAGTTTGAAGGATTTATCTGATTAGTTTATGTTGTGTGATTTCTGCAGTATGTACCTACGAGATACAGCAAAATATGCCAGGCAATAATAAATTGTGCAGTCTATTGTTTGTGTCTTCGTTATTCAAATTCACTATGGGAAAACATTGTTTTGAATATATTTTATAACATCTTTGATTTTTGTTATCTTATTACAGGATAGTTTTATCAAATTCACAATGTTTCTAACTTGTTACAAAATAGTGGATAATATCATCAGTGTTTCTATCTTGTTACAAGATAGATTATAACATCATTGGTCTTATTACGAGATATTTTATAATATCATTAATGTTTTTATCTTGTGATAGGATAGATTATAACATCTTCTGTGTTTTTATCATGTTACACAACATAGTTTATAATATTATCAACGTTTTTAATCTTGTGATAAGATAGTTTATAACATCTAACATCTATCATTAAACAAGATAGTTTATAATATCATCAGACATTTCATCTTATTACCGGATAGTTAAAGGAAGGTGTGGTGGTGTAGCCTATACACTCACCTGCTTGTCCAGTGGTTGTGGGTGTGAATGCACATTGGAGTGGATTTTGTCAATTGACCTGAATTCCCATGTTGATCCAGCCTAAAATGGGTACCAGAAATGTCTTGCGAAGTAAAGGTGATCACCCTCCCAGTGCCGATTGATCTGTAAAATTATGAGTCCAGCAGGGTATGCCCAGGCCGCAGTGGTTAGGTGAGTAGATGCTCACCTACTGGACCAGTGGTCATGGGTTCCATCCTCCTTGGGATGGATTCACATTGACCTGGGCTCCCGGATCAACCCAACTTAAAATGGTCACCAGAAAATGTTTTGGGAAGTAAAGATGGCCAGCGTGATACTGAGTGCATCACCCACCGAGGGCTGATTATTTCACAACAATATGGGTCTGGCACTGTGTTCCCAGTGTGTCTCAGAGGCTCCTTTACATAGTTACTTATTTACTTATGTACTTACTTATTTATTTATTTACTTACTTTACTTTACTATATTTTTATTTACTTTACTTACTTCCTTATTTACTTACATATTTACTTTATTTACTACTTTACTTTACTTTACTTTACTTTACTTAATTAATTTCTTACTTACTTATTTACTTAACTTTACTTAACTATACTTTTTACTTTATTTTACTTTGCTTTACTTTACTTACTTCTTTACTTACTTACATGCTTACTTTATTTACTTACTTTACTTAACTTACTTACATACTTACTTTATTCACTTACTTACTTTATTCATTTACTTCCTTTATTTACTTTACTTTACTTCACTTCACTTTACTTCACTTCACTTTACTTTACTTTGCTTTGCTTTACTTTACTTTACTTTACTTTAATTCACTTCACTTCACTTTACTTATTTACTTACTTAACTTACTTATTTACTTCACTTCACTTCACTATACTTCACTTCACTTATTTACTTACTTAACTTATTTACTTTACTTTACTTTACTTTTACTTTACTTAATTTCTTTCTTTCTTACTTACTTATTTACTTAAGTTTACTTTACTTTTAAGTTTACTTACTTAACTTACTTATTTACTTTACTTTACTTTACTTTACTTTACTTTACTTTACTTTACTTTACTTTATTTCTTACTTACTTATTTACTTAAGTTTACTTTACTTTTAAGTTTACTTACTTAACTTACTTATTTACTTTACTTTACTTTACTTTACTTTTACTTTACTTTACTTTACTTAATTTATTTCTTACTTACTTACTTATTTACTTAAGTTTACTTTACTTTACTTTACTTTACTTCACTTTACATTACTTCACTTCACTTCACTTTACTTATTTACTTACTTAACTTACTCATTTACTTTACTTTACTTTACTTTACTTTACTTCACTTTACATTACTTCACTTCACTTCACTTTACTTATTTACTTACTTAACTTACTCATTTACTTTACTTTTACTTTTACTTTTACTTTACTTTACTTTACTTTACTTTACTTAATTTATTTCTTACTTACTTATTTACTTAACTTTACTATACTTTTTACTTTACTTTACTTTACTTTATTTTACTTTGTTTTACTTTACTTACTTCCTTAATTACATACATACTTACTTTACTTTACTTTACTTTACTACTTACTTAGTTACTTACTTACTTATCTTCTTAGAATCTTCTTAGAAATATCATCTAGAATCGCACTGGCATCTAGTGCCTTCAATAAACTGTCAAACATCGGGAAGTCAAAGACACTCAGCAAACACACAAAGCTTAAAATCTTCAACTCTTGTGTGATTCCAGTGTTAACGTATAGATGTGAAAGTTGGAAATCAACGGTAGCTTTAGATAAAAAAATTATACAATTTTGAGAACAAATGTCTTAGAAGACTTCTAAACATCCACTGGACAGACTTCAGAACCAATTCGCAAATAAGACAAGAGACTAAGCAAGATACAGTATCCAATTTCATAAGAAGACGCCGTTGGAACTACATCGGCCATGTACTCAGAATGGACAAGACAAGACTCCCCTACCAAGCCCTCATATGGTCACCGGTAGGGAAAAGAAAACTGGGAAGACCAAGAGAGACCCTGCGTAGAACCATCATTAGAGAAGGCTCATTCAATGGCCAAGTAAATATCCAAGATCTACAACAGGTAGCAGCGAACCGCCAGGCATGGAGAGACAGGACTTCTGCCCTATGCGCCGCCTTAGGCTCAAGAGGAAAGACTAACTAACTATCTTCTTACTTACTTTACTTACTTACTTACTTACTTACTTACTTACTTACTTACTTACTTACTTACTTACTTACTTACTTACATCCTTGGTTTGCCGACTGTTGCTGGTAGGCTCAAGGTGATGCAGGCGAAGGCATACCTCAGAGTAGTTGCTGACACAGATCACCCATTGTATAAGGCACTGGACGTAGTTAAGGGTCAGCGACTGATAAGATGGAAATCATGGATGGCTCAGGCGGAGGATGTGATCAGACAGGTGTGCATCTTGGAGAACATTAGGCGAGGAGAGGAGTGGGTCAGAGTGCCAGCGAGCAGTCAGACTTGTGCAGAATTATAATCACATTGAGCCGGGAGTGCATGGAGTGGCCAGCAGGAGCCACAGAAGTAGAAACCCAGCAACTAATTCAGGATAATGCTCGCCCAGGTGATGTGATTATCTACACAGATGGTTTGGTGTTGAGAGGTAGGAGAAGTGCCTGGGGGTTCTTGGCAAAGGCTAATGGTCGACGTTTGGTGCAGGAGAGCATGGCATATGATACCACAACATCTAGCTTAAGAATGGAGGTGGAGGCAGTCAGTGCAGCTTTCCGCTGGATGGAGAATACGATGCACACACACACATCGTGATTGTAACTGACTCAGAAAGCATGCTGAGTAGGGTGAGGACAGGCAAGCTTCATGCAGAGTAGCTTGCTTTGCTTCGGAAGTCACAGGTGGCAAGCATCGTCTGGATCTTTTCTCCGGAGCATGCTGGTGTGTTGGGGAATGAACAGGCAGACAGATTGGCTGGCTCTGCAAAACTTGGTGGAGTATTGATGCATGATAAGGCAGACGTGGTTGCGGCCTTGTGGGAGCACGTGTACACCTTGGAGGAGCAAATGGATCACCATGGTCTGGCAAGAATACGATAGCGAGGAGTGATGAGGGGATCTGGCCGATGCTCAACGCTTAGAGGAAAGGCGAGACGGACATATAATCAGATTGCTACTGGTACTATTGGGGTTGGAACTCTTCGCTGGCTTCTGAGGATGGGGACGGAGCGCTTATGGGAATGCCCAGAATGCTGTGATGTGGGTTCCTAAATCAATCAATCAATTACTTACTTACTTACCTACCTACCTACCTACTTACCTACCTACTTACTTACTTACTTACTTAAGGCGATGCTAACCCTAAACAATTAAATTCTATAATATTTAATTTCTATATTCTGATATGGTGTAGGGTATGATACTGAAAACTGCTGGTTGACTTTGCAAACATAACGGTTGCCATGGAAACCAAGATAAACAGCAGCCATATTGCATTAACTTAAGTATGATCTAAAACTGTCATTTTTTTTAATTTACAAGCTTCATGTTTTATATATGTGTTCATAATAGAACCTTTATATTCTGACAGAAGCTTTCAATGATATCCCTTGGCATTTTTTTCTTCATAATTAAAAAAAGTTTAAACATTTTCATTGACAATTTTTGTGGTGTTTTTACTGCTGCACAGTGTCAAAATGTAAATAATACAATGAAGAATAAGTGTACTAAAGTTCATTGTAATATGATAAACAGTTTTTAAAAAAAAAGTGAACCAAAGTATTTTTTAAAAAAAAAGGGGGGGGGGGGGGGGGGTCAAAATGAGAAAACGAAAAAACAAATTATTTTCATGATTTACAAAAACATACTAATAAAGTTATCTTAATGCTTTAACAAGTTGTTTTACACAGAAAAACAGTTTGCAACAGTACATGACAATTGGAGTGCTGTTTCAAGGCGTTTACTGACATGGTTGATACACTCCGCTTTGTCTATCTGAATGTCATCCCCATATGGTTTGATCTTGGTAAGCTCCACAAATGTTTTGACGTCACCATCAGAAAGTATTGACATATAGCGAAGATTATGATGGGCCAGAGACCGTCACTACAGCACCCTTGCAGCCTCCACCTCCATCATTCCAGTAGATCCTGTGAAATTGTTATCACAGTTTGGAAGATGTTCTGCCTTCCATGCTACAAATTTATCTGGTTTGTGTCTGGAAAGCGTCTTGCTAGTGGTTTCACACACCTGGCAGTATGTGGACATAACATGGGGGAATCTATGCAAAGTCCTGTAAGAACATCCACTGCACACCCAACTCCAATGTGGGATGTAAGGTGTTTAAAAATGAACTATTCCAAAAATAGACCAAAAATCAATATTTTTTTCTGCTGCACATCGCCTTAATTAATGTTCAATGGCAGGGGTTCTAGATAAAGTTGCTGTATGATTTCTAAATATCTGTTTGTGTTTTATCATACCTCTTAACGCCGTAGTTGTGTTTTCCATTTGTAATGAATAAACTTGTCAGTAATTTTTTTTTCTTTTTCTGTAGGTTATAGAAAACCCTACACTGATCACTGACATTTGCCCAAAGGAAAGCAATGGTTTGGCTGGGCAGAATTACCGATGCTGGGAGTGTCGATTAGCAATCTCTTATAGTGAGTTGTTGTTTTTTTCCTGGCATAATGTAATTCTCTGTGAGTTTCTTGAGCTTGTGTGCTTCTGACTGGCTTTTTAATTGAGTTCTGTGTCTCTGAGCTGTGTTAGTGCTGTGGCTCTAAGCTGTGTTAGTGCTGTGGCTCTAAGCTGTGTTAGTGCTGTGGCTCTGAGCTGTGTTAGTGCTGTGGCTCTAAGCTGTGTTAGTGCTGTGGCTCTAAGCTGTGTTAGTGCTGTGGCTCTAAGCTGTGTTAGTGCTGTGACTCTAAACTGTGTTAGTGCTGGGGCTCTAAGCTGTGTTAGTGCTGTGACTTGCATGCATTCCTATCTTAAAGAAAATTAGCCTGGGTTCCCAAGTTGACCCAGCCTAAACTGGGTACCAGGAATTGTCCTGGAAAGTAAAGTTGGCCGGTGTGATACTGACCACAGCACCCACCAAGTGCTGATTGGTCTATATAAATATGAGGTGTATGTTTAATGACTGTGCAGTGTTTGAAAATATTGTCGGTCCAAGTTTTGTATTCACCCTCTGTAAAGTTCATGCAACATAATAGGTAAATTCAAAACTTGAATGGGCAATATTTTCAAACACTGCACAGTCATTAAAAATATAACCTGTATGAGGCTAGTATTGTATGCCCAGTGCCCCTGAAAGCATTTACAAGGGTACTTTACTTACTTACTTCATTGGCACCTTGCCGTCTTGACAGACGATAGTTTGTGCTTTAAAAAGGCATAATAACTTTTAACTATGGCGGTAGCGAGTGTGACTGATAAGGCCAATTTGCGCTGTAAATGTCCGTTCACAGTGGGTGCATGTGAACACGTGGTCATTTCCACCATCATGCACCATCTTACGTCTCAAACGCTTGGTGTGTGACTTTTCTGCAATAATATTACCCGTAACAGTTGCCTCTCGCTTTGATTCCGAGACCAGTTAAGACCAGGGATGGAGTTATTGCCTCTCCATAGCACAAAGCCTGGGCTAAAATATAGAGATCATGTGTTGCCCATGCAGCATGATCCCTCTCTCGGCCTGCCTAGTTCACTCCAGAGGAAAGGTAACACCCCTACATCTGGAACAAGACAAGCTGCAGAAGCTGCCGGATCAGCAAAGCAATGCTCTAACTGTCCGCCTGTCGGAGCTTCGATCCTAGACCAGTCGCCAACCAAGGCTTAGGGCCTGGTCTGCCCTGCCATGACAATTTTGTCTTTAGCTTGCATTTCCTCGCACCAGGGTAAGGCTTGTACCCTCCCAATTGCGCTCTTCCGCCCGAAGCCGTTGGCACAATGTGGGGTGTCGGGTTTGGTAAGCGCCGCCCAACGTTCGGCGCTAACAGAAACCAGGTAGTACCGTCTACTGTTATACAGTAGCTCAGTCATATCTGACTAAGACCTGACTGACTTACTTACTTACATACTTACTTACTTAATTTACTTACTTGGGGGGCTGCGTGGTCTCGAGGTATGGTGTCCGCCTCAAGTGCTGGAAGTCCCAGGTTCAAGCCCCGGTGAGGCCCGGGATTTTTTCACGTGGACTTCTAGTAATATAATTTGCCCTGGTTTCTGGGCAGTGAGATCGGACACCTGTGTGTATTGTTGCGCAAGTACAAACTCCCTTGGCAGTTGGAAATCGAAAAAAAGTAACCTAACAGTGCTGCCCGGGCAAAATTTCAAGTTAAAAATCTATCCAACATATTTCAGGATCCTAGCTGATGCTAAGGAGTTCATGCACTGAGCTGAGTTTCTCCAGACTCAGGTTTGAGTTAGGAGGAGAGCGGAGCACTTATGGGTTACACCCGTGTTCCGTGATGTTAATCCATCGACTAAAACTTTACTTACTTACTTACTTACTTACTTACTTACTTACTTACTTACTTACTTACTTACTTACTTACTTACTTACTTACTTACTTACTTACTTTACTTACTTATTTACTTATTTACTTACTTACTTATTTATTGTGCCTCTCAGGTGAGATTTTCTAAATATTGTGTTTCAAAGATTTTCTCTTGAGTTTGCGGCTTCATCTTAACAAGGTTTTATTACATATTTTACTGGCTCTTGAGGTTGCATACTTATTCTCAGTGAGTATTTATTGAGTACTGTCTTTCTGAACTGAGTATATTGTAAGCATTTTGCCTCTGAGTGAGTTCTTTAGTTTATTTTATTATTAGCTATGTTCCTATTTGAAGTGATTTGAATATATGTTTTATATAACTTAGCACAGGCAGGATTATTTTATCAAGCTAGACTTCTCTGGGGTTAACCAAACCTCATATAAAATACCAGAGAATTTTCAGAATTGTCCCGAAAGATGCTCATGTGTCATGATCTAGAATATATGAAGGCCTAACTATTTAGACCCCTGTTAGCAGTTTCTGCTGTTGGTCTACCTTTACCTTTTAAATTGCTTAGTAAGTATTTTGTTTTGAAGTGTCTGATGAAGCTTCTGATTTTAAGTGTTCTGAATATTTTCTGCTATAAACATGTCAGTATTTATTCTATTTTAAAGTATTTGGTGTCTTGTGTATCAATGTTTGGTATGTCTTCTGTTTTAAAATATCCGGTATACATTATGGTTCACAGTGATTGGTATGTCTTCTGTTTTAAAATACTCAGTGTATCTTATGTTTCACATATATTGGTATGTCTTCTGTTTTAAAATACCCAATAAACCTTATGGTTCACAGTTATTGGTATGTTTTCTGTTTTAAAATATCCAGTATATAGTTCACAGTGATTGGTATGTTTTATGTTTTAAAATATTCATATCTTTTGGTTCACAGTGATTGTATGTTTTCTGTATTGAAATATCCATTATATCTTATGGTTCACATAGATTGGTATGTCTTCTGTTTTAAAACATCCAGTGTATCTTATGTTTCACAGTGATTAGTATGTTTTCTGTTTTAAAGTGTTAGTAGGATTTTTGTTTTAAAGTGTTCTGTATGGCCTTTGTTTTAAATTGGAATGTTATGAATTGTGAAGTGTTTTTAAAGTTTTGTTTACAATGTTCTGTATATCTTCTTTTCTCAATGTGTTTGAATTAGCTTCATGTTTAAAGTGATGTTTTCTGTTTTAAAGTTTCTTGTCTTTCTTTTATTTTATGGTGTCTTTTTTCTGTTTAAAATTTTTTTAAAAATTTTCTTTTGTTTTAAAATATGTGGCTTAACCGTATAAAGAAACCAAATAATATTACTAAATGATACGTAGTTGTTGTTCTTAAAGTTCCATAATAATGTATTGTGCACACCTGTTTGAAATAATACAACCAGAAACTGGTGACAACTTGGTTTTGTCCCAGCTGACAATAATACAACCAGAAACTGGGGACAACTTGGTTTTGTGCCAGCTGACAATAATACAACCAGAAACTGGGGACAACTTGGTTTTGTCCCAGCTGACAATAATACAGCCAGAAACTGGAGACAACTTGGTTTTGTCCCAACTGACAATAATACAACCAGAAACTGGGGACATCTTGGTTTCGATAATGCCAGCACAGCTGGACAAAAGTCTGCAGCTTTTGTTCATCAACCACTAGCAGAGGAAAAGACTGGCCACCTATTTCTCCATGGATTCAGGCCTACAGAATGTGACAACCCTGTCACATCACAGACAGAGCCATAGACATGCTTCGGGACTTGTTTTGTGGTTTATTACTTCAACCCGTCTTACTATTTTTAAAAAAATATTTCTTGTCCTCTTTTATGCTTTATTTATCTTTATGTTGTTCTTTTCCAATTTATTTTCCTGTTTCCCTTAATTTATTTGTGTGTCTAATCCTCTGAATCCAACAGTTGTCATGTTTATCTCCAGAGAGTGGACACAGTGAACCACGGCTGTGTGATTACACTGGTCATTACTATTGTGAATTCTGCCACTGGAACAATACGTTTGTAGTGCCTGCTCGAGTGTTGCACAACTGGGACTTCACACCACACAAGGTTAGCTTCTTCTTCTTC
The DNA here is from genome assembly GCA_963921405.1 of Cepaea hortensis. Classification (NCBI taxonomy): domain Eukaryota; kingdom Metazoa; phylum Mollusca; class Gastropoda; order Stylommatophora; family Helicidae; genus Cepaea; species Cepaea hortensis. Next base: position 37,100,090 of record OY992892.1, on the reverse strand, counting down.
TTCTTCTTCTTCTTCTTCTTCTTCTTCTTCTTCTTCTTCTTCTTCTTCTTCTTCTTCTTCTTCTTCTTCTTCTTCTTCTTCTTCTACTACAATGACTTCTTCTTCTTCTCTTTCTTTGTTTTCTTCATCTTTGCTTCTTCTTTCTTTTTTCCTTCCTCCTACCTCTTCTTCTTTTTCCTCAGGTGTCTCTTGTGGAGCAGTCACCTTCAACCATGACCCTAGGATCCCCTTTGTCATCTGATATTTTGATCATGCTGCTCCTGCTTATATTATTCTTTGTTACCAAGCAGTTTAAGCTTTTTGTGTTTGTTTCACCTTATACCATATTACATGCTTCATGTATCTATATATATAAAAGACAATGTATGTATGTGTATAGGGATGTATTTGATGCGTTCAATAACGGTCCATCCGATTGAGATGAAATTTTCTACATGTATTCTTTTCATTCCCATGCAGCCAACTGTCATAGTTTGTTAGTGTACAATCGGCTATTTACTTACTAAAATTTAATATTTAAATTTACATTATCATTTATATATAGCGAGGGGATTTAACTTAAGAAAAGTTATTTCAAGGGGCATAACTTTTAATAGCATTGCTATATATCTTATATATAGATTGTTGCATTGTTTTCGAAGATTTATAAACTCTTTGTCTACAGTTATTTACAGGCATATGAGTTATAATAAATAATGATATAATCTTTAAGGCATTTTCAAAGTTTTCATAAAAATAATGCATCTATTTAAATAGTGAAAATTTTCTAACTCATCTTTTTATGTTTAAAGAAGTTATCTACAGTCATGTAGGTGATTAAAGACAGTTTTCATTAAAAATAATGGATGGTGTGTGGAAGGACATTCTTAAGTTAATTTTTTTTTTTGTTATATGAATTTAATGAGAGGCTCCCCGCCAGGAGCTGGGCGAAGCCGCGCCGGGTCAGATAGATAGACAGACAGATAGTCGGGAACGGGAGCTTATATGACTACTTATATGATTTAAATGAGATGCTCCCCACCAGGGACTGGGTGAAGCCGGGTCAGACAGACAGACAGACAGATAGTCGGGAACGGAAGCTTATATGACTACTTATACGAATTAACTTAGATGCTCCCCAACAGGGCCTGGGCGAAGTCGGGCCGGGTCGGACAGACAGATAGACAGACAGATAGTCGGGAACGGGAGCTTATATGATTACTTATATTAATTAAATGAGATGCTCCCCACCAGGGACTGGGTGAAGCCGGGCCGGGTCAGACAGACAGATAGACGGGAACGGGAGCTTATATGACTACTTATATGAATTAAATGAGATGCTCCCCATCAGGAGCTGGGCGAAGCCGGGCCGGGTCAGCTAGTTTATTCATAAATCTAATTTGGTTTCTTGAATTAGTAGTTACCACAGAAATCCCCTGTTTCCCATTGACAGGTGTGTCGAGCAGCGAAGCAGTTTTTAAGGCTGATGCAGAAGAAGTCTGTGATTAGAATACAAGACATCAATCCAATGTTGTTTGTTTATGTAGATCAGCTGAATGAGATCAAGGTAAGTGCTTGTGGTGTCAGCAGTTTCCACACCTTGGTTTGAAAATATCTATCTCATGGGTTGATTGTATCTGATGTAAAGTCACTTGTAAAGTGTATGTTTCACACATAGAACTAATGTTCTGTTTACATATGATGTAAAGTCACTTATAAAGTGTATGTTTCACACATGTAACTAATTTTCTGATTATATCTGATGTATTGTCGCCTGTAAAGTTTATGTTTCACACATAGAACTAATTCTCTGATATCTGATGTAAAGTCACCTGTAAAGTGTGTTTCACACATATAACTAATTTCCTGATTATATCTTATGTAAAGTCACTTGTAACGTGTATGTTTCACATATATCACTAATTCTCTGATTATATGTGATGTAAAGTCACATGTAACATGTATATTTCACAGATATAACTAATTTTCTGATTATATCTGATGTAAACCAGTCTCCGTGGCAAAGGGGTTATGGACGTGATTCGTAATCCCATATACCCAGGTTCAAAACACAGCGGTGCTAGTTGTTTCGAAAAAGGTATAGGTGCCAGTTGTTCAGAAAGCAATGGCAAAATACTGAACGTAAAACTTGCCCAGGAATCACGAACAGCCACAGTGCTGAGGTGGACAGCTATGTCCTGTGAAGGACATACAACTACATTTACAAAGTCACCTGTAACGTGAACACCATTCAGTTGGACTAAAATGTTGACTTCTCATCCTTGATATGGTGACATAAATTACAAGTACCTCTGAAGTTTGAGTGGGCTCTCCTGATGGCGAGGGACACTTAATAGGGAAAGCTAATCCACACGCAAAATTTTTGTGTGAGCAAGCGCAAAAAAAAAAGTAAAAGGTAAAGGACCCTTTGACATGCCTCGAAGTATATTTGGTGCTAGCCCCATATATTTATATACCAGCCGGCACTCAGTGGGTACTTGGTCACACCTTTACTTCATTCATTTGGCACCTTGCCATCTTGACAGACGATAGTTTGTGCTTCAAAAAGGCATAATAACTTTTACCTATGGCGGTAGCGAATGTGACTGATAAGGCCAATTCGCGCTGTAAATGTTCGTTTACAGTGGGTGCATGTGAACATGTGGTCATTTCCACCATCATGCACCATTTTACGTCTCACATGCTCGGTGTGTGACTTATCTGCAATAATTGTCTCCTTTGTCTTTATTCCATTTCTGATGTTTGCCCTCCATGCAACACTTCCAGCGGCGACTTGCTCCTAATGTGTATTATCAATTCAGACTACACCTTTACTTGCCAGGACATTTTCTGGTACCCATTTTATACTGGGTTAACCTGGAAGCCCAGGACAATATTATAAAAATTCACCTTGTTGGAGATTCAAACTTATAACCACCAAGTCGGTAGGCTGGCATGCTAGCAACAGCACTACCACAGTTTATGTTTTTAAAGATGAAAGCCTGTGAATTTGTCCATGATATTATTGTCGTTATCGCACTAACCTGTCAACATAGTTGCCATGTTTCAATTTCCAAGGAAGGCAGGGTGGAAATTCATTAAGTTATAGGAATTTTACAATAAACCTTGTTTATAATAGTGCAAATCAGAAATGTTGCGGATATTATTTCTACACAAAGTCCCCCAGCATGGCAGCACACGTGGCCCAGCTGTCCTCTAGCTTGTTGATAACTTCTAGGAACAAGTTTTGGGCTGTGGCTTTAAACCAATTTTGCACCACTTCTAATACCTCGTTGTCATCTGCAAACCTCACAGACCACAAAAAACACAGAAGAGCGGCTGGCCAAGTGGCTAGAATGTCGAATTCTCCTTCAGGAGACCCAGGTTCGTATCCTTAGTAAAGTGTGGATTTTTTTCTGTCGGGGGCAAAAAGAAAACCCTACCCTGCACAGTTCGTGGTGACTGCACTAGTCAGCCGGTCTTAATTCCTCAGGCTCAAGGCCCCCCCCCCCCCCCTGCTATACACTCCAAAGTACTATATAGGCAGTAAAGTGACTGTCAACTCACTCCAAACCAGTGCCTAGACTTGTAGATGGTGAGGGACCAGCAAGTTCTTAGGGGATTCTACAAGATATTTTTTAAAATAATTCAGTTTTGCGGGTTCAAATTATTTTTGTTTTGGTCAATAGTATCTCATAGAAATACATTTACCTTTAAATCCACTTGAGCGAGTGGTACATGGTTGTGGAAACAAATATTTCTGTTATTGTGTGGTCAGCAACTTGTTTCATTCTCTTGTTTTGAATCTCACAGAAACTCCGTGAGGAAATGATGATCATGAAAAAATATATTCTCTCCTGTACCGGTGCCATGTCAGCTAAACTGCTTCTCCTGCTAGAAAACAGGCAACATTTTGTGGAGAGCTCGGACAGATACTCCATGCAGGTAATTGTTTTTATAATTTTGGAATGATAGGGGGAAGATCTTGATTTTGAGTGATAAATAAATCAGTGAGACATGTTCAGAAAGTACCTGTTGGTCATTGAACTTATTTCATATGTAATGTCTAGTATTAGATTTGCTGGCCGTATTTTACTGTAAAGTCTCATATTATATTATGGTTAGTTTCATTGCTGATTGTATATCTCCCTAAATGTAAATCTAGATCAAGTAATTATTAATTATTTGTGTTTTTATTGTGGTCAAAATTCCACACAGGTGTGGTTTAGTGATGCAGCTCATGGTCAGTTTATTGTTGTGGAAATTTGCAAATGTTTAGATATAAGAAATGTTACTGACAGTGATTTGATCATTTGGATCAAATACATTTTTAATGTAAGATGTGCTACCGACAGTAACTTTAATTATTTGGTTAAAATAAATTCTTAATGTTAGGCATGTTACTTAAAGTTCAAGGTTTGTCCCCAGAACACTTAAAAGTTTCTCCCCAAGGATCATATGCATATTATGATATCTCTTGGTTATTAGGATCAGACACTAAGCTCTCTCATATGAGGTGTAAAACAGGAGGCTCTATGTGCAAGTTGAGCACTTTAAAAATCCCATGACAGAAACCACAAGGAGCAGGCCTTCAGGCTGCTGCTCTGGTAAAATTGTTAGGAAAGACAACCTAGAGGAAGCAAACCTTACACAAATGCACGCCGATGTTGGACACACGGACCTTTGACGTGCATCACTAGGTGGGATGTTCGAAAGAGGAAGAGGAAAAAGATATGCTGCTGACAGTGATTTGATGATTTGGTTAAAATAAATGTTTTATGTTTTTACAGTAATAAATAGTGATTTATCATGGTAAATCATAGCTATTTGTGATCAGCATAACGAATCAGTTCCTCTTGACAGTCTTAGTAAACCAACAAAAGTAGTAAACCAACAAAAGAGTAGCAGTAAGTAATACATTGTAGCAGTAATCACATTCATATTGCTAAGAAATTTATTGCCAGCAAGGATGATTTGATATGAATGTTTTATTTGTCAATTCATAGTTTGTCAAGGATGTGTCAAGTCTTTGTCAGATATGACTGAGCTATTGTATGACAGTATGTGGTACTACCTGCTTTCTGTTAGCGCCGAATATTGGGCGGCGATTACCAAACCCAACACCCCACATTGTGCTAATGGCTTCGGGCGGAGGAGAGCAATTGGGAGAGTACAAGCCTTATCCTGGTGTGAGGAAATGCAGCCTAAAGACTAAATGTCATGGAAGGGAAGACCAAGACCTAAGCCTTGTTTGGCAACTGGTCTAGGATCGAAGCTCCAACTGACGGACAGTTAGAGCATTGCTTTGCTGATGCGGCAGCTTCTGCAGCTTGTCTTGTTCCAAATATATTAGTGTTACCTTTCCTCTGGCATGAACTAGGCAGAACGAAAGAGGGATCATGCTGTATGGGCAACACATGATCTCTATAACTCAGTCCAGGCTTTGTGCTATGGAGAGGTATAAGTCCATCCCTAGTCTTGTTTGTTCTATGCTTCATAGACAGATGGATAGGACACTTTAGGAGGATGGATGATGGTAGAATACCAAAGGAAATATAAGTTGTTGGGGAACACAAAACGATTTCACAAGTAATGATTCATCATCATCATCATGTGCCATGCTGATAATTGTGGACGGTTATGTTCCACCATCTCACATGATCACTGGAGTCGTAGCTCAGCTCTGTGTTATTGTCTCGATTATGGCATCTAGCCAAGTCATCTAGATATTTATCTCTCTGTCTTCACCTTGTTCTTTTACCCTAAATCTTGCTAGTTGTCACTAAGTTTTTCTAGTTAATTTTATTCATAACGTGCCCAAAAAATATTGACTCTCTAGGTCTACTTTCTTTAATCAATTTACGGTTTTCATCTGTTTCTTGTAGGACTTGCGCATTGGCTCTTCTCTCTGTCCTTGGTATTCTTTGCGTTTTCTTCAGAAACCACATTTCCACAGTCATTATATGTTTCTGAATTTCAAAGTCAGGTCTTAGTCAAAAATGACTCAGCTCGATATAACAGTAGAAGGTACTACCTTATTTCTATTAGCTCTTAAGGATGGGTGGCACTCATAAAACTAGACACCCCACATTGTGTCAATGGCTTCAAGTGTAGGAGCACAATTCGGAGGGTTTCTAGCCTTATCCTTGTGCGAGGAAATGCAACCTAAAGACTAAATGTCATGACCAGGCAGACCAGGCCCTGAGCCTTGGTTGGCAACTGGTCTAGGATTGAAGCTCCGACAGGTGGACAGAGCATTGTTTCACTGATTCAGCAGCTTCTACAGCTTGTCTTGTTCCAGGTGTATTAGTGTTACCTTTTCTTTGGAGTAAACTAGACAAGCCAAGAGAGGGATCATGCTACAGGCCAAGAGAGGGATCATGCTACAGGCCAAGAGAGGGATCATGCTGCAGGCCAAGAGAGGGATCATGCTACAGGCCAAGAGAGGGATCATGCTACAGGCCAAGAGAGGGATCATGCTACAGGTCAAGAGAGGGATCATGCTGCAGGCCAAGAGAGGGATCATGCTACAGGCCAAGAGAGGGATCATGCTGCAGGCCAAGAGAGGGATCATGCTACAGGCCAAGAGAGGGATCATGCTACAGGCCAAGAGAGGGATCATGCTACAGGCCAAGAGAGGGATCATGCTACAGGCCAAGAGAGGGATCATGCTACAGGCCAAGAGAGGGATCATGCTACAGGTCAAGAGAGGGATCATGCTACAGGCCAAGAGAGGGATCATGCTACAGGCCAAGAGAGGGATCATGCTACAGGCCAAGAGAGGGATCATGCTACAGGCCAAGAGAGGGATCATGCTACAGGCCAAGAGAGGGATCATGCTACAGGCCAAGAGAGGGATCATGCTACAGGCCAAGAGAGGGATCATGCTACAGGTCAAGAGAGGGATCATGCTACAGGCCAAGAGAGGGATCATGCTACAGGCCAAGAGAGGGATCATGCTACAGGCCAAGAGAGGGATCATGCTACAGGCCAAGAGAGGGATCATGCTACAGGTCAAGAGAGGGATCATGCTACAGGTCAAGAGAGGGATCATGCTACAGGCCAAGAGAGGGATCATGCTACAGGCCAAGAGAGGGATCATGCTACAGGCCAAGAGAGGGATCATGCTACAGGTCAAGAGAGGGATCATGCTACAGGCCAAGAGAGGGATCATGCTACAGGCCAAGAGAGGGATCATGCTACAGGTCAAGAGAGGGATCATGCTACAGGTCAAGAGAGGGATCATGCTACAGGCCAAGAGAGGGATCATGCTACAGGCCAAGAGAGGGATCATGCTACAGGCCAAGAGAGGGATCATGCTACAGGTCAAGAGAGGGATCATGCTACAGGCCAAGAGAGGGATCATGCTACAGGCCAAGAGAGGGATCATGCTACAGGCCAAGAGAGGGATCATGCTACAGGCCAAGAGAGGGATCATGCTACAGGCCAAGAGAGGGATCATGCTACAGGTCAAGAGAGGGATCATGCTACAGGTCAAGAGAGGGATCATGCTACAGGTCAAGAGAGGGATCATGCTACAGGTCAAGAGAGGGATCATGCTACAGGTCAAGAGAGGGATCATGCTACAGGTCAAGAGAGGGATCATGCTGCAGGCCAAGAGAGGGATCATGCTACAGGCCAAGAGAGGGATCATGCTACAGGTCAAGAGAGGGATCATGCTACAGGTCAAGAGAGGGATCATGCTACAGGTCAAGAGAGGGATCATGCTACAGGTCAAGAGAGGGATCATGCTACAGGTCAAGAGAGGGATCATGCTACAGGTCAAGAGAGGGATCATGCTGCAGGCCAAGAGAGGGATCATGCTACAGGCCAAGAGAGGGATCATGCTACAGGTCAAGAGAGGGATCATGCTACAGGTCAAGAGAGGGATCATGCTACAGGTCAAGAGAGGGATCATGCTACAGGTCAAGAGAGGGATCATGCTGCAGGTCAAGAGAGGGATCATGCTACAGGTCAAGAGAGGGATCATGCTACAGGTCAAGAGAGGGATCATGCTACAGGTCAAGAGAGGGATCATGCTACAGGTCAAGAGAGGGATCATGCTACATGGACACCACATGGTCTTTTCAATAAAACCATGGCTTTGTGCTGTGGAGAGGTCACATTCGCTGCCACCATGACTTGTAGTTATTGTCCATTGTTTGAAGCACACTATAACAAACTATCACTGGTCAAGCCAGCAAGGTGCCGGTCAGTCAGCAAGGTGCCGGTCAGTCAGCAAGGTGCCGGTCAGTCAGATGTTTCTCAGCTTGTCTGCTTATTGTCCATGTTTTACATCCTTTTAACAGTACAAGTTCTATATAGCACTTCAGTACTTTTTTTTTAATGGGCAAAACACGATTCTTTAGGCATCTGTAATGCCAGTTGCTTTCCTTCTTAGCCATGACCATACTGGTCGATGACTGCAGCCATTGTCTCCAATAAGTCTGCTTATCATCGTGAAACTCGAGACATTAACTAATAACTATCTGTCGCCAGCTCTGCAGGTCCATCCACCACCTGCATTCTCAGTTTCACGTAACCTTGATCAGGGAGCTAAACCTTGCCCAGGGGTTCCTGTAGGCTAGCGGAGAGAAAGAGGCATTTTACTTCTTCTTTTATAAGGGATACAGCCATTCCGCCACCCCTAAGTACTGATTAGCACTCATAGAAGTAGAAGAAAGAATTTGAGATTCAAGGTCACACAAGACAGCATACAAATTGAAAGCTATAGTTACCATACTCTATGTTCCACCTCTCTATGTTACCAATGCCAAACCTGGACAATGACAGAAAAAGAGAAAAGAAAAATCACAACAACAGAAATGAGATTCCTGAGAAGAATACTCAATGTATCAAGAAGAGATAAGATCAGAAATGAAGAAATCAGGACTAAAGTGGGGGTTATAGCTGCACTAGATTTTATTAGAAGGCAGCAAGTCAAATGGTTTGGCCATGCAAGTAGGGTACCAGTCAACAGCATACCACAACAGGCAATGACGTACAGACCAGATGGAAACAGAGGAAGAGGCCGACCACGTAAACGATGGACGCAGGGAATAACAGTCCATGGGAATATCGATACGTGAAGCCCATAAGCGGGCACTCTCCCACTGTTTATACTTCACCTCGACACCGCAAGGTACAAGAGGAACATGATGAGATGAGATGAGTTACCACACTGGGATTTGAACTTGTTACCTCCAAATGATGACAGCACCTCGTTGCTTGTACAAGAGTTTGTGTCCACACTTGTTCCTGCAGGGAGGTGCTGTCATCGTATGGAGACTGCAGGGTTTGAATCTTGGTGTGGTAACTATAGTTTTCAATGCTTTTGTTATCTAGTGTGTCCTCTAATCTCTACTTCTATGAATGCATATCAGTATTGGTGAAAGTATTGATATGCACTCATAGAACCTCTCAGTACAGGTTGCTATGCTTATCAGGCCTCATTTACATGTATTAAGTTAGCCATGTTTGCAAAAATGTAGTTCTCTCCCTTCCCGCATGTGCATTTGTATAAGTGGTATCTGTTGTAATAATGTCTGCAGGATTTATTTGATACAGTTCTCTCCCTTCCCTCATGTGCATTAGTAAAAGTGGTATTGAACGTGTGTTGCAATGTCTGCAGGATTTATTTGATGCAGAGGACATTCTTCTTCCAGAGCTAGTCAATGTCCACAGTACATGGGCCCAGCACATCAAAGTGGATTGCCAGGTGAGTTGGGGCAGAGGTTGTGTGACTTTTCTTTGTCATGTTAACACAATGTTAGTCCAGTCTTAAAATATGAAGGTAGTCAGTTTGTGTTCAGTCATGTATTACCAGAGTCCATACCAAAGATTAGTAACATCATAATCTGCTGAGCATGTCATATTAGACAATTAAGGAAGGTTTTATGGGGATGGCTACTGCATCCAGTAGAAAACTTTAGCTGCAAAATCAACCAATCATAAACTGTCATTACTGCCTAAAGTACCTTGCAGTGTAGGACATGGTTGTGTGTGTGTTTGGGGGGGAGGGGAGATCTTGAGCCTGAGGAATTAAGGCCGTTTGTATAGTGCAGTTGCCACTATCCGTGCAGTTTAGGGTTTTCTTTTTCCCCCAACAGAAAAAAAATATGTAACCTTGACAAGTATTCTAACCCAAGTTTTCTGAAGGAGAGCCCGACATTCTAGCCAACTAATCATAACCAAGGCTAATAAAATAGAGGAAGAACTAAACAAAGAACATGAAGAAGAGAATCAGAGACAGGAGATGAATAACATGGGGAGGGCATGGAGTGAGCTGCAGGAGATAGTACAAGGTAGGATAGATTGGCATGAGTCGGTACAGGGCCTATGCTTCAATGGCAGGGACACGGCAGCATCAGAAGAACACAGTCAACATTTTTGGCCACATTATTAGAAAGAGACAACTTGGAACATATTGTGGTAACGAGTAATAATAATGAAGAAGGAGACAAAGGAAGGCAGCAAAAGAAGACGATCATCATTTTTGGCCACATTATGAGAAAGAGACAACTTGGAACATATTGTGAAAATGGGTAATATTAATGAATAAAGAGACAAAGGAAGGCAGCAAAAGTAGTATCTTGACAGCCTTACTTCATGGCATGAGGAGATAACAACACAGAAATTGGTACATTCTGTGGGAGAATGCAAGCTGGGGCAAGACTTAATCACCCACGATTGTGGTCTAGGCATTTGGTGATGATGACAATGATTTATTGTTTAATTACATAATTATGCCGTTAGAATCAGCAACCATTTAGGAACATTTCAGTGCATAAAGATTAGATGGTTTGGCCATCTCACAAGATTGGCTTGGTACCATCTGCCACAAAGAGCCACATTGAAGAAATAAATGGATACAGTCAGCAAAGGCACTCGATGACAATGTTATGACAATTATTGTATGATTGAAGTGGCAAATCATATGATCTTTTGTAAGTTAATTCTTCCAGTTCCAGGGGATTTCCCAGCAGATGGGGGATCATAACCACCATAGAAAAACAGGGAACATATATTATACAGCTTCTTCTTAGGCCGTGTATCCTCATTTGGGCATAGTATTGGCATAGGCCATCAACAAACTTGCTCCAAACCGTTCTATCCTAAACTATCTCATGCAGCTTCATCCATGCCCTCCCATATTCTTCATCTGTTTCTACTTCTCCGTGTGTTTTTAGGTCAGCCTCTACTTCTGTTGCCCTGTCAATTCCAGACAAAGGTGTTTCTAGTTGTACTATTCTCAGGTTTTCTCAGTGCCCTGTCCAGTGCCAGCATCTTTTCTTCACCTGTTGATTCACTTGTGTTTGTCTAGTTCTCTCCATGAGCTCTACGCCAGTGATTCTGTCATATCATTTAGTCTTTCTGTTTTGCACAGCTTTAAATTAATTCATGTTTGTAGTTTACTTGTAATCATTTTAGTTGTTCTCTATGTTTTTGGTCCTTAAAGTAGTACCGATTTACCGTTTGAATTGAGTATTCTAAGTTTGGTGCAAAATCTAATTTCTTTTGATTTTCACAAACTTGCTAGCATTGTTGTATTCTTTTCTTGTAATATCTATATCTGTTCTCACATCTTTGTCTACATTGCTACCTAAATAGGTGTATGTTTCCTTATGCTATGCTGCATATTTAAATACTTAGCCAGATTTCTTTAATCTATTCAAACCAAATGTAAGAGGTACATCATATATTATATGTTTCTTGGTACAAACAGGCAATAGCACACATGGTGCATTGCTTGCAGTAGAAATAGTTCATTTTTACAGCAATAAATTACAACAGTTCAGATCTGTTCTCTATTTTTGTGCAGCTATGTCAGGGACGAGGTTTCTGCTGTGAACTCTGTGGTGACCAGGAGATTTTATTTCCCTTTGATAGTACAGCCGTTGTGTGTGCTAAGTGTTCAAATGTTCTTCACAGGTAAGATAGCTTTTCACACACTGTGCTCACAAATGATGTCTACATCTGTTATTTTTCTGTATGATGCCTGTAGTGTACTCAGTATTCTGAAGTTCTGCATGCTTGTCTGCCACTCAGTGGTCATGGGGTCGAATCCCCATGGAAGTAATTTCTTTTTTATATTGGCACGAGCTCCCAGGTCAACCCAGCCCAACATGGTTGCCATGAAATATCCTGGGACATAAAGGTGGTTGGCGGGACATTGATCACATGACCCGACAAGGCTGGTTGGTCATATGGGACTAGCGCTGTATACTGAATATGTCTCAAGGTTTTTAAAAGGGTTATTTACTTTTATATAACAATGTGTAAGTATTCCACAGTGCTGGGGGTCACTGAGGTGAAGCTGCTTGCCTTGCTAGCCTTACTACACCAACATACATCACACAATTACTACAACAATACACAATTACTACAACATTACACAATTACTACATCAACATACATTACACAATTACTACATCAACATACATCACACAATTACTACAACATTACACAATTACTACATCAACATACATTACACAATTACTACATCAACATACATTACACAATTACTACAACATTACACAATTACTACATCAACATACATTACACAATTACTACAACATTACACAATTACTACATCAACATACATCACACAATTACTACATCAACATACATCACACAATTACTACAACATTACACAATTACTACATCAACATACATCACACAATTACTACATCAACATACATTACACAATTACTACATCAACATACATTAGACAATTACTACATCAACATACATTACACAATTACTACATCAACATACATCACACAATTACTACAACATTACACAATTACTACATCAACATACATTACACAATTACTACATCAACATACATTACACAATTACTACAACATTACACAATTACTACATCAACATACATTACACAATTACTACATCAACATACATTACACAATTACTTCAACATTACACAATTACTACATCAACATACATTACACAATTACTACAACATTACACAATTACTACATCAACATACATCACACAATTACTACATCAACATACATTACACAATTACTACATCAACATACATTACACAATTACTACATCAACATACATTACACAATTACTACAACATTACACAATTACTACATCAACATACATCACACAATTACTACAACATTACACAATTACTACAACATTACAAAATTACTACACCAACATACATTACACAATTACTACATCAACATACATTACACAATTATGACAACAACATACATCACACAATTACTAAACCATTACACAATTACTACAACATTACATATTTACTACAACATTACACAATTACTACAACATTACACAATTACTACATCAACATACATCACACAATTACTACATCAACATACATTACACAGTTACTACATCAACATACATTACACAATTACTACATCAACATACATTACACAATTACTACAACATTACACAATTACTACATCAACATACATCACACAATTACTACAACATTACACAATTACTACAACATTAAAAATTACTACACCAACATACATTACACAATTACTACATCAACATACATTACACAATTATGACAACAACATACATCACACAATTACTACACCATTACACAATTACTACAACATTACATATTTACTACAACATTACACAATTACTACAACATTGCACAATTACTACAACAAAATACATTACACAATTACTACATCAACATACATTACACAATTACCACATCAACATACATCTCACATTTACTACAACATTACACAATTACTACATCAACATACATTACACAATTACTACATCAACATACATTACACAATTACTACATCAACATACATCACACAATTACTACAACATTACAAAATTACTACACCAACATACATTACACAATTACTACATCAACATACATTACACAATTATGACAACAACATACATCACACAATTACTACAACATTACACAATTACTACACCAACATACATCCACGACTCTGGTGATCAAGTGAAATGGCGATTCATGACCGCCCACACTTTCTGGCATGGCATATGATGGATGGATGGAGACAGAAGGCTGTGAAAGATATGATGACCAAAGCCATGGGGCATGAACAATAAAAAGAAGAATATTGATTCATTTAGTTGAGAACCCTCATTTCAGCCCAACTCTTTAAGTGCATTCTTACTGCCAGCTTGACCCATTGGCTAACAGTCATAATATTAAGGGAGAACCAGTCAACTTATCTACTCATTCTCTAAAAAATTAAAACTTCAGATTAGAGCATGACAGCATACATGAGCTAGGGTGAAAAACGAGGATCAGAATCTTCAGATTCAGAACAGGACATTGCAGACTAAAAGCACACCACTATAGAATGGATCTGGCAAGCTATCCTCAGATTACATTCTGCAAGACTGCCCTGAATATGCCAGACAAAGGATGAAAATCTGGTGCTTTGAGAAAAACTGGAGGACCGGTGGTGACCTCAATTGAACTATCCTGTATGTGACCCATGCCAGAATAGACATTGCAAACATTTGCTAAAGAGAAAGAAGAAAATATACTCTTTCATTGCCCACTCAGCATTCTGTATTATGCAGTTCATAAGATTTTAATTTGTTTGCTTGTTCATAAAAGAATTTTTTTTTTTAGAGAAAACTGAAAGTGTATTTGTTGTATATAGAGTAACTGATCAACATGTTATTTGCTTATTTTATAATTAGGTGTGAAATTACCGACAATCTAATCATCAGTTATATTGTATAGTGTAATGTAATGTTTACTGTCTAGCCCTTTTTCTAATCCCATTTTCTAATTCACACTTGCCATCTAATGTATGTACTGTTGTTTAGTGTACTGTAATGTAGTGTCATGTAATGTAATATAGTCAGCTGCAGTACAGTGTAGTGTGCTGTAGTACAGTGTAGTGTGCTTTAGTGCAACCTACTGTTGTGCAGTATAAAAATACATGGTCTGTTGTACATGTCTTGAACTGTGTTGGGCATATTGTGCCCTGTAGAGTATTGTGCTGAAATGTAGCACAGTATATAATAGTATTGTATTTTCATCTTGTGTAGTGTCATATAGTGTATCATGGATTACTTACAACTGATTATAAATAATGTGCTACTGATAATGTGTAGTACTGTTTTGCTGTTTTCAGACACTGTTTTGCCAAGGCTTCTATCTGCCCCCGATGTGAAAGACGAGACAAGAGGAGAAGTAAAGACAATGACAGATTGGCGTGAAACTAATGCTCGATTACATGGTGGTCCGCTTATCAGTGCAGTTTCCGCAATATCCGTTAAATTGCTATTTTGTGACTCGTTCTTGTCTGCTTGTTGGCTTCTCCTGCATGTGCCTCCATCACAGTTTTCTGTGGCAAGTTGAAGCAGTAAGACTGTGCTTGAATGACTAAAATTAGTCCATCTTGTGTCTTCAAGATGCCCAAAGGAGCACTTCACAGACACAACCATAAGGGGTTATCTGCACAGGCATGAATTTTAGTCTATTTTATCTCAAGACATTGAAAATGTCACTGAAATGGAGTTTCTACTGTCTTAAAGACACAGAAAGTAGCTCTTCACAGATAAAACCATGATAAGTGGTTATTTACGGTCTTCAAGACACAGAATGCTGTACTACATAGACACAGGAATGTTAGCCGCTGTTCTTTCTTCAAGACATTGAATGTGACAGTTTGCAGACTTAACTGAAATAGGTTGTCTAATGTCTTCAGGACATTGAAAGTGGCACTACCCTATCGTTCTCACATCTTTGGCGGGCCATATCTGACATGTTGCAGCAGGCTACCACAAATGTTAATGGATCAATCCAAGACTAGTGTCCCTTGGCATCACTTGTGTCCCTTGCCATCGCTTGTGGATGTAGCAGCTGTGATCACAGGCACTGACGTAGAGCTTCATTCATAATTTATTCACTAAGGAAATAATTGGTTGCTTATGTGTTCAAGGCGTTGTTGAATAATTGTGCTGTGCTGCATAAACTTGGATAACTGGTTTTCTTATGTCTTCAGAGCAGGAGTGTTAGTTGACGGAGAACTGTGCTGATAATGCCATTAGCATGGTCGGATGCCTAGGCTTGTTGCCTGCTAAATGAGAGAAAGATTGGCCACATATTCCCCCGCACATTCAGTTCTACAAAATTGCAGACCTATAGCAAGAAACTGCTTCAGGGCTATGTTTTAAACGTCTATCGGGCATAGCATAACATGAACTACATGAACAGTTGTGCTACATAGCCTAAAGGAAAAGGTGTGCTACATAGACTAAATAAACAGATGTGCTACATAGGCTAAATAAACAGATGTGCTGCATAGACTAAATTAATAACTGTGCAAAATATAATAAATAAACTGCTGTGTTACATAAAACAAATGACCAGCTGTGTTACATAGACTAAATGAACAGTTGTGTTTCAGCACTAAATGAATAAATGTACTACATAGACTAAATGAATATATGTACTACATAGACTAAATGAACAGTTGTACTGTCATTGAACTGTCATTTACTGCCTATAGTACCTTCTGGTGTAGGACAGGAGGTCTTGAGCCTGTGGAATTAAGGCCGCCTGGCTAGTGCAGTCGCCACAAACTGCAAGTTAGAGTTTTCTTTTTGCCCCGGACAGAAAAAAACTCCACACCTTACCGAGGATACGAACCCAGAGGAGAGCCCAGCATTCTAGCCACTCGGCCAGACAGTTGAACTACATAGACTAAATAAACATGTATGCTACATAGACTAATTAAACAGCTGTGCTACATAGAATAAATGAACAGTTGTGCATCATTACTAAATGAACAATTATGCTTTGTAGACTTAATGAACAGATGTGCTACATAGATTTGATGAAAAGATATGCTGCATAGACTTAATGAACAGATGTGCTACATAGACTTAATGAAAAGATGTGCTACATAGACTTAATGAAAAGATATGCTACATAGACTCAATGAAAAGATATGCTACATAGACTCAATAAAAAGATATGCTACATCAATGTACAAACTAAAGGTTCCTTTCACACGACATGATGCATGTCAGGTATATGGTGCTAGGTCTATATTTGCATAGACCAATCAGCACACAGCCGGTGATGTCGTCAGTATCACAGCGGCCATCTTTAATTCCAGGATATTTCTTTGTACCCATTTTAGGCCAGGTTGACTTCAGAGTCCAATCAATTTTTATTTAAAATCCTCAACTGGGATTGAAACGTGTGACCACCAGTCTTGCTTATACTAGATGATCATGTGTGATACTGGGACTAAACCGGCTCTGTGGCAAAGGAGTTATGAATGCATTTCGTAATCCCTCATACCACCGTTCGAAAGACAGCTGTGGACAATTTGGAAGCAGACCGCCTTGCGTTGGTTTCCATACAAAAGTGTTCAGAATAAAAATGGCAAAATACTTAACGTCAACTTGCCAAGAAATCACAAACAGCATTTAAAAAAGGCTTGTGTTGACTGTGACGTCCTGTAAAGGGTATGCAACTCCTTTTTTTAACTGGAACAAAATCATGATAATTAAAATTCTTACATCTTCCACAAATGGAAAGTTAAGTTGCAGTATATAAACTAATCAGGAAATATTGTGGTGTATAAACGTTATCCACGGGTGACTTAAAAAGTTGCAATATAGCATTTTTTTTTATTACATTGTAACTGCCATTTGGGATATGTGGTTTGTGATGTAAGGCCGTTGAAATCCACTTTAACCGCAGAGTTTTTTAAATGAATTATTTTGAACAACCTTGGCCTTATTATGATGTAACCCATGTCTCCATATTTGAGATATCCTCACCACCTCAGTGTCCTCTTCACCAAGAAAAGTAAATGATAAATCTCATGTACTAGTCTTGAGAGCATTCATAGAAAGCAATGCTGTACTCAGTAAACTATGATAACCAGTGATCGTTCATCTTGTCATGGAATTTGTTATTTTGTTGAACTCAAAGTATGTTGCTCTTGGTGTTATGTTGCGTCCTATCTTGTCTAACTCCTGTCTCCAGTTATAAGTAGTGTATCATTGCAGAGACTCAAATGCCAGTGATATGAACAGTTTTATTCACACACACTGTGACAATGAGTGGTAAATGTATGTTATTCGCACATCCTTAACAGGATGTTACATTTAACCCCAGCATGTATTGGTTATATGTGATTTACTAGGCAATGTTTGTCCATTACTTTGTTATTGCTGTCTGAACGGCTGACACCTCATACCTTCAAACTACACACAAAGTGGTCTACTTCCAAATCACCCATAGCTGATTTCAAACCCTGGACTTGGTATGTCGGGGGATTATGAAACTGCATGTCTCACTATACAGCACCTGTTAAACATACTCATCATCTTCCAGTGCCTTGCCAGCTGGCGTGGCCGATCATGCCTCTCTACAAATTACGATCTTCGACGTCATGGATAAACTCATGTGTTGACTCCCTTCTGTGCCATGATACCAGACTGTCAAGAATCTTCTCATGTTGTCTTCCTCTATCTCTCTTTCTGCAAATCTTTCCAGTTGTCACGACATGTTCTAGTTTGTGTCCTCTCATAACGTGGCAAAAAAAACGATGACTGCTTCTTTCTGATATTTGTGATAAGTTGTCTTTGCGACTTAGATGCCTTCATTCAAAATGCCCAGATCGTTCATTTTGGCTGTTCAGCATTCTTTTATAAACCACATCTCCAAGCCTTCCAGGGATTTTTTTGCCTGTTTACTAATTGTCCAGGATTTGGAGCTGTATATTAAAACTGGTTCTATGTAACATGCCAGAACTCTTTTTCTAGCTTTCAGGGACAAGGACTTATTGCACAAAACCTTCTTCATTTGATATTTTTTGCTTATCCTGTTCATATATACTGACACAAAAACACAGAATAATTGAGATTTCCACGCAAGTCAGACAAGCATTTGCACTGTTATTCATTCGTTCATTCATTCAGTAGCATGTCCTTTGCAGAACCTCGCTCCCATAAGAACCTTCTGGAAAATCTCTTGATCATAAGCAAGATATCCCGCTTCTGATACAACCATCTAGAGATCATCCGCCACATCCTGCACCCATCTTCTCTTTGGCCTTCCTCTTCCTCTCTTCCCAGGCATATACCCCTCCATTATTTTTCTCTCCAAACTTTCATGACATTTCAAGTGACCAAAATATTTCAATTTTCTTTGTTTTATTGTCTTTATTAGCCAGCCGTCTTCAATATTCAGCTCTTGAAGTATGGATGCATTTGTTCTTTTCTTTATCCAAGATATTCTTAGAACTTGTTTATAACATTTATATTCAAAGGCATTTATGCGCTGTTCAGCTTGTTTATACTGTCCAGGTGTATGTTGCAATGGGAAAGATGCATGCTCTTAAAAAGATAATTTTTATAGTTCTATTTGTCCCACTCCACAATTTATTCAGTTGTTTTAGTCTTTGAAGAGCGATAGGTATTTATCTTTTAATTTCCTTCATTGTGACTGGGATATCAAAATATAATCCTAGCCCACAAGCAGACATTCACGTCAATAACAACTCCTGGCTGTATTGCACAAATGTAGTTCTTCTGGTAGTTACTGAGCTCATGTATGCCATTGCTTAGACACTCCTCATGAATTCAGTTCATCTTTCCTATGATTACCTTCAGCCTCAGGAATTCAGCACATCTTTCCTATCGTTACCTTCAGCTGCAGGACATTTGTGTCCACTAATCACAAGACATGCTCCCAAAGATAGTGGGGTTAGTTGTTAATCGCAGTTCCAACTTCACAGCAAAGGGTCACCCCATAATACTCCCTTCCTGTGCCAGTGTATATCACACAAAATGCTCCTCAATCTCCCATGTGAAAAGGGGAACAGTCAGCAGTCCTGACAAACCAACAGCATGCACAGGCATACATGCATAAAGCTGCTGCCAGAATGCTAACACAAGTCTGCCACGAAAATTACAGCTCATTGTCGATGGAAGGGGCAGTCACTAGAATATGCAGTTCACAAAACAAACAACTACGGAGAGATGTAAAAGCATTCCACACACATCCACGGCTCACAGTATCGCTCCACGCACTTAACTCAGTAACTGGGTGACATACTCGCGTACTACCAGTCCAACATAAGGAAAATGCATAAGCAAACCGTAACCAGAAGCAAAAACACTCCAGAGGCCTTAACAGCTGATGAGCCTATCCAGCATATTGGACCAGAAGTCCAGATAGTGGGGTGTAGAGGGCTATCCTGGTGGTTGCTTGTGTCGCTCTACAGAGGACTCACTACATTATGCTGATGATGCTATTCTCTCTTCATTGATTCGCTGCTAAAGGATTGTATATCACCAAATGTGACTTCCCATTTGGACAGAAGGGCGATATATCACCACACTCAGGTTATCATGTTGTTTGTTTAATTTTGCGGTAACTTCCACAATGTTAATGCAACAGGAAGTGTTTTGCAGTAAGTGTTAATGGAAAACCTTGGTAAAATTAATTGACGACATAAAAATTTAAAGCTATAATTTGCAAGCCAGGAATGGAACCTGTCACCTTCAGATGATAACAGCTCCCTGCTGCAGGAACAGAGTATACTTTGAGGTATGATTAACTTGATACAGCGTCAAATTACACTCTGTTCCTGCAGTGAGATGCTGTCTTCAATATTTGGCTAGTCTTAGTGGCCTCAAGGATTCTGCAACAATTGGTACTTCTGTGTAAAGCTATTGTGATCTCACTTTCAGGAGATCCCAGTGCAGAGATCTACAAACTACACACCTGACATGATAAGTTTGTCTTTATCTTCTTCTTTCTTTCGGTTGTCCTTAATGTTCTATGCTGTTAGATGTCTCAGGTTTGTTTGATGATTGATTTACAAACTAGGGCTCGCTCACTCACTTGATATGCTGAGTGGGTTTTTAAGTCGATCCATCTTTTTTGTGGTCTTCCCCTGCCTTTTGATGTTGTCATTTTCATGTTGTACGCTCTTGCTGCTGGCGACTAGGTGGCAGAACCAATTAAGTCTCTGTCTATCGATGAATTTAACAACAGGTGTTGCTCTAACTGTTTTACAGATAGATCTCTTCTTTTCAAATAAGGTCTTTTCTTGATTTGTTTACTACTTTTCCAAGGCATCTCATTTCAGAAGTAGTGTTTTCTTTCTTATTCTTTAGTTAATACCCATGTTTGGCACTGATAGCACAGCGGTGGTATAAAAATTGCATTTATAATGTTCTTAATTTCCATGGGGATAGCTGGATGTTTCAGGATGAATGTAATTTGATATGTAACATTGTTGGTTTATTTAGTTATTGCCTCCATCTTTCTATCTTATTTGTCATCTGATATGAAGATGCTAACCAAGGTACTTGAATTTGTGTACTTGTTTTAGCCTTTGGTCATTTATCTACATAATAATTTCATAATTGTCTTTACATATACTCATAACTTCTGTTTTTTTTATCAACAATAACAGAATATAAAAGCCAGTTTCAAAGCTAGAACCTGCTAGGGGTCTCTGATGTGCTAAGACAATCATATTTTGTAGGCCTGAGTGCATGCTGGGATAGGCATCCGGCCTGTTCCTCCTGTAGTACCAGAAACTAAACTCTCGTCCAACTGTGCTCATGCTATTGTCAACACAACTTCCGAACCATTACACCAATGTGCCCACTTTGGAGGTGTTATGTGTTCCTACAAAATACATTTCACTCTGCATAAAAGTGGTGGTTTAAGTTAGCTTGTGAACACCTGCAAAGAATACTTATAACAGTCCCAAGACAACATGTCATGTGCCCTCGCTGTAGACACCCACTAGGCTTATAGATGCACTGCATCAGGGACCGTGGTAATCCAGAGCCAACATCAGCCATGGCTTAATTACACACAAGACTGGGCTCATATGCCCGGGACCTCACTTTCTTCTCTGTCATCACGGGACATTATACTTTCTCTTATTGCAGGAAACACATATACCAGTCCCAGGAAGACAGAGCGTTTAACCTACCTCATAACCATGTACAGTAACAACACTAATCAACACGATAACAGATTATTTCATAGTAAGATTTCACAAATATAATAATGAAGAATGACATGTGACCCTCATGTGTTAATATATATAGATTATAGTGCCTTATTCTGTGCAATGTATTTTTTAAATATTTTTTTTGCATTAGTGTGAGTGTATTTGTTTGCGAGTATTAGAGGTCAGCATGGCTAAGAGGTTTGACACACTTGTGCTTAAACTTCCTGTGTGCTGACATTGGGGTAGTTGGTTCATTTCAGACACCTGTTAGTTGGGGTGGGTTGGCCAGTTCCCTTCCTCATCACTTTTTTTTCACAGAAAATTGTTGGGTACCCATTTTTATGAGACTGGGTCAACCCACAGAGCTGCACTGGTCAGAAAAAACTGATGGTGCCTCTGCTGGGGATTGAACCAGGAGACCGGCTCTGTGGTGAAGGCGTTCTGGACGCAGTTCATAATCCAGCAGACTATGTTCGAAACAGCCGTGTTGGTTTTTTATGAAATGGTAAGGGTGCCGGTTGTTCAGAAAGCAATGGTAAACTGCTGAACGTAAACTTGTCCAGGAATCATGAACAGCCAAAAATGCTTGGGTTAACTGCTACGCCCGTAAAGGACATGCAACTAACCTTTTTTTTTTAACGACTATGCCACAGTGGGTTCATCTGTCTGTCCCTCTCTTTATAGATAGGTAGGTAGGTAGGTAGGTAGATAGATAGATAGATAGATAGATAGATAGATAGATATATAGATAGATAGATAGATAGATAGATAGATAGATAGATAGATAGATAGATAGATAGATAGATAGATGGATGGATGGATAGATAGACAGACTATGCCACAGTGGGTTCATCTGTCTGTCTCTCTATTTATAGATAGGTAGGTAGATAGATAGAGAGAGAGAGAGCATATGTGTGTGTATATATGTATTGGCCAAGAGGTTTGGCACAGTTGTGCTTAAACTGTGCGCTGACGCTAGGGTAGTGGATTTATTTCAGACATCTGTCAGTTGGACTTAAACATTGGCTACCTGTTTAGAAAGCAATGGCAAACTACTGGATGTACTATTGCCTAGAAAACCAACCTGGGCTTGATCACAACATCCTACAAAGGACATGCAATATATATATATATATAAAGTAAAGATAGTCTCATAGCAGGTAATGTCATTGGGGTGTGAGGCCTTCACATATTCTAGACAACAGTGTGTGGGTTGGCCATTTCCCTTCCTCATCACATTTCCTTCACAGAAAACTGTTGGGTTCCCATTTGTATGAGACTGGGTCAACCCCCAGAGCTGCACTGGTCAGGTAAAAGAATATCATGGTGCCTGTGTTGGGGATTAAACCTAGAACACTGGCTTGACAATTAAGAACACTTACCACTATGCCACAGTGGCTTCATCTCTCTCTCTCTCTCTCTCTCTCTCTCTCTCTCTCTCTCTCTCTCTCTCTCTCTCTCTCTCTCTCTCTCTCTCTCTCTCTCTGTCTCTGTGGCTAAGAGCTTGCGAACGCGGTTTGTGAGTCTGTATACCTGGGTTCGAAACACAGCGGTGCTGGTTTTTTCGAAAAAGGTATAGGAGTCGGTCTTTCAGAAAGCAATGGCAAACTACTGAACATAAAATTTGCCCAGGAATCATGAACAGTAGAAATGTTGGGGTTGACTGCTACATCCTGTGAAGGACATGCAACTGAATATATATATATATATTGAAAGAGAGAATGAACAAATTTTAGTTTCCAACGGTTAAGAGAGAGTGACATCACTGGTGCAATTGTATATGAATTATTGCATTGAAGTATTTCATTCACAGTCTAGTTTGCTGAATTTTTATCATTGTAATATAACTATTTTAGAGAGAAAGACATGATGAAAAGTGTGATTGTTCTGCATGCTGTGTTTCCCATGTAATTCACATACCTGAACAATTCAATACAATTATAGAAGCTTCTGCAGTAATGTGTGTTTGGTTCATTCATGTTGATACTTATATGACCCTGCATGGAGCAGTCCGGATGGTTGCATTTGTTGTTCTACAAAGGACTTACTACATTATGCTGATGATGCTATTCAGTCTTAAGTGATTCACTGGCAAAGGATTGTATGTCGTCAAATTGTGACTTGCCATTTGGACAGAAGGGCGATATATCACCACCATACTAGGACCACCATGTTATTTGTTTCATGTTGCGGTATCTTCCACACTTTTTAACGCTCATTGAATGGAAATTTACATTATAATACTTGTTCATTTTAATGTGCACCTCTTTTGGTCCAATCCTATTTTTTTTTAATTGAACAGAATTTGCTGAATTTAAGACAAATGGTAATATCCTGAAAAATAATCATGAACATAAATATTTGATCAGAGCTATTCAGCAAGCAAAGAAGGATGTCCTAGTTTGACAACGTTCAACCTGAAGGTCCATTTAAGAGAAACTTGTCACTCAAAATCTCTTAAAAAAGATGAAGAGATAGACCAGTTAATACATTCGTTATCCAACAGTTCTGTCTAAGGATACATATGCAGAACCAAAACCTGCAACAAAGTGCAGACACTATTGGTCAAGATTGGTTAAGAATGGTACAAAACCTGGCCACAGTCTTAACAGCTAGATAATGATACAGTTAGTTGCATGTCGTTTATAGGACACTGCAATCAAACTTTTATTGGCTGTTTGTAATTTGCTATGCAATGTTTAGTTCAGGTAGTTTCCCATTGCTTTCTGAATGGCCAGCATCTCATACCATGGAAATCAACAGGAGGCGGTCTGCTTCCAAATTGCCCAGAGCTGATTTTGAAGCCTGGATTTGGTTTGTTGGGGAAGTATGAAACTGCATCTCACTCTCCCCTAAGCCACAGAAGTTGATCATGACGATAATGATGACCCATTTTGAAGAAGGCATCAGAAGAAGTTGCTAAGTGTGAAACAGAGTATGATCCATGGTTGGACATATCAAGAACATGGAAAATAGATTGTTGTGGAGTAACATGATCACCTGCGGCATCAGCTCAGTTCCCAGCTGCCTTTGTTAAGTTATGTATGATTTTACTTCCCACTCTGCCAACCCAGCATCATGCCAATGCAACATTATGCCAACCTAATCCCATACTAAAGCAACATCAAGCCAGCATAATATTATGCCAACCAAACCCCATACTAACCCAACTCTATACAACCCAATATGCCAACCAAACCCCATACTAAAGCAACATCAAGCCAGCACAATATTATGCCAACCCAACCCCATACTAACCCAACTCCATACAACCCAACATTATGCCAACCCAACTCCACGCTAACCCATTATCATGTCAACCCAATAACATACCAACCTAACATCATACCACCACAAAAATAGCCCATGCTGTTGAACCTGTCTGTAATCCTTGAGACTTTATCATTTGCACAATGCTCTCCAACTTGTTTTGTATTTGTATTATTATTGCATTCAAACAGAAATAATAAAAGCACCCTTTCAGGCGCCTGAAGGTGCGTCACACATACAGTGCTAGACCCATGGTGTTGTAGACCAATCAGCACTCAATGGGTGATGTGGTCAGTATCACACTGGCCATCTTGACTGCCCAAGCCTTTCTTGGTTCCCGTTGTAGGCTATGTCGACCTGGCAGTCCAGGTCAGTTTGTGACATCCAAACCCACCCAGCTGGGGATGGAACCCATGACCACCAGCTGGGCAGGCGAGTGTCCAGCCACTACATCACTACGGCTCCCACACAGAAATAACAACAATTAGAATAAATAAATGAAATAGTACAACAACATTTATTTAAAAGAAACACATGGACTGCAGTAGTCAAAATAACACCATTTATTTGCAGCTTGAGTGGAAGTTGTCTGTAGCAATATTATATTATTTTTGTACTCTTATTGATATACTAAGAGTCTTTGTGACTAAGACACACACTATCCTCATTTTTTTTGGGCATGTCCTGTTATTTAGATTGACCATGTGTTCCTAATTCCTCTTGTTCAGTTGAGCATTTCTTCTAGCAGTTTCCTGTATCACAGTTTTCCTTTTATGTGTAAATTACTTTTCTTTTCCTGGTCTGCCCACTGCATTACCACTGTTTAATGCTTTGTCATTTCAATGGTCAGTAGCCATATTTTTAAAATGCTGTAGTTCAATTCGAAACCATATTTTTTTTTAAACACTGCATTTCACATAAGGAATATTTCTACCTAACTGAATGTTGCCAGTTGGCAATATAATAAATGTTTAGACTTTGTTTGAACCCCTGCGTCGGCCGCCTCCATGCAAGTGCTCCAGTTCTTCTAATACAATCTCAAAATACCTGGGGGATAATCAGAAATATATTCATTGTTTCATAATAACTGCATTCCATAAACTCAAAGAATGGATTTGATATCAAAACTCATTATCAGTTATTTATTCATGAGTCTGAGAACAACCAGTCTTTGACTCCCCCTTCCCCCCCCCCCCCCCCTCTCTCTCTCTCTCTCTCTATATATATATATATATATATATATATATATATATATATATATATATATATCCATCCATCATGTGCCATGCCGATAAGCATGGGCGGTCATGTTTTGCCATCTCATGCGATCACCAGAGTCATGGATCAGCTCATTGTTTCTGTCTCGACCATGCCACGTGGGCAAGCCATCCAGGTATTTACTTCTTGGTCTTCCCCTTGGTCTCTTCCCTTTGATCTTGCCAGTTGTCACCAAGTTCTCCAATTCATTTCTTCTCATAACATGCCCAAAAAATTTTGACTGTTGTCTTTGTCTAATGTCTCTAATCAGTTTACGATCTTCATTTGTTTCTTGTAGGACTTATTCATTGGTTTTTCTGTCTGTCCATGGTATTCTTTGCATTTTCCTTAGAAACCACATTTCCACAGCCATCGGATGTATTTTCAGCTTGTCTACTCATTGTCCACGCTTCACATCCATATAAAAGAACAGGTTCTATGTAGCACTTCAACACTCTTTTTCTCATTTCAATTGATATCTTTTTATTGGTCAGTATGTTTTTCATCTTGCAAAAGGCTACCTTTGCAATGGCAATTCTTGTTCTAATCTCTTCAAGGCATCTCCCATCAGATATTATGACTGTTCCGAGATAGCTGTACCGATTCACTTGTTTAAGAATATGCCCATTTACTCGTATATCACATTGTGGTATTTCTTCCTTCCTAGTGACAACCATAATCTGTGTCTTCTTACAATTCATTTCTAACCCTTGTTGTTCACTGCGTGTAACAACTGCATCTACTAAATGTTGCAGGTCCTGTTCATTGTCTGCTATCAAGACTGTATCTGCATATCTAATGTTATTGATGAATCGCCCTCCAGTATTGATTCCTTCCATATCTTCTATATTTCTGAAAATATTTTCACTATACAGGGAAAAAAGATCTGGAGATATTTCACATCCCTGTCTCACACCTCGTTTAATAGGCTGATATTGACCTACTTCATTATCAATCCTTATGACAGCTTGTTGTTTCCAATATATGTATTTTACAAGTCTAAGGTCTTTTCTATCAATTTGTAGATCTTCAAGCATCCTTATCATGTCGACATGTCTCACTTTATTGAAAGCCTTTGTGTAGTCAATAAAGCAAAGGTGTATATCCTTGTCTACTTCTATAGAACGTTCAATTACTGTTCTCAGTACATACACAGCATTTACTGTGCCCTTGCCGTCTACAAACCCACATTGCTCTTCCCCTATTTCAGGTTGTATTTGCTTCCTCACTCTTTGCATGATAATTCTTAGCAAAATCTTCGTGATGTGACTCATTATACTAATTGTTCGATGTTGATCACATTCCAAGGCTCCTGATTTCTTTGAGATTGCAATAAATGTAGAATTACGTAATTCATTAGGTGTATCTCCAGTATCATATATTTCATTCAGGAGTCTGGTAACTTTGTCTATTCCGTATTCTTTTAAAGCATTAATCGTGTCTGTTGTATGTATGTATATATATATATATATATATATATATATATATATATATATATATATATATATATATATATATATATATATATACTTTTTTTAAGTGTTTTATTGTGGTGACTGGTTGCATATTTGCAGCTAAGGTTTTCCTTGTGATCAGGTACCAAACAACCAAGTCCTTCAATAGTCTACCTCTTATGACATGATCCGGTTGATCATATTGTGACTATTCGACTATATTTAAATTCAAACATTATTATGATATTTGTACCATTTCAGATACTGGTGGAGGGTTTTCCAGATGTGTCTTAAGGGTGAGAGGGTTTTCCAGGTGTCTGGAGAATTTTCTTGTTGTCTGCCTGGAGGGTTTTCTAGATGTCTGGGGAGTTTTCCAGGTATCTGCCGGCAGGGTTTTCAAAGTGTCTGGGTAGTTTTCTAAGTACCTGCTGGGACTGTTTTCCAAGCTGAGATTTAAATTCCATGTATCTATGCTGTAGCTACTCAGTGTACAGGCAGTAACACAAACACCCCTTGCCCAACTAAGGAATATTGCATACGTCTCTCGATGTTTGAAACGGTATTCTAAAACCCGGGCCATGCACTTCTCTGCCAAGCAAACTGACACGGTGCTGATAGGTGAAGTTGCAATGACTGTATCAGCGAAAATGAGAAGTAGCATCGATAAGATAAGAGTTGAGTTGATTTGAGTCAAGAACCGACATCACAGCACGTGATATTTACTATATGCGTGCTACGACATTATCTCCAATAATCAGCGAAGAGTCCCAATACTAATCTTGTTGCTTAAGTTGCAATCGATTACGTGGCCCGTGGCCGTCTGGCCTTTCCCAAAGGACCACGACCTCGTCTGCCTTATGCTCCAGTAGTCGGTAAGCTTTCCTAGAACAGTCACATGTGACGAAATAAACGTTGTGACTAAAGCCTTCATCAGCACATGAACAACAAATATACACTACATGAACAAACCTGCATGAATAGAAAGAAACGTGTGTGTATATATATCATGAAGAACACTTTTTGTAATAAGTCCTTGACATTGGAAGCTAGAAATAGAATGTGTGCATGTTATATAGAACCAGTTCTAACATATGGCTGTGAATCATGGGCAATTAGCAAACAAGTGAAGAAATAAATGCCCCGAGTCTTTGATGATGCAAAATGAGCAATCATGACATTTTTGGGGAGGCTAAGTTGTAAAGATAACTTTACACAAACATCAGAAATAGACAGTCATTTTCTGGCCGTTTTATGAAAAGACAAAAATATGAACATGCTGTGATAACTGGCACGATTTGTGGAAAGAGAGACTGAGGAAGACAGAGAGAGAAAATTCTGGATAGCCTTCTGTCATTGCACTGAAGGGTATCAGTATCAGTACATGAAGTGGTACATGCCGTCGGGGATCGCAAGATGTGAAGAGGCATGATCACCCATGCCAGTCGACAAGGCATTTCTCTCTCTCTCTCTCTCTCTCTCTCTCTCTCTCTCTCTCTCTCTCTCTCTCTCTCTCTCTCTCTCTCTCTCTCTCTCTCTCTCTGTGTGTGTGTGGGGGGGGGGGGACTCAACTGTAAAGTAAGGTTGCAGGTGAGGTTTGACCCACTCCCACAGATACCTACCTAACAAACTCGTGCTGCACAACCACGCCATCCCCGTTGCCATCAAGCAGCCGGTAGAAGTTCTCGTAGTCGTGAAGGTCCAGTACATCATCGCTGTCCACGTCATAAATGTCGAAGAGCCCGTGAGAGAAAGCGTGCAGCTGCGGGTTGTTCTTATCTACGTAGTTGGTGTATTCGAAACGGCTAATGCGGCCATCGTTATCCGTGTCATAGGTCTGGTCACAAGAACAAGACCCAGATTTTTTAAAATTCATTTAATACAATAAAATTACAGTCAGGTTAGAGTACATTATTACCGCGATCACGATTTCAGATGTGACGGCTACATTGTGATAAGATTAAACACAGTAGTCCCAAACTGCTCTACTAGGGGTGCATGTTAGTAATCATTATGTTCTTAAATCATATATTGTTTAGTTTTTATGCAAGTATCTTCAGTGAAACGGCTTTCTATAAATACTTTTGCTTTCTTCTTCTTCTTCTTCTTCTTCTTCTTCTTCTTCTTCTTCTTCTTCTTCTTCTTCTTCTTCTTCTTCTTCTTCTTCTTCTTCTTCTTCTTCTTCTTCTTCTTCTTCTTCTTCTTCTTCTTCTTCTTCTTCTTCTTCTTCTTCTTCTTCCTCTTCTTCTTCTTCCTCTTCTCCTTCTTCTTCTGCACCACTTTCTCCTCCTTCTCCGCCGCCACCTCCCCCTCCTCCTCCAACTCCCCCTTCTTCGTCTGTTTATTCTTCTTCTGCTGCTCCCTCCTCCTCTTCTTCCACCACCTCCTCCTCTTCCACCACCACCACCTCCTCCTCTTCTTCTTCTTCTTCTTCTTCTTCTTCTATTTAGTCTTTTTCTGCTGCTGCTTCTGCTGCTAACTCCTCCTGCTCCTCTTCTACCTCTTTCTCCTCGCCTTCTTCTTCACCTTCTTTTCATCTTCTGTTTCTTCTTCTTCTTCCTGCTCCTCCACTTCAAATCTCTTTAGTTGTCAATAACCCATACCATGTCCCAATGCTACTCTTCTTTGCTCGACTAACTACCCCGGTATCACATGGGAGACATCTGCTGCCGCCTGGTAATTCACAATGGAGCCGAGACCCTCAGCCGCCTCACGCCAAGCTTTACTATTCTTGCAGTTTTGTCCATGTCCCCAATATTATTCATCTTTGTTGCTAATTCCCTTCTCCGTGTGCTTTTGGATCTCACAAGAAGACCCTACGTTCATGTTCATTTAATGTCCTTGTCCTTTGAGGGTCATTGCGATCCACTTTTCTTTCTTCTGAATACTTGTTCATGGCGTGGTCTATTTTTTACATCTACGGTCGCTTAAAAAGTCGCTTAAACATCTTAAAGAGAAGAAGGAGGAGGAGGAGAAGAATCTTAAACATATACGGTTTTCCACGTGATGCGGTAGCCCGCCACCAACCACCCTAGTTGCCTTTTACGACACGCTTGGTAGGTCAGGGTGTTACTGGTACTTGCTTATATGAAGAATATCGGTTGGTATATTGGGAATCGTCAGGAAGACTGTGATCTAAACCTCCTAATTCCGAAGTATTGACTCTCAAGTTTTCTGAGCACTGATAAGGGTTAGCATTTATAGGAATCAGGTCGGGGTAGAGACTTCATCCACGGCACGGCACTGAAGCATCATCTTCACGGTACTGTGCTGCAGAC
Organism: Cepaea hortensis; assembly: GCA_963921405.1. Lineage (NCBI taxonomy): Eukaryota > Metazoa > Mollusca > Gastropoda > Stylommatophora > Helicidae > Cepaea > Cepaea hortensis. The sequence goes on along the minus strand of OY992892.1, from coordinate 37,068,824 downwards.
CTCTCCATCCCCATTCCAAGCTCACAGACCAGAGCGTTATACAACAACTATTACGAAGCTTCACAGCTGCCAATGTAACCGGACCGTGATTCAGCACATCATATGCGGGTTGAGAGTCAGCATGGTTGGATGGATAAGTACGCGCGTTCTTAAACATCCAGTGTGCTGATGCCGAGGTAAGGGATTCAACTGGACAGTCATTCATTCATTATTGGCACCTTGCCGCCTTGACAGACGACAGTTTCTAAGATCAGAGATGGTCCATAGCACAAAGCCTGGGCTGAAATATACAGACCATATGTTGCCCATGCAGCATGATCCCTCTCTCGGCCTGCCTAGTTCACTCCAGAGGAAGGGTAATACCAATACATCGGGAACATGACAAGCTGCAGAAGCTGCCTGATCAGCAAAGCAATGCTCTAACTGTCCGCCTGTCAGAGCTTCGATCCTAAACCAGCTGCCAACCAAGGCTTGGGGTCTGATCTTCCCTGCAATGATATTTTGTCTTTAGGTTGCATTTCCTCTCACCAGTATAAGGCTTGTACCCTCCCTACTGCTCTCCTCCGCCTGAAGCCGTTGGCACATTGTTGGGTGTCAGGTTTTGTAAGCGACGCCCAACATTCGGTGCTAACAGAAAGCAGGTAGTACCGCTTTCTGTCATAGGTAGCTCAGCTATATCTGGCTAAGAACTGACAGTTGGACTAAAATGTTGACTTCTCGTCATTGACTTACAAGTACTTCTGAAGTCGGAGTGGGTTCGCCTAATGGCGAGCGAACCCCTGGTAATTGTGAAAGCTAATCCACACGCAAAATTCAGTCCAGTGCTACCAGCAGTAATGTGTATGGACGACGCTTGAGTTCAAGGCAAGCAAGCGCAATACAATAAATAAATAAATAAATAAAATGCGGGTTGTTTGCTCCACAAATTGTAGATACTGTGTTGTCAACAAACTTAACTTAATGCCCAGAGGAAAAGGGCGTCAGTAGTACATGGGCGGAAGGCTAGCGCAGTGGCTTGCATGCTTGTCTGTGGACCCAGTGGTCATGTGTTCAAATCTCTATAGAGACGGGTTGTTTACCTGGGCTGCCAGGTTTATCCGACCTAAACCAGGCACCAGAAAATGACATGGGAAGTATAGGCGGTCGGCATGGTATTGACCGCATCCAGTAGCCATTGGTCCGTGACAATATGGAGCTAGAATTATGTACCATTAAGCCACAATGCGACGAGACCATGAGGACGTCCAAGAAGAAAATGGATTAACGACATCAGAGACATTGTACAACCACACGGAATGACACTATCCAGTGCCGTCCACCGGGCGCTGGAACGCAAATTATTACTGCCCACGACGCTTGACGGCAGAAGTGGAAGATGATGACGATGATGATGAAGCCACAATATGGTAATAACAGCTATTCAGTTGTGTCTCCTCTGTTGGCATCAATAATTGTTCAATTGCATCTCTTCTGTTGGGGCCAAGTGGCTCAATATGGGTCTCTTCTGGTAGCATCTCGAGTTGCTCAATTGGATTTCTTCTGTTGGCATCAGCATTGTTCAAATGTGTCTCTTCTGTTGGCACCAACATTGTTCAATTGTGTCTCTTCTGTTGGCACCAACAGTTTCCGAATTGTGTCTCTTCTGTTGGGATTAGCAGGTGCTCAGTTGTGTCTCTTCTGTTGGCACCAACATTGCTCAATTGTGTCTATTCTGGTGGATCCATCAGTCTTTCTCGAGCATCTCATGTCACACGATTCGGTCTTACTCTCGTGTTCTTTTGTTTTTTGTTGGTTCAGCGGCCATATTTGACACGCGTGACACGGCGTTCGTGAATCCAAACTTGTCCCTTTAGTTATACCTCAGCTTCACTAAAGTCTCGAGCGTAATTCTACATTCCAATAGCTCATTATCTGTTGTTGTGCCTGCCTTCTGATGGCTGCATATGCCCATTTAACTCGTATGAGTGTCAATCAATAATTGTGTCTATCTATCCCTCCCTTAATCTATCTGTATGTCTGATTGTCTGTCTACCCATCTACTTGCCTACCTACGTACGTACCTACCTACCTAACTTCATGCCTATTTCTGTTTGCCCGTCCGTCCGTCCCTCTGTTCATCCGTCCGTCCGCACTCTTGTCTGTCTTTCTGCCTATTCTCTCAATGTTTTAGTATTTGGCTGCGTTGGTGCGTCAGTTGATATAAATTTCATTGTGGAAAAAAAGCTGTGACATGCGCTTCGTGCACGGTGTTGTTTGTTGCCTTCTCAAGCCGTTTATCCATGCTGGACTGGGCCCCGAGCCAGCCTTACACGTTTCCCTGTCGTACCTGGTAATGGTGGCACACGGTCACACTTTTTTATTAGGCGTTGACTCATTAAACTTAACACTCATAGCCCATCAACTTATTTCATTTTATCGTCGTTCCTTATGCTGTTTTTTCTTGTTAATCATCTCGGGCATGATAACGTCAATTTTTCTGTTGCACGTCTAATGTCTAGTGACAAAACAATTTCGCAACTAAACTAACTACCATCAGTCATGGGCCAATTGAAGATATCACAAATTTGAGCACCATAGCTTCACCTTTAACAATAGAAATTACCCAAACTAAGGCAGAATGAGACCCGCTATAACAGAGTAAAGCGCATACAGCATAAACAATATATGGAATAACACTATAAACATTAGTGACAGTAAAGCTGTTAAGGACATTCAGCTCTCCTGTGACGACATAAATAGGTGAATCATGGATGATTGGACATAGGTTACGGAATAACATGGAATCTGTGGAGGGAAATTGTTACTAAATAAAGTAATAAGACGCACTAGACAAAGAAGATGAAATATACACACAATCACACGATCAGAGCATCTAACAAAACTAGCTCATAATCAATATCGTATTGGCACCTTGCCGTCTTGACAGACGATAGTTTGGTACATTGTGCTTCAAAAAGGCATAATAACTACAACCCATGGGTGAACATCTAGGAAACATCCAGATGGGAAAATGATTGCCGATTGCATCAGAGATGAACTGGGTGTTTCGTTGGGGACTATTGTGTTGACATTCTGGCGGGGGAATTATGCTCAGTATATCTGTGTGGGCTGTTGTTTGTCGAGACTCTTGTCTTTTCCTCTTGTCACATTGGGCAGTGGGGAGCATTTTGTGCGATATTCACTGGCACAGGAACGGAGCATAATGGGGACAACCCGTTGCTATGAGGTTGGAACTACAACTAACTAACTAACTAACTAACTAACTAACTAACTAACTAACCCATGGCGGTGGCGAATGTGGCTGATGAGGCCAATTCACACTGTAAATGTTCGTCCAAAGTGGATGCATGTGTACACATGGTCATTTCCACTATCATGCACCACCTTACGTCTCTCACGCTCTGTATCTGCAATAATTTTCTCCTTTGTCTTTATTCCATTTCTAATAGTTGCTCTCCATACAACACGTTTAGTGGTGACTTGCTCCCAATGTGCGTTATCAATACATGTATCAATCATGTCCCGCTTACACACATCTTTGTATCGTAGTAGAGGCCGACCCTGAGATCTCCTACCCATCTGTAATTCACCAAAAAAGATGTCCTTTGGTATTCTACCATCATCCATCCTCCTAACGTGTCCTATCCATCTAAGTCTACGAAGACTGAGCATGAAATACACCGTCACACAACCTGATCTTTCTAATACTTCAGTATTTGTGATTTTGTCTTGCCACTTAATACCAAGTATTCTTCGCAGACACCGCATATGAAAGCTGTTTAAACGTTTCTCTTGGTTTGAGTAAGTTGACCAGGTTTCACTGCCATAAAAAAGAGTACTAAGGACACAGGCTTGGTAGACAAGGACTTTTGTTTTGGCAGTAAGCTTCCTGATCTCCCAGACTCTTTTTGCTAACATGTTCATTGTTGTTGCTGCCTTACCACTTCTGAGGTTGATTTCCTGATCTAGGGATAATTTCAATATCATTTGCTGGCAAATGAATACTGTTTAATGGATTTAGCAGTCGACATCAATGCACTCGGACTTTTCCACACATATTACGTCCACTTCTTATAAAACCACTAAAGAGTTCTCAGCTGTATATTCATGTATCAATTTGACTAAAAGTCCATATGGTTAACCTCAACCATTTCAGTATCGTCCAGACCCTCTATTCACTCCATTATGAGCCAGTATGTTTTTTTTTTCAGATATGGATACTCCGTCTCTTCAATTGCACGCTCCATCCGATTACTGGAGCCTTCACTGCATCACCTTTATCATGAAGTGGCTTTCCGCCCAAAGAGGTAGCAGCAGCTAATTTATTAGTCTGTTTGTTGCCCGGCATGCCTGCATGCCCTGGATCTCCCTAATGTAGAGTGACGCTAGTTAGTTAGTTAGTTAGTTAGTCGACAGATCATCCTCATTGCACATCGAACCATTCATCCATAAGTGCTCGGATCCCCTCCTCAGCAAATCCCGCAACGTGTAGCGGCTAACGACGCCAGTTCTGTGTTGGTTTATAAATCTTCTTTGGCTTCCTGCGTAGTGTTCTTGTTTGGCCACCCCTCTTTTAATTTGCTGCTCTCGCAGTCTGGCCATTGTTGTAGATTCACAGTCATCGCTTGGTTCTCGCAAAAGTCTTACTTCTCGTAGAGCATTCAGAATGTCGGCCTGGTCCATGGCGCTTCCGCCCTCCACAGTAGCCTCACCTGCGAGCTTGTCAGCCCTCTCATTTCCTTGTACTCCCGCATGCCCTGGCACGAAGATGAAACTAATCTTTGCCAGTCGAGACCGCTCCAGAGGCAGCAACCATTCTCTTCGGATCGACCCCTCCTCTATCCTCTTGATCATGTTCATTGAGTCGCTAAGGAAACAAGCCCTAGTGAATGTCTGTGTCTCGAGCCATGTTATTGCTTTACTTACTGCCATGACTTCCATGGTCAGGCTACTTGTGGTTTCAGTGAAAGCACCAGAGTCCTCCTTCACAATTCTCCCTCCGGCCCGAGCTGTAAAGGCCCATGAGCTTCTCACATGTCGGACGACCGACCCATCTGTGTAGATGACCGCGTCACCGTCTAGCGAATTCTCGAAAATCAACGCTTGTACTTCAGCCTCAACAGCAGCCGGATTTTCTTGTCTGCATTTTCTATCTAGTTGGATGCAAACTGAAAAGGATGTGCAGAAGTCTGTTGGCACTCGCACCCACTCCTCGCCAGGTTCTAAGTCCTCAAGTGAACACACCTGTTGAAGAATGTCTTCGGCTTGACCCATCCACGACCGTCCTCTTTTTAACCTGCTGCCCTTCACCTTCCTAATTTCACTATGCAGTGGATGGTGTGTGTTTGCGTTAATTCTGAGGTAGGCGCGTGCCCTGCAACCTTGTATTCTCTCTTCAATGGTTGGAAAACCAAGAAGGTAGCGCATCGCCCTGCATGCTGTATCTCTTGTACATCCAAGAATAATGCGCATAGCTTCATTCTGTATCCTTTCCATCCTTTCTATCTGCTTATGGCTGAGAGTCAGGATTGCCATTGCATACTCCAAAACAGACATGACCAACCCCTCGTACAGAAGACATAGATGGCGCTGCTCACAGTTTGCTGCCGCCATCACTCGCATCGCTGCCAAACCCCGCTTGGCCTTTGTTATCACCTGGTCTATGTGCACATTATAAGCAAGGCTTCGATCAAACCGTATCCCCAGGTAATTCATTGCCTGCGTTCTTTCCACCGTCTCTGAACACAGCATTACAGTTGGTGTTGGAGTGTTGACAATATGATTATTCAACGAGAACCAAGTCACTGTTGCCTTTGTTGGGTTGACCATTGCCCCAGCTTCATCACACCAAGTACTTATGCGATTGAGTTCGGTTTGTAGTTCCACAGCAACCTCCTCTCTATCCTTCCCCTGACGATACACTAAAACACCATCGGCATATGACAATGTCCTGCCAGGTCCAGTGATCTGCTCACTGGTGATTCTCACTGTGTAGGCGTTGAACAGTACCGGAGATAATGGTGATCCCTGTGGTAGGCCAGGATATATTGTTGTTGGTTCCGAAGTCCAACTGCCACATCTAAAAACTACTTTCCGTTGGAAGAGGGCTGCAGCGATCCAACTAATGAGGAATGGACTTACATTTAGTTCGAGAAGCTGAAACATTAAAAAATCCAGTGGTACTCTGTTGTATGCGTCCTCAAGATCAATCGCTGCAGCAACGGTTTCAGTGCCTGAGTGGAAACCTTCATAGACATCCTGGGCAAAGACTGCTGCATTGGTCCAGGTTTCTCTCTTTGGACGGTACCCACCCAGGGTGGGTGGGAAAACACCTTGCCTCTCTAGTTGGCTTGATATTTTCCTGGCAATTACCTTCTCCAGCAGCTTGCCTATTGTATTCTGCATGGTTATAATTCGATATCCCTGAATTTTTTTGTGGTCTTTGTCAGGCTTCGGCAAGGGAATCAGATAGCTGTGTAACCATTCCTCCTTGATGCTAGCACTCACTATACTGTTGTTGTACATGTCTGCTAGTTTCTCTAGCTCATTGTCGGTACACCTATTTATGTCGTCGTATCTTATGCCATCAGGACCTGGAGCACTGTTTTTTGATCGTCGAAGCACAGCCTTGATTTCTTTCACTGTCACTGTGTCTTCATCCGAAGTGTTCTGGGCCTTGCATCTGTCTGAGAGTGACGCTAAAACCACTCCACCCTGAACATGCAAATTTCTACTTTTCGAAGTATACTCTGTGAGTGCATGACAAGCACAAAATGTCCTGCCCTGCCCTCCAACCATCTGCTGGGAACTGAAATATTGTTGGAATATCAAACCAATCAGTGGATTAGAAGGAGCAGTATTAGAAGAAAATAGCCGACCAAGAAGACAGTGGACACAGAAAATTACAGAAACAATGAATGTGGCAAATAAGGAGGCTGGAGATTGTCTTGAGATCTAAGGTCTTTCATATGGGTTGTGAAGGACACTATAAGATGGCAATGGGTGTTCTTAGTACTCTCAGAGATACCCTTAATGTTTACGTTGACAATTGATGTTAATGTGGCAATACGTTTTCCAAATAAACATCCGGCAGATATTAAGTTACACGGAGAGAGAAAATTACACAGAGAGGGATAATACTGGAAGAGCGTGAAGGAAGCTGCAGCATATAGCAAAAGATAGGACAACTTGGCGTGGGTTGGTTGAGGGCCTATTCCTCAGTTTGGGATGAAGTGAAGAAGAACATGTAGAAGAGGAGGAGGGGGACTTAGAGGGGAAATAGAAGACGTTATTAAGTTTAAATTACACATTCAAAAATAGACGTGAACTTTTGATAACTCCTGCATGCATAACGTCGTCATAAAATCAATGCAACCTACTACGAGGGGAAGTCAATAAAGTAAGTCACAAATGGCTGTAGAAAAATAACTAAATATGACAACTTGAAACCAGTTTATTTTTGTACATATATTGTTCCTTTATTTCTCAATATAATTTCCACCAACATTGATGCACTTATCCCATCGTTTTATCAGTCCTCCCAAATCGGCTGCATAGAACTGTGTGCTCTGTTTTCTAAACCATGTTTTCACTTCACATTCAACTTCGGCGTCACTCGCGAAATGTCTCCCGCCAGGTGGGTTTTGAGTGGACCAAAACAGTTGAAATCGATAGGGGCTAAGTCGGGGCTGTAAGGTGGATTTTCCAGAACTTTCCACCTTAGGTGGTTAATTTTCTCCTGAGTTAATCGAGCCGTATGTGGTCTGGCATTGTCATGAAGAAGCAACACTCCTCTAGTCAGCAGTCCTGGACGTTTTCTTCGAATTCAATCATGAAGCATCGATAGAACTTCACAGTACGTTTCAGAATTCACATTGTCACCTATCGTCTTGAAATGGTTAAAAGCACTCCTTGACAATCCCAGAACACTGTCAGCATAACCTTCCCTGCTGATAGCGTAACCTTGAATTTTTGGACACAAGGTGAAGAAGGATGTTTCCATTGCATTGAAGTACGCTTCGATTCGGGCTGGTAGTGATGCATCAATGATTCGTCCCCAGTAACAATCCTGTTCAGCATGTCTTCTCCTTCATCTTCGTTTCGACAGAGATGATGCAAGGACAGCCCAGATCGGTTCATTTAGTGCTCTTCCTTCAATTGTCTGGGTACCCACCTTGAGCACACTTTCTTGTAATTTCAATCGATCATGCATTATGCTGTATGCTGAACCATGTGAGCACCCTATTGCAGATGCTACAGAGTCTATCGTTACTTGACTGTCACATCTAATCATCTCCTCCACCAGCTGCACGGGTGCTTCTGTTGCAATCTCAACAGGACGACCAGATCGGATTTCATCAAAAATTTTAGAGTGTCCTTGAGAAAATGTTTCCACCCAGCTACGCACCACTTTACGGGACAAACAGTTGTCAGCATAAACAGGAAGCATTTCCTTATGAATGTCCTTTGCAGGCAGTCATTTTGCCCACAAAAAAACGCACAATAGCACGTTGCTCTTTGGTTGTACACTCCGTAAGTACAGTAGCCATTTTGTTTAGGCGCTGCGCATGCGAATGAGACACTTAGCTCCACCTGACGAACGGGAATATAAAGTTCGTTATTGCAGTCACCTAATGACACCTGTAGAAAACACCAACTACATTTACCTGCCATCCCACAGAACTGTGTGACTTATTTATAGACTCTCCCTCGTAATACATCGACATTCAATGAAAATGACACATGTATATGGAAAACATAAAAGCAAGCACACATAAAGTCAATACCTTGAAATTGCCATCTATCTCAGACAAGGTGAGAATGCCATCCCTGTTGGTGTCACTGACATAGAACATGGCCAAGGCTGTCACATTGTAAGGCTTGAGGTTGACCTGGGCCAGGGCGCAGGCCGGGATGAGAACGGCCACAGCAAGCTTCAGCAGCATCGTGCTGCACATTGTAACATAGTATTCACGTGATCATTTATAATGAATCGTTTGTAAACTTGCTAAACAATATTGTCAGGAGGCAGTATGGATAAGAGGATGTCGAAAATAGAGACATACAAGAGGATAAGTGGGAAGTACAGAATGTTCTGAGATGTGTAAACAGTGAATATTTACATGTCAAAAGGCAAGGGCGACTAGATGGAGAGCCCGCTCGAGAGACGGGAATAGGTTGTTAGCATGATTTAGATTTGGGCTGTTCCCAGCGATTACAACAACAATGGCATCCAGAAGTATGAAAGTAATTACTGTCTATAAGTGTTAGTTGTATTTGAAATTGCTGAAGCTGCCGTCGTATCGATGCTAAGAAGATTGAGTAAGCACTATCATCAAATGTAAAAGATCACAGTTGTAAGTAACCACGCCTACGTAAAAGATCATTGTAAGTAACCATGCTTCTGTAAAAGATTAGTGTAAGTAACCACGCCTCTGTAAAAGATCACAGTAAGTAACCATGGTGTATGAAATACGTGTATTTGTATCACGACATCTAAGAAGCATGGCCAAGTGGACATTATGAAATGTGCTCCACACAGTAAATACGGAAACAAGTACACCACAGAAAGTACGATGTTTACGGTCGACATGAATGCAGATAGTGAACCCGTGCACGAGAATGTCGCGGTTGTTTTGATAGTTCAACTGACAGCAGTTGACACTGCGAGTAGTCGAGGAAGATGCTAACGAGAAATCTCCACGCACGAGTGAGTGGTGCTTGAGCTGGCAGCCACAGAGGGACTCTCTCATTGTTACTGCAGGACATGTTATGTGATCGATGTCCTCTTTCCCAGACTGCTCCTTGACAAACAATCAAGTACCTTTGTCAGAAAATCAACGTTATGGGAAATACAGATAACAGACAAAACAGCAAACTCATTAATAAAAGTACCCACAGTTTACCCCAGTTAACGTCTACGACAGTGGTTCCCAAGCTTTTCAAGCAGTGGGCCATATCTACTATTTTCGGTAGTTAAGCGGGCCACAACGTTATAAAATTATAAAAGTCGTGCCATATTCTTACCTTTCTTAACTTTGGTCAACAAAATTCTAAAATTTTAAAGGCAGTCAGTGTCAGTACTACATTGCGGTCATATTTTGGTTTACAATCAAAATTTCATTTAACAATAAATGTTTAATCAGTTTCGAAAATCGCTATTAATGTAATTAATTTACAATTGTAACTGTTCTTCTTAACCAGTTACCGTACTTAAATTCAGGTGCCAGTTTATAAATGTCTGGGCACAAATCTGTCGTGCCCAAAGTCATAAGCGCAGCTAGGTTACTGTCGCTGAGTCTGGAACGTTGCTTGTTTTTGTTTTTGTTTTTTTTATAACGGTCATTGGGGAAAATGACTGCTCGCATCTGTAAGTCGAGCCAAAACAACAAATGTATCTCTGGGCGAATGAACGCAAGTGTTCAAATTGTTCGACAGGCAATAGTCGGCAGAATGAAATCATATGATCAGCTGAAGGTGAAGCAGGCAGCGCCAGAAATTTACATCTCAGCGCAGGATTGCATTTCAAATCAGTTACTTCGTCCTGAAGGTTTTGCTGTAATTGACAGAGCTTGGCAATAGAAAATACGAACGGATTTATGAAGAGGTCAACATTATCCTCCTCTATTGTGAACTCTCGCAATCTCGAATGAAAGATATCCAGAAGACTTTCAACTTTTACTTTGTACTGTAACAAGTCAAATTTCTTTTACACCACAAGTTGGAAACACCTCTAAAATTCCTTCAGTCAGCTCTCCAATAAACAGCCGTAGTCTCATTTTAAATGAAGAAATGTCATCGCACAAATTTGTGAATAGTTTTTTTTTTTTTTTTTAAATTATTTTTTTCCCTGGAACGTCGCATTTAAAGAAAAATGCCAGGTCATTAAGCCAGTCATCGTTCAGCAGACATTCCCGTTCTGTAGGCAATGCATTTTTTTTTTTCCAGACAGAAACAGATAGACACTATTTTTCAGTGCCCAGAAACATGACAGAACTGTCCCTTTAGATATCCATCTGACATCACTGTGTAATAGTAGCTCACTGTATTCCTCGTTCAAATCTGAGAGAAACTTCTAATTTTGTTCACACATCTCAGAACAACATCCATGACATGTTTCAGATTTAAAGTCGTCCCTCAAAGACCTTCTTGGTGAATGATACAATGATATTTCATATAGTGCTGCCTAGAAACTGTTCCAATAATGCTAGACATCCAGACTTTTTACCCGTCAAATCTGGAGCGCCTTGGTGCATGAACTGCCCATTTTGGTCCATTCTACGTTGTTTTTCTCTACACACAACTTCAGATTTTCAAACAGATCAGTCCTTTTAGTAGTTGCATGCATTAATTCAAGTCCTATAAGTTCTTCAATGACTTCAAAATTATCGTTTATTGCTCGAACAAAAACTGCGACCTGAGCTGTGTCAGAAACTTCAGTGGATTCATCCACTGCCAATGAAAGTAAAAATTAAAATTTGTGATATGTGCTGCTACTTGACGATGAACATCGTTGGCTAATTCTTCAACTCGCCTGGCCATAGTATTATTAGACAAAGGAATCTGATAAAATTTTGTTTCATACTTTTTATCGCCAAGCATTCTAGCAGCAATGTTAAGGAAAGGTTTGATTATTTCTTCTGCATCGGTGAACGGCTTCTTTTTGCTAGCCAACAGAAAACGACTTCGTACTGCGCAACAACAGCACTCTTGCTCTGTTCGTTAGCCATGGTGAAAAATGACTGCTGCCTGGTCAGAGAACTTTCTCTATGAAATATGTTCTTAACTTCGAATTGATCGGACATTGAGCATTTATGTCTGAATATGTTGTCGTGAAGTGTCGTTCCAGATAATTTTTTTTTTTTTTTTTTGGTAACAGAAACACAAAATCCGCAGATTAAGCAAACTGGTTTAACACTACGGCTAGGCACAAACATAAATTCCTCCGCCCAATCTTCGTTGAATTCACGGCAAGCAACATCTTCACGTTTTATCTTTTTACCATTGTTTGATTTTAGATTTTCCACACTCATGTTTATAGGCTTTAACGGTAAAATTTTATTTAAAAAATATATAATTTAAACAAAATACTACCGACTCTGCTAAACAGTTGTAACAGACGACAACATGGCGCCTTGCGCACTCTGATTGGTCGACAAGGCTGGGATATGGGAACTTCATAACGTTTCGTTGTCAACTGAACAGGCGCATTCGATAAAAAATAAGCATAACAACCACGAGCAGAGTAAATTATCGCACGCTGACGACGCTCCCAAACAACGAGGCCTCGCGTGCCAATTTCTTATTGCTGGCGGGCCACAAGTCGCCCGCGAACCGTGGTTTGAAAACCTCTGGTCTACGGTTTAGGAGCAGTGAAGACAGTTTAACAATCCCATATCCCGTGTTCCAAATCAACAGCATGCGATTTGGAAGCAGACTGCCTTGCGTTGGTTTCCACAATGGTATGAGCGTCGATGGTTCAGAAAGCAATGGGAAACTACAGAACATAAAACAGCTTAACAAACACTAACAGCCCCTTCTCTTCTCACTGCCTCCCCCTTTCAAAAATAGCCTATGGGATTGATTGTGATGTCCTGCAAATGACATGCAACTAGCTGTTTGCAACTAACTTGTCCTAAGTCGATAACAAGAAAACCTGCCAGCTCTCATATATTCCAAAACGATAATGAAGACGTAAATTTATCAATATAAATAATAATAAATAGCAGTGCCATAACATTGAATATATACACTCAGAAACACAGGATGCAATATGATAATTGACTTCGAACACGACTCGTGAACTACATGATGTCTTTGTTGAACTGATGAAGACAATGGCACCTGACGGAATAGTCTGACTACACAGACTGTATAACTTAGTCTGGAAAACCGTAGAATAGGTGAAGATTGGAGAAATTACATAGTCATCCCAACACGGAAAGGAAAGACTGTAAAGTTAACATACCAGGTTCGGTGAACGTAAGAGTACCAGGAGAGAGCCTTCAATGGTGTCAATCAATAACGGCTGAAGACATTTAGTACATATGACATAATCAGCAGTTGGTAAGAAGAAAAAGATCATATTCACAAAACTACTTAATTCGTGAAAATAGACCCTGTACTTAGTCCAATTTCCCAATAATAATAAAACCCTCGAAGAAAAACAGAAGATGAACTGCAAGACACATTACCAACCGTGAAACAGGGTGTATTTTTAATGACTGTGCAGTGTTTGAAAATATCGCCAGTCCAAGTTTTGTATTCACCCTCTGTAAAGTTCATGCAACATAATAGGTAAATACAAACCTTGGATCGGCAATATTTTCATACACTGCACAGTCATTAAAAATACACCCTGTATGACAGTGAAGATCAGCTTGGCTGAATGCATAAGAGCGTTTGTTCTTAAACATCCGTTGTGCTGGTGATGGGGTAGGGGGTTCAATCCCTACACAGGTCAGCTGGACTAAAATGTTGATTTCTCTTTCGTCACTTTGGGACGTAAATTATTAGTACCTCTGAAGTCGCCTAATGGCGAGGGCCACTGATAATAGGGAAAGCTAACCCACAAGCAAATTTTAGTCCAGTTCTGCTAAAAATAGCGTGTATGGCCTCTGCTTGAGTTCAACACGAGTGAGCGCAGAAACAACATGTAACAAGTGGTTCTATCACAGTGAATGAGCCTATCGCTGGTTCGAACCTTTGTACAAAACACAGAGTTACACATTGTTTTATTCATGTACAAATCAGTACAAGAAGAACACTGGCCATGAGTTAGAAGCTACACGTTAGGTGTCCTTGGGGATATCTAGTAAAGACTACATTGAGAAGTTTTTGGCTCAAATAACAGACGTGCTACCGAAAGGGAACCGGCGAGAGAATCGCTACTGACGGGCTTTTATGGTGTAATATAAAGCAGTTTACCAAAAGCAGTCTGAAGCCTAGGGGTAGGGAACGCAGACTCACAATCACGACATACTGGGTTCAGTTGTGGGAAGTCAGAGCCCATAAACCCGGAAGGCAAGCTGCCTATGGGAAGAGAAATCCAGAAATGAAATCTCAACATCGAAGTCGGAATATATTGGCTTAAATGGCACAGGACCAGAAAATAAAAACATCTACGCACCACAGTGGATGCAATGCTTTATCTTGATTGTGATCCATGCTGGAATAGACGTATAGCAGAAGAAGAAGAAGAAGAAGAAGAAGAAGAAGAAGAAGAAGAAGAAGAAGAAGAAGAAGAAGAAGAAGAAGAAGAAGAAGAAGAAGAAGAAGAAGAAGAAGAAGAAGAAGAAGAAGGGGAGAAGGAGGGGGAGAAGGAATGGAAGAGGGGGAGAAGAAGAAGAATGAGGCGGGGGAAAAGGAGGGGAAGAGGAGGAGAAGAAGAGGAAGAAGAAGAAGAAGGTTCAAAGTTCTATCTATAAATGTAGTTGGCTATAGATGTCGTTGTTCGTGCTCCACTGTTTCTCCACGGCTTTTGTCGTCTGAAGCCAGGTCACCAAGAAGACGACTAATTTGCAAAATTTGTTTCAATGTCTGAACACCATTGTCGCTTGTGCACTAGCTAGTTTAGTTAATTTATATTTTGCCGAGATAGGATATTTTTTTTTAAAATTCGCATATCCTTTTACAGGACATCGCTGCCAACAGCAGCATCTTTCAGATGTCTGTTGATTTCTTGTCAAGATTACGCTCAGTAGTTTGGAGATAGGATTAGCGTCCATAATGTCCTTACTAGCCTCATTGACGGTATTGCATATCACTATCAGTTATAAGATGCATCTCTGAACTTACCAAACTTCAGACAAGTCGACTATGTCCAGATATCAAAATGTCGTTATGAAAGGCTCAGTCTACAGTCTATGAAGTAATATATAAATATATATGAATTTTAAAAAAAAAAAAAAAAAGAAGAAAAAAACACACACACACACATGTGTAGATAATTGCAAAAGAAAATGAATAAATGGATAAGATAAGGATGTAAACGAGACATCTGTTTGGCCTTTATACACTAACCTAGTTTAGAAATGTAGATGATGCAGGAGGATTGGCTCACATGAGATTCCGAGATTATTTCTTCCGTAAATGACACCACAAGGAGTCCCAGAATGTTTAATCGTGGTCTAAGATGCATAATGGAGACGGCATCTTTCCTATGATATCTGGCTGGTCGAGTTTCAAAGTAACCTTTTCCATCAGCGAGACGCTGCCATTATTTGGAGGCAGTCGGCGCGGATATAAGAATATGTTAAACTGTTGATTATTCTTTTGTTTAGTGTGTCCACTGATCTATGTTGCTTTCCTTTGTTACTATGACAGTCGATCTCACTATTTCTTATAAATTAGTTAAGTTGGGAGCAAATAGGATTGTCTTCATATTCACAATGGTTTGGCCGTCGGTTATTTAGTTAATTATGGCACATTCGGCTAAAGTTTGATGTATGTCCGTTACAGGACGTCGCAAACAACCCCATGTTTTGACTGTTTGTGATATGCTATGCTATTTTACGTTCAGTAGTTTGCTATTGCCGGCTTCGTGGCTTAGAGGTTAGCGACTTCTTTCCGTAATCTCGTATACTCTCGTAGGTAACGTGATGACGGTGAGAATCAGTAGTGGTTCCAATCGCGTCGGTATCTTACGGGGTATGTGAGCCGGCCGCTCAGAAAGCAATGGCAAACTACTGAGCGTAATCTTGCCAAGAAATCAACATACAGCTGAAAGATGCTGGTGTTGACAGCGATGTTCTGTAAAGGATATGCAAACATTTTTTTACATGTGGGATTATGAAACTGCGTTCAGTGCCCCTAAATCACAAATAAATGACAAACTACTGAGCGTAAACATGTGTCTACGGCACAGGTCGGGGGCAGTGACTATGCTCAGGATGTTCGTGACGGACTGGGTCGATGATTGTGGATGGATTATCACAGAAAGTCAAGGCTGACAAAAACCATCTTCGTTTCAGAGGAAATGAACAAGCTGATAAATGTGTTGGCGGAACGACTGTTAACAGAGACCATCAAATGACTGAGTTGATAGAATGAATGTCCTCCGTGGTGCCGGATGATTAAACGAATCGAGTGATGACTACGAATCTGCTACCTTGACCATAGCACACAAACATCAAGTCAGGAGGAATGAAGCCAGACTAGGGTGCTATTTAGCCTATTTAGAGACCAAAGAAGAATTGTGTACTAAATGTACAGATACATACGAGTTGTAAATATATAGGAAGTATGATACCATAGGATGGTATAATAGATCGAGAAATCGAAAGCAGATGGGGGAAAATTTGTGATTATATATCAACTAACACTGATGCTGAAATATCCGTATATACCTCTACTATTAATGTACTTATATCCGCAAAACGACAGATAAGAAATAGCATTCACACCAGCTCAGACGTGGACATGATCCAAACCACAAATACGCTAAATCAACACTTGTGAGATGAGATGCCTGGAAAGAGTTTCCCACTTAACCATTCGAGACCGAATGAGAAATGATTGTATGTGGGATCAGCACGTTGCACCACATATATTGAAAGGCAGCAGATCAAATAGTTTGCCACCTCACTGCGATGCAACACGTCAGTTACCAGAACTAGTGCTACACCAAAGAAGATCTGATACGAGAGCAAGAGGGTGCTCGAGAGAAAAACATAATTGACGACGACTCAAGACATTGTTCAATGACACTGAATGGTACTATCTGGTGCCACCCATCGGGCACTGGAACGTTAACGATTCCTCCCCCATGATGTTTGAAGATGATGTGGAACAGTGGAAGATGATGATGATGAAAGAATAACAGCGAACCAACACAGAACGGGATTTGTCAACAAATACACGACGAGGGAGATCCTGTGGAGAGTATCCGAGCACTTACGGGCTTAATATTTCCATGTTCAGTAATCTGAATCTGTCGACTTACTTGTGTTCTAAAGAAAGTAGGTATAGTTTTTTTTTTTTTTTTTTAGTTTTTTAGTCGTTGGATCAACATCACGGCACACATAAGTGTTCTATAAGTGCTCCGTTTTCCTCCTAACTCAAACCTGAGTTTGGAGAAATTCAACTCAATGCACGAACTCGCATCGGCGAGGATCCTGAAATGCTTTTTGTAGATTTTTAACTCGAAATTTTGCCCGGGCAGCGCCATTAGGCTACTCTTTTTCGATTTCCAACTGCCAAGGAATTTTTACTTGCGCAACAATACACACGTGCGTCCGATCTCACTACCCAGAGACCAGGGGAAATTACTGGAAGTCCCGGTGGATTTTTTAAATAAATTCTGGTCCTCACCGGGGTCTGAACCCGGGACCTCCAGCACTCGAGACACCATACCTCGAGACCACTCGGCCCCCCCCCCCCCTTAGGTATATTGACGATATATTGACTGTCCCCCAAAGTAGGTATATTGACGGTATAATCTTATATATAAAAAAGGATCTCCGTCTGTCTGTCTGTCTGTCTGTCTGTCTGTCTGTCTGTCCGTATGTCCGTATGTCCGTCTGTCCTTTATGCGCTCGCGAACGGCCCATCCGATTGAGATGAAATTTTCTACACGCCTTCCTTTCATTCCAGAGCTGCCAACTGTCATAGTTTTTTTTTTTCTTCTTCCTCCTCCCCCTCCCAAAATACGTACGTCCAGGAAATGGTCTTCTACATAGACACTTCTCTCTGAGGTCCGCGATAACATATTAACCTGGTGGGATGGCAATCAATCATCCTACTACCTCCTCCCTCCTCCTCCCTTCTCCTCCTCCTCCTCTCCCCTCCTCCTCCTACCCTCTTCCTCTTCCCCTCCTCCCTCTCCCTCCTCTTCCTCCTCCCTCCTCCTCCTCCCTCTTCCTCCTCCTCCTCCCTCTTCCTCCTCACTCCTCCTCCTCACTCTTCTTCCTCCTCCCTCTACCTCCTCCCTCCTCCTCCTTCTTCCTTCTCCTCCCTCCTCCTCCCTTTTCCTCCCTCCTCATCCTCCCTCTACCTCCTCCCTCCTCCTCCTTCCTCCACATCCCTCCTCCTCCTCTCCCCTCCTCCTCCTCCTACCCTCTTCCTCTTCCCCTCCCCCTCCTCCCTCTACCTCCTCCTTCTTCCATCCTCCTCCTCCCTCTTCCTCTTCCTCCTCCTCTCTCCTCCTCCCTCCTTCTCCCTCTTCCTCCTCCCTCCTCCTCCCCCTCCTCCTCCACCCTACTCCTCCCTCCTCTTCCTAATCCCTCCTCCTCCCTCCTATTCCTCCTGTCTCCTCCTCCCTCCTTCTCCCTCCTCCTTCTACCTCTTCCTCCCTCCTCCTTCTCCCTCCACCTCCTCCCTCCTCCTCTCTCCTCCTCCTCCCTCCTCCTCCCTCTCCCTCCTCCCTTCTCATCCTCCCCCACCTACGTTCTCCTCCTCCCTCCTCCCTCCTCCTCCTTCTCCCTCCTCCTCCCCCTCCCTCCTCCCCCTCCTCCTCCTCCTTCACCCTCCTCCCTCCTCCTCCTCCTCCTTCACCATCCTCCCTCCTCCTCCTCCCTCCTCCTCATCCTCCCTCCTCCTCCCTCTTCCTCCTCCTCCTCCCTCCTCCCTCCTCCTTCTCCCCTTTCCCCCCTCTTACTCTTAATCCCTCCTCCTCCCTTCTCCTCCCTCCTATTCATCCCTACTCCTCCTCCTCCCTCCTCCTCCTCTCTCCGCCTATCTCTTCCTCCCTCCTCCTCCCTCCTCTCTCTTCCTCCTCCCTCCTCTCTCTTCCTCCTCCCTCCTCCTCCCTCTTCCTCCTCCTCCTCCCTCCTCCTTCCTCCTGCTCCCTCCTCCTCCTCCCTTCTCCTCCCTTCTCCTCCTCCCCCTCCTACCCCTCCCTCCTCCCCCTCATCCGTCTTCCTCCCTCCTCCTTCCTCCCTCCTCCTCCCCCTCCTCCCCCTCCTCCTCCCTCTCCTCCTCATCCCTCCTCCTCCATTCTCCTCCTCCCTCCTCCTCCTCTCTCTACCTCCTCCCTCCTCCTCCCTTCACATTCCTCCTCCTCCCTCTTCCTCCTCATCCCTCCTCCTCTATCCTCCTCCCTCCTCCTCCTCATCCCTCTACCTCCTCCCTCCTCCTCCCTTCACATTCCTCCTCCTCCCTCTTCCTCCTCCTCCCTCTCATCCTCTTCCCTCCTTCTCCTCCCTCTTCCTCCTCCCTCTTCCTCCCTCCGCCTCCTCCCTCCTCCCACTCTCTACTCCTCCCTCCTCCTTCTCCTCCCTCCTCCTCCTCCCTCTTCCTCCCTCTTCCTGCTCCCTCCGCCTCCTCCCTCCGCCTACTCTCTCCTCCTCCTCCCTCCTCCTCCCTCTCCCTCCTCCTCCTCCCTCTCCTCCTCCTCCTCCTCCTGCGATCTCCTCCTCCCTCCTTCTCCCTCTTCCTCCTCCCTCCTCCTCCCCCTCCTCCTCCACCCTACTCCTCCCTCCTCTTCCTAATCCCTCCTCCTCCCTCCTATTCCTCCTGTCTCCTCCTCCCTCCTCCTCCCTCCTCTTCCCTCCTCCACCTCCCTCTTCCTCCTCCCTCCTCCATTTACCCAAGACAGACAGACATACAGATAGTCGGGAACGGGATCTTATATGACTACTTATATGATTTAAATGAGATGCTCTCCACCATGGGCTGGGCCGGGTCAGACAGACAGACAGACAGACAGACAGATAGATAGACAGACAGACAGACAGACAGTCGGGAACGGGAGCTTATATGACTACTTATATGAATTAAATGAGATGCTCCCCACCAGAGTCTGGGCGAAGCCGGGCCGTGTCAGACAGACAGACAGACAGATAGACAGACAGACAGACAGACAGATTGTCGGAAACGGGAACGAGAACTTATATGACTACTTATATGAATTAAATGAGATGCTCCCCACCAGGGTCTGGGCGAAGCCGGGCCGGGTCAGCTATATCTTATATATAAAAAAGGATCTCCGTCTGTCTGTCTGTCTGTCTGTCCGTCTGTCCTTTATGCGCTCGCGAACGGCCCATCCGATTGAGATGAAATTTTCTACACGCCTTCCTTTCATTCCAGAGATGCCAACTGTCGTAGTTTTTTTTTCTTCTTCCTCCTCCTCCCTCCTCCCTCCTCCCCCTCCCAAAATACGTACGTCCAGGAAATGGTCTTCTACATAGACACTTCTCTCTGAGGTCCGCGATAACATATTAACCTGGTGGGATGGCAATCAATCATCCTACTACCTCCTCCCTCCTCCTCCCTTCTCCCTCTTCCTCCTCCCTCTTCCTCCTTCCGCCTCCTCACTCCTCCCACTCTCTACTCCTCCTTCCTCCTCCCTCCTCCTTCTCCTCCCTCCTTCTCCCTCTTCCTCCTCCCTCTTCCTCCCTCTTCCTGCTCCCTCCGCCTCCTCCCTCCGCATACTCTCTCCTCCTCCTCCCTCCTCCTCCCTCTCCCTCCTCCTACTCCCTTCTCCTCCTCCTCCTCCTCCTCCTCTCTCCTCCTCCCTCCTTCTCCCTCTTCCTCCTCCCTCCTCCTCCCCCTCCTCCTCCACCCTACTCCTCCCTCCTCTTCCTAATCCCTCCTCCTCCCTCATATTCCTCCTGTCTCCTCCTCCCTCCTTCTCACTCCTCCTTCTACCTCTTCCTCCCTCCTCCTTCTCCCTCCACCTCCTCCCTCCTCCTGTCTCCTCCTCCTCCCTCCTCCTCCTCCCTTCTCATCCTCCCCCACCTACGTTCTCCTCCTCCCTCCTCCCTCCTCCTCCTTCTCCCCCTCCCTCCTCCCCCTCCTTCACCCTCCTCCCTCCTCCTCCTCCTTCACCATCCTCCCTCCTCCTCCTCCCTCCTCCTCATCCCTCCTCCTCCCTCCTCATCCCTCTTCCTCCTCCCTCCTCCCTCCTCCTTCTCCCCTTTCCCCCCTCTTTCTCTTAATCCCTCCTCCTCCCTTCTCCTCCCTCCTATTCATCCCTACTCCTCCTCCTCCCTCCTCCTCCTCTCTCCGCCTATCTCTTCCTCCCTCCTCCTCCCTCCTCTCTCTTCCTCCTCCCTCCTCTCTCTTCCTCCTCCCTCCTCCTCCCTCTTCCTCCTCCTCCTCCCTCCTCCTTCCTCCTGCTCCCTCCTCCTCCTCCCTTCTCCTCCTCCCCCTCCTACCCCTCCCTCCTCCCCCTCATCCGTCTTCCTCCCTCCTCCTTCTTCCTCCCTCCTCCTCCCCCTCCTCCCCCTCCTCCTCCCTCTCCTCCTCATCCCTCCTCCTCCATTCTCCTCCTCCCTCCTCCTCCTCTCTCTACCTCCTCCCTCCTCCTCCCTTCACATTCCTCCTCCTCCCTCTTCCTCCTCATCCCTCCTCCTCCTCTATCCTCCTCCCTCCTCCTCCTCCTCCCTCTACCTCCTCCCTCCTCCTCCCTTCACATTCCTCCTCCTCCCTCTTCCTCCTCCTCCCTCTCATCCTCTTCCCTCCTTCTCCTCCCTCCTCCTTCTCCCTCTTCCTCCTCCCTCTTCCTCCCTCAGCCTCCTCCCTCCTCCCACTCTCTACTCCTCCCTCCTCCTTCTCCTCCCTCCTCCTCCTCCCTCTTCCTGCTCCCTCCGCCTCCTCCCTCCGCCTACTCTCTCCTCCTCCTCCCTCCTCCTCCCTCTCCCTCCTCCTCCTCCCTCTCCTCCTCCTCCTCCTCCTGCGATCTCCTCCTCCCTCCTTCTCCCTCTTCCTCCTCCCTCCTCCTCCCCCTCCTCCTCCACCCTACTCCTCCCTCCTCTTCCTAATCCCTCCTCCTCCCTCCTATTCCTCCTGTCTCCTCCTCCCTCCTCCTCCCTCCTCTTCCCTCCTCCACCTCTCTCTTCCTCCTCCCTCCTCCATTTACCCAAGACAGACAGACATACAGATAGTCGGGAACGGGATCTTATATGACTACTTATATGATTTAAATGAGATGCTCTCCACCATGGGCTGGGCCGGGTCAGACAGACAGACAGACAGACAGACAGATAGATAGACAGACAGACAGACAGACAGACAGTCGGGAACGGGAGCTTATATGACTACTTATATGAATTAAATGAGATGCTCCCCACCAGAGTCTGGGCGAAGCCGGACCGTGTCAGCTAGTTGGTAATAAAGAAGACACTTCAAATGTATAACTAGTGCAAAACAAAACAAGAAGTTATTCCACCATGATCACTCCCAAAACGGACTCTAATACTGAATTAAGAGTTAAGATTTAAAACATGATCTTCCAGGCACAATACGCTTGCATCGGACAAGTGGGAAATGGCTCAAACGTCTCGCAACAGGGTACGAAGTCACGACAGGAAAAAGACACCTGGATTCATGACCCCGGTGGACCCACCCCCAGAGAGTGTCCGGAAGGTAGATTGACGAAACACTCCAGAAAGTGGGACCTCCTCTGACTATCAGAAATCCCCTGCGGAGTTTGCTCCGCGGCGGAGATTTTATCACTAGTTCAATAAACTAATGTTTTGTTCCTGGTAAACAGTTGTGTTTTTGCAAACCAGCCAATGCTTCTGAAAACACAAACTTCATTTCATCAGCGGGACAAATGCGGGTATGATGTTGGAGCAGACGTGTGAGTGTTTACCCGGGCCAATAGTTTGAATGTGTTTGTTGGCTAATGCTTACTGCAGTCTTGATCCACATAATTTAAGCCAAAGGTCCTCTATAGACGATCGTATTTAGCGAAATCAAACATTTCTGGTTGTTTATTTAGAAACATTACATGTCATAAAAAAAAGATATGAAACGAATTGACCAAATTCTTAGTCTTACAACTAATAATAATAGTACTAATAGTAATACAACGTTAATTTTATTTGTTTTCTCTTCTTCTTCTTCTTCTTCTTCTTCTTCTTCTTCTTCTTCTTCTTCTTCTTCTTCTTCTTCTTCTTAAATGATACGTACACGATGAATGTAAATAATTGGTAAATTAAACACAAAGAAACGGTAAATAAAACACAAAGAAACGTTGGTAAATTAAACACAAAGAAACGGTAAATAAAACACAAAGAAACGTTGGTAAATTAAATACAAAGAAACGATGGTAAATCAATTACAATGAAACGTTGAGAAATTAAACACAAAGAAACGATGGTAAATTAAACACAAAGAAACGTTGGCAAATTATATACAAAGACATATTGGTAAATTAAACACAAAGAAACGTTGGTAAATTAAACACAATGAAACGTTGGTAAACTAAACACGAAGAAAGATCAGTAAATTAAATACAAAGAAAATTTTGTAAATTAAACACACTGACACGTTGGTAAATAAACCACAATGAAACGTTGGTATAACAAACACAAAGAAACGTTGGCAAATTATATACAAAGACATATTGGTAAATTAAACACAAAGAAACGTTGGTAAATTAAACACAATGAAACGTTGGTAAACTAAACACGAAGAAAGATTAGTAAATTAAATACAAAGAAAATTTTGTAAATTAAACACACTGACACGTTGGTAAATAAACCACAATGAAACGTTGGTATAACAAACACAAAGATACGTCTTACAGAAATTACCAGATCATGGTAAAGTCATGTGACTTCTTCTTCTTCTTCTTCTTCTTCTTCTTCAGCGTTCCGAGCCATTGAGGTTCTTTGCTGCAAATACAATCCGTCTCCATTCGTCTCTCTGGTCATGTGACATAGTAATTAATATTACACGGCGTATATAAGTAGTCTACTTATATTGGGTGTATGGTGTTAGCCGTGTATTTTCGTAGAACAAATGACATTCGATGGGTGATGTTAATGTCACGCCGGCCGTCTTAGGACATTTTCTGTCACCCATGTTAGGTCATTTAAAAAAGTTAACCTTTATTTCCTTTACAAATTTCCATAAAATGCAGCGAATTCACCTGTATGTCAACGTTTCTATAACTTTTATATTCCCTGTTCGAATGTATATTTCCTTGATTATTGTCCATGATATTGTGTCATAAAGTAGTGCTGCGTATTTATATCATAGTATACTTGGTTGATTATTGTCCAAGATGCTGTGTCATAAGTACTGTTGAGTACATAGATTTATCCTTATCTGCTTCATGATTGTTATTGCTACTGTGCCAGGCGGTAGTGCTGAAGATATAGATCTTTGTATATTTCCTTCAGTGTTCTCTATGTTGTTGCACCATACAGTACTAGCTACAACAGTAGCTAGATAGTCATGTTTATATAGAGACTTCTTACAGAAACATGTAGCTAGATAGTCATGATTATATAGAGCCGGCTTACGGAAACATGTAGCTAGATGGTTAAGTTTATGTAGAGCCCGCTTACAGAAACATTTAGCTAGATAGTCTTGTTTATATAGGGCCCGCTTACAGAAACATGTAGCTAGATAATCGTGTTTATATAGAGCCTGCTTACATAAACATGTAGCTAGCTAGATAGTTAAGTTTATGTAGAGCCAGCTTACAGAAACATGTAGCTAGATAGTCATGTTTATATAGAGACCGCTTACAGAAACATGTAGCTAGATATTCATGTTTATATAGAGCCGGCTTACGGAAACATGTAGCTAGATGGTTAAGTTTATGTAGAGCCCGCTTACAGAAACATTTAGCTAGATAGTCTTGTTTATATAGGGCCCGCTTACAGAAACATGTAGCTAGATAATCGTGTTTATATAGAGCCTGCTTACATAAACATGTAGCTAGCTAGATAGTTAAGTTTATGTAGAGTCAGCTTACAGAAACATGTAGCTAGATAGTCATATTTATATAGAGCCTGCTTACAGAAACATGTAGCTAGATAATCGTGTTTATATAGAGCCTGCTTACATAAACATGTAGCTAGCTAGATAGTTAAGTTTATGTAGAGCCAGCTTACAGAAACATGTAGCTAGATAGTCATGTTTATATAGGGCCTACTTACAGAAACATGTAGCTAGATAGTCATGTTTATATAGACACCGCTTACAGAAACATGTAGCTAGCTAGATAGTTAAGTTTATGTAGAGCCCGCTTACAGAAACATGTAGCTAGATAGTCATGTTTATATAGAGCCCGCTTACAGAAACATGTAGCTAGCTAGATAGTTAAGTTTATGTAGAGCCCGCTTACAGAAACATGTAGCTAGATTGTCATGTTTATATAGGGCCCGCTTACAGAAACATGTAGCTAGATAATCATGTTTATATAGACACCGCTTACAGAAACATGTAGCTAGATAGTCA
Source organism: Cepaea hortensis (assembly GCA_963921405.1). NCBI lineage: Eukaryota > Metazoa > Mollusca > Gastropoda > Stylommatophora > Helicidae > Cepaea > Cepaea hortensis. Next base: position 37,043,687 of record OY992892.1, on the reverse strand, counting down.
TGTTTATATAGGGCCTGCTTACAGAAACATGTAGCTAGATAGTCATGTTTATATAGAACCCGCTTACAGAAACATGTAGCTAGCTAGATAGTTAAGTTTATGTAGAGCCCGCTTACAGAAACATGTAGCTAGATTGTCATGTTTATATAACGCCTGCTTACAGAAACATGTAGCTAGATAGTCATGTTTATATAGAGCCTGCTTGCAGAAACATGTAGCTAGATAGTCATGTTTATATAGAGCTCGCTTACAGAAACATGTAGCTAGCTAGATAGTTAAGTTTATGTAGAGCCCGCTTACAGAAACATGTAGCTAGATAGTCATGTTTATATAGAGCATGCTTACAGAAACATGTAGCTAGATAGTCATGTTTATATAGAGATTGCTTACAGAAACATGTAGCTTGATAGTCATGTTTATATAGACACCGCTTACAGAAACATGTAGCTAGATAGTCACGTTTATATAGACACCGCTTACAGAAACATGTAGCTAGATAGTCATGTTTATATATACACCGCTTACAGAAACATGTAGCTAGATAGTCACGTTTATATAGACACCGCTTACAGAAACATGTAGCTAGATAGTCATGTTTATATATACACCGCTTACAGAAACATGTAGCTAGATAGTCATGTTTATATAGACACCTCTTACAGAAACATGTAGCTAGATAGTCTTGTTTATATAGAGCCTGCTTACAGAAACATGTAGCTAGATAGTCATGTTTATATAGACACCGCTTACAGAAACATGTAGCTAGATAGTCATGTTTATATAGACACCGCTTACAGAAACATGTAGCTAGATAGTCATGTTTATATAGACACCGCTTACAGACATATGTAGCTAGATAGTCACGTTTATAAAATGCCTTCTTACGGAAACATGTAGGTAGATAGTCATGGTCATATATCTATCTTCCTTACAGAAATATGTAGCTATATAGTAATGTTTATATATATAGCCTGGTTACAAAGACATTTAGCTATAATAGTCATGTTCATATGGTGCATGCCTACAAGAATATGTAGCTAGATAGTCATGTTTTCATTGGACATTTTAGACAAGTGTACACACATTATGGTGTCTGACTAGACATTAAAAACAGAAATACCATACAGTGTAACTGTAATTGAAACATGTTGTAATCACAACTATCACGTATATCATAGTTGCAATCACAACCAATGCATTTAACACAGCCATTGGTCATAACTAACACATCATAACTGTAAATGCAACTAGCAAATACAACATACAATAACTATTAACATGACTGACTGACTGACTGATTGGCAGCTTACAATCTTGACAGACGATAGTTTGTAACATGGAGTTATACCACCCCATAACAAAGCCTGGGTTTTGTTTAGAGACCATGAGTTGCCCATGCAACATGATCCATCTCTCAGCCTGCCTAGCTGATTCTCTGCAAAGAAAAAATGGGTTGTGACCAAACAGAAATTTTTGGAAAAAATGAGAAGTAGGGTTGTGTCACAATAATGTTATAAAAATTATTAAAATGGTAGCAGATATATTGTATTATATATTAAATTAAAGAAGATTGCACAAGGAACATGATGGTGTTAATAATTATGTGAGATGTAAGAAAAACTATAACAATAATGATATATTATGTAACAACAAATTAAATAAAAGGGGTAAACGTTATTTAAAATTTCCACTTACCAAGGCGTTATTTCTTATCCTTCGAAGATAATCTTGTTAAATTTACTGAATAATAATGAACACACCACTTTTCTTCACCAAAATAACAAGAACTGCGCCACAACACCAGTAAAACAGAACTAAAACATCATATTTGTGAAGCACACTATTTTCACACAAAATTGAAAATGTCAGGAACACCCAAGCCAGATTGTACTGAGAAACAATATATACAGTATTTTCTGTTTAGTTGTAATTATTATTCTTTTAGATTTAATTATTTAAATACTCCTAATATTACTACTATTTAAATACTTAAACTAATTTAAATACTTTGAGAGGCAAAGCAATCTTAGGGGCACAAGTGTGGCCCATTAGAGCAAGTCTAATTGGACATGATGACAAACTTTCATGGTTAGTTTTGTTTTCTATTATGCCCACCTGCTAAATATTTTATTTTAACTGAATAATTACATTAATCACATGCTATCAGTTTAGAATCTTTCACAAAGTCTTTTAAATCAGAATAACTATAATCATTTATTGGCACCTTGCCGTCTTGACAGACGATAGTTTGGTACATTGTGCTTCAAAAAGGCATAATAACTACAACCCGTGGCGATGTTGAGTGTGGCTGATAAGATCAATTCGCACTGTAAATGTTCGTTCACAGTGGATGCCTGTGAAAACATGGTCATTTCCACCATCATACACCATCTTACGTCTCTCACTCTCTGTGTGTGCTTTATCTGCAATCATTTTCTCCTTTGTCTTTATTCCATTTCTGATAGTTGCCCTCCATGCAATGCGTTCAGCGGCGACTTGCTCCCAATGTGCGTTATTAATGCCTGTATTAAACATGTCCCGATTACATACATCTTTGTATTGTAGTAGAGGCCGACCCTGAACTCTCCTACTCATCTGTAATTCACCAAAAAAGATGTCTTTTGGTATTCTCCATCATCCATCCTCCTAACGTGTCCTATCCATCTAAGTCTACGAAGACTGAGCATGGAACGCACCGCCACACAACCTGATCTTTCCAATACTTCAATATTTGTGATTTTGCCTTGCCACTTAATACCAAGTATTTTTCGCAGACACCGCATATGAAAGCTGTTTAAACGTTTCTCTTGGTGTGAGTAAGTTGTCCAGGTTTCACTGCAAAAAAAAAAAGAAGAGTACTTAGGACACAGACTTGGTAGACAAGGACTTTTGTTTTGGCAGTAAGCTTCTTGTTCTCCCAGACTCTTTTTGCTAACATGTTCATTGTTGTTGTTGCCTTACCAATCCTGATGTTGATTTCCTGATCTAGGGATCATTTGCTATTTACCTCTGATCCTAGATATGTAAAATGATCTACTATCTCCAGTTCGGAGTTTCGATAAAGATTGATGGTATCCCATGCGCACCTTGTGACATAATCTGTGTCTTCTTTTTGTTAATTGTTAAACCAAATTCAGAACAAGCATTGGAGAATGCAGATAGTAGATGTAATTCTTCCCCAGAGTGGGTCGTAACTGCGAAAAGCAAGTCTCTGATAAGTACCCTCCTAATCTTGGTCTTGGCCTTCAATCTTTGAGCATTATAGAGGCCGCCATCTGAGTGTGAGTGAATGTATATACCGGCATCCTGATCACGAAAGGCATATTTCAGTAGAAGTGAAAAGTATATGCCAAAGAGGGTGGGGGATAGTACACAACCTTGCTTAACTCCACTCTCGATTTCAAACGCTTCTGGGGTTGCACCATCAAACCCTCACGACTGACCAAATAAAATGCCTCTGTGAGGTCGATAAAGGCAATACACATTGGTTGACTTTGTTCCCGGCATTTTTCTTGCCTTTGTCGCAATGAGAATATCATATCAATGGTAGATCGGTTCTGTCGGAAGCCGCACTGTGATTCGGGGTAGATGTGATCTCCCAGGACTTGAAGTCTGCGCAGAACAATTCTGGCAAATACTTTTCCAACAATGTTTTTTGTCCATTAAGAATGATGATGACCATTCAATTCATCCAGTGGGGTTGAAAATATGGAGCCGTGAATTCTAAGATGGCTGATAAGGCCTATTTTGGCTCGAAATGTTCTTTGACAATGTGGACAAAGAATGCTTGACGTTTCTGGAGGAGGATTTCCTGCAGTGTTTTTTCTGTCCCGCCTTTTCTTCACAGCTCTTGCAGTCCTGGTTGCCTCACACGTGACTGCACCCTTGCGTAATGATGCATGCCACAAATTTCGGTCTCTGGCTGCAGTCTCTCAGGTGTCGAGATGAATTCCAAAAGCATTCAGTGAGATTTTCAGAGTGTCTTTAAAGCGTTTCCTCTGGCCACCTTGGGGGCGTTTACCACAACGCAACTCGCCGTAAAAAATTCGTTTAGGGAGCCTGTGATCTGGCATACGAGTTAAGTGACCAGCCCAGCGAATCTGATTCTTAATTAGTAGAGTGTAGATACTGGGCATGGACGCTCTTTCTAGGACTTGGGTGTCTAGGATCTTGTTTTGCCATTTAATCTTCAGTAGCTTCCTAAGGCAGACTGTATGGAAGTGGTTTAATTTCCTAGCGTGTCGCTGATAAACAGTCCAGGTTTTACAAGCATATAACAGTGTGGATAATACAACTGCTTTGTAGACTTTCAGTTTTGTTTGCAGGCTTATTCCATTTATGTCCCATACATTCTTGTACAGTCTGTCAAAGGCCGCGCTGGCCTTGGAGATTCTTGCATTCACTTCGCCATCAATTGTGGCAGCTTTTGACACAGTGCTGCCTAGATAGGTGAATTTGTCAACAACACTTAATCTATGACCATTCACTTTGATATTCATCACAGTGTGATTATTCCCTGGAGGTGGCTGGTACATAACTGCATTCTTCTTCAAGTTGATATTGAGCCTAAAGTTGACACAGGCATGTGAGAAAGCTGAAACAAGGTATTCCATATCTGCCTCTGAGTTGGCATATAGAGCACAATCATCAGGAAACAGGAATATATGACGCTGGATGAAAAATGACTTGCGCGATGAATTGGATTAACGTTGCGCAATTCGCACTCTCTCGCCTCAGTCCATCTTAGTCCAGTGGCAAGACAAGTGAAGATGATTGGAGACGAATACAGGTGCAGTGGATGACCAGGGCGCTCTACGTGCCTTGCCGTGCCCATTACGTTTCACAACGCTGCAGGTAAACGCCGTCTTGCCCGTTGAATCAGGAATGATTTCTTCCGCGCAGTCTGCCAAATCCTGTCTTCACATGCTGGGTAGGCATACCCTAATTCACCTATCAGTTTGACACCAAATCGGCTACCCACGCCTGGTTTAGCCAGCTTGTCACAGCTGTTGCCCGGGGGGTGGCCGCTGTCGCATTCTGACAGCTACTAGGAGCCAGAGACATGAGCTGGATGTCAGGCTTGGACTAGTGGGGGATGGTCCTTTCCCAGGAGTGGGCAAGACACACTCACTCTTCAGATCCACCAGCTAATAGAGCTATGCTGGTGAGAAGGACAAGTCCCGCATGATTTCAAAGACCCGAGTAACAATACACAGAAGTGAGATACCCCTATAGTTGTTACAGTCGCTCCGATCGCCCTTGTTCTTGTACAATGTTATGATGCTTGAGTCCTTGAAATCCTGTGGGACTTGTCCTTCTCGCCAGCATAGCTCTATTAGCTGGTGGATCTGTAGTGTGAGTGTGTCTTGCCTACTCCTGATAACTTCTATTGGAATCCCTTCCTTACATGAAGCCTTGCCAGATGCAAGTTCATTTATAGCACACTTAACTTCTGTTATGGTGGGGAGTGTGCCCAGGTGGTCTAGAGTTGGCAGGGCCTCTATGGCGTTGAACGCATCATCCGCTAGTTTGGTCTCACCTGAGAAAAGCTCCAAATAGTGCTCTGCCCATCTATCCATCTGCTGTTTCTTATCAGTGATGATTTCTCCAGAACTGGTTTTCACTGGTGCACTTCTTTTGATCATTGGACCACAGACTTTCTTTATCCCTTCATACATGCTTGTAATGATTCCCTTACCACTTGCGTTTTGAATGGACTCACACAACTTGATCCAATAGTCATTTGCACACTGCCTAGCAGCCTTTTGTACATTATTCCTAGCTTGCTTCAGCTCACTGAGAGTGTTACGCATTGTTCTTTCCTTGTTTCATAAGAGAGCTATCTTCTTTTTTATCAGTCAAGGGCTAGAATCTAAAATTGTTTAAAACTATTATCTAATGTTAATATGCGAGGCCGAATACCAGAGGGCTTTGTCATTTCTAAAATCAGAAAAGTAACCACAATTTAACTAAAACTTCTGCTCAAATTCGAGGTGATTACTACCTCGCGTCTAGTGTTTTCGAATGAGAGACCTTTTCCCGGTGTAAAACGTCATTTACTGGGCATTAAAATTACGGAAGATTCGCGAAATGAAACAAATAATGAACTATCAACATTTCGACATTATAGTGGCGCATGGCAGACAAGGGGTGTTACTTTACGCCATTAAAGTGGTGCATTGCAGAGAATCAGCTAGTTTACTCCAGGGGAAAAGTAACACCAATACGTCTGGAACAAGACAAGCCGCGGAAGCTGTCGGATCAGCAAAGCAATGCTCTAGCTGTCCGCCTGTCGGAGCTTCCATCCTAGACCAGTTGCCGACCAAGGCTTAAGGCATGGTCTTCCCTGCCAGGACATTTAGTCTTTAGGTTACATTTCCTCGCACTTGGGTAAGGCTTGTACCCTTCTTCCGGAAGCCGTTGGCACAATGGGGGGTGTCGAGTTTGATGAGCGCCGCCCAACATTCGGCGCTAAAGCAGGTAGTACCGCCTACTATCATACGGTAGCTCTGTCATATCTGACAAAAGACCTGACACCAATTAACACTATTAACATACAACATGACTAATCACAAGTAACATGTGCAACATAACCAAAATCACATCTAACATATACAGCATAACTGTAATAATAACAAACACATAAAATTTAACTAATCACAACAAGCAAATGCAATTTAACTGTAACCACACCAAACACATACAATTTAGCTGTTATAACAACAAACACACATGACGTGACTATAATCAGGACTAAGACATACACCATAACCGTAATCACATCTAACCCTTTCAACATAATCGTCAATTACAATTAACACCTATAGGTTAGCGTGAGCACATACACTCACGCGCGCGCACACACACACACACACACACACACACACACACACACACCAGAGAGAGAGAGAGAGAGAGAGAGAGATGGGCTACTTCTGAGTGTAACTGTAGATGTGGTAAATTGACAATGAAACATCTACTACAGGGGTGACCAACATATGCAGAATAGAGAAAGTCATTTAGGTCTACATCCGCTACATTTGAAGAACAACTCAATGGAGATGTTAACAAGCTGAGGTTGACTTATGCTGTTCTTAAATTTATTCAAGCAATCTGAAGGTGTGTGAAGAAGTTCGCCTGTCTGTCTCTGTTTGTCTGTATGTCTGTCACTATATGTCGGTCTTCCTCTGTCTGTCTTTGTATCTGTCTGTATGTCTGTCTATCTAGTTAGATAGCAACCTACCTACCTATCTATGCAATGTATTTATGTAGATATATGATAATTTATATATATATATATATACCCTATGCACGCACTGATGGATAGATGGATATAAGTGTGTGTGGGTAGGGAGTTTAAAAAATAGTAAACAATATAAAGCGTACAGGAGTAGGGAACTAGAACATTTGCATAATGATGTGGAAGTATGAAGAAAGCAAACAGAGACTAAACCCAGCTAAGAGCACCATAATAAATACCAGCTCGCAAAAGAAACATTTCAAAGGGCCAAGCTGCAGACTGAAAGAACAGCTTGTAGGATAAAACAGTCATTGAACTTTGATAGAGACAAGGATGATATTGAAGTTAGTAAAACAACTGAACGTCGAGGAAACGGGGAGAAACTCAAAGAGTACACTACATAAAGACTGAAACATCTCAACAAGAAAGCAACCAACTGACCATTTTGTGGACTAATTTGCACATGATAACAATGTCGACATCTGCCCAGAGAAACAACAAGAGATTCGAAAGAAATGTCAACATACAGGACAGAATGAAATAGTAAATGAAGTACTGGGGTAACCTAACACATTTAGTGAACTGGAGCTTGCGATATCAAAACTGAATGTGAAAAAAGCAGCAGTAGCGGACAGTATATCCAATTAAATCAAGAACCTAGGACCATGGCTAAAACAAAACTGATGCAGATAATAAACAACTGCTGGACCTTAGTCAATGTTTCACAACCCTGAAGAGAAGCAATCAAGATACACCTCCTAAAATCAGGGAATACAGTTCCATGCCTCCAGCTACAGACCAGTTAGCTTTACCAGCTGCTTATGCTCAATAATTGAGCACATCACCAATCACAGACTGTAGTTATACATTGACAGTGAAAACATTCGTATGTCACAGCAGGCAGGCTTTTGACAGTGTTACTCTACGGAAGATCAGACAACTTCCTTCTCTCAAGAAATTGAAGGTGCATTCCAAGATATGAAACTGTTGTTCGCGGCATGGATAGATCTAAAGAAAGCCTTTGAAAAAGTCTAGAAATAAGGTTTGATGACATTGATAAACTATAAAGTGAATGGAAGAATGTACAAATGGGTGAAAGCATACTTGCATAACAAAGATCCCGGGTACAGATAGACGGACTCAGGAACAAGAAAGTGCTACTGCGCCACGGTGTTTCCCAGGGTGAAATCCTGTCCCCTACACTTTTCCTAATATACATCAATAATAATGTTTCCAAACTACCACATAGAATTAGTGTGGCAATGTAAGCTGATGACCTGGTTCCGTGGAGCACGCATGAACTAGCACCAGATCGCCACAATAAGCTGTAGATGCATTAGTTGCATGGGCAAATAGATGGTGTGTCGGCGCAAACACTGACAAGTGCAACACCACTCTATGTATCCGAGAGAATGATGCGGAAGGGCGTGACCAAAGGATCTGGTTTATTCTAAGTACTCTGAGGAAAGGCCAGACGGACATATAATCACAATGGATCTGGTACTGACAGTATTGGGACTCTTTACCGGCTGTTTAACAAGAGGGCAGAGTATGTTACGTTAGGAGAATTTCTCGAGTGCTGTGATGTCTGTTCTTGCCTCAACTCGATTAAGCTTGACTCAAATCGAAGTCTAGTGCGTGTTTATGTTTTGTTGCAGTTGTCTCTAGATTAATTTATTCTGTCTTCTCTAGTATTAACCTTTCATCTGAGTCTTGGGCAGTAGGTAACACATCATTAAATGTATTCCTTAATTTCTGAAATCTTGCGCCATTGATCGACTCTTGTGTTGATTATGTGCAGCGTTCTTCTCTGCCTGTAGCGTGTTTATATTATTAATAATGTTCTTGATGCTGGCAAAATAAACATTATTTCTAGGGAGAATTGCTTTAGTGATATGTGAACTGTGTATAACTGACCTAAGCCATGCATCCCTACGTTCAAGGAAAATGATTACTCAGCGCTGATGGCACGGACAAGTTTTCCCAATGCAACTCAAAAGGTATTTAATATCACTTTATTCTCGTTCTCTTCTTCATCTCCTCCTCCTCCTCCTCCTCCTCCTCCTCCTCCTCCTCCTCCTCCTCCTCCTCCTCCTTCTCCTCCTCCCCCTCCTCCTTCTCCTCCTCCTCCTTCTTCTTCGTCATCGTAATGCTCTTCTTCTCCTTCTTCGTCTTCTTCTTCTTCTTCTTCTTCTTCTTCTTCTTCTTCTTCTTCTTCTTCTTCTTCTTCTTCTTCTTCTTCTTCTTCTTCTTCTTCTTCTTCTTCTTCTTCTTCTTCGCCTTCTTCTTCGTCTTCTTCTCTTCTTCTTCTCCTTCTGTTCCTTCTTCAGTAATGTACGCTCAGTAAAATTAATTACAGACATACACAGACAGAAACAGACGGACACAAAGACAGACGTCTACTAGAGTTTGATACTAATATGCATACTTCCAGGAAATTGTAATAAAGAGAAGATTGCTGCCTGGCCCACAAACAGCAGATCATTCTAGACACAGGCGTAGTTTTAATTCTTACAAAAGCAGTATTCTTTTCATTTGAAGATGTCAAACATTTATTAGTTAGTCCATACGTGCTCAGATATTTTCCTCCTCAGCGTACAGCAACTGACGACACCAGTTATGTTTTGAACATGACAGTTCTTCTTTGGCTTCCCGCATGATGCTCTTGTCTAGCTTGACCCAATGTGGCTTGATGTTATTGCAGTGTCAAACATATATTAACAATGGTTTAGACTTGAGCGTAGTGATCTGTTCAAGTAATTCTGTCAGAACAATCCAGTATTAGAGTTTCTACTAATCATGTCTCTTCGATCGATTATTAATCTCTACTTAGCTTGTGAATTTGTGTTTGCACCACTTGTAACTACAACAGAAGAATGTATACTAGTGTAATGCAGTATAATACATGAGAATGTATGCTCACTTAAAGTAAAGTAACACAGTTAAATATATACTCGCTTCAGGTAATTTAACGCAGCAGAACGTATTGCTCACTTAATGTAATATGACAGAATAGAATGTATGTTCACTTTATGTGAATGTAACACAAAAGAATTTATGCCCACTTAATGCGAATGTGACACAATTGAGTATATTTTCACTTAATGTATTGTACCATAGAGGATGTATGCTCACTTAATGCAATGTAACAAGCAAAATACAGCAATGTGTATGTTAATTTAATGTATTGTGACACAGTAGCATGTATGCTCACTTAATGTAATGTAACATAACAGAATGAATGGTCACTTAGTGTAATGTAGCAAAATAGCATGTGTGCACACCTAATATAATTTAACACAGTAGAATTACACTAATTTCATGTGATGTAACACAATAGAATGTATGCTCACTTAAGGTAATGTGACGCAGTAGAATGTATTACATTTTAGTTACTCTTCACGGATGTCCTTATTCATAAATGTGACTTTACTGCTCACTCTCTCTCGCTCTCTCTCTCTCTCTCTCTCTCTCTCTCTCTCTCTCTCTCTCTCTCTCTCTCTCTCCCCCCTCTCTCTCTCTCTCTCTCTCTCTCTCTCTCTCTCTCTCTCTCTCTCTTTTCTTTCTCTAATGTGTGTATTTATGTGTTTATGAATGTTTGTATGTGCATGTGTGTCTGCCTGCCTTCTCTCTATCTGTTTGTCAAAATATGTGTCTGTTAGTCTATCTAACACTCTCTCTCTCTCTCTCTCTCTCTCTCTCTCTCTCTCTCTCTCTCTGAATATAAATTTATATGTTTGTGTGTGTGTGTGTGTGTGCGCGCGCGCACACGTGCACACGCTTGCATGCATGTCTGCGCACACATGTGCATATCACAATTTAAAACTAACATTTTTCACAGTGGAAAGGATTACATTGCGAGAGATTGGCAGGGGTTCTGGTAGAATCTCAAAACTGAGAAGGAAGACCAGGAGAACTTTCAGTCAGATAGCGGTGGGAACGATTAGTAATATGACTCTTAAAGGGATTTGAACGAGGGGATGGAGCGCTATGGGAATGTCCTGAGTGATGTCGGCTCTTAGCTCAACTCAATTCAACTCACAGTTTAAAAAAAAACAAAGAAACGCTGCCTTTGTTTTCACAGACAGATAGACAGATATCGAAGCTGGATAACAACAGAACAATTAGGTGCTTGTCCTTTACAGGACGTTGCACCCAACTCAGTCATTGGCTGTTTGTGACTTTCTAGACAATTTTACGTTCATTACTTTGAGTTGAGTTAAGAACCGACATCATTGCACTCAGGACATTCCCATACGTGCGCCGTCCCCTCGTTCAACAGCCAGCGAAGAGTCATACTACTAATCGTTCAAACCGCTATCTCATTAAAAGTTCTCCTGGTCTTCCCTCTCAGTTTTGAGATTCTGCCAGAACCCCTGCCGATCCCCCGCAATCTCATTCTTTCCACATATGGGTTCTCAATCTGTTCCTCCGTCTTCTCCACCTGGTCCCACAAGCGCACGACCACCTCCCCCTTGTCCATAGGCAAACTACCACCAAGAGGTGCATTCCCTGCTAGCCTATCAGCTTGTTCATTCCCCCGTATCCCCGCATGACCTCTGAAGCGACGAGAGCTATTCCACACGAAACATTCCTTTCTCCACCTTACTAAGCATACTCTTTGAATCCGTAATGAATATAACGTGTGTTGCAGTAGTCTCCTCTAGCCACCGGAATGCCGCTGTTACTGCCCCCACCTTCCATTCTCATGTTGGAGGTCGTAGTCTCATATGCCAGACTCTCATTTTTCAAGACGCGTCCATTAGCCTTTGCAATAAAGCCCCAGCCACTACGTCTGTTTCTCACCACTGACCCATCGGTGTAGATGACTATATCACCTTGATGTATGTTACTCTAGATCAGCTGTTGCTCTTCAAATTCAGTGCGGCCCGCTTCCCATTCTTTGCACTCACGACCCAGTGTTATTATTACATTGTGCCAATCTGTCATGTCTTCCGGAACTTCAACCCACTCTATCACGATTGATGGTCTCTAGATCACAGACCTGACTTATAGAAAGTTCTGCCCGTGCCATCCAGGACCTGCCTCGTCTTAGTCTATGACCCTTTACCATATCCATTGCTGCGTGCAGCGGATGATCCCTGTCTGCAGCAACTCTCAGGCACCATTTGGCTTGAAGGACCCTATGCCTATCCGTCATTGTTGATAGCGCCAGGATATGCCTCATGCATATAATTGGTGTGTCCTTTGTGCACCCCAGGATTAACCGCATGGCAGCATTCTGTATGCGCTCCAACCTTTCAAGCTGGCTCTTTGATACTGTCAGCAGCTCTAAACCATACTCAGTGACAGAAATTATTAACTGCTGAAAGAGCCTGTACAGCATCATCCGATCTACCCCGGTTGCTGCCATAGCCCTCAATGCATTAAGTCCCCTACCAGCCTTCACCACCAAAGCCTCCACATGATCCTTAAAAGACAAACACCTCTCAAAGATGATACCCAAGTACTTCAACTTACTTTCTCGACTAAGAGGACATCCATTCAACCTGGGACATCTGCCTTGACGATTCGGTTGTCCAGGGAGTACCACACAACCGATGCCTTGTCTGGATGTATAATGGCCCCTGCGTCCCTGCACCACTCCGCCATCCTGTTTACTGCCACCTGTAAGTCTTTCGCCAAACTGGCCCTGTCTCTGCCCTGTCTGTACACCAGCACATCATCTGCACATGTCAAGATTCTACCCACACATGGTGTCTCAATAGCTGCGATTTTGCTGGTGTAGGCATTAAAGAGCACTGGGGACAAGGCAGATCCCTGCGGCAACCCAGGTGTAATAGTACAGGGGTCAGAATTTCAGGAACCCATGTGCAGTGCACCCTTACGCTCATAAAGGACTGCCGCAACCCATCTAACAAGGCAAGGGCAGACCTCCGTGTCCAACAGTGTGTGTATCAGCCGATCATACCTGACCCTGTTATACGCATCCTCCAGGTCAAGAGCTACCGCCACTGTCTCCTGTTTATCCTGAAAGTCCTCGTAGACATCAAATGCAAAAGTTGCAGCATTGGCTCAGGTGTCCTTCCCAGACCGGTAACTCCCAAGTCCTTGGGGAAGCAGATTATGACTTTCCAAATGTCGCTGGGGCCTGCTTGCTACTATCTTTTCGAGGACTTTGCCAAATTCTCCTCCAAGTTCCCATCATTTATGTTCCTCATATGGTACTCATATTTGTTTAGTATTTTTCCATTATTCATTAAAACAGGCAATTTCAATATTGAGTGCAATGATATCAGAAAAACAAGAGTAGTAGTAGCAGCAGCTGCAAAAGTAGTAGTAGTAGTAATAGTAGTAGTAGTAGTAGTAGTAGTAATAGTAGTAGTAGTAGTAATAGTAGCAGCAGTAGTAGTAGTAGTAGTAGTAGTAGCAGCAGCAGCAGCAGCAGCAGTAGTAGTAGTAGTAGTAGTAGTAGTAGTAGTAGTAATAGTAGTAGTAGTAGTAATAGTAGTAGTAATAGTAGTAGTAGTAGTAGTAATAGTAGTAGTAATAGTAATAGTAGTAGTAATAGTAGTAGTAGTAGTAATAGTAGTAGTAGTAGTAGTAGCAGCAGCAGCAGCAGCAGCAGCAGCAGCAGTAGTAGTAGTAGTAGTAGTAGTAGCAGTAGTAATAGTAGTAGTAGTAGTAGCAGTAGTAATAGTAGTAGTAGTAGTGGTTGTAGTAGTAGTACTTACTAATGGTACTAGTAGTAGTTAGTATCAGAAGCAGTTTTGTTGTTGTGATGGTGGTGGTGGTGGTGGTGGTAGTAGTATAGTACTAGTAGTAGTAGTTTTTTGTGGTAGTACTAGCAACTGTAATAAAAGTAATAGTAGTAGCAGTACATTTATTAGTGGTAGTAATAGTAGTTGTAGCTGTAGCAATGGGGGTTAGTTAGTTGCATATCCTTTACAGGACGTTGCAGTCAACACCAGCATGATTTACTGTTGTGATCTCTTAGTAAGTTTACGTTCAGTATTTTGCCATTGCTTTCTGAACGACCAGCACCCATACTATTTCGTAAAAAACCAACGCAAGGCTGTCTGCTGCCAAATCGCGCGCAGTTGTGTTTTGAACGCGGGTATCCGGGATCACAAATCTCGGTCGTAACCCCTTTTGTCACGGAGCAGGCTATTGCCATGGTGGTAGCGGTGGGAATATTAGTAGTAGTGGTGGTATGTTTTGTCCTGTCCTCAATACTCCAAGTGACTGAATTGATATTTCACGATAGTGTCCTGGCCTTTAAATACCGTCGGACAGCATACATACTCATGCCACCAACACTGTATGCAGACAAATCTGTTGATGTGGCTTTACCAGCCTGGCCCGACTCTTCTTGTATTCAGGTGAGTGTACGGGGAAATCGGTTGTATATAACGGACATATATCTGATTTAGTGTCGAACAAAATGTAGGTTTGGAACTAAGAAAATGGATGGCGGAAAATGGGAAGTAGGGGTGTGTTACGGTAATGATGTACATGTTGTTAATATGGTAGCAGATTTGTTGTATTATATATCAAATTATAGGGGGTTGTATAAGGAATCAGCTATGTTGTATTATATATCAAATTATAGGGGGTTGTATAAGGAAGCAGTTATGTTGTATTATACATCAAATTATAGGGGGTTGCGTAAGGAAGCAGATATGTTGTATTATATATCAAATTATAATGGGTCGCGTAAGGAAGTAGATATGTTGTATTATATATCAAATTATAATGGGTCGCGTAAGGAAGTAGATATGTTGTATTATATATCAAATTATAGGGGGTTGCGTAAGGAAGCAGTTATGTTGTATTATATATCAAATTATAGGGGGTTGCATAAGGAAGCAGTTATGTTGTATTATATATTAAATTATAGTAGGTTGCATGCGGAAGCAGATATGTTGCATTATATATCAAATTATAGGGGGTTGTATAAGGAAGCAGATATGTTGTATTATATATCAAATTATAGGGGGTCGCATAAGGAAGCAGTTATGTTGTATTATATATCAAATTATAGGGGGTTGCATACGGAAGCAGATATGTTGTATTATATATCAAATTATACGGGGTTGCATAAGGAAGCAGATATGTTGTATTATATATCAAATTATAGGGGGTTGCATGCGGAAGCAGATATGTTGTATTATATATCAAATTATAGGGGGTTGTATAAGGAAGCAGATATGTTGTGCTATATATCAAATTATAGGGGGTCGCATAAGGAAGCAGTTATGTTGTATTTTATATCAAATTATAGGGGGTTGCATAAGGAAGCAGTCATGTTGTATTATATATCAAATTATAGGGGGTTGCATAAGGAAGCAGTTATGTTGTATTATATATCAAATTATAGGGGGTTGCATGCGAAAGCAGATATGTTGTATTATATATCAAATTATAGGGGGTTGCATAAGGAAGCAGATATGTTGTATTATATATCAAATTATAGGGGGTTGCATAAGGAAGCAGTTATGTTGTATTATATATCAAATTATAATGGGTCGCATAAGGAAGCAGATATGTTGTATTAAATATATCAAATTATAGGGGGTTGAATAAGGAAGCAGATATGTTGTATTATATATCAAATTATAGGGGGTTGCATAAAGAAGCAGAAATATATAGATATATATAATATATAGAGCCGGTGGCGAGTTATGGCCAGACCCTGACACCCAAGGGGCCCGGCTTAGAGGCGTTCAGCCAAGTCCCACAGGTGAGGGCCTCGTATGAGCCCGGACCATGAGGGCGCGCACGCATATATATATATATATATATATATATATATATATATATATATATATATATATATAAAAGATAATGTATGTATGTATGCACGCACGCACGTACGCACGCACGAACGTCTTTCTCTCTGTCTGTCTGTCTGTCTGTCCTTTATGCGTTCGCGAACGGTCCATCCGATTGAGATGAAATTTTTTACAGATGTTCTTCTCATTCTGTGCAGCCAACTGGCATAGTTTGTTACTTTACAAACAGTTATTTACGTAATAAAATTTAATTTTAAAAAATTATAATTAACTTATTGCAAGGGGACTTAACTTAAGAAACGTTATATCAGAGGACATAACTTTTAGTAGCATTGCTATATTATGTAATTTAAATAATTGTTGCATTTTTCTCAAAGTTTTATAAAATGTTTATCTACAGTTATCTACAGGCATATGCGTTATAATATAATGATAAAATCTGTAAGGTATTTTCTAAGTTTTCATAAAAATAATGCATCTGTTTTAAATACGTGAAAAATTTCGAACCTATTTTTCCTGCAACGGGAACGGGAAAGGGCAGTCGTCTGGTATATACAAAGTGATAAAATCTTTGCATCTTCAAAGTTTTCTTTAAAATAATGGATCTAGTTTAGATATGTGAAAATTTGTGAACCCATTTTTCCCGCAACGGGAACGGGAAAGAGCCGAACATAGACAGACAGACATATAGATAGATAGATGGATGGATGGATGGATAGATAGATAGATAGATAGATAGATAGATAGATAGATTGATAGATAGGTCCTCTAGTGTATTATATATCAAATTATAGGGGGTTGCATAAGGAAACTTACTGTTTATATGCCCATTGCAGATACACGAAGTCGCTTAAGATCATCCCATGGAACTGAATCAGATATGTAGTGACATAGATAGTAAATGTTTTGCATATCCTTTACAGGACATCGCTGTCAACATCAGCATCTTTCAGCTGATTGTTGATTTCTTGGCAAGATTACGCTCAGTAGTTTGCCTTTGCTTTCTGGGCGACCGGCTCACATACCCCGTAAATTACCGACGTGGTTAGAGCCGCTACCGATTCTCGCCGTCGTCACGTTACTTACGAGAGTATACAAGATTACGGAGAAAGTCGTGTAACCTCTAGACCAGGGAGGCCGGCGTAAAACAAGTGTAAATAACAGGCATCATCAGTGTGTTCCCGACTGGCGTAGCGATCATGGTTTATCATATTTTGCGATTGCCAACAGCATGTACCAGTTTGTGTTCTGACATCCTTTCTTGCCATGACACAAGACTGTCAAGAATGTTCTCTCGCTGTCTTCCTCTATGTCTCATTCCACAAATATTTCCAGTTGTCACGACATGTTCCAGTTTTGATTTTCTTTTAATGTGGCAAAAGAATAAAGACTGCCTGTTTCTAATGTTTGTGATAATTGTCTAGGCAACTTGCCTCCCTAAAAATGTCCAGATTATTCATTTTGGCTGTCCAGGGAGTTTTCAGCATTCTTATATATGATCACATCGCCAAGGCATCTGGCGATTGTTTTCGTTTGTTTACTAATTGTTCCAGATTCGCGGACATATGTTCAGACTGGTTCTGTGTAACGTGTACGAATTCGTTTTCTAACTTCCAGTGACAAAAACTTATTGCATAACATGTTTTTGCTTGTCACATTCTGCTATTTACCTCTGTGATGCATCTTCAATCTGATATTATCCATATGCCGAGCTATTTGAACTTCTGCACCTGTCCCATAATAACATCATTTACTTTAATAGTACATTTATGCACAATCCTATTTCTTTGATATTTAACTGATGTCTGTCTTCCTGTTATTCAATCTTAGGCCCCTTTATCACTTTCTACAACCACCTTATCTATCATTTCCTGTAGTTCTTTCTCACAATATTTTGCTATCAAGACGGTGTCATCAGCATAACGTAAGTTATTTATATTATGTCTACCAACAAGTATCCTTGGCATATTATCTGTACATGAATATGTTCACTGTACAATGAAAACAAACCAGGAGACATTACACAATCTTGTCTGACACCCTGAAATGATCCTAACCGTCTCCATGACGCCTTCATTCGACGACTCCATCTCCAGAATAACCAGACCCGACATCTCCTGCTCCTGATCCTGTTTGGCCAGATGAAACACGAAGCTGCCTCGGTCTGCTCTTCGTTTTATGAGTGGCTGACTCGTGACTCGCTCATCCTCCGTTCACTAGAGACATATGTTGATAGCGAGAATCTAGTAGAGGATCAGCACCGACTATCAGACGGATGATGGCAAACCACTCGATGTTTGCGTGTAAATTGACTCTACTGAGCTCATTACACTTTGTCTAGATAATTCCGTTCAGACCCGGGAGTTTCACAGGGAGACTGGAGGAATGGCTGTCTGAAAGAACTGCTGCTGGTAAAGATGAAGCATGGAGACTGGAGGAATGGCTGTCTGAAAGAACTGCTGCTGGAAAAGATTAAGTAGCAGATTATGTGATCGTGTGAACAGGAGCAGAGGGACTTGCAGCAATAAATAAAAGTAAACCAACAGTTTTGAAGCACCCGACATGGTCAGACAGCATATGACCACTGCAAAAGAGACCACAGGCAACAATGTAGGAATAATAATTCCGGCTACCAACAATGTCAAGTCCTGGTAGTACTCACATAAAACTTTCACAAAGTCATTCAGTCAGACGATAGAAAAAGAATGCAGCTGTGTTGTGAAAGTTTGGACAGCTTATTCTCGTGCTCTCAGGCCTACATGTGATATCAGCGCTTGTTCACTACGGGAATGGAAAGATTGGACAGCTTATTCTCGTGCTCTCATGCCTAGATGTGATGTCCACACCAGTTTCCAGCAAAAGGAGTTGTGATTTGTGTTGCCATCCTCATTGTGTGATCCGTTCATAGAGACAAGAGCACGTATGGAGATATCATCACTCTGGGCATTCGGTTCGAGTCTGCTTACAATGAAATACCTAAAACCGTGCAGAAAACATAACTAACCTGGTTTAATGCTAACCAAGAGGGGATGGGGGGGGGGGGGGGGGGTTAACAATTCTAGCCAGACCGTATGCAATGTGTTGAATCATGTCCTGGTTACATTCTAATATGGCTTTCTGTAGATGTGAAGTTGTAACAGGAACATGTGTCACACGCTGTTTATCTCCAACAACCATAATCCGGTTCATGTTACTTCTTTCAGATGGGCTCATCCGTAGAAATCAGTGACCAGAAATTACACGTAGAAAAAGAAGTAGGGAAGAGTGTCTCACTTAGCATTGACCTGGTTCCTGATTACTTGTTCCTGGCAATATTTTCTGTTTTCGCATGCTTCCCGCCTGTAGGATTGATGGCTACATATAAGGCAGCTTTGGTAATGTATGTAACTGATTCATGTTAGTTAGTCGCTAGTCTAGGTTCTAGCTTCACAGCAAAGGGTCACCCCATAATGCTTCGTTCCTGTGCCAGTGAATATCACACAAAATGCTCCTCACTGCCCCACGTGAAAAGTTGAACAGACAGCAGTCCCAATCAACAACATGCACAGGCATACATGCATAAGGGCTCATAAGGCCTCTGTCAGAATGCCAACAAGACAGTCTGCCACTAAAATTACAGTTCTTCGTCAATGGAATCTACAATAACTTGCAAAGCAGCAGTTTCACACACATTACTGCATAATACCTTTTAAAACAGCCAGCGGGAAGAAAATTGCATGTGATCGGCAGGGGTTCTGGAAGAATCTCAAAACTGAGATGGAAGACCGGGAGAACTTTCAATCAGATAGCGGTGGGAACGATAAGTAGTATTTAATCTACGCTGGCTGTTGAACGAGGGGGCGGAGCACGTATAGGAATGTCCTGAGCGCAGTGATGTCGGTTCTTAGCTCAACTCAACTCGACTACTGTATAATGCAAAACGGCTAGTTCAGCAACCGACCGTCCGCCATTTATCTGAACATGCAGTTCACAATACAAACAACCTCGGACAGATGTACAAACAATCCATACAGGGTCGCTCCATGCACTTAACTCAGTAGTGGGGTGACGTATTTATTCATAGTCTCTCCTTCTTCGCCAAGACATGAATAACTGTGCAATCTGTTGATCCTGATTGAGTCTTAATGTTCCTTATGTTATCTTCCTTGTGATGTCACCTCACCGATTAGTTTCTTGTTGTTATAGGAAGCCCATGTTGTATCGTTCCTTGATGAATGGTAGTTCATATAGAATACTGAGGTGTTACTCTTTGGTGCTCACTGTCGTATTATTTCTATGTGTCGTCCCTGGGGTAGAGGGGAATCAACACCGACATTCTTTTAACCCCATATCAATATCTTGAGGATCTCCCAGCTTTATGTCCACAACACCCCGTCAGTCCCTGGATCACTCTCTCTCTCTCTCTCTCTCTCTCTCTCTCTCTCTCTCTCTCTCTCTCTCTCTCTCTCTCTCTCTCTCTCTCTCTCTCTTTCTTACCACTGGACCATGCCCCCTCTCATTCTGTTCCCCAAACACACTACACAACACTGGCTCTAACAAAACAACAAATTAATTTTAATAGAGAAAAGTGTCATGTATGTGCAAAGTGTATGTGTAGAATGTCTGTCGTATAATCTAGTGTGTATGTAGAATCAGACCGAATAGCTCAGGAGCAAAGTCTGTTTCCTCACTGTACTGGCCACACAACAGCACCATATATGATGGACAGAAAACCTCACCCAAATGATGTGTCTCTCAGGCCAAGTGTCGACTTCCTCCGATAGCTCTTGGACAATCCAGATGCTTGGTCATCAATCGTGCAAACAGTCCAATATTGATCATCACTTTAACACACACAGTGTAACTACTCTGTTCATAAATGTTCTGTGATCAGAGAATCCTAAAATAATGCTACTGTCACTTTGAAAACTAAATGTTAGTATTTCACTTTTTGTAGGAATTCCCCAATTGTAATACACACTAGTAAGTGGTGATGATAGGAATTCCCCAATGTTAACACACAATGCTAATGTTCCAGGTAGCTAGATCTACTAATGTTCCTGGTACAGGTGTTATTGTCAGTGTCTTGATTTTACTGTGATGTAAACTATCACTCAGGAAACACACTTAAATAACCATCGTTTCCTGCTCAGCAGAGGCCAGGTTCCTGCAGATCCTCTGGGGTATAGGCCCAGTGCAAAAGCCTCTTAGTAAACTCTGCCTTCAATACTCGAGCCATGACTTTTCTTCTAGCTGGTGGTACACAATGGTGGAACCTGTTGAAGAGAGAACACACCTGGTGAGAGCAACCCGATTCCGACCTTTTTAGGTGAGTGTAGGCCGACGGCAGCACTCAGATCTATAACAGAGAACCAACCTCTGTCATAAGGCCGAGGGGCTCATCACATCGGTCTGAGTCATTGTAAGGCAAGGAAAGACTAGAGGAAAGTGGCAGAAACCCAGTATATACCCTACTGGAAGATCCTACCATTTGACATGTCCTCCATCCCCCCCCCCAACTATCCTCAATCTCCCTAAATATTATCCCACTACCTTGTCCTTAACTCACTGAGTTAAATGATATCTCACACCAGCTAGTTTAAGCTACGCGATGGGCTACTGTTGCCGACGCTCTTATAATACGTTCCATCAACGCACATTACTACACTCGATTCCTAAGATTAATCCAATGTAGATCTAGTTACTTAATTACCATATATTTATTCCGGTTTGAAAATTAGGACTACTAAATCACACGAAGGTAACATGTCCGCCAATGTAAATCGACAGAAGACACTGTAGTCCCTCTCCAGAATCAACTCGGAATAACATACACGTCTTAGTTGATGCACAACATTTGGTCGACTCCCCCAAAGTTGTTTACCTCATCGGTTTTAATACCGTGTCTGAGTGACGTCACAAAACTGTCTAGACACTAGACAGTCTTGAAGCTATTTTTCTCTCTTCTTTTTTAGACTTGATGGAAACAACCCGCCGTCTATTCCGCTTTCATCTGGGGACCTGTCCCAGTACTTCAAAAAGTCCCGCCGGTCTGTAATCTAGAGAATTCTTGTCCCCACACAAAAGATCCTGCCGACCTACATCCAGACAGTCCGTCTACCACATCAAAGGATGGCTGCTGCCTGCAGACGTATGGCGCTATAGTCTTCCCTCGATCAACAACACATTAAAGAATGGCGGCTGTTTGTAGACGTTTTGGCGCCACATTCTGTCATCGATGGACCTCCAAGATTTTATATTTCTTAAGAGAGTAGTCCGCATCAACTCTTTCTCATTGGAGGTTCGATCCAGATGATCTATTCCTCTTCTTCGGGAGCTGGGTGTCTAGACAGGAAATCAGCTCCAACATGTTCCTTGACAGGTATATACTCCACCGTGAAGTGGTAGGGCTGAAGCAGCAACGACCACCGCATCAAACGGGCGTTGAGCTTCTGAGAGGTGGCCAGGAACATCAAGGGTTGATGATCCGACTGAACCCGAAACTTAACTCCATACAAATAGGGCTGGAATTTTTGCACGGCCCATACGAGAGACAAACACTCCCTCTCGACGGTCGAATAATTCCTTTCAGCCGGGAGAAGTTTCTTGCTTGTGTATGCCACTGGTTTCAATACCGAAGCATCGTCTTTCCCTTCCTGTAACAAGGCTGCCCCAATTCCAATCCCACTTGAAAAGTAGTCTATACACAATCGGTTTTCTCCACTTGGTTTGCGTAACAACACCACACCCGCATTGTATGGGGATGTGGATGGCGCAATCACGTCATCCTTCAGCAGTTTCTGTATTTCCTCCTCCAGGGCCTTTTCTTTAGAGAATGGCACTGGGTAAACCTTTTGACGAACAGGCTCTTGTGTGGTCAAGGTCATCTCGAACTCAACCAGTCTCGTTCGTCCTGGTTTATCAGTCAGTATCTGCTTATGAGACTCGAGAACCTGGGTAATCTTTTCCCTCTCCTGGGAAGTCAGATCAGGGTTCACTTGCACATCCCTATAGGTTTCCTGGTGTACCAAGGGATATTCCCTGCCCTCGTTGGTTCCCGTTTCAGTCTCCACTGCAACTGCCATTGCCATGAGGTGGGCTGCTTTGTCTCCGGGTCTCTCCTCGTACTTCCGCAGGAGATTAATATAGAAAGTCTTCGACTTTCCCCGGATCCGAATCTGATAGTTGGTTCTGGAGACCACCCTTTCCACGGGAAATGGTCCTTGCCAACCTATCTCCAGTTTGTTGGTTCCCGTTGGGAGTAGAAACAAGACTTTGTCTCTCTCCTCTAGAGATCTGTCTTTAGACCTACAGTTGTAGTAAGCCGCATGTCTTTTTCTGGCCTTTCTCAAGTTCTGAGTCGCCAGAGTCCATCCCTTGTGAAGTTTCTCTTTCAGTTCCTCCACATATTTATAAGAGGAGATCACTTCTTCTGACGTCCCCTCCTCAGTCCAACTCCTCAACATGGCTTCCAATGGTCCTTTTATTGGACGACCAAACAGCAAAGTAGCGGGTGGTAATCCTGTTGAGCCATGAGGTACTTCCCGATAGGCAAAAAGTGCTGCTGGGATATATTCATCACACCTATCAGGTTTTTCCTGTGCCAGTTTCCGGAGCATTGTCATCAAAGTGCCGTTGAAACGCTCTACTTGTCCATTGGCTTGAGGGTGGTAAGGAATGGTATGTATATGGTTAGAGTGGAACACCCTAAATACCTCCTCCATGAGTTTCCCACAAAACTGGGACCCATTTTCCGTCAGAATCTGATTAGGGAAGCCTAATCTGGTAAAGGCCTCCATCAGTACGTCAGCCACTCGTTTCGAGTCAATTGTGGTCAATGGTATGGCTTCACCCCACATTGTACAGCAATCCACCATTGTGAGTATGTGCATGTTCCTCTTCCTAGTCCTAGGAAGTGGACCCACGATATCGATTGCTACCCTCTCGAAAGGAGAGTTCATGTTAGGCATTTCACCCAAGACCACCGTTGCTGTCCAGTGTTTCGGTGCCACCCTCTGGCACTCAATGCATGACTTCACATACCGACGCACATCACCGGTCATTCCCGGCCAATAGTAATGGCAGGAAATTCGCTGCATGGTGGCGGCAATACCCATATGCCCACTAAATGAGATGGTATGCCCCATATGAAGAATCCTTCGTTCCTTCGGGACCACCAAATGACCGTGTAAGTTATCTCCCCTTCCGGCTCTCCTGTAGAGTATCCTATTCTTCATGTAGTACTTCCCCCGTTTTGGTGGATCAGCACTTCTCTGCAGCTTCTTGTAGCAAGGACGTAAGGTTACATCCTCACTCTGGGCAGTTCGCAACTCCCCCGGCAGTGGGTTAGTGACAATTGCTTCTGCCTGATCAGTTCTCGTCTGAGAGCGAGTCTGAATTGCTCCCATATGGATTGGCCCCCTGGGCATTCCCAGAAAGACATACCGTCAACCGAGTATGACGGGGAAAATGGGATCGGTCAATACAGCGGCCTTGATTGTGCCGGTGACATATCTTGACCGAATCTCCACTTTGGCGATAGGCAACTTCATGGCGACAGCACTCTTCTGTGCAGGCTGTGTCTCCATGGTCTCACCTGTGAATTGTTCTGGGTGTACCAGATCCGCAGAAATCACGGCCTCCCCGTCCAGTTCAGTGTCGTATAGACTCTCAACTTGTCAGCCGTTAACTTCTATCAATTCCCCTACAGGTGGCTTATCCTGGTCTGAAGTCTCTTCCTCGGCCTCGACCTGTTCGGTGGCCTCCACCTTAGGTTCCACTGGGCACTCGACGAAATGAGAATCTCCTGATTTAAATCTGCAGTCTTTAGCATTATGCGTGTTTGACCTGCAGTGTTTACACCATTTCCCTGTCCTAGATTTTCTCGTGCCGGACTTTGATAAGCTCTCCTGGTTGTGAGCTTCCTTGTCGACCTCAGCATTTTCAGTGGTAACCTCCTTTGTAGCCACTTTACACGCCGCGAAGTGAGGGATCTTAGCCTTCGATTTGCATTCCCTCGTATTGTGAGAGGGCGACTTACAAATCGAACACCACTTCTCCGTCCACGGTCGTTTTGGTGAAGAGCTCGAAGTGCTCTTGCTTCCTTTCTTCGTTTTCTCCAAACTCTCCTCTGAAATTTTAACATATGGTTCCACTTTCTTAGTTCCTGTGCTTTTGGATTTCTTCCGGTCATGTTTCTCCTGACTTTTGGTGTTTGTGGAAAGGTTTCCTCCCGCCTCCCCATGTACCTCGACAAACCGTTTTGCCAATTTTTTCACGATACCAATACGTTCCGCCCCTTGTTCTCCCAAGAATGTCCTGAGAGGTTTCGACATTTGCTTTCTCATCTGGTCCACTATCATGAGCTCTTCCAAACTCTCATAGTCATGCGCGAACTCAGCCAAATCCATCCACTTATGGAGATAGGATTTCAGACGCAGACTGTAGGCGGCAAACAACTCTCCCGGTTCTCGTTTCGCTGTTCGACATTTTTTTCCGGTAGGTATGTGACGTAACTTCGAAACGTTTCAGCAGAGCCGTTTTCAATTCATCGTAATTGTTCTCGTGTCCTGGCGGCAGGCGGGAATAAACCTCGTAACCTGTCCCGCGTAATCCCTAAGACAACTTAAGACACCATTTGTCACGATCCAGACCCATAGCAACAGACATGGCCTCGAAGCGTTGTAAGTACTGGTCGATCTTCTCCTTGTCTTCTTCGTAGACAGCCAAAGGAAACTTCATAGCATGGTAGCTATGTCCACCCACTGGGGTTGAGCCAGGGAGAGAGGAACCTCCCACTTCTCCCTCAGTTTCCCCACTAGATTGTCTCTTAAGCTCGAGTTCCCGCATTCGGTACTCATGCTCCCTTTTCTGAGCTTCTTGTTCAGCTTCCAGTCTCTTAGCAGCTTGCTACGCTTCAAGATTCTTAGCAGCTTGCTCAGCTTCAAGTTTCTTAGCAGCTTGCTCAGCTTCAAGTTTCTTAGCAGCTTGCTCAGCTTCAAGTTTCTTAACAGCTTGTTCAGCTTCAAGTTTCTTAACAGCTTGTTCAGCTTCAAGTCTCTTAGCAGCTTGTTCAGCTTCAAGTTTCCTAGCAGCTTGTTCAGCTTCAAGTTCTAACCTTTTAGTGGCTTGCTCAGCTTCTATCCTCTTAGTCTCTAACTCCATCTTTCTTAATTCCATCTCAGCCTTCCGATCTTCCCTTTCTGCTTGACGAAAATCTCTCTCCACCTCCTGTATGTAATCTGTTAGTGCAGAACCCGACAAGCCCATTCCTTCCCCCCTTGCCCTTAGTTCTGCCAAATCTAATTTAGGAGTGGCCATATTTCAGAGAGGTGAGTCAGCAGGTTGAGTGTAAATTTCTCTAAACAATATATAGATATCTACTGGTTAAATTTTATCTATATATTTAACACCACACAGCACAACACAAAACAATCTCTCAATGACAAGAGTAGAATTAGGACCAAAGACCTATGTAGACGTGTGAAGTGTGACCAGGCCAGATATGTGTCTTAACTCCTATCCACATTCACCCTAGCTGGATCCTCATTAATCTGATATCACCGTCCCGTGTCGAGATATCCCGTGTCAGGCGATCCCGTGTCAAGATATCCCGTGTCAAGATATCCCGTGTCGAGATATCCCGTGTCAAAATATCCCGTGTTGAACCCCCAGTAATTTCGTATTATTTCTATGTGTCGTCCCTGGGGTGAGGGGAATCAAGACCGTATAGTCTTCCCTCGATCAACAACACATTAAAGAATTTCGGCTGTGTGTAGACGTTTTAGCGCGACATTCTGTCATCGATCGACCTCAAAGATTTTATGAGACACATCGAAAAATGGGCGTGCGTTAACCCGAGTGGGGTTGGTGTTCTGTACCAAAGTACCATCTCTACTGGGACTGACCAAGACCAGTACTGGTTGACGTCTGCGACGAAGTACTTTAGAAAGTAGCCCGACGATGAGTCAGCACAGTATGTACAAACTGGCTGTTATTAGGCTTCGGTCGCTAATGCTTCCACTACAGGTTTTAAGTATTTTTTCATCAACAGACTCCATCCAACCCAATGCCTGGGTGTATGTCTCCCTGGCTGTCTGTCTCATAATATGGTAATATGCAGGCTTGTCCATGGGACCATCCCATGGTAATTTATGCCTGTCCCATCCCATCCCATGGGATTCCCATGATAATATTAATATGGAATACAGTTCAAAAAAAATTATGAAATTTAGGAAAATTTAGGGTTAGTGTCTATTAAATAGGACTACATGTACAAAGGGACTTGTAAAACAACAGAATTTATTAATTTTAATATTCAAGAGTATTTTATTAAAACACAGTTTAATCTGAATATGACAATTCAGTGTCATTTTGACATTCTTATTCAGTTTCTGGGTCACTCTGCTCATTCAGCACATTATCAATTTCCTGCTGATCGACTGTTTCAAATAATTCAGTTAATCCAGGTAATCCCTGAACCATTTCCAGAATTTTCATCTTACATGCAAATCTGATATACACAAAGTTTGTAACAAGAGCTGGTAACATCCATTTTCATAACTTACTCAACAATAATCCAGCTGTACTAAATAAGCACTCTACAGCTGTTGAGGACACTGGTATGGCCAAAACAATTTTAACACTTTTGTTTTAGCAGTGGAAACCTATGTTAATTTTTCCAATAATTTAATGGTTGTGAGGTTGGTTGCCGTAATTTTTGAAACATGATGACTTCATCCTCAAGGCATTTGTTTCTGGGGTCATCAAATTTAAGTGCTTTGTTTGGTGGAAGTTCAAAAAATAAGTCAAAATCACTTTTCGGCTTTTGTTCTACAATTCCTGCTACTTCACATACAGCAGATGATTCAGAAGAAAGATTTAAATCCTCGATGAATGAAATAACAGTTGGAACAACAGACTTAGAAAAAGCGATCCAAACATTGGCCCATTTATTGGTGTCCACATTCCCTTTCTTCTTAGTAACAACTGACTTGACCATGTCTTCTTTTTTGGCTTTAATGTCAACTCCAGTAAGGAGTGCTGCAGTAATTGCCAGAGAACTGCCGCAATATGGCCACAGTTTTTCTCCAATAATTTTCTGAAAGTTCTAACAATATTTCTTCACCATGCTGCTGGAAGTTTCTTCGTCAATATCAACAATAACTTTGTACAACTGATAGTCTAGGAGGAAGTATAACAGCAAAATTAAATGAGATGTAGCACCATCAATTTCTAGTTTGTCAAAAAAAGTTTTGTATTTCACATGTATGTACTTGTACAACATTCATTTAATCTGAGCAATATTCGGTATGTGGTTTAAGAATTCTTCGTAATCTTCATTAAAGTAATGCGAGTAATATTTTTAAATGGGCATTGAACCGTTGGTAATATGATTGCCATTCACGTGTTACAGATTTTGTTAGTATGGAAAGTGGCAGCTGTGATGCCTTTACCTGACGTGTATTGTAGTATGTTTCAATAAATGAAAGTTGATCCATGAACTGATCCAGTTAAGAAATCACGCCTCTGCTGAAGCTCTCAGTATTGCATGTTGATAACATGTGCTCAGTACAACCGGATCGGTGCATTTCTGTATCGGTATCAAACCGCCCATCAAATGCTGCCGTCATGCTTGCTGCATTATCAGTACACACAGACAATGAACTGGGGAATGTGGTAGATTCGGCAAGAAATTCACGTGCAAACAAACTGTGCGTAAATTGTGTAGTATGGGATTGATTACTATCAATGTTTATAAGAGACAGAGGAAACGTAATCCATTCCCAATTTTGATCTAGTACACATGCAATAATTTCCCCATATGGCAAAATATATGTTTGTCTTGAAGACCGAAAGTCAACTATTCCTGAAACCGCACATTCTGGATCTGGTGCCATATTTTTGAAACTGCAGTTTGGTCAATTTTCCTTGCGCCAAAATAGAACGAGTCACTGTTAGCCGTGATATAGTATAATTATATACGTTGTTTGTAGCGTGAGTAGATCTTGCAGCAAAGTTAGCAGCATCACATATAATGTCACATCCCGCCGAAATGGAACTGTCGGATGTGATTTAATTAGTTCAACAACTATTTTTTGCCACGCATTTGACAATGTTGGTGGTGGTTTCATTACTTCCCGCTGCTTGGCTTCAAAACATCTTCTGATGATAGTAGAACTTCCGGAACCACATTTCATGCTATGTTGTATTGCAACTCAATAACCACTTTGATCAACCCAGTTTTCATTAATCAACTTATACCAGCTGTATAGCGTTTTGCACTTTGCACAGCAAACAAATGGTGCTAAAATACTATTTTAATTGTATTTAATTGTATTGTATTTTAATTAAGATATTTTAATTGCTTTAACATCAGCTGTTGAAGACTTTACAAATTCTTTTGGAACATCAATCAAGTGGCATTCTTGTATTTATAGACTATAAATATAGTACCTAATATTCAATCAAATAAAAAATACTGCAATTCAGCAACAAAACAACTTCGATTACAGCAGATTAAAACTAGCTTCATATTTACAAATCGCCAAAGACGCCAATCAACAACTACAGCAACAATGGCTGATTAGCAGCACACATGCGCGCATTTATTTATTTATCTGGTGTCCCGCCATGAGATGTAGAAGTGATACAAATATATAAGGAAAAAAAGAAGGATAATAGGCTTTAAAAAGGTAAAACAATACAAAAAAGCATTAAGGGTAGCTCTGACGTAGATTAAGTTGCTATGACATGGCTACTGTCCCATGGGAAATACAAATGTGTGCTGTCCCATCCCATCATATGGGACGTTTCCCATGGGAATCCCATTCCCATGGACAAGCCTGGTAATAAGTATTGTTTATGTTCACAGCATTCACTTGACAATGTTTGTTTTGTATGCATATCGGCATGGCATATGATGGATGGATGGATGTGATTATAACATGCACAATAGATCATTATTGTACGAAATATGAGTCATTAGAAAGAACAAATGTAAGACAGGCCTGCGTGCCCAGTATGTGACTCGTTGAAAATAAAGTCGATCTCTCTCTGCTTACCTCTCTCTCTCTTTCTCTCTCTCTCTCTCTCTCTCTCTCTCTCTCTCTCTCTCTCTCTCCCTCCTCTGTGTGTGTGTGTGTGCTTATGTGTGTGTATTTCACTATTTCTCACATTCTCTCTCTCTCTCTCTCTCTCTCTCTCTCTCTCTCTCTCTCTCTCTCTCGCTCTCTCTCTCTCTCCTCTGTGTGTGTGTGCTTATGTGTGTGTATTTCACTCTTTCTCACATTCTCTCTCTCTCTCTCTCTCTCTCTCTCTCTCTCTCTCTCTCTCTCTCTCTCTCTCTCTCCTTCACTCACTATTTCATTCAGACACCCACACGCACACATATACCCACGGAGAGAGAGAGAGAGAGAGAGAGAATCAGGTTAACAATAACGCTATATCCTGCTCCCCCACCCCTGTTTACATGTAGGTAATTCTCTATTCATTCCCTCCTCCCCCTCACACATAATCCACGGCAGTCACTGAAAGCTCTGGCCAGAGGCGACTACATCACTGCGAAGATCATGTCTGACGACGCTCGCTGCTACATTTTTTTGTCTGTACTCTTTGGCAACATACTATACATGGTAGTTATCATCTATTATACCATCAAAGCGGCTTATTATTTTGCACAGTAACACCACATGTTAGGTGGCCGTATGCGTGTAATACGTATGTATGTAGAGGAGGAATGGCCAGTGTGTTAGTTTGCCCCATGACAAGTGGCCCCTTTGGGACACTGATAAAGTGGGCCCCCTTAAATATTAAACAATACGCTAAAATTTTAATGACCTTTTATTAAGTTTGCCTTCTGACAGCCAGTATTTTATGACTCTGTCCACCATTTTATGTATGTATGGCAGTGCAGGCGGGCATGTATATATGATTGTGTGTGGGAGGAGGCAAGGTGCTTGCATATGTGTGCACAATATGGGTCTAGAGGTCACCATGGCCGAATGGATAAGAGCGCTGGTTCTTAAACATCCAGCGTGCTGATGCTGAGGTAGGCAGTTCAACCCCTACAACGGTCAGCTGGACTCAAATGTTGACTTCTCGTCCATGATTTGGGGGCGTAAATTACAAGTACCTCTCAAGTCGGAGCAGTGTCGCCTGATGACGAGGGATACTTGTAACAGAGAAAGCTAATCCACACACAAAATTCAGTCTAGTGCTACTATAAGTAGCAAGAATGGACTGCGCTTGAGTTCAAAGCGAACAGGCGGGAAAAAAAATATGGCTGAGTGATGTCCCTGTCCTACACATCACAGTACTCTAGGCAGTAGATGGCAGTTTCTAACAGATCTGGTAATCCTGTCACATTTCCTAGGCCTGAATGAACAGAGAAATATGTGGCCAGTCTTTTCTTCCGTTGGCGGATGACGAAAACAGAAATGAAATCCTCGTCCGACAGCGCTTGTGATATTATCAGCATAGTTTCCTATCCACCCGACGTACTCTCGGCCCGCCCACCGTACTCTCGGCCCGCCGTACTCTCGGCCCGCCGTACTCTCGGCCCGCCGTACTCTCGGCCCACCGGAAAGTTACTTGATCTCACGCCAATTCTCCTGCTGCATACATAATCACTCCAAAGGTGACTTGAATGTTCTGCGTCCACTAGTGCTGGTGAAACTCTTCCTACTCTCCCAGAGACCATGCCTTCTATCAATGATCTTTCTAATCCACTGTGACGGTTTTTCTTCTTCTGTTCCTTAGTCCACATTGAGTAATATGCCTCAACCAACCCAGTCCAAGTCATCCCATATTTGGCTATCTCCTGCGGCTCACTCCGTGTATTTTCAATATTATTATTCATTCTGTCTGTAATTCTCTCATCTGTTCGTTTTTTATGTCTCCTACTCTTTCGCTTTCCTTGTTGGTTCCAGACAAAAGAGTGTCTGGTTATATTGTCCTCAGGTTTTCTCAGTGTGTGTTCTATCAAGCGCCCGCGTCTTTCCCTCATCTCTTGGTTCACTGGGATTTACTGTGACATTTAATATAACCAAATTATTTCAGTTTACCACCCTACGCCCAGAGAAAAAAACAAGGGCTTGCATGAAGTCTCTGTACTATTTTGTTTCCTGTTCACGCTAGTGGTTACGAACTCACACAATCATTCACGCACTCCTCATGTTCATTTGCTAAAATATTGAACACTGTTCGGTTCCAGTAATCTTTTGATCTCCTTGAGCTTACGACTGGGAATTATAGATAAATTAATTCCAAACATGGAATTCCTTTATGTCCCTGAAGTCACAAAACTGGTTTTTACAGAAGTCTTGAAAACAACAAGGACAGCCAACGTTTGGTGTTAGATAATACACAAAGACAACTTATCACAAAGAAAACTTATCACAAAGACCACAAGGAGGCAGTCAACAAATGTGGGCACATTATAAGAACAGCATGTCTGAAACATGTAACAACTGGGCAGATCAATAGACAACGATATCATAGTAAGACGTAAGCAGATTCTTGCCAGCCTTTCAGTGTGACATTCTAAGGTATCAACAAAGAACCAATACATTCTACGGCAGATCTGGAGCTGAGGGCAAGCATGAATCTTGACCGAGGCACTGCATTGTTTAAATCATGATTTATTCATAGCTCACTCTTAATTTGTAATCGTATAAGCAATCTCAATGACCATGAAGTATCAGATATCGGATAACTCTCATTCAATTAAGGCGGAGGGGGGAGTTAAAAGACACA
Organism: Cepaea hortensis; assembly: GCA_963921405.1. Classification (NCBI taxonomy): domain Eukaryota; kingdom Metazoa; phylum Mollusca; class Gastropoda; order Stylommatophora; family Helicidae; genus Cepaea; species Cepaea hortensis. The sequence continues at coordinate 37,010,957 of OY992892.1, read as the reverse complement.
AGGGTTGTTTTATTGCACCGCGTTTGATCCCATATGGATATGTCAGTTTACGCAGAGCGGGCTGTTAAAAGTGCCACAGAGATTGCTCCAGCGACGAACCCCAGATGTGTCCGAAAACAACTGCACTCGTGAACTGAATGTCCGAGCCAAAAAACAAACCCGCGGCCTTCAGAGTGCAAGGCAAGCTGCTTGACCAGAATGACGACTCTGTTCATTTAAGAATGAATTAAATGTCTAGCGTGCTGCCAAGGAAGGATAATAATATCCACTGCAAATAAGTTTGATCTGAACTGCGTGTTTTACCGGTGTTCTGGTTGTTGCTGTTGCGTCCTCCTCGGCTTTGTTTGGCAGTGTTGGTACTACTATACTCCCAAGTACTTGTAATGTGTGAGTGTCTGACCGACTCTGAGACTAGCCAGAACTGAGATGGTTAGTTTCTGTGTGGAGTGAAGGTGACATAATTATAATTTGCAAGTACTTGTAGTGTGTGAGTGATTAACCGACTGACCATTCGACGTACTTGTGTTTCATGTCGTGTATGATTAAACTGTTAGTAGAAACTGTAATAAAGACGTTTTAAATGTATTGTATTTCAAAACAATGTTTTACCATAGTGAATTGGAATAACGAAGACACAAACCATAGAAATGCCAGGCAATAAATCATACACTCTATGTGTTGTATTTGTTATAGTTTATTATATTCGCTTTGTAGTATAATGTGATATTCACTTTGAAATGACTTTAAAGTGTTGGATTTATCTATTTCATACTTTCTCTCTCTCATTCTTATTCCATCTCTCTTATTCTCTCACTCATTCTCACACACTGTCATTCTCACTTTATTTTCTCTCTCTCTCTCTCTCTCTCTCTCTCTCTCTCTCTCTCTCTTTCTCTCTCTCTCTCTCTCTCTCGTTCTCTCTGTCTCTCTCACATTCTGTCTTTCACTATCTGTCACGCTCTCCTATTCTCTCTTACCCCTGCACTCTCTTTCACTTTCTCTTTAACTCTCACTCTCTGTTTCTCTCTCTCTCTCTCTCTCTCTCTCTCTCTCTCTCTCTCTCTCTGTCTCTGACTCTCACTCTTTCTCTCATTGTCACTCTATGACTCTCAGTCATTCATCCTTACTCTACCTCTCTTTCATTCTCTCGCTATCTCTTTTAATCTCTGATTAACTCACTTTGACTCTTACTCTTCCTTTGATTCTGTCTTTCTTTCTCTCTCTCTCTCTCTTTCTCTCTCTCTCTCTCTCTCTCTCTTTCTCTCTGACTCTCACTTTCTTTTTTCACACACTCTCTTTCTCTCACTCACTCATTCCCATTCTCTCTCTCTCTCTCTCTCTCTCTCTCTCTCTCTCTCTCTCTCTCTCTTTCTCTTTCTCTTCCAGTTCACCATAGTAAAATTACAATTAGAGCAACACGAAATAATAAGGTTTGTATTATTTGTGAATGCTCGGAGCTGTGGCCTCAAATACAATTCTCCCCCATTATATGAGTTCAGCGTGTGCGTAGTCTCTATGAGATTGCCAACCTGGAACATGTTCGATTGATCAGTATTTACAGCCAACAACATGCTGTATTATTGGATTTTTGAAGAATATTATTTTTGTATGGGTTATCAGGGCGCATCAGATAAGCACTGAATAGTAATAGTGTTGCCTACCATGCATGTCGTAGGAAGCTACCAAGGAGAGCTGGTGTGGGAATGGCTACTCCATCACATAAACAGCTTTAGCTGTAAAACCCCAGCCAGATATGAACTAGCCTAAAGACACGGAGGGACAAGAAGTAACAGGACTAAGCAAGATGAGTGGAGAGTTCTTTTAAAGGAAAAATGACGAGATGCGGAGAAAGACATATGGGGTCTGGATTGCCGACTTAACGCCTTATACCTAGGAAAATCTTGAGAATTGTTACCTGGTATGTTAGAGCTATGCATTAGCTGCACTTGGGTGGTGTGGGTGTGTGTGTGTGCGCGCGAGCGCGCGTGTAAAATATTAAACGATTAAAAAATGTTAGTTGCATATCCTTTACATGACGTAGCAGTCAACTCCAGCGTTTCTTTTTTTTTTTTTTTTTTTGCTGTTCGGGAGCCCTGATAATACTTATGATGATGATGATGTGTCCCCCATACATAATACATATGATGATGTCCCCTGTACATAATACTTATGATAATAATATGTCCCATATGTAATATTTATGATGATATGTCCCCCATACATACTACTTATGATGATATGCGCCCCATACATATTATGATGATGATATGCGCCCCATGCATATTACTTATGATGACGATATGCCCCCACCCCCCACCCCCACCCCACCCCATACATAATATTTAATGTTAGGGTTGGGACATTTCCACACATGCTCCTCTCCTCTTCATAAACCACCGAAGAGTTAACATGCTGGATATTCTAGTGGCAATTTGATCGGAAGCCCACCTGGTATTTCCTATACGCTTTGAGTATCGTGCAGACTCTACTCACTCCTGAACCAGTCTTTCCAGTTATAGAACTGCGTCTGTTCAGCTGCATCCTCTACGCGTTGAGTATCGTGCAGACTCTACTCACTCCTGAACCAGTCTTTCCAGTTATAGAACTCCGGCTGTTCAGCTGCACTCTCTCCTTAAGAGCCGGCGCTATAAGAATGGCTTACGAATGCAATTCCTAGTCCCGCAAGCCGCACTCGAAACACAGCTGCAGGCGATTTGGAAGCAGACCACCTTGCGCTGGTTTTCATACAGTGGTTTCAGTGCCGGTCGTTCAGAAAGAATTCGCAAAGTCATCATCATCATCACCCAGTGCCTTGCCGGCTGGTGTGGGCGATCATGCCTCTCCACATATTGCGATCTCCGACGGCATGGATCAATTCGTGTGTTGACTCCCTTCCGTGCCATAACACAAGACTGTTTAAGAATCTTCTCACGCTGTCTTCCTCTATCTCTCTTTCCGCAAATCTTTCCGGTTGTCACAACATGTTCCAGTTTTTGTCTTCTCATAATGTTGCCAAAATCAATGACTGCTTCTTTCTGATGTTTCTGATAATATGTCTTTGCGACTTGGCTTCCCTCAACATGTCCAGATTGCTCAGGTTGGCTGTCCATTTAATTTTCAGCATTCTTCTATAAAACCACATCTCCAAGGCTTCCAGGGATGTTTTTTCCTGCTTACTAGTCCAGGATTGGCAGCCGTATGTTAACATTGGTTCTATGTAACATGCAAACACTCTTTTTCTAACTTTCAAGGACAGTGACTTATTGCACAAAACATTCTTCATTTGATAGAATATAGTTTTTGCTTATCCTGTTCTCAGTGATGCATCTTTCATCTGATGTTATCCATGTGCATAGATATCTGAGTTTCTGCACATGCCCCAAAATCAAAATAACACATTTAAGCACAATCTGTTTCTTTGATTACACCAGGACTTCTGTTATTCAAACTAAGGTCCATGTTTTTCACTTTCTACAACCACAGTATCTATCAAACTACAGAACGTAAACTTATCAAGAAATCACAAACAGCCAACAATTGATTGGTGTGGGTTAACTGCGACGTCTTGTAATGTATATGCAACTAACTCTTCCTGATTCCAGAGAAACTTCACAACATCACTTTTATTGTAACTAACACCGCCTAGACGGACAGTAGCAGTTAATCTTTCAGCCTGTTCGTTGCCCGGCACACCTGCATGGATGGACAGAACATCGATGATATGCTCGCAATCGTTGTCCTATCGAGCAACACCAGCCAGAACATGTCAGGTTCCACTTTTGTTACAAAACAACATGTCCTGTTGGTAGTAAAAAAGTAAAGGGCCCTATCACACGCCTAAGGGTGCATAGGATATATGGTGCTATACATAGTTTAAGAGACTATCGTCATTCTGTACGTGCTGTGGTCAGATTCACAATGGCCACCTTTTACCTCCAAAGACATTTCCTGGTACTCTTGTAGGTCAATTTTCTAAATCCAATACGATGTGGATTCGAACCTATAACCGACAGACAAGCATCTATCCACCACGCTACCCCTGTTTCCATCTCTGCCTCTGCTCATATCACCAGAAGGCGTTTGTCCCAGTTTCAGCTTCCATTCTCATGCTAGATGTTGTAGTAGCACATACCAAACTCTCCTTATTTAAACAGTGTCCATTTGTCTTTGCATAAAACCCACCCACTCTATTTACCTATTACCACAGACCAATCAATGGATACAGAGTAATTACATCGTCTGGGTGCCAGTTGCCCATTCTCGGCACTCTCGGTCCTATGTAACTATAACTGTATGCACTGCTTCTTTGTTAAGGAGCTCATGACTCACACTTCACCGTGGTCTGTCCTGCTCTTTTCACACACTTGATTGATTGCCTCTTCAAGCTTGTACCATCTATGACCTGCCCCTCTTTATATGTAGTTTACTATATGTCCCTTGGCATCATCTGTAGTTTCCTATATGTCTCTTGGTATCATCTGTAGTTTCCTATATGTCCCTTGGCATCATCTGTAGTTTCCTATATGTCTCTTGGTATCATCTGCAGTTTCCTATAGAGGATGCTCCCTGTCTGCTGCGATTCTAAGGTAGATCTTGGCATGGTGCACTTTGTACATGTCACATATGGATGACAGGGTCAGAGTTTGCTGCATACATAGGTGTATCCTTTGTGCAGGGTAGAATGCCTAGCATGGTCTCATTGTGTAAGAGTTCTAGCTTCACTAGCTGGTTATCAAATATGGTGATCAGTCCTAGAACAAACTCAATCATTGAAATTATCAGATGCCGGTATAGTGTCTAAACATTCTTTGCTCCATGTCCACAATTATCATTATTTTCAGAGCCTTGAGTCGCTTTTTCGCACTGTTCACAACCTCTAACACATGATCCCTGAGGGAGAAGCTTCTGTCAAATGTTATTCTGTTATTCCCGCGTACTTGAGTATGTTCTCTCTATTGATAACACATATTTGGTATCTCCTCCTTAACAATTATTTTGTCCAATAATCACCATAGCACGTATTCTTCGTCTGGGTTGATGACAGTCTGTTTTCATGGA